>CM040188.1:46061623-46116623 GCA_022606455.1 Callitettix versicolor
TTGAACATTTTGACTAGTGGAAATTTTTAAAGGCCGGTGGAAATGAATGAAGAAACAGCCCAATTGTGTTTTTTTTTTTTTTTGTTTAATGTCCGACTATTGTGCACACTTGTGCTAATGCAGACGATGGGATGATTTATAGCGTATAAAAATGCCATGCCCTGGCAGGGAATCGAACCCAGGTCCTCGGGGTGAAAGCCTAGTACGCTATCAACTAGGCCACCGAGGCGGCTGATACAGCCCAAATTATTACCAAAGTCAAAATGTTTTCCAAATTTTCATTACATGATCACTTCATGATGGCGTCTCTTGTAGCATAATATAAATTTGCTAAAATAAAACAAAGACAATACAAATTGTATTAAGGAAACAAAGTATTAAGGAAATAAAGTTCCATGTTAAGGCCATGTAGGCCTGCAGCCGACACCGTCACGGCCGTCCATCGTGTCGTCGTGAGAAATAATGATCGCGTAATCGAACCCACTTTGTTTACAAATAATCTCCACGCTAACGGGACGCGGGGAAGCTGCGTTACTTCCAAACTGGGAAACTTAAAACCGTGTTGTTTACCTCGTGATTTACTCTGAAATTTGGCGTAGGCACGTAATATTAGGAAGGGCAATGTATTATACAAGATGAATGGACGTGATAAAGGCAAAGTGAGGATGGATGATGCATGTTTATCTTTAAAAGTATTATTTTCTTAACCTTAACCTATAAAGTCGTGTATTACTTGAGACAGTTTCAAATAAAACATCTGTAATTCGAATTAAAGGCACTTTAATGATTTAAAAGTTTCGGAAGATCGTTAATTTAAAGAAAAATATTTCTTTTACTATTTTTACGTTTATGTTTGTTTTTATTAAAACAATACGATGTTTTTTTTTAAATTTGAAATGAAGTACTTACTTACTGAAAAATTTCAGTAATTTGAATAAACAAACAATGTCAAAAGTTTGAATACAATCTGATTAATCAGTTTTGAGAATTTATGATTTTTTTATTGTCGATATATCTGCAGAACTGGATTTTAGGGGGCCAAAAAGGGAAAGTATAAGTTTGCTTACTTACTGAAGAAAAATATCTGACAAAATTCAATAGAACTAATTATTGTTAATTAGTTTAAAGGGTTTTTTTAAATTAAAAGATGGTTTGAAAAAAAAAAGTTTACCAAAATGAAAACGCGCGCGCGCGCGCGTGTGTGTGTGCGTGCGTGCGCGCGAGCGTGTGTATATGTGTGTGCGCGTGTGAGTGTGAGTGTGTGTGCGTGTGTGTTTGCGTGCGTGCGCGTGCGTGTATGTTCGTGTGCGCGTGTGTGTGTGTGTGTGTGATTGTGTGTGTGTGTGTGTGTGTGTGTGTGTGTGTGTGTGTGTGTGTGTGTGTGTGTGTGTGTGTGTGTGTGTGTGTGTGTTTGTGTGTGTGTGTGTGTGTGTGTGTGTGTGTGTGTGTGTGTGTGTGTGTGTGTGTGTGTGTGTGTGTGTGTGTGTGTGTGTGTGTGTGTGTGTGTGTGTGTGTGTGTGTGTGTGTGTGTATGTGTGTGTGTGTGTGTGTGTGTGTGTGTGTGTGTGTGTGTGTGTGTGTGTGTGTGTGTGTGTGTGTGTGTGTGTGTGTGTGTGTGTGTGTGTGTGTGTGTGTGTGTGTGTGGAGTGTGTGTATGTGTGTATGTGTGTATGTATGTGTGTGTACGTGCGTGTGTGCGCGCGTGTGTGCGTGCGTGTGTATATGTGTGCGTGTGAGTGTGTGAGTGAGTGTGTGTGTGTGTGTGTGTGTGTGTGTGTGTGTGTGTGTGTGTGTGTGTGTGTGTGTGTGTGTGTGTGTGTGTGTGTGTGTGTGTGTGTGTGTGTGTGTGTGTGTGTGTGTGTTAAATTTCAACGATATCGGTCAATTAGTTCAGTCTGGAGCAATGTGAAGGAAGACACGTGTACCCACATTAAGTAACAGATATCAAAGATTCCGTAGTTTTATAATTTCTTTGCACAAATATACTTTGAACTGCATTTCTAATTGTTTTCTTCAGACACAACCGCACAAATACTCTTGATACCAAATCTTTACGTATGTTTGGAATTATTAAAAGAAAAGAATTTTCAATTAAGCATACGATTTTCACTTATTTCGACATTCAATTACGTCACATTATCACGATCGTATCTGTAAATTAGGCCCGCATAAATACCCCACCCTCACTGCCGGAATTCGAAAGTATTTTATTAATGTTAGCACGAATTGAATTTTTCTCAAATTCGGGAAAATGTAATTAAATTGAGAGCTTTTTAGACTTTAATCCGAACTGAAACAAGCGTAGGCTATACATCGAAATAGTAATTCAATTATACCAACCCCAGGAACTAAAAACAAACATACTTTACTGGACGATGGCCAGGATTACCAACATTTAACAGTGCCAAGTTTTTTTTTCTTTTCGGTTATTAATTAAAACCGTATTTAAGGCACAACAAACCACAATCACCATTCAAACTAATTGGGTTGTTGTGAATGTAGATACTTGTTTGGATAACACGACAGATTTTGTTGAATCTGTGACCACTGCTTCTATGAAGACGGTATAATGGACTCTTTTCGATGATGTCAGGTAATATTTGTAAAAGTCTTCTACATATCTAGGAAGATTATGAATGGTGCCACCTATGTGGCAACATGATCAAGTAGGCCTACCTGGAAGTAGTAATTTACAGACGATACTTTAATCACAGATACTTCTATCCAAGTAAATGTGTTAGTGGCTAACGTTAAACGGAATTGGTCAATTCGTAGTCTCCAGCGATGACGCTAGACACAAATACTCTTCTGATGTTGACCAAGAACTCTGCAAAGTTACCACGGTGAACTGTCTAAGGTAAAATACTGCGATAGATTCAAAGAAAAAAAATTTCCTTAAGTTTGTCTACTGCATTGTGGAAGCAATTGATCTTCTGTCTATTAGACGAAAAGAGGATTGATAACAGTAGATCTGGAACAATTAACATTACGAAGTGTAAAGAAGTATGATAAGGAGAAAGATTCATTTAAGACAATCTATTGGTGTCGGGTTTATAGAGTCTGTTATGGACAGACAGTCTATTGGTGTTGTGTTTATAGAGTCTGTTATGCACAGACAATCTATTGGTGTCGTGTTTATAGAGTCTGTTATGGACAGACAGTCTATTGGTGTTGTGTTAATAGAGTCTGTTATGCACAGACAATCTATTGGTGTCGTGTTTATAGAGTCTGTTATGGACAGACAGTCTATTGGTGTCGTGTTAATAGAGTCTGCTATGCACAGACAATCTATTGGTGTCGTGTTTATAGAGTCTGTTATGCACAGACAGTCTATTGGTGTCGTGTTAATAGAGTCTGCTATGCACAGACAATCTATTGGTGTCGTGTTTATAGAGACAGTTATGCACAGACAATCTATTGGTGTCGTGTTTATAGAGTCTGTTATGGACAGACAGTCTATTGGTGTCGTGTTTATAGAGACAGTTATGCACAGACAATCTATTGGTGTCGTGTATATAGAGTCTGTTATGGACAGACAGTCTATTGGTGTCGTGTTAATAGAGTCTGCTATGCACAGACAATCTATTGGTGTCGTGTTTATAGAGACAGTTATGCACAGACAATCTATTGGTGTCGTGTTTATAGAGTCTGTTATGGACAGACAGTCTATTGGTGTTGTGTTTATAGAGACAGTTATGCACAGACAATCTATTGGTGTCGTGTTTATAGAGTCTGTTATGGACAGACAGTCTATTGGTGTCGTGTTAATAGAGTCTGCTATGCACAGACAATCTATTGGTGTCGTGTTTATAGAGACAGTTATGCACAGACAATCTATTGGTGTCGTGTTTATAGAGTCTGTTATGCACAGACAATCTATTGGTGTTGTGTTTATAGAGACAGTTATGCACAGACAATCTATTGGTGTCGTGTATATAGAGTCTGTTATGGACAGACAATCTATTGGTGTCGTGTTTATAGAGTCTGCTATGCACAGACAGTCTATTGGTGTCGTGTTTATAGAGTCTGTTATGGACAGACAATCTATTGGTGTCGTGTTTATAGAGTCTGTTATGGACAGACAGTCTATTGGTGTCGTGTTTATAGAGACAGTTATGCACAGACAATCTATTAGTGTCGTGTTTATAGAGACAGTTATGCACAGACAATCTATTAGTGTCGTGTTTATAGAGACAGTTATGCACAGACAATCTATTGGTGTCGTGTTTATAGAGACAGTTATGCACAGACAATCTATTGGTGTCGTGTTTATAGAGTCTGCTATGCACGGACAGTCTCTGTTTTTTTTAATCAACCTTATCCTTAGTCTATCACATAAAAACAACATAGTACACCATGAGTCTAATCATTTCAGTATAGATGTACTTCATCATGATTGGTCTCAGACCCCAAGTTTTGTCAACTACTCTAACTTCAATGACGTTCGTTTTCCCCATGATGCGTCCAGATTAATATAATTACATAAAGTACTTTATACCTTAAGGGAAGGGAGGACGTCGCAGACAAATATATTAAAATATATGTAAACGTTTATGACAAATCACCCTGTGATCGCTCTTTAGTAACCCCTAAAAATATTCGAATCAAACCTTATACCGTTTTTGGCTTGCTTCCTATACCGTTATACAAACGTCCTCTAAAAGTAAGAACAATAAAAATGGGACAAAGTACAATTTCGTTGTATAGTCTCTTCTACTTTTCGTTGTATAGTCTCTTCTTCTTTTCGTTGTATAGTCTCTTCTTCTTTTCGTTGTATAGTCTCTTCTTCTTTTCGTTGTATAGTCTCTTCTTCTTTTCGTTGTATAGTCTCTTCTTCTTTTCGTTGTATAGTCTCTTCTTCTTTTCGTTGTATAGTCTCTTCTTCTTTTCGTTTCGCCCTCTTTGGGGTACGCTGAATCAATCATTTCTTGCGCGCTGTACTTTTCTTTGTTCCCAGTAGCTCTTCATTCTTTCCGATCTTCTTTTCCTCTCCTCTTCCGAAATGACAGATTTAGGTCTTATTTTGGTTTTATCTTGGAATCTTATTCTTTCGTCCTTGGTACTTATCTTAGCAGTTTGGTCAAGCAGTGAATTTTCTGTAATTTTTAATTCCATTAGGTCTTTTTCAATTTCTTTAAACCAGTTCGGTTTTGTTTTACGATTATGGAAAAAATCAAACACCTGTTTCGTCAATCTATTGGAGTTCATTCTAAGAAGATGGCCGTAAAAATTTATTCTTCTTTTTCTCACAGTATCTGACAGTTTTTCAATTTTCTTATAGAGAGCTTCATTTCTTATATATACTACCTTATTATCCTGAAATGTATAGTCTCTATAATTATTAGGACTGTTTTAACAGGAGGTTTCAGGACGTTGGCTGTTATTGAAGAAAAGAACAATGGTAACTGCAATGAACAGAACACGTCAGTGACTGTTTAAACTCAATAAACGTATTTGGTATCCTCGATTTAAGTATAATTTTCAGCACGTTGTAAAGAAAGCAAGACCGACCGTGACGAATGTGCGGGTTAGTTACGTGTTGTCAGCCTGTGTTAATTTACAGCTGTTACTGTGTGATTCATGCGGTAAGATCTGCGAAGCCACCCGCTTCGTGGCGGTGTATTGTCTGCACTTTGTGGTACCACAGCGGCAGAAGTAAACGTTCAACTGAAGAGTAAATAACCAGTTTGAAAAAAGAAGTCCGAAACCACATACCAAGTACCAGTAGGCATGGATTAGACCATGCAATTGTGTTATTTGAAATATAACTGGTTAATCATGCTTCAGTTCTATTCACTTTATAAAACAATTCGTTAATAAATAGCATATTTATGATAAGCTACTGAGATTTGAATTTATATATATATATATATATATATATATATATATATATATATATATATATATATATCTCTGTTCAGAAAGTAACGAGAATTTTTAAATTTCGCGGGCTTGGAGAGTCCGATTGAAATTTTTTTATTATGTTGGTATACATGCCCTTGAAGTATGATAAAACTTTCAGCTGTTTTCATTGTTCACTTTGTCTGTGACAGCCACTAAGGTTAGTCGTGTTTTTATGAGCTCGGCGATTTTCGTTTGTTAAAAGATATGGATCAAAGAATTGTATCAAATTTTGCGTAAAAAATGGAATAAAATGTAACAAAGTGTGTGAAATGTTAACAAAGGCCTATAGTGAGTCTGCTATGAGTAAAGCAAGAGTTTACGAGTGGTATAAGCGTTTCCAAGAATGTCGTGAAGACGTTGAAGATGACGAACGCCCTGGACGCCCCAGCACATCAACAACCGATGAAAACGTGGACAAAGTGAAAGAAATTTTTATGAACAATCGCCGAATCACAATTAGAGAGGTCGCTGATGATGTTGGTATATCGATTGGATCATGTCATGACATTGTTTCCAGCCGCCTCGGTGGCTTAGTGGATAGCGTACTAGGCTTTCACCCCGAGGACCCGGGTTCGAATCCCGGCGAGGGCTTGGCATTTTCATACGCTATAAATCATCCCATCGTCTGCATTAACCCAAGTGTGCACAATAGTCGGACGTTAAACACCAAAAAAACAGATCATAAATCTTTTCTTTACGGTCCTTTTTAAATATTTAAATTCTATGAATAGCATTACTTTATTCACATAGCACTGTCCTCATGAACAAAAAACCTAATATATTAAAGATTTAATTATAATGGTGGGAGGGCTGTACCACATTTAAGCATGTGAAATAAAAGGTCAAGTAAAACTTGAAGTTCTGAGAATCAAAGTGGCGGAAAGTGGAGTACAACATTTTCTCACTTATTAATTTATTTAATGTAATGCAATTAGTTTGGTCAAGAAAATATCTTCTTGGTAGTTGCATTGCAATATTTCCAAATAAGATATAATGTTTCACAATAACTTATTTTAATAGTTTTGATCAAATTATAAATGTAATACGAAAATTTAAAATATCTGCAATTAAATTTAAAAATTACTATCTCCAAATCGGTTCTAAGACTTACAAATTATGTGCGAAAAATTTGAACACTAAAAATATATTTGCATTTAACTTTTTCAAAGTTTCATTTGTTGTAAGATTTTACTTATAAAAAGTACCGGAATATTTTTTTAATTTTTTAGAAGCTAATTTTTAAAATTTAATTTGCAGTGATAAATCTATGAAAAGTGAGTTAGAATTTGCGAATAAATTTAGAATTATGAAAATTAAATAATAAATAATATTTAAAACAAAACAAAAAATTTATATATATATTTTTTTTTGGTGTTTAACGTCCGACTATTGTGCACACTTGGGCTAACGCGGACGATGGGATGATTTATAGCGTATGAAAATGCCAAGCTCTGGTCGGGAATCGAACCCGGGTCCTCAGGGTGAAAGCCCAGTTCGCTATCAACTAGGCCACCGAGGCGGTTAAAAAAAAACAAACAAAAAAATGTATAAATCGTAGCGACAAAAAAGCCAACTAAAGTAGCTATGTAAAGTCTCCTGCAGTGTTAACCTATATAATATCGATTTATATTATATTCTAAATTACCTTTTGAAATGATAAATTCATTCAAATAGTTCAATCTACGACAAACCAGTTTATCATCATACACATTTTTTAAGAATTCTTTATGTATCACGATAAAGTTCAATCATAAAAAATCACGGTCGTTGACAACACTAAGAATGTACGATTGATATATTTAACCATGGAAATAATCTCGCAACATGTAATTTCCCAGGTTTTAAAATTCACTTTATTTGCCATTCGCAGTCGTTTATTTTGTAAATGGACATAAAGTGGATGTTTGACGCGCACAAAACTTGTAATTTACAGTGATAATTCAGAGGTCGGCGGACAATATTTCTTAATTAAAAATTACCTCCACCGAACGTGTGAGAGTATTAGGTTGATTATAGTAATAAAAGGGACTATTTAAGTTTAGAGAACAATGTCGCATAAAGTGTAAACCACGCGTTAATGTTTCCGAGGTGTGAAATGACGTCATCCGCGTAGGCCTTACAGCGTCTGTTAAACCGATAGTGTGAGCGAAGTTAACTATTACATTTTACACTTATAGATCTTTCATAATTTCGAAACCTGTATGCATATTGATTGAGACTATACAATAGTGTTGTGAGGTTAAATATTGTTCAGTCTCGACTTTACGTTGACTAAAAGCGTGCTTGTACATTTAGCGCGCAAACAACCAACATTGGTACAGTTATAATTTAAAGACATTCGTTTAAACTATGTCCTTGTATTTAAAAAAACCTTTAATTTTATACCATGTATAAATACTTTTTTCAATAAATAATTTATTGAAACATTTTAATTCTCAAGTCTTTACAGTTCAGTTGCGACAATTAGTTACAAAATCGTATGTTTTGGATTTAAAAAAGTGTTTTTATTTAAAGTATTTAAACGCTTTTAATCTTAGTTCTTAGTAAAAGAAAATCCATTCAAAAATAGTTCACGTATATAAATCAATGTTCATTAAATACGTCAATTTAAAAAAAATGTTCAGTGTTAATATACCGAATAAGTATGACCTTTAATATAAAATTTAAAACATTTAAATAAAAGTTGAGTCTGTTCATTTTTATGTAAACAAATTCAGTAAGTATTAGTATATATTTTTCGTATTATTTAATTTGCACTAAAGGAATATCATAAAGCACTTAAACGATTTTTAAAAATAAATATTTTACTGTGGATGTAACTATAAATTATATAAAAGCTCAAAATCAGTTGAGCTAATTTAGTGTTGAAAATATTTTTTGCTTAGTCTAGATTTTAGTAAAAGTTTTAATTAAATGAAATCCATTGCCAGTTTATCTTTAAATTAATTGCCGTTTAATTATTGTTAGAATTTTCATTCATTGAATAAACTACTTCAACATTCACTAATAATTACTTAAATTTTAAAATCTATGAAGTATTTTTTTTAATTAGCAGTCCGTTAAGTACTGAGCTTTTAAATATAGAACATTCTGTTAACAATCTCCAAAAAGAAAACAAGTTTGTGGTGTTTTAACTTTAATAATTGCAAAGTTTTCTTCCACTTTAGTTAACCCTTCACGTTACTAAGAAGAACTTTTTTTCACTTTTTTAGGCAAACTCTCATTGAACAATGAACTAAAAGAGCAGCAATCATTACGAAGATGCTATTAAATAACGAGACTGACGTTGTAAAAAAATGTATTTTAATTTTATACATAATTACTTATTATCACCTTCAATATACACCCCTTATCTATCCCTACAACGCTCCGTGCGAATATTCCATTGTTGGAAACAGTGCTGGAAGTCATCTTCTGTTAAATCCTTCAGGACTCTTGCCGCTTTCACTTTTACAGCTTCCACGGACTCAAATCTCGTCCCTTTTAATGCAGATTTCACCTTAGGGAACAGATAGAAGTCACATGGTGCAAGGTCTGGTGAGTAAGGTGGATGTTCTAACACTGGGATGCTGTACTTGGCCAGGAACCTCTTGACAGATAACGCGGAATGAGCTGGCGCATTGTCTTGGTGGAAAACCCATGATTTGTCCTTCCACATTTCTGGTTGTTTTTCCTTACTCTTTCACGTAGTTTACCAAGTACCTCAAGGTAGTAATATTGATTAATTGTTTGACCTTCAGGAACCCAGTGAAGGTACACAATCCCATGAATATCGAAAAAACAATCATCATTGCTTTAAATTTTGACTTGCTGATTCTTGCTTTTTTGGCTCTCGGTGAAGTTGGGGTCTTCCAATGCATGGATTGGCGCTTTGTTTCCGGATCATACGTAAAAAACAACGATTCATCACATGTTATTATCCTTTCCAATAAATTTGGGTAATTTTCAATGGCATCCAAAATGTCAGTACAAACATTTTTGCGAGCTGCTTGTTGTTCAAACGTGAGAATTTTCGCACCATTTTGGCACACACATTTCGCATGTTCAAATTGTCACGTGAAATTTGCCGTACACATTCTTTATCAATGCCTACAGTTTCACCAATTTGCACGAATACTTAATCGACGGTCAGACCGAATCAAATTAGCAACTTTTTCGACATTGTCATCCGTTTTTGACGTTGAAGGGTGACCTGGCCGCGAATCATGTTCAACGTCTTGTCGGCCATCTTGAAAACGCTTAAACCATTCAAAAACACGTGTCCGCGATAAACATTCACTGCCATACACTTCTTTCAGTAAATTATAAGTTTCAGTAGAGGTTTTTCCAAGTTTGAAGGGAAATTTAACAACGATTCGTTGCTCTATTATTACACAAACCATTTTTTCCGGCAAAACAAAATAAGAATACTAACGGAAAAGAAGGTTATGACTAAACGAGACTAACTGCATTCTGAAGAGAAAGCTTCACACTAAACAGCTGTCTGTCAATGGCGATTGGCGCATGCGCACTTGTTACCCCGCAGCGTCAGTCTCGTTATTTAATAGCCACACCTCGTATATAACTCAGAGACTTATTAAAATAATATTTTTTCGAGATTTAACATTAATTAAAAAATATAAATCAAATTTTTAAAACAGTTATGCTCTTACAGAAAATACTGTGATATTTTTACTAGTTTAGCTTCCATCACGTCAACCTGAAGCTACTTGTCGCTGTTAATCAACAATTATTTTTGTAAACAAAATAATATTTTACTTGTGAATCAAAAATAAATTCCGAAACTGTTTTTAAAATGTTACCGTTTTTCTGACTGGTTTTAATTGTAGATGTGGGTGAACAACAAAGTGCTTTCACTACAAAAATATGTTTTGATGTTAAGGAATTATGTATTAGGCTTTTTAATGATTTTTGTGATGTATAATAATAATAATAATAATAATAATAATAATAATAATAATAATAATAATAATAATAATAATAATAATAATAATAATAATAATAATAATAATAATAATAATAATAATAATAATAATAATAATAATAATAATAATAATAATAATAATAATAATAATAATAATAATAATAATAATAATAATAATAATAATAATAATAATAATAATAATAATAATAATAATAATAATAATAATAATAATAATAATAATAATAATAATAATAATAATAATAATAATAATAATAATAATAATAATAATAATAAATAATAATAAATAATAATAATAATAATAATAATAATAATAATAATAATAATAATAAATAATAATAATAATAATAATAATAATAATAATAATAATAATAATAATAATAATAATAATAATACATTTACATTAACGTAAAGATAAATAGTTTTTTTTTTGATGTAAATTTTAAATACTGACTCATTTCAAATTTACCTTTTTTTTATCAAGAATGAGTTATTTCAAATACGTGTATCAGTGATGACGTAATTGCTGCCAGGGAACTGTTGCCAAATTATCGACATCGCTATGCAAATAGGGTGTGACTAAGCCATTGCATTGCATGGAACACAGCTCTAACCCTGAGGCATTATGATTAACCCAGTTATGGGGCGCCCCGATGTGTAAACATGCACGGCATCGTCGTTGTTTGCATTCTGCAATGTGCGCCACTAAAGCCCCGTATTTTTGATCTGTGAATATTTTACCGCAATTAACATAACTGTTGGGGTAAGCGATTTGTATCATCAGTCGCTGATTGTTGGACGACAAACATCACCGTCACTGTTAGCTGTTTGTAGTGGGATTGTTTTTGTTGTGATTCGTGAATTACGGGGGTAATAAATACATCAAGGCTGTGCTAATACCACGCAATTGTCTTCAAGTTTAGTTGTTATTACAGGAACTGACTATAAAATTACAGGAACTGACTATAAAATTACAGGAACTGACTATAAAATTACAGGACCTGACTATAAAATTACAGGACCTGTCTATAAAATTACAGGAACTGATTATAAAATCACAGGACCTGGCTATAAAATTACAGGAACTGACTATAAAATTACAGGAACTGACTATAAAATCACAGGACCTGGCTATAAAATTACAGGACCTGACTATAAAATTACAGGAACTGACTATAAAATTACAGGAACTGACTATAAAATTACAGGAACTGACTATAAAATCACAGGACCTGACTATAAAATTACAGGAACTGATTATAAAATCACAGGACCAGGCTATAAAATTACAGGACCTGGCTATAAAATTACAGGACCTGGCTATAAAATTACAGGGCAGACTATAAAATTACAGGACCTGACTATAAAATTACAGGACCTGACTGTAAAATTACAGGAACAGACTATAAAATTACAGAACCTGACTATAAAATTACAGGACCTGACTATAAAATTACAGGAACTGACTATAAAATTACAGGACCTGACTATAAAATTACAGGACCTGACTATAAAATTACAGGAACTGACTATAAAATTACAGAACCTGACTATAAAATTACAGGACCTGGCTATAAAATTACAGGACCTGGCTATAAAATTACAGGACCTGACTATAAAATTAGAGGACCTGACTATGAAATTACAGGACCTGACTATAAAATCACAGGACCTGACTATAAAATTAGAGGAACTGACTATAAAATCACAGGACCTGACTATAAAATTACAGGACCTGACTATAAAATTACAGAACCTGACTATAAAATTACAGGAACTGATTATAAAATCACAGGACCTCATTATAAAATTACAGGACCTGACAATAAAATTACAGGACCTGACTATAAAATTACAGAACCTGACTATAAAATTAGAGGAACTGACTATAAAATTACAGGACCTGACTATAAAATTACAGGACCTGACTAAAAAATTACAGGAACTGACTATAAAATTACAGAACCTGACTATAAAATTACAGGAACTGACAATAAAATTACAGAACCTGACTATAAAATTACAGGAACTGACTATAAAATTACAGGACCTGACTATAAAATTACAGAACCTGACTATAAAATTACAGGACCTGTCTATAAAATTACAGGACCTGGCTATAAAATTACAGGACCTGGCTATAAAATTACAGGACCTGACTATAAAATTAGAGGACCTGACTATGAAATTACAGGACCTGACTATAAAATCACAGGACCTGACTATAAAATTACAGAAACTGACTATAAAATTACAGGACCTGACTATAAAATTACAGGACCTGACTATAAAATTACAGGAACTGACTATAAAATCACAGGACCTGACTATAAAATTACAGGACCTGACTATAAAATTACAGGACCTGACTATAAAATTACAGGACCTGACTATAAAATTACAGGACCTGACTATAAAATTACAGGACCTGACTATAAAATTACAGGACCTGACTATAAAATTACAGGAACTGACTATAAAATTAGAGGACCTGACTATAAAATTACAGGACCTGACTAAAAAATTACAGGACCTGACTAAAAATTACAGGAACTGACTATAAAATTACAGGACCTGACTAAAAAATTACAGGAACTGACTATAAAATTACAGGACCTGACTAAAAAATTACAGGAACTGACTATAAAATTACAGGAACTGACTATAAAATTACAGGACCTGACTATAAAATTACAGGACCTGACTAAAAAATTACAGGAACTGACTATAAAATTACAGGACCTGACTATAAAATTACAGGACCTGACTATAAAATTACAGGACCTGACTAAAAAATTACAGGACCTGACTAAAAATTACAGGAACTGACTATAAAATTACAGGACCTGACTATAAAATTACAGGACCTGACTATAAAATTACAGGACCTGACTATAAAATTACAGGAACTGACTATAAAATTACAGGAACTGACTATAAAATTACAGGACCTGACTATAAAAGTACCGGACCTGACTATAAAATTACAGGACCTGACTATAAAATTACAGGACCTGACTATAAAATTACAGGACCTGACTATAAAATTACAGGACCTGACTATAAAATTACAGGACCTGACTATAAAATTACAGGAACTGACTATAAAATTACAGGACCTGACTATAAAATTACAGGACCTGACTAAAAAATTACAGGAACTGACTATAAAATTAGAGAACCTGACTATAAAATTACAGGATGTGACAATAAAATTATAGAACCTGACTATAAAATTACAGGAACTGACTATAAAATTACAGGTACTGACTATAAAATCACAGGACCTGACTATAAAATTACAGGACCTGACTATAAAATTACAGGAACTGATTATAAAATCACAGGACCTGGCTATAAAATTACAGGAACTGACTATAAAATTACAGGAACTGACTATAAAATTACAGGAACTGATTATAAAATCACAGGACCTGGCTATAAAATTACAGGAACTGACTATAAAATTACAGGAACTGACTATAAAATTACAGGACCTGACTATAAAATTACAGGACCTGACTATAAAATTACAGGACCTGACTATAAAATTACAGGACCTGACTATAAAATTACAGGAACTGACTATAAAATTACAGGACCTGACTATAAAATTACAGGACCTGACTAAAAAATAACAGGAACTGACTATAAAATTACAGGACCTGATTATAAAATTCTTTACTTGCACTTCCATAGATGGAAAATGTGTATCAGATTGACAAAACACCTTTCGTTATATACCCAAAAAGTAAGAAAGAACTAAAGGCTATCTCAAAGATCGAGTTTGAGAAGTGTTTGGAGGATTGGAAGAAGCACTGGCACAAGTGCATAATCTCCAATGGGGACTATTTCGATGGCGACATCAATGTAGAAGAATAAATAAATATTTTGTTCAAAAAATTAAAATTCTCGTTACTTTCTGAACACATCTCGTATACACATGTTCACAAGTTTTATCGCTTACAATTTACCATAGATGTTATTGCACGTAATCTCGCCCTCTTTGACTGCCGCGCAATCTGTCGGAAAGAATTATTTACAGTTATAAAGTTTATACTTCTTACGTCAAATCATATTTATCGACTTGCAGTCATGTACTGCGACTTGACATGGAAGTTTTTGTGGAAAGCATTAAATATAAGAAAGGAAAGAGTCACTTCAGAAAATATTATTTGTCCCACTAGTGTTATTGTGTTGAGTGGTATGTATTTTGGTGAATGTACATTACAATAATGACAGGTTTTTATTAAGAGTTTCTTTTAATTAATAGCGTTCGTTTTTATGAAATTCAAATAATTTTGAGCGTTATATAAATATAAAAATGTTATCAAATATTAATATTTTTATGAATTATGTTTGTTTGGAAATTCATTGTTGTCTTGACTTCTGTGAGAGTTATCCGCAGCTCCGCAGGGTGATGCAGACTAGCTGCACCTATTGAGAGGATTCAGACGTCCCTCGCCGTACCCGAGTCTAATACACACTTACACTTATGACTTTAACACTTTACACTCACACTTACATTTAGGGAAGCAATAATAGCCTCAATGTGCTTTTCGCCTTAAAGTAAAAAAAAAAAAATGTTCAGAAGTTTTTAACACCCTTGATTCGGTGGTGGATGTGGTTAAGACACCGTCACTCTGCTGTAACGCTTCTCTAAACTGCGCACCTCAACGTCATAGGTTCAAAACTTTCAGTCGCTACCGCGTACTTGGCTGTGTTCGCTTTCTGTTAACATCGATCTCTCGTTCTTATTAGTTTAACTGGTAAAAAGTAAGGAGATTTAAATTTTAAAAAAACTAGCCTATTTACATCTGTGTTTATGTTAACGTTGACCACTCGTGTGCTTATGTTTGTTTTGATGTTTGAGTATATATTCTGAAAGGGGAAATTATTTACAAAATCCTTTAGTATTATACTTCCATAAGTGACAATCGGTTATTTACAGCAATCATAGTGACCCAGGTAAGATAAAATGTAAATGTTTAACAGTTAAACCTTCATTTTTAATAAATTACATTTTAAAAATCAACCATGTGACTAGAATTAACTGAAAAATTAAATTATCTGTAGCCTATTGTTCAGTTTTGATCAATTTAACTATTGAAAGCATTAATTGTATACTGAAAACAGTTTATTTAAAATTGTTTTAAATATTATGTTCAGTATAATGATCTGTCTTCCCTAGCTCCGTCAATTCTACTTTCGTTGACGCGTTTCGGAGAACCTCCATCTTCAAAAACTATATATATACTCATAGATCTTTAAAGTATAGATATAGTTTTTGAAGATGGAAGTTCTCCGAAACGCGTCAACGAAAGTAGAATTGACGAAGCCAGGGAAGGCAGATCATTATACTGAACATAGTGACAACAATCCTAGCAGAAAAGAAGAAGAATATAAAAAGAATTTGTTTTGAATAATTCACCGTTTGCATTATAAAGTTTTTTGAGAATAGAAAATTTGCACTAGTGCACTGAAATTATTAAAGTAACCTTCAAGCCTAACTTAATCAATCGGATGACGTAAGCATTTATTTATACAGGACATTAATCTTAAAGTAAACAGTCATAATATTTTGCAAATCAGACAAATATTATTAGCAGAACTGAAGTTTGAAAGAAAAAACAATTTTAATGTTGAATTCTAGAAACGTCGTGAACAGGATATGACCTAATCACTGGACAAATCATTCAGAAATACCAGAAAGATCCTTGTAAGCTTTGCCTTTTTATTTCCGCTATTAGGCTAAAATGTGTTCCAAGGCAGTGGAAACTAGATGAGTTATTATGATCTCAAACCAAGGAAAGATTCAAACAACAGACAGTCATATAGGCTCTTCTCAATTCTGATGATCATATTAAAGATATTTGAAAATTAGATGAACAAAACTTAATCCAACTGCATCAGTTGAGCTTCCGAGCCAATTACTTGACAATTAATCAAGTTCAAAGAATAACTTGACTAACCGTAGACACACCGGAAACAAAGAAATGTGTTCCAGTGTTTTTCTTGATATATCAAAAACATTAGATAGGATGGACTAATATAAGAACTACAAAGATCATCCCAGTTCAGTAAGTCAGATCTTGAAGTCATATTTATCAGACAAAACCTTTCGAGTTCAACACGGATGATTGTGTTCAGAAATCAAGGAAATATCAACAGGAGTCTCTCGAGAAAGTGTCCTTGAACTATTCCTATACCTGCTCCTCACAAGAGACATACCTCAGGTTGAAGAAGCAACAGTAGCGACCTTTGCTGACGATATCGTAAAAGAAGCCTCAAGAAAATTCTAACAGTAATGAACAAATTGAGTTCTTGATCTAAAATATGGCTCATTAAAATAAACGAAAGCAAACCTACGCGAGTCAACTTCACTTATTAAAAAATATGATGAATAGTCATAACGTTTAATTAAAAAGTTACACGTTATGCAATCGAAGCCAACTACTTAGGAATGACGCTGAACGCTAAACTTAAATGGAAAGTTCACGTTGAAAAAATAAGTACTTTTGAAATTAGCAAAAACTTACTGTTTAATGGAATGCTGCTCAGTTAGATACGTTCGACAATAATACTACTGTACAAGCAATTACTGTCGTCTGTGTGGTTGTACGGTCTTCAGCTTTGAAGTTGAACGAAAAGGACAAACAAAACAATTCCAACTTTCCAAAATAACGTTGGACTCTGTGGGATAGTCAAAGCTACTTAGTATACGAGAAATGAAGATACCTTGGAGTACCATTAGTCGAAAAGGAAATAAGTCCTGCAGCGGGTAGACACAGAGGCTCTACAGTCTTGTTAATCCTACTGCACTGTAATGCTACCATTCGCGGACTGAAGAAGAAGATGCCATTAGACCTTGCACAATGAAAGTCCCTGTGTAACTATAAAATGAAAATGAAAGATTCGCATTATTTTTAAACGTAAACTACAAGATAAGTGTACTTGTAGGATTAATAAAATGAATAACAAAAGTCAGGAAAATGAAATTAAATAAATGGAAGAAAAAGATACAATTTTTAAGGTTTTAAATAAACACAATATAAAAACTGAAGTACGTGTTACGTTAGGATATGAACATATCCAAGATACTAACAAAATGAATGAAATCAGACGAAAATTGCGAACTTAAAGTAATAAAGTAGTAGAGTAGTGAAGTAGTAAAGTGGTAAAGTGGTAAAGTGGTGAAGTGGTAAGTAGTAAAGTGGTAAAGTGGTGAAGTGGTAAAGTGTCAAAGTAGTAAAGTAGTAAAGTGGTAAAGTTTTAAAGTGTTAAAATGGGAAAGTGGTAAAGTGGTAAAGTAGCAAAGTAGTAAAGTGGTAAAGTTTTAAAGCAGTAAAGTGGTAAAGTTTTAAAGTAGTAAAGTTCTAAAGTGGTAAAGTTTTAAAGAGGTAAAATGGGAAAGTTTTAAAGTAGTAAAGTGGTAAAGTTTTAAAGTAGTGAAGTTCTAAAGTGTTAAAGTTTTAAAATGGTAAAGTGGCCAAGTAGTAAAGTGCTAAAGTAGTAAAGTGGTAAAATGGGAAAGTGGTAAAGTAGTAAAGTGGTAAAGTTTTAAAGTGGTAAAATGGCAAAGTAGTAAAGTGGTAAAGTTTTAAAGAGGTAAAATGGGAAAGTTTTAAAGTAGTAAAGTGGTAAAGTTTTAAAGAGGTAAAATGGGAAATTTTATAGTAGTAAAGTGGTAAAGTTTTAAAGTAGTAAAGTTCTAAAGTGGTAAAGTGGTAAAGTAGTAAAGTGGTAAAGTTTTAAAGTGATAAAATGGGAAAGTGGTAAAGTGGTAAAGTAGTAATGTATATAACACTTGTGCTAACTCTTATGTGAACTCAGATTTTAACAGGATCCCAATTGGTTTACATTTCATGGTCCAGGATCAAAATCCTACTATGATGGCTGCTTTAGTATCTCAATACGAATTAATATCGTAACAATTATATATTTTGTTTAGTTTGGCCTCAAACAGATCACTTAACAAAACTGTCGTGTATCTAGTCTGTTAGTCTTTAGAGGTGCGTTACTGGCGCTCAACGAAAACATGTTTTTCTTACGGTGAGAAACAAATAACCTTAAAGACATTATTACAAGTCAATTTTCAAATCGATAAATTGTCCGTTATTTGAAAAGTTAGTTTGTAAACAATCGTGAAATACTGCGTAGATCTAGACAATTGATGTTATTTAAGAAGCAATTGGAACCGCGGAATGTAGAAGGTTACACATCAGACCGGTAGAATGCACTGTACGTGAGCCAACTATCCCAGCGGGCGATGCAAAGCAAAGTTGTTTATATCTCCAAATTTAAAGCTGTCTAAAGTGAATTAATGGCCGACTCTAGATTGTAACTCTATAAATACAGTCAGGTATGCAGACGTCATTGATAAATTGCGAGATAAGGAATGAATGATAACACTTAAAAGCGCTCATTTTGAAACTTTTCCAAGAATAACTTGAACACAAGTGAAATTAAATTAATCGGCAGTTAAATGTAACGAGTGAAACAACCGTTGGCGGTGTCGGAGGTGCTGCGCGGCGGCTCGTTTGAAATCATTGCATTTATCTTGCATCGATATTACTTTATCGAGCAAATATGGCCGTGATTAAAAATTGATCTTGAATTGAGTGATATGTTAATTTGCAATTCTTCATATGAAAAAGTGGTTTTGACTGCATATTTGTGTATCTATGTAGCCTACATAGCATGAGATTAAACATAATTGACAGATTTCGTTCGATCGATAGTTTGTACAAATCCCAAGACATTTTACGTTTTCCAAAAAAAAGGTATTTCAAATCATTTCTTGATTATAAATTTGTTGAAAATTGTCAAACGGAATTTTTTCTTGATCGGGTCTAACTACTGTCATTTATCCAAACGAAATCCACAAATACAAAGCACACGTATTGGTCGTAATATTATCCAAAATTATGGTTCAGGAGCTGTATTCGAAGAAACCGCTCAATTCAGTTCTTCATATTTGTTTACAACTTTAGACATTCCGATATAACGATTCCGAGGAAAGAGCTCATATGACCAAAAGATCAAACAACCAAAAGATCATTCGACCAAATTTTACTTAAATATTTTAGTTGAATGAACTTTTGGTCATATGAACCATGTTTTTAACAGAGTGGTTCATTCGACCAAAAAAATAGCCGCCTCGGTGGCCTAGTGGATAGCGTACTAGGCTTTCACCCCGAGGATCCGGGTTTGATTCCCGGCGAGGGCTTGGCATTTTCATACGCTATTAATCATCCCACCGTCTGCATTAGCCCAAGTGTGCACAATAGTCGGACGTTAAACAAAAAAAAAAAAAAAAAAAAAAAAAAAAAAAAAATCGACCAAAAAATCAAACAACCAAAGGTTTATTCGACAAAAATGTGTAATAACTTAGAGATTTATTAACATCGAGGTTCGTATTTCCTTCGAAGGAGGATATTTTGTAAAACACTGTTTTTTTTTATTATTGCATATAGATCAGTGTCAATACTGATATTTAAATTAATAATACACGCCATTACACTACTGGGTAACTAGTATGATGGCGTTTAAAATAATGTGAACATTTATTATTCACACCTACCAATATATAATAAATGTATAAAACGTCACTGTTATAGAATTAACACTTTAATGCTAAATAATTAAGTTGGACTGGGTAAGTAGTATGATGGTGTTTAAAATATTGTGAACATTTATTATTCACACCTACCAATATATAATAAATGTATAAAACGTCACTGTTATAGAATTAACACTTTAATGCTAAATAATTAAGTTGGACTGGGTAAGTAGTATGATGGCGTTTAAAATAAAATAATGTAAACATTTATTATTCACACCTACCAATATATAATAAATGTATAAAACGTCACTGTTATAGAATTAACACTTTAATGCTAAATAATTAAGTTGGACTGGGTAAGTAGTATGATGGTGTTTAAAATAATGTGAACATTTATTATTCACACCTACCAATATATAATAAATGTATAAAACGTCACTGTTATAGAATTAACACTTTAATGCTAAATAATTAAGTTGGACTGGGTAAGTAGTATGATGGCGTTTAAAATAATGTGAACATTTATTATTCACACCTACCAATATATAATAAATGTATAAAACGTCACTGTTATAGAATTAACACTTGAATACTAAATAATTAAGTTGGACTGGGTAAGTAGTATGATGGCGTTTAAAATAATGTGAACATTTATTATTCACACCTACCAATATATAATAAATGTATAAAACGTCACTGTTATAGTCTTAAACATTTAGTTTTTAGAAAACTTGAATACTAAATAATTAAGTTGGACTGGGTAAGTAGTATGATGGTGTTTAAAATAATAATAAAAACATAAAACATAATAATAATAATAAAAACATGGTTTATATGACCAAAAATTCATTCGACCAAAATATTAAAATATAATTTGGTTGAATGAACTTTTGGTTGTTTGATCTTTTGGTCATACGTCACCTTCAACGTCTTCACGGCCTTCTTGGAAACTCTTGCTTTACTCATAGCAAACTCACCATAGGCCTTTGTTAACATTTCACACACTTTGTAATACTTTATTCCATTTTTTCCGCAAAATTTGATACAAATTCTTTGATCCATTTCTTTTAATAAACGAATATCGCCGAGCTCATAAAAACACGTCTAACCTCAGTGGTTGTCACAGACAAAGTCAACAATGAAAACAGCTGAAAATTTTATCATAATTCAAGGGCATGTATACCAACATAATAAAAAAATGTTTGACAATCGGACTCTCCAAGCCCGCGAAATTAAAACATTTTCGTTACTTTCTGAACACACCTCGTACATAATAAATAAATGTAGCAAAGGAAAATAAAGTTAATTCAAAGCAAATAAAGTCAGTGGACGGGAAACTGCCATATTTCACCATCTTGATTAATAGTTACTAGACAGAAGAAGAGATGAAAGGTTTAGTAAAATAGATTTGATAATTTGTTTCGACATCGCAAACTGTTGATGATAAACGTTGTTGGATGTAGGGCAAACTTTGCTCCAAGTCGTTGATTGATCAAGTTGAGCCAAGTTTTCGTTCTCAGCACGAGTGTTTCTGTGTTAAGCATTCTTTCCGATGAAGATGTTCAGAAAACTAATTTAACTCGTTGCTAGTAGTGTCAGGCACGCTCGCTAGGGGGCGAGATGACGGTCGTCAAGCACTTATTGTTATAACTTGAATAAATAAACAACTTTGAAGACGGTATAAAATGTCATTCGGGAATATTTTATAGTAATTGGATGTGGAATCAGATTATTTTTATGCACGTAGATAACAGCTTGTTAGTATCATTTTACTAATAATATTTTGGTTAACACGTTGTTTTGGATTTGGTTAAGTTAGTTTAGATTTTTGTTTGTTGTTTTAAGGCGAAAAGCAAATTGAGGCAATTATCGCCTCCCTAAATGTAAGTGTGAGTAAAGTGTTGAAGTCATAAGTGTAGTGTTGTCAGTGTAAGTGTGTGTTAGACTCGGGTAGATTAGGTTAGGCAAATAAAAGTAAGTTTAAATCAAACACTGGTTATTGTTTAAAGATATTTTTGCGTTTTCATTGTATAAAGTTGAAAAAATATCGTGAGAGTAGAAAATAGATTTCGATGGATTTATCCGTTTTCCACAAAAACGAAAAAAAACATGAATTTAAAAGAATGTTAATTTATATATTTGTCATTGATTTCTCAGATATAATAATATTTATATAACATCTACATGACCACATACTGAAAAGCTGAAAAAACTAAAGTGATACATATACTCGTAAGTAAACAGGAGGCAGAAAGAGAGGATCACAAAGAACATTTAGGAAAGAAACCGTTTGAAAGAAATGGCAAAAGAGGACGAAGGATAGCATGCAGTATAGGAGCAGTGGTGAGGTAAAGATTTAATTAGTTCCAATTAATAGAGGTACGGAAGGAAAATGGTAATAATGGAAGGTAGGAAGAAAAAGTGTTTATCTAAAAATCTTATAATAAGGCACTACACTACAGTAGTGAAACCGGAATGCCTGTACGCAAGTGAATGCTTGGTACTAAATTATAGTTTAGATAAACTGAAAATACTAGAAAGGAGAATCATGAGAAAAATTTTAGGCCCAGTGAAAATTAAAGAAACATGGAAACTAAGATCTAATAATGAAATATACAGGAACATAGAGGACATGACAGAGACGATAAGAAAGAGAAGACTGCAATTTTTTGAACATATGTACAGGATGAATGATTCAAGACTAGCGAAAAGGATGCTCAAGTACCAATGGGATAAAAAGTCAACAACTAGTTGGATTCAAGAGGTAAGGAAAGATTTAGAAAGAAATAATATAAAAGAAGAAGAAACGCTGAACAGAGAGATTTTTAGAAAGAGGATATTGAGTATGGAGGGATTCCAAGGAAGATTGCAGAGGAAACCTGGTGCGAAGTGGTCCGAAGACAGAAAGAAGCTGCATAGTGAAAGGATGAGGGAATATTGGAGGGAACGGAAGAGAAAGCAGCTAAGTGTGAAGAATTGAAATTGTCACGTGGTCCCTAGCAGACCTCATCGAAAGAAGAAGAAGAAGAAAGTTAGGAAGAGGATTTTCAGCGATCGTAAAGCATGCAGAGCATTTTTCGAGGTCCTGAGGGAGAAGATGGAGAGAAGAATAAATCAATTTAATTATGTTAGGTGTTCGTAAGCTTTTGTAATTATGTACGTTTAACAATATCCACATTCTATTAGATTTTCTGATTACTATAAGAAAGTTTTAAATATGTAATGAATATTTATTTATTTAAAACAAATGTTAAGATTAATATTATATACTAGAGGAAGGGATAGTTCAACCCCAGGCACTGCGATTGACTGACCTATTGTGCAACTTACCTCTTAAAATACCTAGTTCAGCAGATTGGTGCCCCTAATAAGTTCCAACAACCTACTGACTAGCTCACAATGCTGAAGATCCCTAGGGACTTGGAAACCAAAGACCCCTAGCCTCCTATTAACAAGAGCCTCACAATCATAAATTATGTGACCTGCACATTCCTCCTCCTTCCTGCACAATCTATACACGGTTTCTCCGTGGTATACACCTATCCTGTTCATATGCATCCTCAGACCACAGTGCCCTGTTATGAGCCCCATGATCCTACTGACGTGTGCTCTGCCCAGGACATCTGCTGCTCGTTTGATTCCTCCAGAAGGAACTTTGCTTAAGAGACGTTTACTATGGGACTGCCCACGAAGGTTAAAAACAAACGTTACAGTGACAGTATTATAATTATTTAAAAAATTCCAAACAAACTCGTTATATGTTCCCCTGCAATAAAACTTATGAAACCATATCATATTTTGTTGAACATATTCTATTCAGCACTGCTTCAAAACATGAAATAAAGTACACACTTTGCTGAACTACACTATTTTATTTAAACACAAGGTCCACTAAATTGTCACGCATATCGAACACAACTCGAAAGATAATTTATAATTCACAACTTTAACAATCCAATTGAAATAAATTGAAAAATCCCAGAATGAAATCATAGTGAAAACTATAAAGACGTGTTGAATGAATGGAGGATAGCTTCAAAATGGCGGCCGGATATATGTCGGAAAAAATCATATACGAATAAATATAATGAGAATTAAGGGATGTTGTTTTAGTTTAACTTCTTTATTCTACGCCAGTTAGAACAATGAAGAAGGAAGGGGTTGAACGTAACATACAAGAAAAAACTAGAATCGAACCTGTGCACAAGTCCGAGTTCTAACAAACTGCTGATTTGGGCTATACAGAACGTCACATCTATAATCAAATAGGCTAAGCTTTGCACTTCCAGAACTAGGCTGCGCCACGGTAGCAACACATTGAGCTGTGTTGCCAAGCTTATGCTTACTATTTGTCTTTAACACTGGATTTTGTATGGTGGGAGAAGTGAAGCATGCAGAAATTGGCAACACTGCTACAATAAGTTGGTTTATGAATGTGTAATGCTTCATAACCTTTTCTAAATGTAAACCTGTAAATACACTCAATAACTTCACACCTGACGACCCTTCTGTGTATATCTTCAGGTTTCTTTGCTGTTATGGGTTATGGGGTAACCCAAATCGAACTGTTAAAGCTAATACATAGACAGGAGAAAATTCTGAAAGAATGACCAAGAGTTTATGAAATTTTTGTTTTAAAAAAACAGTAAAATAAAGTTGGAAAAACGTAGAGTTAAGTGACAGTATTTATGATCACTTCTAAACATATTATACAAATATTACAATAATAGGATTTATTATTTTTTAATTTAAAAATTCTTAATAGCAATTGTTTTAATCATTTTGTCGTTTTATTTCTTACACATATTTTGGAAAAATTATAAAGAATTAGTTACAGTCATGCCTTTTCCCAAGTTAAACAGTTCCAAAGAAACCAAATATAATATAAATATGTAAACATTGTTTTGTGTTGCTTATGTGTAAAAAACTACAAATTCAAATATAAAAGCAGTAAAAATATCAAACGGAAGCAAAAACAGTATATCCACAAATCAAAAAAAAAATGTTTAATAGAATTTTTACCATTTCTCGGGATATTATTTTTTTTATTTTTTAAGCACACGTATGGACTACGTAAAACTAATCATAATCGAGGCCTCGCTGAGGTACAAAAAATAAATTTCAAAACACTGCTTTCGATATATTTTTTTTATTTATTTGTTTTTTGTGTTTAACGTCCGACTATTGTGCACACTTGGGCTAATGCAGACGATGGGATGATTTATAGCGTATGAAAATGCCAAGTCCTCGCCGGGAATCGAAACCGGGTTCGCGGAGTGAAAGCCTAGTACGCTATCCACTAGGCCACCGAGGCGGTTCGGGGTATTAAAAACCCTTTTATCAAAGAGTAGACATTATAGCATAAAACACGCAGTTAAATAACAGCTTTTGCAGTTTTACCCTAATTCCAATAGCAAACTATTTCAACTTTTTCTATTAAAATAATCACCCTTTAATACAAAATATTTAATGAAACTCAGTACGATAGCCTAGATGACGCAATAATATAAAATATATGACAGGCCAAGAAGTTTTTGATCCATATTTAATAATTAAAAAAGTAAACAAATATTGTATAATACGTTCTAGTATTTAAAACAGATGGAATCATACACGATGTGGTAATTAATTGTTAAGAAATATCTATTTATATCAACTGAATTGTTAATATCTCAATAAAAATAAAATCCGAAGACAATATGGATTATTTACAACTAAATATAAATATTTTTACGTTATCGATTTTGGACAGATAATGAATTTTCCCGGTGAAAAATCGAAGCAAAAATCAATTTCGTTGTCAAGTTTGAATCAAAACGGGCCAAAATTACAAACGCTCACATGCACATACATTTGTGTCATATTTAAAGTGCATAATATTGTCACGACTCGTAAAAACGTCGGAGATCAGAGCCGTGCACATTTCATGATTTTGAATTTTACCATAATGGCTCTTCGAACAGCTCATAAATGCAAATCAGCTATTGTAATTTATTTCAAGCGCATTATTCCGTATTTGCATGTTATTTATCCGTCGCATTACGTGCACTTGGAAAGTTCTGCTTCGTCAACGGGAAATATTTAGTAATATTTTACTGCTTCATACAATCTCTGCAGTTTTATGAAGACAGTGAATAGTCCTATCTCTGCTACAATAACTGCCTCGTAAAACCGCTCACTGTCTCTGCCCGTACAGTAGCATAGTTTCGTTCCTTTTATTTTACAGCGGTAAGTTATGTGTTTCAAGACTTAACTAAAGCAACTGATTTTAAAGTGCTCTTTTGTTGGGACCTGCGACATACGTTTGAATTTATTTTAATCGTAAATATTGAATACGTTTTTCTTTAGTCAAGGAATAAATATGGAAAGAGTGCAGCAATACAAGTGCACCATTGTACCGTACCGTATACTTTATATGCACTTATTTTATAACTTGCGAGTAAGTTCTTATCTTCCATAAATTTCAGAAAAGTCATCGTGCTTGTTTATAATCAGCTGATCTGGGTAATTTTAATTTATCGTTATACCAAGCATATACATTTACTTGTTTTGTATTAGGTCTATTATTTTAGACACACACACACACACACACACACACACACACACACACACACACACACACACACACACACACACACACACACACACACACACACACACACACACACACACACACACACACACACACACACACACACACACACACACACACACACACACACACACACACACACACACACACACACACACACACACACACACACACACACACACACACACTTACATAAATTAATAGTTAATGGAATGGAATTAATTTTACTTAATTAATACTTAATTTTACTATGGAAATTCGTTAATAAATCTAGAACGGATTTAGTTTAATATAATAATTTATATTAAATTATTACAAATCTTTAAATCAACATTTAAAAGAAAAACTGACAACAATTTCTTCCTTCTTGGGACAGTTTCCAAAGTGGATTTTTAAGTGAAATTTATTATGAGAAAATTCGTGAAATAGTTTTGCATTGTGTATTTAATATATACAAACATTATCCAGCTACATTCGCCAAATTAAAACTACACTAATTTATTCTTTAAAACACACACACACACAACACACTACACACACACACACACACACACACACACACACACACACACACACACACACACACACACACACACACACACACACACACACACACCTACATTTACACACACACACACACACACACACACACACACACACACACACACACACACACACACACACACACACACACACACTTACACTAACATACACACACACACACACACACACACACACACACACACACACACACCAACATCTACACCTACACACACACACACACACACACACACACACACACACACACACACACACACACACACACACACACACACACACACACACACACACACACACACACACACACACACACACACACACACACACACACACACACACACACACACACACACACACACACACACACACACACACACACACACACACACACACACACACACACATTGTAATAAGGATTATTCTAAAATTTAAAACATTTTTTATTTAGACACATAAATAAATTATGCTTTGTACTATTAAACCTTGTAAATAATACATTATTTTAAGGATAATTTCATTTAATATTCTTAAAAGGTGTTACAAGAGTTCTTACATAGTTCCCACAACGAACACATAAATTCATTGTGAAGTTAAGAGAACCACACACGTCAGCTGTTACAACTTTGCACGCTGCACGCGCCTCTATCGGGAAAAATAAACACTTGAAAACGAGACTTTGTGCTGTGGATTCTCGGTTAACAAGGAGCTCTTTTGATCTTACAGACTTCATTGAAATATCAGTTTAATATAATACGCACGACTCGGTTAGTTATCTAAGCCATGAATAAACGTCTTGCAATTTAGCTACGATAATATGATTGTTTAAACCAAGCGTTCTTTATTCAACACAAAGAGTGCGATTTTGTTTGCAATGAAGATTTTATTACAATTTTACATGCGGTTAGTTTAATTTTGCATCATTTTGAGTAATAAAATATTACTTACATATTTTCTTACTCAAACTGTATGTATTACTTACACATGTAAGTAAGAAATATTACTTATATATTTTCTTACTCAAACTGTATGTATTATTACACTTGTAAGTAAGAAATATTACTTACATATTTTCTTACTCAAACTGTATGTACTACTTACACATGTAAGTAAGAAATATTACTTACATATTTTCTTACTCAAACTGTATGTATTACTTACACTTGTAAGTAAGAAATATAACTTACATACTTTGTTATTCAAACTGTATGTACTACTTACACATGTAAGTAAGAAATATTACTTACATACTTTGTTATTCAAACTGTATGTACTACTTACACATGTAAGTAAGAAATATTAGTTACATACTTTGTTATTCAAACTGTATGTACTACTTACACATGTAAGTAAGAAATATTACTTACATACTTTGTTATTCAAACTGTATGTATTACTTACACATGTAAGTAAGAAATATTACTTACATATTTTCTTACTCAAACTGTATGTATTACTTACACATGTAAGTAAGAAATATTACTTACATACTTTGTTATTCAAACTGTATGTATTACTTACACATGTAAGTAAGAAATATTACTTACATACTTTGTTATTCAAACTGTATGTATTACTTACACATGTAAGTAAGAAATATTACTTACATACTTTGTTATTCAAACTGTATATATACTACTTACACATGTAAGTAAGAAATAACTTATATTTTCTTACATACTTTGTTATTCAAACTGTATGTATTACTTACACATGTAAGTAAGAAATATTACTTACATATTTTGTTATTCAAACTGTATGTACTACTTATACATGTAAGTAAGAAATATTACTTCTTATACTTTGTTATTCAAACTGTATGTACTACTTACACATGTAAGTAAGAAATATTACTTACATACTTTGTTATTCAAACTGTATGTATTACTTACACATGTAAGTAAGAAATATTACTTACATATTTTCTTATTCAAACTGTACTCAAACTGTATGTATTACTTACACTTGTAAGTAAGAAATATTACTTACATATTTTCTTACTCAAACTGTATGTACTACTGTATGTATTACTTACACATGTAAGTAAGAAATATTACTTACATATTTTCTTTTGTTATTCAAACTGTATGTATTACTTACACATGTAAGTAAGAAATATTACTTACATATTTTGTTATTCAAACTGTATGTATTACTTACACATGTAAGTAAGAAATATTACTTACATATTTTCTTACTCAAACTGTATGTATTACTTACACATGTAAGTAAGAAATATTACTACATATTTTCTTACTCAAACTGTATGTATTACTTACACATGTAAGTAAGAAATATTACTTACATATTTTCTTATTACAAACTGTACTCTCAAACTGTATGTATTAAACTGTATACATTATTACTTACACATGTAAGTAAGAAATATTACTTACATATTTCTTACTCAAACTGTATGTATTACTTACACATGTAAGTAAGAAATATTACTTACATATTTTCTTACTCAAACTGTATGTATTACTTACACATGTAAGTAAGAAATATTACTTACATATTTTCTTATTCAAACTGTATGTATTATTTTTACACATGTAAGTAAGATTGCTTATATTACTGTTATTATACATTTTTATTACTCAAACTGTATGTATTACTTACACATGTAAGTAAGAAATATTACTTACATATTTTCTTATTCAAACTGTATGTATTACTTACACATGTAAGTAAGAAATATTACTTACATATTTTCTTATTCAAACTGTATGTATTACTTACACATGTAAGTAAGAAATATTACTTACATATTTTCTTACACATGTAAGTTATTCAATTTTCTTACTCAAACTGTATGTATTACTTACACATGTAAGTAAGAAATATTACTTACATATTTTACTTACTCAAATATGTATTACTTACACATAAGTAAGTAAATCAAACTGTATTACTTACTCAAACTGTATGTATTACTTACACATGTAAGTAAGAAATATTACTTACATATTTTCTTACTCAAACTGTACTCAAACTGTATGTATTACTTACACATGTAAGTAAGAAATATTACTTACATATTTTCTTATTCAAACTGTACTCAAACTGTATGTATTACTTACACATGTAAGTAAGAAATATTACTTACATATTGTCTTACTGTATGTATTACTTACACATGTAAGTAAATATTCATACTGTATGTATTACTTACACATGTAAGTAAGAAATATTACTTACATATTTTCTTACTCAAACTGTATGTATTACTTACACATGTAAGTAAGAAATATTACTTACATATTTTCTTATTCAAACTGTACTCAAACTGTATGTATTACTTACACTTGTAAGTAAGAAATATTACTTACATATTTTCTTACTCAAACTGTATGTATTACTTACACATGTAAGTAAGAAATATTACATACATATTTTCTTACTCAAACTGTATGTATTACTTACACATGTAAGTAAGAAATATTACTTACATATTTTCTTACTCAAACTGTATGTATTACTTACACATGTAAGTAAGAAATATTACTTACATATTTTATTACTCAAACTGTATGTAGTATGAAATATTACTTACTTACACATGTAAGTAAGAAATATTACTTACATATTTTATTACTCAAACTGTATGTATTACTTACACATGTAAGTAAGAAATATTACTTACATATTTTATTACTCAAACTATATATATTACTTACACATGTAAGTAAGAAATATTACTTATTATATTATTTTACTCAAACTGTATGTAAGTGTAAGTAAAATATTACTTACATATTTTCTTACTCAAACTGTAAGTGTATTACTTACACATGTAAGTAAGAAATATTACTTACATATTTTCTTACTCAAACTGTATGTATTATATTACACATGTAAGTAAGAAATATTACATACATATTTTCTTACTCAAACTGTATGTATTACTTACACATGTAAGTAAGAAATATTACTTACATATTTTCTTACTCAAACTGTATGTATTACTTACACTTGTAAGTAAGAAATATTACTTACATATTTTCTTACTCAAACTGTATGTATTACTTACAAATGTAAGTAAGAAATATTACATACATATTTTCTTACTCAAACTGTATGTATTACTTACACATGTAAGTAAGAAATATTACTTACATATTTTCTTACTCAAACTGTATGTATTACTTACACATGTAAGTAAGAAATATTACTTACATATTTTCTTATTCAAACTGTATGTATTACTTACACATGTAAGTAAGAAATATTACTTACATATTTTCTTATTCAAACTGTACTCAAACTGTATGTATTACTTACACATGTAAGTAAGAAATATTACTTACATATTTTCTTACTCAAACTGTATGTATTACTTACACATGTAAGTAAGAAATATTACTTACATATTTTCTTACTCAAACTGTATGTATTACTTACACATGTAAGTAAGAAATATTACTTACATATTTTCTTACTCAAACTGTATGTATTACTTACACATGTAAGTAAGAAATATTACTTACATATTTTCTTACTCAAACTGTATGTATTACTTACACATGTAAGTAAGAAATATTACTTACATATTTTCTTATTCAAACTGTACTCAAACTGTATGTATTACTATTTACACTGTGTGTATAACTCAAACTGTAATTACTTATGTAAGTAAGAAATATTACTTACATATTTTCTTACTCAAACTGTATGTATTACTTACATATTTTCTTAACTGTATGTATTAGAAATAGTAAGAAATACTTACATATTTTCTTACTCAAACTGTATGTATTACTTACACATGTAAGTAAGAAATATTACTTACATATTTTCTTATTCAAACTGTACTCAAACTGTATGTATTACTTACACTTGTAAGTAAGAAATATTACTTACATATTTTCTTACTCAAACTGTATGTATTACTTACACATGTAAGTAAGAAATATTACTTACATATTTTCTTACTCAAACTGTATGTATTACTTACACATGTAAGTAAGAAATATTACTTACATATTTTCTTACTCAAACTGTATGTATTACTTACACATGTAAGTAAGAAATATTACTTACATATTTTCTTACTCAAACTGTATGTATTACTTACACATGTAAGTAAGAAATATTACATACATATTTTCTTACTCAAACTGTACTCAAACTTTATGTCTTACTTACAAATTTGTTTTCTAAATTCTAAGTTTGTAACAGTTAACAAATTTTCCAGAGGGTCCGTGTTCACATGATGACCCACGAGGTTTTGAAATATACAGATTGTTTATTTCTGAGTCATTCAGTGTTTTCATACAAGAACAGATATTTTTTAAACTATAGGTACGGCAATATTTACGTTACTTCTGCACTACTAGTAGGATAATTGTTTGCAAAACAACTAATTTTTTTATTGAACAAAGTTTGAGAATTTTTACGAAAGAAATTCTAATGAAAAGTTGATAAATATATTCTTGAAAAATGAATGTTAGACAAACACGTGTCAATCTGAAATAATAATAATATTATTGAATTTTATTGGTAAATAATATTGCAAAGTCCACATTGTCATAACAATTGTTCCACATAGTTAACAATAAAATTACTTAAACTTTATAAATTGTTTAAAAACTTACAAATGGCGAAACCTGACAACACAAAACAGAAAGTAAAGAACGCATGTTTTAATTTAAATCGAATTTTCTTAAACAATGATAATATATATATATATATATATATATATATATATATATATATATATATATATTTCTTTTCATTATTTTTCATGTGCAAAGAACAGAAATATAGCGGTGTTTTAGTGTACATTTAACTTAGTCTACTACCCTTATTATACTGACTAGAGTAAACTTGTAAATGAAACTAAATGTAAAACCACAACTCCACATTGTGTTGTGATATTTCCAGTGACTGTTCAGCACAAAGCACTGGTGTTGTTTCATACTCGGCAAAGGTCGTCATTTATTTTAAAATTAATTTGATTAATAAAAGTTTACTGACAAAAATTTTAGAGCAACGTTATGCTTCGGATAATTTTTAATTATATTCGACAACTTTAATATATAAATACAATAAATACGTCATTAAAAAGTTTTTATACACGGTTCCAGTTTAAAAACTTCAATTTTCAAAACAAAATTCAAAAATAACATAATTTAACCGCATTAATTGGATGTTTTATATCATCCTTACACGCAGGTTAATAATGACACAAACCAGGACTTTGAAAAACGAGTTAAAACTTTAAGTGGTTGTAGTTATTTTTGTCGTTATTTGTTGTCAAAACTGAGAGAAAACTCTTTGTGTTAAACAGACACAGCCGGGATTTATTAAAACATCAGCTGTTATTTCTATATTTGTCACATATTGTCATAGACACCGACTTCTCGTTGTTTAATATAAAATTTGCTGCAAAAGTCGACCTAATTGTAGACTACTTGTACTGGAATATTAAACAGATTTGTGAATATACGAGGTGTGCTCAGAAAGTAACGAGAATTTTAATTTGTTGAACAAAATATTTATTTATTCTTCTACATTTTTGTTGTCGCCTTCAAAATAGTCCCCACTGGAGATTATGCACTTATGCCAGCGCTTTTTCCAATCGTCGAAACACTTCTCAAACTCGATCTTTGAGATAGTCTTTAGTTCTTTCAGTGACGCGCTTTTAATGCCATCTACAGCTGTAAAACGACGGCCCTTTAAGGTTCGCTATATTTTTCGAAATAGGAAAAAGTCACACGGAGCCATGTCTGGCGAATATGGAGGCTGGGGAATCGTTATAGTACTGTTTTGGGCCACAAATTCACGAAAAAGCAATGAAGTGTGAGCTGGTGCATTATCGTGGTGCAAAAGCTATGAATTGTTTTTCCACAGATCCGGGCGTTTTTTTCGGATTACTTCACGAAAACGGCGTTAAACTTGTAGGTAGTACACCTTATTGACCGTTTCAAATGGTGGCAGGAATTCATGATGCACTATGCCATTAATATCGAAGAACACAGTGAGCATAACCTTCACGTTCGACCGCACTTATCGAGCCTTTTTCGGTCTTGGCGAGCCAGAATACCTCCGCTGGGATGATTGAGCCTTAGTTTCGACATCATATCCGTAAACCCATGTTTCGTCACCTGTTATAATACGTTTCAGTAATTCTGCATCGTCGTTAACTTCATTTAGTGACTCCTGAGCAACTTCCATTCGCCGCTGTTTTTGTTCAAAATTCAACAATTTTTGAACGAATATTGCTACCACGCGTTTCATACACAAAACATTGGAAACAATGCCATGAAATGATCCGATCGATATGCCAAAATCATCAGCGACCTCTCTAATTGTGATTCGGCGATTGTTCATAACCATTTCTTTCACTTTTTCCAAGTTTTCATCGGTTGTTAATGTGCTGGGGCGTCCAGGGCGGTCGTCATCTTCAACCACTCGTAAACTTTTGCTTTACTCTTAGCGGACTCACCATAGGCCTTTGTTAATATTTCACACGATTTTTTTCAATTTTTACGCAAAATTTGATACAAATTCTTTGATCCATTTCTTTTAACAAACGAAAATCGCCGAGCGCATAAAAACACGTCTTACCTTAGTGGCTGTCACAGACAAAGTCAACGATGAAATCAGCTGAAAGTTTTATCATATTTCAAGGGCATGTATACCAACATAATAAAAAAAAGTTTGACAATCAGACTCTCCAAGCCCGCGAAATTTAAAAATTCTCTTTACATTCTGAACACACCTCTTATATAGACATTGTTTGCCTACACATGAATGTCTAAGACTTGTTTTATTTTTAAGTCAGTCAGTTAGAAGATGTAGGTCTATTAAGCAGTTTTGTACAATCACCTTTCCACTGACATTCAATAATGCCTTTTTAAAAAATTAATTGCATTTAACGGTATAATTTAAATAAAATAGGCTACACGGTAAAGAAAAAAATTAAAAATGTAATTACAAAATTAACTCTGACCATTAACAGGTCATCCATACTTTTGTTAAATACTGATTTCTTAATATTTGTATGGTGAATATGGTGGTAAAACAAGATTTATAATGAAACTGTAAGAGAGCAAACAAAGGCCTGCTATTGTAACAAACCAATATATATAATTGAAACAAATCTGTTTGAAAAATTGAACTTTCATCGGCGTTAAAATTAAACCAAAATAATGTACACTTTTTTTTTTTGTTTTTTTTGTTTAACGTCCGACTATTGTGCACACTTGGGCTAATGCAGACGATGGGATGATTATAGCGTATGAAAATGCCAAGCCCTCGCCGGGAATCGAATCCGGGTCCTCGGGGTGAAATAATGTACAATTTTGCCAGGATTTTTGTTGTATTTGGTGATATCAACAAATACAGAAGGAAACTTCTTTACCACAAAATTAAAAGAGATAATTACAAAACAAAATAAATATCAAACTAGTTGTCTTACCTGATGTACATTTCGCTAGCATAGCTACCATCTTCATATGGAAACTAAACAGTCATTTTGTTATATTATATAACTAAGTAATATATATATATATATATATATATATATATATATATATGCCGCCTCGGTGGCTTAGTTGATAGCTTACTGGGCTTTCACCCTGAGGACCCGGGTTCGATTCCCGGCCAGGGCTTCGCATTTTCATACGCTATAAATCATCCCATCGTCTGCATTAGCCCAAGTGTGCAAAATAGTAGGACGTTAAACACCAAATATATATATATATATATATATATATATATATATATATATATATATATATGCCGCCTCGGTAGCTTAGTTGATAGCTTACTGGGCTTTCACCCTGAGGACCCGGGTTCGATTCCCGGCCAGGGCTTCGCATTTTCATACGCTATAAATCATCCCATCGTCTGCATTAGCGCAAGTGTGCAAAATAGTAGGACGTTAAACACCAAATATATATATATATATATATATATATATATATATATATATATATATATATATATATATATATATATACATCATAAAAGCATACTTCAGTACGAGTAATGACATAAAGACGACATAGGAGACTAATCCTTTTAACCGAATTCTATTAAATTTGTCGAGCCGTTGTAATTTGATTATTAACTCAGTGCTATATTTCCAATTGAAAAAACCTATTAAAATTTAGTACTTCTCAAAATCTCGTCTAACAATTTTGACAAAATTTCCATTAAATGTGACCACAAGGATTGCCTAAATGCAAATTAAAAGTGACTACATAACGGACCTAAAATAAACCTAGCTTCATAATCACTAACAAATCGGTTACGGAAGATTATCGACAAATAGGAAAAACATCAGACCAATGTTACAAAATCGAGTCATCACATTTTGGTAAAGATGATGATTCATAATTTGTCCGTATAGCAGATTGAAAATAAATTAAATTTATAGTTATTTTACAATATTTATTTTCTTGTTGAAATAAATAATCTCATAAAGTTTTTTCCTAATAAGGGATTTCCTAATAAAACACTTACGTTGTGCGTATTAAATAATTTTATATTGCACAATTTTACACACAATACACATTTCTACAAAGTTTTTATTAAATCATATTTACACCTTTTGTATTAGTGTACTGAACGTTTGTATCGTACCGGATAATATTATGCTAAGTTGGTAAATGGAAAAATAAGGTTAATGCAGGCAGGTTTAAAGTGATGGCTCCGAGCAATGCATATACACTACACAATATTAAGTAAAAAAATGCATTGAAGTAACTTACAAAAGTCATTTTTATGCTGTAATTAAGAAACACGAACATAATACGTAACATAATAAGAAGTAAATATTTTGTTTTGCTCTAATGGAAGCGAGGTTAGATATAGTAAGAGAAAATTTACAATGAAATGTGTAACTGAGTGTTTAGTATCATCCAAAATTTGTATTATGGCTGCGTTAGTATTTAAAATTGTATGCACGAAGAATATTTTTTAATTTAAGTACAGAAATATAAACGTAAAACATTTTGTTATGAACAAAAGAGAAAAATGAAATTAGCATAACCTAACCCAATCAATCCAAACCTATCCTAACCTAACGTAATTAACATTTTGTTTGTCCGTCTTATTTGTCATATTATTCTTTAACGTATTTATCGATATTTTGTTATGAAGAAGCGAGAAAAATGGCATTAGCGTAACCTAACCCATTCTATCCGAACCTAACATAACCTAACTTAAACTTACCTAACGTAATTAATATTTTGTTTGTTCGTCTTATTTGTCATACTATTTTTTAACATATCTCGATATTTTGTTATGAACAAGCGAGAAAACTGCCATTAGCATAACCTAACCTAACCTAACTTAAACTTACCTAACTTAATTAACATTTTGTTTGTCCGTATTATTTGTCATACTATTCTTTAACGTATTTCTCGATATTTTGTTATGAACAAGCGAGAAAAATGGCATTAGCATAACCTAACACAATCTATCCGAACCTAACCTAACCTAATTTAAACTTACCTAACGTAATTAACATTTTGTTTGTCCGTCTTATTTGTCATACTATTCTTTAACGTATTTCTCGATATTTTGTTATGAACAAGCGAGTAAAATGGCATTAGCATAACCTAACCCAATCTATCCGAACCTAACCTAACCTAACGTAATTAAATTTTGTTTGTCCGTCTTATTTGTCATACTATTCTTTAACGTATTTCTCGATTAACTTCAAATTTATCAAACGTTGCCCTATTTTTTTAAAAAATAAACAGGTTTAGGAATGTAAAAAAGTTGATAAGATATTATGGATATGGTTGATAGTTATATAAAAAAAATGTAATTACTTGTAAAAATTTAGAAAATCGGAAATAGTGAAAATCTAATTCTTAAAAACCTATTGTAAAATTTTACAAACAAATATCATACATTTAAAAAGATACACGTGATAGACATTTTTAAATGAAAATTAGGTTTGGTAAAAATATGTTTTTAACTAACAAGACAAAAAAGTATTAGGCTTTAATATTTAAAAAAATGTTTGTTTACCATTGTATTCTATAACGCCATTTTATTTATATTTTGAAAATAAAAAGAAATACTTATCGATAACTCAAAGACGTAAGCAATATTGTGATTTGATACAAAATCTAACGATTTTTTTAATTGTGAAAAAAGTATTAGTAGTTATTATTTGTAAGACCATTGATTACATGTAAAAATTATGAGTATCTATACCCAAAGATATATTTTGAATTTGTGAGGAACCAGACTGTCGTCAGCTTTCTTCAATCCATACACCTGTTTATGTACAAAAAAAAAAAAATAAATAGGCCTATTTGATAAATTTGTAGTAAACCGACTGAAAATTGAAGTGATTTTTAACAAGACATTTGAACAGTGACGGAAAGGAAATACGCTCTGTTTTCAGAGTAGGTTTTAAAAATGATACCAGGAAAATGTATCAACAAATTAGTTTATAGATTTTACTTTAAATTCTGCAGCCATTCGTGTTCAAGGAAATATAAAACACTCCCTTACTGCACGTAAATTGGGTTTGCAGAGTTCAGAGCTTCCTTGAATATTAACTACGAGCGAAGAGCAAATCAAAGTAAATTGCCCTAAACTCTAGGGTTAGTTGTGTTTGCTTCCATGAGCTTTAGTTGGAGAGAAAAAGCAAATACAACGGCCTAGCCTTATTGTATCTATGTTTTGTTTTGAAAAGTGTATATTCTTAATATTTTATACACACAAGATCTTTAAAAATAAAGTTAATACTTTTAAATGATTGTTTACAAAGTTATTTGTTTTCCAAACCCAGATAAACTAGTTATTCTATGCAACAGTTAAAATAGGCATTTGTTAAAATATCACATATTTATTGTTGGCATAAAATAGTGTTTTTTAATTGTTGTGTCATATTTCTACACACAAGCCGTCACGCTTCACGTCGATACAGTTTTATAAATGGAAACGGAATTTATCACGCGGGTTAAGAAAGTTGCCTAAATACAACGAGTTAACATAACAGATGTAGTGTAGTCATGCAGGTTGCAAGAGGAAATCAAGACCTTCTTTTACAATTGTAGAAGAAATTGCTGTTGCCTTGTCAAATAACACGATGAATGTCGCTGGAAAGAACTTCATATTAGTTAAACACAATCACTTGCAACACTTTTCATGAGAATTCCAACAAGTTAGAATTTTATATTTTTATGAAATAACTTTAAAGTCCCAGAGACTTTATGCAATATACTTTGGTATAAGTTCAATACCAAATATCCCGACAACAATTAATATTGACAAGACCGTGAAAAAATATCTCTTGTACAAATGTTTTAGTGGTTCTCTCAATATATATATATATATATATATATATATATATATATATATATATATATATATATATATATAATACTTTCACTCTCTCACACTCACACACACACACACACACACACACACACACACACACACACACACACACACATATATATATATATATATATATATATATATATATATATATATATATATAGAGAGAGAGAGAGAGAGAGAGAGAGCCTATGGAGCAGGATCACAAATTCTCGGAATTGGTCAACGAATATTTATTGAAAATACTCCCCTACTGCATGTATACACTAGTTATATCGTTCATACAATTGTTGCAAATACTTCTGAAAGTCATTTTTTGGAAATTTTGTTTAGCTTTGATACATTTTCCATCACCTCTTGCGAATCAGCAAAACGATGTCCCTTTTCACTCGTAGAAACAGGTAAAACTGAACAATATATGTTCAGTAAATATATATATATATATATATATATATATATATATATATATATAAAACTATTTATTTTTAATATAACTATTTAAAGTTCTACAAAAACATATAAGACAGGTAATTTTATAATACGGTAAACATAAAAAATATTTATTATCAAAATAGTACAGAAAAACGTCTAGTGAAAATAAGTTATAAGTTATCAAATTTCAATATGCTCGAAGCCGCCTTGGTGACCTCAGTTGAATTTCACCCGAGGACCCGGGTTCGATTCCCCGCCAGGGCTTGGCATTTTCATACGCTATAAATCATCCCACCGTCTGCATTAGCCCAAGTGTGCACAATAGTCGGACGTTAAAAAAAAAAATTCAATATGCTCGCCCTAAATATACATACGGTTTGAATGGAATTTCACTTCAAGTAAGTCTGTTGTAGCATTTGTTTAATGTGTGCATAGTAATGTATGAATTAAATTCTGCATAAGTTACTGAAGAGAAAAGCTGTTATATTTTGTACTCCTTAATTTAGAAAAATTAATGTATTATACTCGTACTAGTAGTATTATCGAATAAAATACAAACTGAAATAACCTTTGTTTTTGCCAAATATCCACTTTAAAAAGTGTATGGCATCATAAAGTATTTTTTTGTTTTTCTTTATTTACCAATCACACGAACAGTTTATTGTTTTATAGTCAACAGATTCAACCATGATCCAGGATTGTAATAAAATAAAAGTTTACAGTGTCCATAGCCTTTTGAGCAAGAGTGAGTTTGTAGCTGAACTGGTAATTTCAAATCAGCTGATTCACTTACGGGATTAACTTATAACTAACTACATTGAATAAACGCTATATAAAGAAACATTTCGATATAAATTAACGAAAACTGACTATGAACATAATGGAAAATTATTGTATTTGTGTGTGTGTGTGTGTGTGCGCGCGCGCGCGCTCGTGTAGATTTTTTCTAACGTTTCAAATTTGTCGCATTTGATTCACACATAGAACAATGATTAGTGTTTTATTATTATTATTATTATTATTGTTGTTGTTATTATTATTATTATTATTATTATTATTTCTCGTTATTTGTTTCACCCAACTTTGGGGTACACCAAATCAATCACTTTTTAATGTTCTGTGCCTACCTCGTAGCCCAGTATTGCTTCATTCGTTGTGATCTTGCTTTTCTTTCGTTCTTCGTTCCAGATTTCGATCGTTCGCTTGGATTTGACTTTGCCTTGGAACCGTTGTTTCTTGTCCTTGGTTATTGTTTTGGCTGTTCTGTCCATGAACATAGTGTCAGTGATTTGTAGTTCTGTTATGTCTTTCTCTGTTTCTCTAAACCAAAGTGGTTTGGCTCTTTTATTGGGAAAGTAGTCAAATATTTTTTTGGTTAGTCTATTTTTGTCCATTCGGAGGATGTGCCCATAAAAATCAATTATCCTTTTTCTTATTGTGTCTGATAGTGTTTCAATGTGGAGTACTTGGTTGTTACAGAATTTGGGGCCTAAGATTTTTCGTAATATCTTTCTTTGATCTCCAGCCTTCAAGTGGGCCCTGGGTTGTGAGAGATAATGTTTCAGCTGCATATAAGGCTTCGGGTTTAATTACCGTATGATAATGCTTTATCTTGGTATTCCAGGAGAGGGACTTCTTGTTGTATGTGTCCTTGGTAAGTTGGAAGGCTAATTAAACTTTATTTCTCCTAGATTCCATAGCTTTTTTCCCTAGAGCGTTCCAGCTGATCCATTCCCCAAGATATTTGAATTATTATTATTATTTTAACTTTTTAGATCTTTAAAATATGTTTATATTACATAAAAAGTAGAAATTTAATTGCAACTGAAAAAATAAAATAAAATTTATAGGTTTCATTTATTATCTCATTAGATAGAACGATTATAAAACCTGAAGCCTTGAAATGAGCACCGATTATGACACAGAGATAATTTATTAAGGGGTCATAAAATAATAAATGTTTCTTTCTTTTGACATTTTAAATCTGACTTTACATCTTTATATGTGTTAAAATCTTATAGCTTTTTATAGCTTCTTATTAGCCTTTATATTTTTAAAAACCCGTTGAATTTATAAATTGTGTACGTCGGAGGTCAAGATTCATTTTCATATTTTCATTGTAATTTAAAAATCTAAAACGCTGATATGTACAATTTTAATGGTGATAATAACGTTTAAATAAGAATTTCAATAATCCGAACAGGACAGGAAGGGGTATTTGATTCGATCACGTCAGCGATAGAGTGTGTGCCGCGATTGTTAATAACTATTGTAACGGGTAAATGTAACGCCAAATAGTTGTTCAACCAAACTTTCATCTACTTAAACACGACATCACAACCAGTGATCACTGTAACAACCCCCCAGGGACCTGCTATCCGGATTCATTTAACCTTCCATTTCACAGTAACCCCAAATGGAAAAGCTCCCCAACCAATTTGGGATTGATTGAGGGGAATGAGTGATTCATGATCTGTTAGGTTTCATCTTATTTTGGTTCAGTTTACTTATTTGTGAACTATCGCGATCTGTTGAACACATTATGTTTTGTATTTCTGTATTTATATTACTTTTTATAGCATTCAGTAAGCAAGTCATGTTACAACTACAGCGGAGCGCAGCTGTTTCGCTGACGTGATGGAATGACATTTCGAACATAATTTTTTAAATCTATTAATCATTTAGAAATTTGATTTCAACGTTATTAGCACACATGAAATATGCACAAATTAGAATTTTAAATTTTAACGTTACATTTGAAATAATGAAAACGAATTCCGACATTAAAATACATTTTACCAATTTCAATAAAGTTAAACTATTAAAATTCTACTAAAGTTAAATTCTACTAAAGTTAAATTCTACTAATGTGTTAGGTAACATAGTTACGAATTCATTTTTTAAAATTTTAAGTAACTTTGGTTTGAAACTCTACAACGTATTTTACTGGGTATTGCACTTATGCAAGCGAATACCTTCAATGATTTTTGTTCCAAGTTGGAATCATAACGGAACACATTTACGAACATGAGAATTATATATATATATATATATATATATATATATATATATATATATATATATTATCTTATCTAATTCATATTATATTTCTGAAAGTTTGTGTGTTTGTTTGTTTGTTATTCAATCACGCTTTAACCACTGGACCAATTACGATGAAATTTGGTACGAATATGGTTTCAGTATCTGAGATACACATAGGCCTATTCCCGTTTTAAAAAACGTCATTATACTACTTATCAAGCCCAAAATAATTATTAATATTTAGTTTTGTGACATGTGTTAACTGTAGTTAGGTTTAATTACTGTTTACTGAACATGAGATTTAGGCACCTTAGATGGACATAGATCTAATCCCATTTTACAAATCTTAATCTATATTTTATTTATTGCAAAATTATTGTTTTTAATGTTACATTGTCATTTAATAATCACAATCTGGTATTTTTCATTTAAGACTTTTCAATGTTTTTCAAGTGCAGAATATATATATATATATATATATATATATATATATATATATATATATATATATATATTATATACAATTTTATTGGGATACTTTAATTGTAAGGGTATATATATATATTTGTGTAATTACATTATATTATAAAAAAATATGGTAAATATGCAGTGCAGCATCTATTGGAGTTTTCGATATTTTTGTTACTAAAATGCTTTATTATGTGCCCAAAAGCAAGAATCTAAAATATGAAAGCAGGAGAAGTACGATAAAAATCGAAAATAAAAGTGACCAACATAACCTCAAAATTCCTACCGGCGAAAATCGGTACCGTGTTGTAGATCAGTAAAACAATAAAAATATGTCTAACACGGATTTGGGTGATAGGAAACCCATTTTTTAAAAGAATAGTGCATAACCTAACTGACACGGTTGTTAGGCCTAACACGGTGATGCGTGAAACAACCTTTATATTTTTTTAAAGAATACTACATATCCTAACTGGCATGGTTGTTGGGCCTAACACGGTGATGCGTGAAACAACCTTTATATTTTTTAAAGAATACTACATATCCTAACTGACACGGTTGTTGGGCCTAACACGGTGATGCGTGAAACAACCTTTATATTTTTTAAAGAATACTACATATCTAACTGACACGGTTGTTAGGCCTAAAACGGTGATGCGTGAAACAACCTTTATATTTTTTTAAAGAATACTACATATCCTAACTGGCATGGTTGTTGGGCCTAACACGGTGATGCGTGAAACAACCTTTATATTTTTTTAAAGAATACTACATATCCTAACTGACACGGTTGTTAGGCCTAACACGGTGATGCGTGAAACAACCTTTATATTTTTTTAAAGAATACTACATATCCTAACTGGCATGGTTGTTGGGCCTAACACGGTGATGCGTGAAACAACCTTTATATTTTTTTAAAGAATACTACATATCCTAACTGGCATGGTTGTTGGGCCTAACACGGTGATGCGTGAAACAACCTTTATATTTTTTTAAAGAATACTACATATCCTAACTGGCATGGTTGTTGGGCCTAACACGGTGATGCGTGAAACAACCTTTATATTTTTTTAAAGAATACTACATATCCTAACTGACACGGTTGTTGGGCCTAATACGGTTATGCATGAAAAAAAACTTTATATTTTTTTTAAAGAGTACTCCATAACTTAACACGGTGATGCGTGAAAAAACCTTTATATTTTTTTAAAGAGTACTACATATCCTGACACGGTTGTTGGGCCTATCACGGTGATGCGTGAAAAAACCTTTTTATTTTTTTAAAGAATACCAGAAATCCTAACTGACATAGTTGTTAGGCCTAACACTGTGATGCGTAAAAAACCTTTATATTTTTTTAAAGAATACCACATATAATTGTTAGGCCTAACACGGTGATGTGTGAAAAAAACCTTTAAATTTTTTTAAAGAATACTGCATATAATAACTGACGTGGTTGTTGGGCCTATCACGGTGATGTGTGAAAAAAAACCTTTAATTTTTTAAAGAGTACTCCAAACCTTAACTGACACGGTAGTTAGGCCTAACACGGTGATGCGTCAAAAAACCTTTATATTTTTTTAAAGAATACTAGGCTACATACCTAACTGACACGGTTGTTAGGCCTGACACGGTGGTACGTGAAAAAACCTTTATATTTTTTTAAAGAATACCAAAAATCCTAACTGACACGGTTGTTAGGTCTAACACTGGGATGCATGAAAAATCTTTATATTTTTTTACAGAATACTCCATAAGCTAACTAATATGGTTGTTAGGCCTAACACGATGATGCATTAAAAAAACCTTTATTTATTTTTTTAAAAAGAGTACTCCAATACCTAACTGACACGGTTGTTGGGTTAAACGGTGATGCAGGAAAAAAACATTAATTTTTTTAAAAGAGTACTCTATAACTTAACTAACACGGTTGTTGGTCCTAACACGGTGATGCATTATCTTTAATGTATATTATGATTGCGGGCAAAGCCTTTAAATCATCCCATCGTCTGCATTAGCCCAAGTGTGAACAATAGTCGTACGTTAAACACCAAAAAAAAAAAAACAAAAAAAAAAATACATTATACATCGAAAATATTTGCCTAGATAAGTAAGGGGGAAAATATAGATAAAAAAGAGCTACAACGAGAAAAAAAGGGGGAGAGAGAGGGGACAAAATCGTTTATTAATTTAAAAAAAAAAATTTAATAGCAACAAATTCCATAGCTTATTTCAAACGTTTTAAGGTAAACATTATCAAATAGAATTATCCTACATAAATATACGACACGTAATGCAAATTTCCTGAGATATATTCTTTATATTTAACCGAAAAATTATTGTATTAGAAAATAAGATTTATCATCAAATATAATGGTAACAACTCAAAATAATGTATAGACTACAAAACTACAAATGTTTAACGCACACCTCTTTGCTCGAGAATTGGTGTGCATGATAATCCTATTTGTTTTTCAAACGTTAATAGCTCATAGCACACCACACGGGTATTTTAAATAACACCATCGTTTCGCGGAACTAATCACCGTGGTTTTACTCACCATGAAGTGTATAAACGCCGTTTACTTGCGCCTCACGAAGTGTTGTGAAAGCGTTATATCCATTTCAGCGGACGCGTGTAACAGTTTAACAACAAGTTACGTACTTCAAGTACGCAATCAGTCGTGACGCACGTTTATTTAAAGTGAGCGTAACTTGATACGACTTAAGTTTAATCTATTCTACAGTAAATGTATCGAGCATGCGCAGTACATAATATAGACTATAGTCAGAGATCAAGCCTAACTGCTGAAAATCTATTATTTCTTTCATGCTATGAAAAAGTAAAAATTAAAAACAAACTTTATAGTTTGCCACAAAGGTTTTGCTTCGTTATTTAAAGGGTTTTATTGTATATGATATTAATAATAATAATAATAATAATAATAATAATAATAATATTAATAATAATAATAATAATAATAATAATAATAATAATAATAATATTATTATTATTAATATTATAATATTAATTATTATTATTATTATTATTATTATTATTATTATTATTATTATTATTATAAGTTTTAAAACTCATTCTTCTATTAGCAGATTTCCATTGGATAAACGAGCACTAGAACGGAAATCATGGAAGACACAAACCAGGTATTGGGTGCTATATATATATATATATATGCTACAAACTGTGTGTGTGTGTGTGTGTGTGTGTGTGTGTGTGTGTGTTTGTCTTAAAATTAGAATTTCAATTTTTTTAGTCTTGAAGCTTTTTTTAAAAATCTGATTTCACCATTATGTGCAACGTAAACGACTGCGAAAATCAGTATTTTTTAATTTTCAAAATTCCTTAAAATTAAGAGAATTAGTGTGACAGAGGTTAGGATTTATTTAGTAGGTCTATCTGAAACAGTATCACGTTAAGAATTCTAAAATATGCAGATTTTAAAGCCGTTTAAGACGGTGAAATAAGAGTGTTACATAAAAAAAATACTTTTGGAATTCCGCTTCTATTACGTCAGGGAAATCGCTGTTTGTAAAGATTGTTTTTGATTGCCAAAATGACAGTAAATGACCATATAAATAGTAATAATAACACATTTTTTAATTTTTTTTTCAAAACTAATTTACTGAAATATAAAACATTTGTTAATATTAATTAGTTTTATAAAAATAATAATAATAATAATAATAATAATAATAATAATAATAATAATAATAATAATAATAATAATAATAATAATAATAATAATAATAATAATAATAATAATAATAATAATAATAATAATAATAATAATAATAATAATAATAATAATAATAATAATAATAATAATAATAATAATAAGAAGAAGAAGAAGAAGAAGAAGAAGGACAACAACAACAACAACAACAACAAAAATAATAATAACAATAATAAGTTTCACTAATGTTACAGTTTAAATGATTTACTTACGTTAAAAAAAAATAACTACATTAGCTTAAACAAAATGACAAGATTTATTTAGCATAGCCAATCAATATGAAGCAGCTATTCACCGATAACATTGATCAAATCCTGACTCAATCTTCGACAAAATTAAGATGCCATATAATCAGACGTCTCGGTGCCTTATATTTTCTGTCGTCTGATACATGAAAATTAAATTTCCTTCGGGAAACTTGAGAATGGATTAGGCTCAGTCAGGATGAGTAATACAATTATTTTATTATGATTCCCCTCGGCGGAGCTAAGCCGAAGGGGACTCCCATGAGCATTACGAGATCACTTCTAAGAGCTTATCAGCTGCTTAAATCTTAAACGTAACTCATGCTAAAGTCACAGCAAGGTAATGCGATGAATATTATATTTAAAATGCTTATATAAATGTAAATTAGCTCTACGCGCACCTATTTCGTGTACAGTAGATCATGTAAATTTGTTCATGCATTCTTTTATTTATCACTATGTTCAGTATAATGATCAGCCTTTCATAGCTGCGTCAATTATACTTTCGTTGACGCGTTTCGGAAAACCTCCATCTTCAAAAACTATATCTATACTCATTTGAGTATAGATACAGTTGAGTATAGATACAGTTTTTGAAGATGAAGGTTCTCCGAAACGCGTCAACGAAAGTGGAATTGACGAAGCCAAGGAAGGCAGATAATTATACTGAACATAGTGAAAATAATCCTAGCAGAAAAGAAGAAGAATATAAAAAGAATTTCATTTTATTTTTCTTTGAAATCGTTTCTGTGAAGGGGTGTAATTTTTGCAGTATACAAAAACTTTAATTTACGTTATTCATAACGAAATTACTATGTCTATCTTTGAAGTTGCAAAGGCTTAGTATGAATGTATATTGTTGTTAATGTTAATTATTTATTAGTAAATTAGTTATTTTATTTTTACTAAAAAGTTGTTATTAGACCTCTGATAAGTGTTCTTTATTTATTTAATAATACCGTCTAGTTAGGATCATAATGTATTTGTTTTTACAACATTGTGATTTATAGGTATTTCAGCAAAATATTAAAAAAAATATTAATAATACTTGCTAATAGTGGTGGGGCAGAAAACACCAAACTGTTAAAAAAACTGCTTTTCTATAAACGACAAACAAACTGCTTTTTCAAACGGAAACAAGCAGTTTGTTTTGGACTGGTTTATGATTTGTTAAACAAGGAACGGACTTTTCTACTCGAACGTTGCAGCAAGCGCTAAAACTGTTTTCCTGCTAACTGCTTTTCTTCTACCTGCTTTTATGCTTTTCCCTTTTTTTCAAAGTTGCTTGTTGCTTGTAGTGAAGTAAGAACTGTTTGGTCAATGTCAACGTTTATCTCTATTTTGTTGCGAGTTGTAGTAACAACCTCTCACATTTTGTAGATACAGAGCCTAATTTTATTTAAACATATTTTTATATGTATTATCAATCATCAATATTTTTTAATCAACTAAAAATATTCTAAATCGTTTGCATTTTAGTAAATATGCAAAGGACTATTTACTATTTAAGTAAAAAAAGTGCTTCTATTAGAAATTCATTGCATTTTGTAAATATAAAATGGCTTACATAATTATTACGTTTAGAGAATGTAATTTAATTATACTACACTTATAAGGATTAATTTTATCCTTTCTAAATGCTTTACACCCAAAAACAGTTAAGGACATGGTGGTAATGGGAATGAAAAAGTAGTCTTAGAAAATTGAACGTATGTGCTTTATGTTTTAGCTGCTAATACAACATTGAGTTTCATTTTTCTAAACCTGTTTTTTCCAACTGTTTTAAAAAGCAGCTTTTTTCCTCAACAAACAGTTTGTTGACGTTTTGTAAAAATAGCAGAAACGCCCACCTCTACTTGCTAATCAAAATTACATTGTATTTTTAAAAAAGGAAGTAATTGACACACAATCACAACGATTTAAAAAGTAATTGTCACATTTATAACAGTTTATTTGCATAACGTATTTGTGGTAACACGCCGTCAATATTCACAAACATTATGAGTACCACATCTTCCCGGTACCAGGAAGGGTTTGTTTCTGACTACCAGGAGAAGGAGGCCCTTTCGCTTCAGTTCCGTTCTTTTTGAACCTTCATTACAGTTATCCGCTTTCTTTCAACCTTTGCAATCCTTTTCCTTCCTCAAACAATATTTATCTTCAAATCGTTCTCAATATCTAATTAGCCTTTGCTGTTCTCTCACTTTCCTTTTCATGATTCTCTTCGTTTTTCTTTTTCTCTTACTTTCCCACCGTACCTTACCCTATGCAGATTTTGTTACTGTTTTACAAAATATTTGACAAATTTTACAAATCTTTATTTTCTCTACTTTCTGTTTTCACATATTCAGCGATATTTATTTTCTCAAAGCCTTAAAAACAAATACAACCAATAAAAAGGTTCACAGCAAAATAAAATTTTAAATTATCGAAAGTCCTACAAAAATATATACGGCAGATAAATTTATATTCCGATAAACACTACCGTATTTATTACCCAAACCGTGCGGCAAAAAGCTCCAGGGAAAATAAATTATAATAATAAAATGAAATTTCAATATGACCGAGTTCTTAATTTATAGTTGGTCATAAATTGAATGTAACCGTTTAGTGAGTTATCGGCGATGTCAATATTTAGTGTAATAAAATATGCAGCCAGATGCTGATAACGGGGCTAGCCAAGAAATAAATTTACCGTCATCGCTTTTTCCAGAAAAACGGTGACTGTAATACTTCCCCAAGCCGACTAACAATGTGTCTGGACTATACTGTATACAAAACTATTATAACACTTTTAAAATTACATTTTCGATTATTTTATTAATGAAAACAAACGTGTTGTATATTAAATTCTAATAGTGATTTAATCAAAAGTATTTTTTTAATAATTGTTTTAGCAGTGGTAAATATTCTATTTGTGTATATACGTTTATGTATGAAATTTTCAATGCATTTTTCACTCGAACTTCAAAAACAGATAAAATCTTTGAGAAGCTTGTTGTTCAAATTTTCATAACCATATTTGTATTATCACAGACATTGTTTTAGCAGTGGTAAATATTCTATTTGTGTATATACGTTTATGTATGAAATTTTCAATGCATTTTTCACTCGATCTTCAAATACAGATAATATCTTTGAGAAGCTTGTTGTTCAAATTTTCATAACCATATTTGTATTATCACAGACATTGTTTTAGCAGTGGTAAATATTCTATTTGTGTATATACGTTTATGTATGAAATTTTCAATGCATTTTTCACTCGATCTTCAAATACAGATAAAATCTTTGAGATTCTTGTTGTTTAAATTTTCATAACCATATTTGTATTATCACAGACATTGTTTTAGCAGTAGTAAATATTCTATTTGTGTATATACGTTTATGTATAAAATTTTCAATGCATTTTTCACTCGATCTTCAAATACAGATAAAATCTTTGAGAAGCTTGTTGTTTAAATTTTCATAACCATATTTGTATTATCACAGACATTGTTTTAGCAGTGGTAAATATTCTATTTGTGTATATACGTTTATGTATGAAATTTTCAATGCATTTTTCACTCGAACTTCAAAATACAGATAAAATCTTTGAGAAGCTTGTTGTTTAAATTTTCATAACCATATTTGTATTATCACAGACATTGTTTTAGCAGTGGTAAATATTCTATTTGTGTATATACCTTTATGTATGAAATTTTCAATGCATTTTTCACTCGATCTTCAAATACAGATAAAATCTTTGAGAAGCTTGTTGTTTAAATTTTCATAACCATATTTGTATTATCACAGACATTGTTTTAGCAGTGGTAAATATTCTATTTGTGTATATACGTTTACGTATAAAATTTTCAATGCATTTTTCACTCGAACTTCAAATACAGATAAAATCTTTGAGAAGCTTGTTGTTCAAATTTTCATAACCATATTTGTATTATCACAGACATTTTGGTATTAAGTTAAGTGTAATACAATAATTGAATAATGCGGCCGAGATGAGAATGGCGAAGATAAAGAGAAATGACTCGGTGGCTGACATTCTGCGAGATTGTCCAGGGCACTTCCAGTCCCTCAGCTAACAGACAGCCTCATTTCTTCCTGTCAACTGATGGCAGCCATTCATTACTTTAAGTATTTGCTTTTATTACTTTTTTAGAAAATAATAGGCCTTAAAGTGCTCACTGTAAAACCCTTGAGTGTAACAATTATATGTAAAGTTCTGCAACAAAAACATAGAAAACAGTTTCTTGTAACAATGAGTGTGTCACGTGATACTTACATACTATTTAAAATATAATTACAATGTCTGACATATGGACGTAAAAGTTTAAATTCGAAAATACATAAACCACAACATAACCATTCACAACTTACACTAGTACAGTGTAAAGTTCTGCAACAAAAACATAGAAAACAGTTTCTTGTAACAATGAGTGTGTCACGTGATACTTACATACTATTTAAAATATAATTACAATGTCTGACATATGGACGTAAAAGTTTAAATTCGAAAATACATAAACCACAACATAACCATTCACAACTTACACTAGTACAGTGTAAAGTTCTGCAACAAAAACATAGAAGACAGTTTCTTGTAACAATGAGAGTGTCACGTGATACTTACATACTATTTAAAATATAATTACAATGTCTGACATACGGAAGTAAAAGTTTAAATTCGAAAATACATAAACCACAACATAACCGTTCACAACTTACACTGGTACAGTGTAAAGTTCTGCAACAAAAACATAGAAGACAGTTTCTTGTAACAATGAGTGTGTCACGTGATACTTACATACTATTTAAAATATAATTACAATGTCTGACATATGGAAGTAAAAGTTTAAATTCGAAAATACATAAACCACAACATAACCGTTCACAACTTACACTGGTACAGTGTAAAGTTCTGCAACAAAAACATAGAAGACAGTTTCTTGTAACAATGAGTGTGTCACGTGATACTTACATACTATTTAAAATATAATTACAATGTCTGACATATGGAAGTAAAAGTTTAAATTCGAAAATACATAAACCACAACATAACCATTCACAACTTACACTAGTACAGTGTAAAGTTCTGCAACAAAAACATAGAAGACAGTTTCTTGTAACAATGAGTGTGTCACGTGATACTTACATACTATTTAAAATATAATTACAATGTCTGACATATGGAAGTAAAAGTTTAAATTCGAAAATACATAAACCACAACATAACCATTCACAACTTACACTGGTACAGTGTAAAGTTCTGCAACAAAAACATAGAAGACAGTTTCTTGTAACAATGAGTGTGTCACGTGATACTTACATACTATTTAAAATATAATTACAATGTCTGACATATGGAAGTAAAAGTTTAAATTCGAAAATACATAAACCACAACATAACCATTCACAACTTACACTAGTACAGTGTAAAGTTCTGCAACAAAAACATAGAAGACAGTTTCTTGTAACAATGAGTGTGTCACGTGATACTTACATACTATTTAAAATATAATTACAATGTCTGACATATGGACGTAAAAGTTTTAATTCGAAAATACATAAACCACAACATAACCATTCACAACTTACACTGGTACAGTGTAAAGTTCTGCAACAAAAACATAGAAGACAGTTTCTTGTAACAATGAGTGTGTCACATGATACTTACATACTATTTAAAATATAATTACAATGTCTGACATATGGACGTAAAAGTTTAAATTCGAAAATACATAAACCACAACATAACCATTCACAACTTACACTAGTACAGTGTAAACTCAACAGATGGTTTATTTATGACATTTGTCAGGTGTATTCTGACAGACAACAGGCTGCAGTTAATGAATAATTATAATGAAGCGTAAAAACTGTCCCAGTTCAATTAAAAACGCTATCAATCATTAAGTATATCATGTTGAACGGGCAATGTATTCCCCAGACATACGCGGACTGGGTGGGCGGGGAGAGCCTAGGTTATATTGTTACATTTTTGTTTTGAACTGTCTGAAATGTTCCAATCACTGTGAGCAGTTGATAAAACCAATGTTGACTAATTCTTTATTAAATAGTCTTCTCATGTAAATTTCTGTTACCGTTAGATACAAAAAGACAAAAAAACACAACTTTTAATTTTTTTACTAGCGTTAGATTAAAATTTTTACAGTTCAACTTAAAAAAAAAAACGTTCACGAAACTTGAAACTAAAAGAAATTCGTCACTTAAATTATTTATGCGATTTTCAAATTTAACTACGCAATTAACGCGGTGATTGTTACTTTAAAAAAAATAAAAATTCACCGTCCTCATTAGATTTAAAATCTGAAGAAATTGTTACTTTAAACATTGCAATTACATTTAAAATAAGAAACAATCTATTTGTTTTACATACATTATCATAATAGTCCCTCAAATATCAAATGTCCAAAGTCACAAGCATATATTTATCTACTAAAATTGAGTCTAACTAGATTTGGAAATTAACATAATGCGCTGAGAAATTTTTAAGTGAATGGCTTCCAATTTAACAATTAAAAATTAATTTACGTTGAATCGAAAGTTACTAACCTATAATTAAAATACAGGGAAAATGGAATAAACTAATTAAGTATACAAATTAAAATAGTCTCTGCACACGTCCGTCTCGCTGACGTGATAGGAGCCAATTTATAAAAGTATTTTTCTCTTTGTCTTATCCTATTTGAAATATTGACTTCACCATTTTAATTTGCATTACGATTTGCATATTAAGACTTCAAACTTTCAAAATATCTCTTAGTTTCAAGAATTATGAAAATTAAATTGTTAATTTATGCGATTTGTGACACTGATTAAGATAATGCAATTTGATTTAAAAAGAAACATTTATGACAAGCAATGGCTGCCATTTTGAACAATGCAACGAATTTTGCTGTTTAACATAATTGTCGGAGCAATTTTTGAAATCGTTTTTTGCCAGTTTTGAAGCGAATCGGACCAAAATTGCAAAAATGAGCGAGTGAGAGCACGCACACGCAAGCATGCACGCACGCACGCACAAACAAATACACACACACACACACACACACACACAGTTAGATAGATAGATAGATGGATAGATGGATAGATGGATAGATGGATAGATGGATAGATGGATAGATGGATAGATAGATAGATAGAGTGATAAATACATAGATAGAT
>CM040188.1:46119123-46126623 GCA_022606455.1 Callitettix versicolor
CAGACATTTTTATACCGGTCATCAGTTAGTTCCGATTATATTGGAACAGAAAACCAAAAGCGCCTGTTTGTTTAATAAAACATTTAAAGCAGGGGATCGGCGGCCCCGCATTCTGCGCCCGCTTTTCCGTAACATTTCTTTTCAATTCTATTTCCTTTTAATCTTTCAACGATAAAAGTGAAATCGCGCATTTTAGCATAAACGAGAGAGAGGGGGGGAGAGAGCGAGATAAAAGACGCATGACAAATTTACATAGACACACTGGTTAACAGATGCCGATTGAAAAATGAATGTTGAAACAATTATTACAGTTAAACGTAGACACGGTATTTTCAGAAATGGTATATTTTGACCTCTAAAACACATTTTAAGTAGTTGTGAAAAGTTTTATATGTGTGCGAGCGCGCGCATTTTATGTTTTAATTAGTAATTATGTCCCTATTTGTATAAACTCGAGGTAATAAAAATTGATTTGCTTAATGCTTTATTACCAAGAAAACCGCGTTCATTTGTTTTTAAACAATAAAGTCACAAATGACGTATCTTTTAAGCAATAAAATCTCTACAAATAAATAGGCTACTTTATGTTTATATTCTTTGAATATACGAAAACGAATTTGACGCTAATATTTAAATTTTAAAATGCTAAAGGTTAACGATATTAAAATCGTATTTTTTCAAAAACATTTTGTAAACTCTGAACGTCGCATTTTTAAAACGAACGTATTTTGTTATATTGTCTAAGCTATCAGCAAAATTAAGGTTTTTATTATAATATTGGTAATTTAAAGAAATTCAATCATTTTTTCTTTTGTTTCACCCAACTTTGGGGTACACCAAATCAATCACTTTTCAATGTTCTGTGCCTTCCTCATAGCCCAGTATTGCTTCATTCGTTGTGATCTTGCTTTTCTTTCTTCGTCAGAGATTTGGATCGTTCGCTCGGATTTGACTTTGCCTTGGAACCGTTGCTTCTTGTCCTTGGTTATTGTTTTGGTTGTTCTGTCCATGAGCATAGTGTCAGTGATTTGTAGTTCTGTTATGTCTTTCTCCGTTTCTCTAAACCAAAGTGGTTTGGCTCTCATATTGCGAAAGTAGTCAAATATTTTTTCGGCTAGTCTATTTTTGTCCATTCGGAGGATGTGCCCATAAAAATCAATTCTCCTTTTTCTTATTGTGTCTGATAGTGTTTCAGTTTTTTGGTAAAAAGTTTCATTACTGATATGGAGTAATTGGTTTTTTTTCAAATGTTTTTTTTTTAACGTCCGACTATTGTGCACACTTGGGCTAATGCAGACGATGGGATGATTTATAGCGTATGAAAATGCCAAGCCCTGGTCGGGAATCGAACCCGGGTCCTCGAGGCGGCCTTATTTATTTATTTCAAATGATGGGATTTCGATATTCTAAAGCACTATTTGGTTACATTCATACATTACAATATTATAATTTCTAAACTTTATGTTATGTACATAGTTTAGAATCTTTTACATATTATATGTTTAAGAGTTAAAACAAAAGTAGCCGCCTCGGTGGTCTAGTTGATAGCGTACTGGGCTTTCACCCGAGGACCCGAGTTCGATTTCCGGCCAGGGTTTGACATTTTCATATGCTATAAATCATCCCATCGTCTGCATTAGCCCAAGTGTGCACAATAGTCGGACGTTAAACACAAAAAAAACTTTCAGTTCACATATTAAAACAAACACAGAGCGAAACTTTATATGAAACTGCTTTAATTAAATTTAATTTGCATAAAGTATTTATTTTATTTTTTGTATTATACAAATATAAATATTAACACCCAAAACTAATACTTACTTTTTGATTCTTCAATTAAAATTCTTATCAACATTTGTATTAATTATTATCAAACATTATTATTATTGCTAATTATTAATTATTCTTCTTCTTTCATCCGGATCACCCACTTTCGGGTACGCCAAATCAATTACTTTGATGTGCGTTAGCTGTCCTCCGCTGTATCCAATACTGCTTCATTCTATCCGAGGCTGCCTTCCTTCTTTCATCCGAGACTGCCCCGCCCCTTTTAGATGTTGGTTTTTCTTGGAACCTTAAGTTTTCATTATGTAAAAGTTTTCGCAGTTTAAGTACATCGTCAATCATCTCATCTGATATCGCCAGCTCAGTTAAGTCCTCCTGGACCCGCCTGAACCAATTACTCTTCGTTTTCCGATCTCTGAAGAAAGCAAAGATCCGCCTAGTAAGTCTACTGCTGTTCATCCTACTAATATGGCCATAAAAACTAAGTCGTCTTTTCCTCATGCTATCTGAGAGTCTCTCAATTTTGAGATACAGGTTTTTATTAGAAATCAACTTTACTTCATTATTTCTAAAGTTTTGGCCCAATATCTTCCTTATTAACTTTCTTTCCTTCTTAATAATAATATTAATTATTATTATTATTATTATTAAACATTGTGATTAAAGTAATGCCTGAGCTTAGTTAAAGAAATTATTAAATTGCTTACCTAAGTTATACTTAAGACAATCTAATCTAATTATTTACACGTTTCTAACAACATTGAACATATCGCAGATCAGCGTTAAAACTTCCAAGTTGGTTCGTGTTTTAAATGCATGCAGCCAAACTTATAATTACCTGTTCAAGTAACAGGAAACTATAAATTTTAAATTAATACAAACTTAAACAGAGAATACAACACTGCAAGTAAAGCGAAACTACAATAAAACCAAGAACTAAATTACGGCGTCCCACTTAAAAAGTTTACGTTTACAATGAAACATTGTTAAACGTTACACGGAAGAATAATTAAGATTTTATACGGTTATAAAAAATCTTTCGAGTATTTAAAAAGTAAATTGCGCTTGCTGATTGTGGAAATAAGATATAAATAAGTGAGAATAAAGAGAGAAGTCTCGGTGGCTGACATTCGGCGAGATTGTCTAGAGCACGTTGTCATTCAGCTAACTGACAGTCTCATTTCTTCCTGTCTCCTGATGGCAGCCGTTCATTATTTTAAGCCTTTACAACTTTTAATTTAACTTAGCTTATGTTAGTTCTAAAACTATTAGGACGGTTAAATAAATATTAACGTCCACAAAATCATCCCTTAAAGATAGTCTAAATAAAGGGGGAAATTAATATTGTTTACCGTGAAAATCATTTTACTTCTCAAATGTAATGTTTTTATTTGTAGAAAAGTAATAAAAAAACAAAAATTATTGGGTCCCTCTAACTTTGTAGGTCTATATTTTTGTACCTTTTGATACACAAAAATTTAACGTAGAAATGTAAATATGAAAATTTATATCTTTAAAAAAACAACTTCATCATTCTCACCCCAACACAAAAAAAACTGTGCAAGGTTTTTTTTAAACGTATAAAATCTTAATTATTCATCTGTATAAAGTTTACAATGTTGTATGCTTAATATATATATATCGTGCAAGGTTTTTTTTAAACGTATAAAATCTTAATTATTCATCTGTATAAAGTTTACAATGTTGTATGCTTAATATATATATATATATATATATATATATATATATATATATATATATATATATATATATATATATATATATATTGTTTCAAAAAACCGAATTCTTCTGTTCAAAATTAAATATTCAAGAACTAAACACAAAATATGGTAAGATAAACAGAGTCAAGCACTTTTAATATCTGGGAGAAATTCTTGAACCCTCAGGTGGCAAGAAGGCTGCACAAAGGGTTCGGCCACTGAGAATGAAGAGGGATCTTGGTATAACGCGTGATACCTACAATAAGAGATGTATGTCGACGCAAACAAAAATCAGACACTACAATACAGTCATAATACAGGAGGTATTATACGCAAGCGAGACGCTAGCACTCCACACAAAAGCTACATTTTGAAGGAAGAACGCAAAATCTTGAAGGAGATCCTTGGCCCGAGATTAACAGAAGACGGATACAGGTTGCACTCCCGGAAGACCACAGAGAACATATCGAACCTGACAGCAGATATCAGAAGGAGGTTTCAATTCTATGGACACATCAGTAGACTCCCAACAAAGAGACTTGCCAACAGAATCCTTAAGTATATACAAAGTGTCAAATCAACAACGTCGTGGATCGCACAAGTCAGAATAGACCTACATGACGCAGGAATAGACTCAACAGATGTTGAAGACAGGAACGCATACAGGAGAAAGATGCTCGGTTGGAAGATCCCAGAGAATGAAATCCCAAAGAGAGCGGGGGTAAAATGGACGGAGGAGCGGAAGAGGATCCATGGGGACAAGATGAGGGAGATGTGGAGGATTAGAAGGAACAAGACATGAGTCGGAGTGCTTTGCTTGATCCAACAGGGTCTATACGCGAATAATAATTATATATATATATATATATATATGCCCCACGCGCTAAACCGTTCGAGGCTGCAAGCGTGTACACCGCCTCGGTGGACCAGTTGATAGCGTACTGGGCTTTCACCCCGAGGACCCGGGTTCGATTCCCGGCCAGGGCTTGGCATTTTCATAAGCTATAAATCATCCCATCGTCTGCATTATGGGCTAATAGTCAGACGTTAAAAAAAGGGCAAGTGTGCACAATAGTCAGACGTTAAAAAAAAAAAAAAAATATGCAAGCGTGTACCTTGGCCTGGCAAGACCGTTATTCATACAAGCGAGCGCGTGTACAAATCTACCTAAGCACCTTCTGTAAAAAGAACAATTTAAAAATGATGATAGTTGATTACGAACATACTGCTTGGTTGTATAACGGAAAAAATCGAAGATTTTTTTCAGACAAATCGATCCCGAAACATTTCCACGAAGGTTCTTGTTTAACAGTTATTTGGTATTTAAAAACGTACGGAAAAGCCCTGAATTAGTTAAAGAAACGTAATTTTTATTCAAATAAAGTTTTATGTGTTTAATTTAAAATGAAAAGTTTATTTAAAATAATTAAAGTTATAAGAAATGACATATTTCAATTTAAAATGAAGTATTAATTTTTTAAAACAAGTTTCACATCTTGTACGTTATATATAATTTATGTTTTGTAAATGTCACTTTTAGAATTTTTCTTTGTTTCCTCAAAGGAAATATTAATAAACTAATAGTAAAAAATTTAAAAATTTTCTACGAATATTGCAAATTATATAAAATCTTATTAAACGTTTGGCTGTGGATTCATTTAAAGAGTTAAAGTCGAAATAGGAAAGGTCGTGTCCACGAGAAACAAGGGCTGAATTTTAACCGGGGATATACCGCAAATCAAAGCTGAAGAGCTAAAACGCTTACCGAGACAGGGTGAAATTATATTCTATACAGTTTTAATTGGGGGAGTTTTAATTGGGGAAAATATAAATGGGCCTTGAAAGTTTTATTTGAACAAATAGACAGTTTAAAAATATCCAGCTTCGGAGTATTTGGAACAAACGTGATGTACTGCGCATGCATCCTTAATTATAACTGCGAAATTGTCTTCAATTAAAGTTACAAAAGATAAAATAATTTAGTTTTTCAGTGAATATTTAAATAATTAATTACCGCAAAATATTTTAAGAAAATCTTCTTACTTATCCCACCCGACGATTGATGTAAAAAAATAAATTTATAAATTTATCAAAATTAATTATTTTTTTGAATAAATTCCGTACACTTCGATAGCTGATATTTCATATTTTTAATCTGAATTTTCTGAATAATGAACTTATTCAAGCTATTACTAACACACACACACACACACACACACACACACACACACACACACACACACACACACACACACACACACACACACACACACACACACACACACACACACACACACACACACACACACACACACACACACACACACACACACACACACACACACACACACACACACACACACACACACAAACACACACACACACACACACACACACACACACACACACACACACACACACACACACACACACACACACACACACACACACACACACACACACACACACACACACACACACACACACACACACACACACACACACACAAATCTTTAAATATAATAATTAAAAGGTTCCTTAAGAAGAGTACAGGTGACGTCATATCACTAATTAAGTAAATTGATAAAAAATCACTGTTAATATAAAAAAATAAATCTAAGAAAGTGATTTGCTTAGCCTATAAGAGGTGTGTTCAGAAAGTAACGAGAATTTTTTAATTTCGCGGACTTGTAGAGTATTATGTATTATGTTGGTATACATGCCCTTGAAATATGATACAACTTTCAGCTGTTTTCATTGTTGACTTTGTCTGTGACAGCCACTAAGGTTAGACGTGTTTTTATGAGCTCTGCGATTTTCGTTTGTTAAAAGAAATGGATCGAAGAATTTGTATCAAATTTTGCGTAAAAAATGGAATAAAGTGTAACAAAGTGTGTGAAATGTTAACAAAGGCCTATGGTGAGTCTGCTATGAGTAAAGCAAAAGTTTACGTCTTCAAGGTCGTGAAGACGTTGAAGATGACGAACGCCCTCGACGCCCCAGCACATCAACAACCGATGAAAACGTGGAAAAAGTGAAAGAAATGGTTACGAAAAATCGCCGAATCACCATTAGAGAGGTTGCTGATGATGTTGGCATATCGATTGGATCATGTCATGACATTGTTTCCAATGTTTTGTGTATGAAACGCGTGGCAGCAAAATTCGTTCCAAAATTGTTGAATTTTGAAGAAAAACATCGGCGAATGGAATTTCTTCAGAAGTCACTAAATGAAGTCAAAGACGATGCAGAATTACTGAAACGTATTATAACAGGTGACCAAACATGGGTTTATGGATATGACGTCGAAACTAAGGCTCAATCATCCCAGTGGAGACATTCTGGCTCGCGAAGATCGAAAAAGGCTCGAGAAGTGCGGTAAAAAGTGAAGGTTATGCTCACTGTGTTCTTCGATATTAATGGCATAGTGCATCATGAATTCCTGCCACCAGGTGAAACGGTCAATAAGGAGTTCTACCTACAATTTCAACGGCGTTTGCGTGAAGCAATCCCGGATCTGTGGAAAAACAATTCATGGCTTTTGCACCACGATAATGCACCAGCTCACACTTCATCGCTTGTTCGTGAATTTTTGGCCAAAAATAGTACTGTAACGATGCCCCAGCCTTCATATTCGCCAAAAATGGCTCCGTGTGACTTTTTCCTATTTTCAAAAATAAAGAGCGCCTTAAAGGGCCGTCGTTTTACAGCCGTAGATGACATTAAAAGCGCATCGCTGAAAGAACTAAAGGCTATCTCAAAGATCGAGTTTGAGAAGTGTTTCGAGGAGTGGAAGAAGCGCTGGCACAAGTGCATAATCTCCAATGGGGATTATTTTAAATTCGACAACATCAATGTAGAAGAATAAATAAATATTTTGTTCAAAAAATTAAAATTCTCGTTACTTTCTGAACACATCTTGTATGTTGTTTATTACAATAAAGATTGTGTAATGTTAAAATAAAAAGTAATAAAAGTCCTTTGTTTATAAGTA
>CM040188.1:46131623-46151623 GCA_022606455.1 Callitettix versicolor
TCAATGATTGATTCAAACTTACTGCATTGTTACAATATCTAATTAGACTCAAACAATATCTAATTTGAGTCATTTTTAATTTACAGCTATACTTATGAACCATAATCGTATACATTTTTGTAAATTGTCGGAACCGAATTTTTAAAATAGCATTCTGAAGTATGTTTAAGCAAAGGAAAGCTTTTCTTTAATCTCGAAAAGAACAAATGTATCGTCACAACAAAAATGGGTATAAGTTACTATATTAGTCTGCTTAAATACTATCGATAATAATACCGATATTTTTATAACTATCTTTGTTGCTATGTATAAATATAATGAAAACTTCGCACTGCCGGTGTTGGCATTGTGACACGTTCAGGAGAACCTACATTTTGCAATACTGTTCACGTTCACTGTGTTGATACATTCTAAAGTATGTATGACATTGGACTATGACGAAAAGGTACACAAGTACAGTACGAACAAATATCAGTAAGTAACAACAACAACAACAACAACAACAACAACAATAATAATAATAATAATAATAATAATAATAATAATAATAATAATAATAATAATAATAATAATAATAATAATAATAATAATAATAATAATAATAATAATAATAATAATAATAATAATAATAATAATAATAATAATAATAATAATAATAATAATAATAATAATAATAATAATAATAATAATAATAATAATAATAATAATAATAATAATAATAATAATAATAATAATAATAATAATAATAATAATAATAATAATAATAATAATAATAGCCCGGGCCAGTCCAGGAGGATGGGGAAAGTGGAGGGGGAGGAGTAACAACCTCGTTAAAAAAAACCAGGGTCCATCTCGCTTCGGATGGTAGTACCCTGTTATAGAGCCCCTGCCTAGGGTTACTAGGTGAAAACTGGCCAACGGTCTCAATGGCGGATGAGGAAGGATTTCCCAACGGCAGAGAGGGCGGAAGAGCTACCTCCAGGGCTCACAACCTTGGTTGTATTTTTCTAAATTCTCTGAATTTACCTCAATTTTTAAAATTATCAGTTATGGAGAATGAGTGATGTTAATAAAGTAATTGCCCCTGGTGGACAATCCACCGCACGTAAGTGCGCATGCAGACGTTCGGATTCTGGGGAGTCTGCGGCATTACACAAGGATGAGTCGGAGCATTTTGGAATCGTTAATAAAATTAAGTACAGAAGGCCTAACTTTTTAGCCACTTTTAATGTTAATTCTCTTCTGAAGGCTGGTAAATTGAAGAATTTGACAGACACGCTAAGAATGCATAATATCATGATCACAGCAGTACAGGAAACTCGATTCACCGATGAACATATTTTTGATTCCGAAGGTTTCAGGATTTATAAGGGTAAGGTAGGCGCACGAATCATGAAAGGAACCCCACACTTAGGAACGGGCTTTATAGTTAATAAGAATATACTGGACTCGATAGTTGACTTTGGTTCACTGAGTGAAAGATTGTCGTATCTAACCTTTAAGAGTACAAATAAATTATACACAATAGTAAATGCTCATGCCCCCATAAATGAAGATAATAGGCGGAATAAGGAAAAAGTGGAAGTATTTTGGGAGACTTTGGATGATATTCTTTGCAAAATTCCGGATAAATACAGTGTTATTTTGGTGGGGGACTTTAATGCCCAAGTAGGAAAGGAAAAGAAGAACAAGAAAATAGTTGGAGAGTATCCAGCCCATAAGAGGACTAATAAAAATGGGGAAAGGCTTATTGAAGTTTGCAGAGCCCACAATCTTATACTGAAGTCTACAGCCTTTAAAAGGTTACCTCGTAAACAAAAAAACATGGGTATCCCGGAACCCAAACTTGGGGGAATTCTAAATTGACCATGTTGCTGTTAAGAAAGTATTTCACAAGGAAATCCAAAATTTCAGAGTGTTGAGGGGTGCTGATCTGGATTCAGATCACTTTTTATCCAAGATTAAAGTTAAAATTATGCCGAAAAGGAAAAGGAATGCTAATAATAATAATTCGCGATCAATTAGATTTGACACAGAGAAAATTTTAAGTTCTGATGAGTTCTCGAAGATGACGGCTGACTTAAGGGACAAGAATTGGGAAGAGATTAGAGATGCATTTGTGTGCCGAGCCGAAAACATAGCCCCATTTAAGAAAAATAAAAAACATGCATGGTGGAATGAAGAGTGCGTTAAACTCATAAGCAAAAGACAGCAAGCATGGCAGGAATGGTGTTCTGTAAAACGGACTACAAGTATTGGAACTTTCTCCAAATTCGTAAGGATGTCAATAAGCAGATAAAGTTAATAAAGAAGCAAAGCGAACATCGATTGTTACTTAAGATAGATGAGGAATTTGCCAAAAATAATTCAAGAAGTTTTTATAAAACGTTTAAACAAAAGTTAGCTAAATATAATCCTCCGAGTCTTCAATTACAAGATAAGGATGGTCAACTAGCTCACAATAATACGGATAATTGTAGAATTTTGGCTAAGTATTTTGAGGAACTGTTGAATTGTGAGGAACCCGAAGAAAGATTTGTGTTCGAGACTAGCAACATTAATAAAGAAGATTCACAGCCTCCAGATATTTATGAAATTCAGGACCTAATATCGGAACTTCAGAATAACAAGGCTTCAGGGGAAAGTTCTATTGTAGCGGAGCTTTGGAGGAAAGCCAATATCAGTGCACAGTATTCATTGGTTGGTATCATCGAAAATGTGTGGGAAACAGAAGAGGTACCATCTGACTGGAAAACAGCTTTAATACATCCACTCCACAAGAAAGGTTCAAAAACAGACCCGAACAATTATAGGGGAATTTCGTTACTGGAAGTAACGTATAAGATACTTTCGAAGGCGTTACTGAAGAGAGCAGAACCACAGCTGGACTGCCAACTAGGGGAGTATCAGGGTGGATTTAGGAAGGGTAGATCATGTGCAGAGCAGATTTTTAACCTTAAAAGTGTCATGACCTATTGTAAACTCTCGAGTAAAACGTATGTAATAGCATTCATTGACTTCCAGAAAGCATATGACTCCATTGATAGGACTTCACTCATATCAATATTAAGGGAATTAGGCCTGGATAACAAAACTACGAATATAATTAAGTCCACCTTAACAGACACATATTCTAAAGTGAAATTTATGGGACAAGTGTCAGAACCATTTCTGATCAGAACTGGAGTCAGACAAGGTGATGGTTTATCACCGCTATTATTTAATTGTGTGCTGGAGAAGGTGGTTAGAGAGTGGAATCAAAATCTGAAGGAAGGCAGTGGAATCAAAATGGGGACCAAAGGACTGAAGTGTAACTGCCTGGCTTTTTGCGGATGATCTGGCTCTCATAGCCAAGGACTGGTCCGAGGCAGAATTACAAATTAAAGAGTTGCAGAAGCAAGCCATTAAAGTAGGTCTCCGAATCTCATTTGAGAAAACCAAAATACTAACGAATATTAAAAATGCACCACGACATCTGGGAGTCGGTAGTCATAAAATCGAGAGAGTTGACCACTTCAAATATCTGGGTGAATGGATCAGCTGGAACGCCTTAGAAAAGAGAGCATTGGAATCCAGGATGTGTAAAATGGAATTGGCGTTTCAATTAACCAAAGAGGTGTATAACAAGAAATCGTTATCCTGGAATTCCAAACTTAAGCATTATAAAACTGTGATCAAACCAGAGGCTTTATATGCATCTGAAACTCTTACACTCAATAATAAGGGATTACTGGACAACCTGGAGAAGAAGGAAAGAAAGTTAATAAGGAAGATATTGGGCCAAAACTTTAGAAATAATGAAGTAAAGTTGATTTCTAATAAAAACCTGTATCTCAAAATTGAGAGACTCTCAGATAGCATGAGGAAAAGACGACTTAGTTTTTATGGCCATATTAGTAGGATGAACAGCAGTAGACTTACTAGGCGGATCTTTACTTTCTTCAGAGATCGGAAAACGAAGAGTAATTGGTTCAGGCGGGTCCAGGAGGACTTAACTGAGCTGGCGATATCACATGAGATGATTGACGATGTACTTAAACTGCGAAAACTTTTACATAATGAAAACCTAAGGTTCCAAGAAAAACCAACATCTAAAAGGGGCGGGGCAGCCTCGGATAGAATGAAGCAGTATTGGATACAGCGGAGGGCGGCTAACACACATCAAAGTAATTGATTTGGCGTACCCCAAAGTGGGTGATCCGGATGAAAGAAAAATAATAATAATAATAATAATAATAATAATAATAATAATAATAATAATAATAATAATAATAATAATAATAATAATAATAATAATAATAATAATAATAATAATAATAATAATAATAATAATAATAATAATAATAATAGCAATATTAATAATAATAATAATAATAATAATAATAATAATAATAATAAATAATAATAATAAGTTTTGAAAATTGAAATGCTCTCAAATGCGTCATAGAGAAATTATTACCAATTTTATAACAGTAATCGTAAAATTGGTAATATTATGCATTCATTGTCGTTAAAGTTTTACTTTAGAAAACACACATTACCCAATATTATTAAAAATATTTCTGCTATATTCAGTTATATTTCAGTTTATATTTAGTTACATTTCAGCCTATATTTAGTTATATTGCAGCTAATTAACTGAAATAAATATTAAGTTTAAATATTAACTTTTATTTCAATTTATAATCAGTTATATTGCAGCTAATTAACTGAAATAAATATTAAGTTGTAAATATTAAGTTTTATTTCAATTTATAATCAGTTATATTGCAGCTAATTAACTGAAATAAATATTAAGTTGTAAATATTAAGTTTTATTTCAATTTATAATCAGTTATATTGCAGCTAATTAACTGAAATAAATATTAAGTTGTAAATATTAAATTTTATTTCAATTTATAATCAGTTATATTGCAGCTAATTAACTGAAATAAATATTAAGTTGTAAATAGTAAATTTTATTTCAATTTATAATCAGTTATATTGCAGCTAATTAACTGAAATAAATATTAAGTTGTAAATATTAAATTTTATTTCAATTTATAATCAGTTATATTGCAGCTAATTAACTGAAATAAATATTAAGTTGTAAATATTAAGTTTTATTTCAATTTATAATCAGTTATATTGCAGCTAATTAACTGAAATAAATATTAAGTTGTAAATATTAAATTTTATTTCAATTTATAATCAGTTATATTGCAGCTAATTAACTGAAATAAATATTAAGTTGTAAATATTAAGTTTTATTTCAATTTATAATCAGTTATATTGCTAAGCTGAAATTAACTGTAAAATAAATATAATCAGTTAAGCTAATTAACTGAAATAAATATTAAGTTGTAAATATTAAATTTTATTTCAATTTATAATCAGTTATATTGCAGCTAATTAACTGAAATAAATATTAAGTTGTAAATATTAAGTTTTATTTCAATTTATAATCAGTTATATTGCAGCTAATTAACTGAAATAAATATTAAGTTGTAAATATTAAGTTTTATTTCAATTTATAATCAGTTATATTGCAGCTAATTAACTGAAATAAATATTAAGTTGTAAATATTAAGTTTTATTTCAATTTATAATCAGTTATATTGAAGCTTATATTCAGATATTAAAAGAGCGTAAAACCCACTGACAGACAAAAAACAGTAGCCTAAAGTGAAAATATCATTTCAATAGAGGCAATGTCAAAATAAAAACCATTTGTGAAACAGATTAAGCAGGGTCGCACGTGTGACTGATTTCAGCGAAATATCTGTTCTATCGCCAACGACGACTTTGAAAATAATAAACGATATCGGCTGTCAACAATTAATAATTGTCAATGTACGATTGAAATATAACGACGCATTCTCAACGAAGACAACACTAATGAATGCATTTTATTTAAAACGAGAGAAAATGTTTTTTATGTTTTTATTAAAAATTCACGGTCTTTGCAATCGTTATTTTCAATTCTGAAAGGGCTTATTTTAAGAAAAATATTGTATTAATAGGAAATATTGAAAAAACGAAAGTTTACAATTTTATAATTGCTGGAGTTTGATTGTGATCGATAGAAATCGTTCAAAAATTGAATAACGTCTCGATTGTTAAATCTTAGAAGATCAAACTGAATTAAATGCAATGCTTTTCATTAAAACCTAACCTGTTTTCTGATAACCTAACTAAACTGGTAACGATAATATGCCAAGGATTAATTGTATTAATATCAGCTGACTATTGTCGTATTCAAGCAATAATTAAACGTTATCGTGTTCCTTATTCCTAAATACCTTAAACGACATTTTCATTAAAACCTAACCCGTTTTCTGATAACCTAACTAAACTGGTAACAATAATATGCCAAGGTTTAACTGTATTAATATCAGCTGGCTATTGCCGTGTTCAAACAATAATTAAACGTTATTGTGTTCCTTATTCCTAAATACCTTAAACGACATTTTCATTAAAACCAAACCTGTTTTCTGATAACCTAACTAAACTGGTAACAATAACATGCCAAGAATTAATTGTATTAATATCAGGTGACTATTGCCGTATTCAAACAATAATTAAACGTTATCGTGTTCCTTATTCCTAAATACCTTAAACGACATTTTCATTAAAACCAAACCTGTTTTCTGATAACCTAACTAAACTGGTAACAATAACATGCCAAGAATTAATTGTATTAATATCAGGTGACTATTGCCGTATTCAAACAATAATTAAACGTTATCGTGTTCCTTATTCCTAAATACCTTAAACGACATTTTCATTAAAACCTAACCTGTTTTCTGATAACCTAACTAAACTGGTAACAATAACATGCCAAGAATTAACTGTATTAATATCAGCTGACTATTGTCGTATTCAAGCAATAATTAAACGTTATCGTGTTCCTTATTCCTAAATACCTTAAACGACATTTTCATTAAAACCTAACCTGTTTTCTGATAACCTAACTAAACTGGTAACGATAATATGCCAAGGATTAATTGTATTAATATCAGCTGACTATTGTCGTATTCAAGCAATAATTAAACGTTATCGTGTTCCTTATTCCTAAATACCTTAAACGACATTTTCATTAAAACCTAACCCGTTTTCTGATAACCTAACTAAACTGGTAACAATAATATGCCAAGGTTTAACTGTATTATTATCAGCTGGCTATTGCCGTGTTCAAACAATAATTAAACGTTATTGTGTTCCTTATTCCTAAATACCTTAAACGACATTTTCATTAAAACCAAACCTGTTTTCTGATAACCTAACTAAACTGGTAACAATAACATGCCAAGAATTAATTGTATTAATATCAGCTGGCTATTGCCGTGTTCAAACAATAATTAAACGTTATTGTGTTCCTTATTCCTAAATACCTTAAACGACATTTTCATTAAAACCAAACCTGTTTTCTGATAACCTAACTAAACTGGTAACAATAACATGCCAAGAATTAATTGTATTAATATCAGGTGACTATTGCCGTATTCAAACAATAATTAAACGTTATCGTGTTCCTTATTCCTAAATACCTTAAACGACATTTTCATTAAAACCTAACCTGTTTTCTGATAACCTAACTAAACTGGTAACAATAACATGCCAAGAATTAACTGTATTAATATCAGCTGACTATTGTCGTATTCAAGCAATAATTAAACGTTATCGTGTTCCTTATTCCTAAATACCTTAAACGACATTTTCATTAAAACCTAACCTGTTTTCTGATAACCTAACTAAACTGGTAACGATAATATGCCAAGGATTAATTGTATTAATATCAGCTGACTATTGTCGTATTCAAGCAATAATTAAACGTTATCGTGTTCCTTATTCCTAAATACCTTAAACGACATTTTCATTAAAACCTAACCCGTTTTCTGATAACCTAACTAAACTGGTAACAATAATATGCCAAGGTTTAACTGTATTAATATCAGCTGGCTATTGCCGTGTTCAAACAATAATTAAACGTTATTGTGTTCCTTATTCCTAAATACCTTAAACGACATTTTCATTAAAACCAAACCTGTTTTCTGATAACCTAACTAAACTGGTAACAATAACATGCCAAGAATTAATTGTATTAATATCAGGTGACTATTGCCGTATTCAAACAATAATTAAACGTTATCGTGTTCCTTATTCCTAAATACCTTAAACGACATTTTCATTAAAACCTAACCTGTTTTCTGATAACCTAACTAAACTGGTAACGATAATATGCCAAGGATTAATTGTATTAATATCAGGTGACTATTGCCGTATTCAAACAATAATTAAACGTTATCGTGTTCCTTATTCCTAAATACCTTAAACGAAATTTTCATTAAAATGAAAATAGCACACTTTTTCAAAACTACTTTGCAAATAAAAGATAATTTTAAAATTATTATTATCAAGAAAACAATGAAAATCTAGATTGAAATCTAATGTCTTTAATTAGAAAATGCATTCTTTAAATTCCACCATAAATATGGACAAATTAAATGGACAAACAGTAAAAAAAATTTAAATAGCAAAGCATTGTTATTTTTATTTGTAAACATTTTGGTCATATATATTTAGCTTTTTTAAATTACAGGGCTCATTTTGATCCAATTTAGGTAAAATATCCATTGTAAAACGAGGAAACAACAACAAGAGAAGCTTCTTTTGTTTACCAAGCGAACAAGCATGTGTTTAGGTAAAGACAATCCCAAGAGATGTTTAGTCACCTGAGAAATTGTGCGGGGAAGGAAATGTCCCCGAGAGGCTTGGCAAGATGACAGTTTCATTTCTTGCCGTCACGTTTTGCTGTCTTGGCGAGTATTTTGTGTGATGTTTAGCTTGAGAAATTTACTTCGAGATACGTCGTTCTTCGTTCTGTATCTTTAGAGTTCAGTCGACAAATATTAGTTCTTAACATTAAATCCGATCTAAATATTTGGCATTGTTTAATATTGACTGAACAGATATACAAAAAACAATGTGGCTGAAAATAGGGATTATTATGCGAATTTCAAATTATGTATTAATGTAAAAACTTATAACTGATAATATAAAATTAAAATTTATAAACACCTTTTTAAAATCAATGGTAACCAATGAAATTGAAACGTTGTCACTTTTAATTGATTAAACCATGCGAGACTTTGAAAAAAATAATTTTAAAAATCATTTGGAAAATTAAATATTAAGTAATTAATTAATTTAAAATACCGTAGACTAGGTATAAGCAGGAAGTGTATTAAAGAGTAAACATCGTAGGACTTGTAAGGACTATACGATTGAGATGGTTTTGGTAACTCTCCGGCAACACCCTCGGGATATGTTTCAAGACGACTTACCAACGTGGCAGGAAGAGTAGGACGATAGAGTGTATTAAAGAGTAAACATCGTAGGACTTGTAAGGACTATACGATTGAGATGGTTTTGGTAACTCTCCGGCAACACGCTCGGGATATGTTTCAAGACGACTTACCAACGTGGCTTCATTTAAAGAAATGATGACACCGCTATCCTTGCTGTTGATGATTGTGTTGAAAAGGCCACGAATAAACTACAAAGTGCAATGGATAGGATAAGTACCTGGACAAAGTGCTGGCGAGTTAAACTGAATGAGACAAAATCAATGCATATAAACTTTACCAATAGGAAGACTGCCACCCATCCATTGTTTATCAATGCTCAAGCTGTTCCTTACTCCAATAATGCCAAATACTTGGGGATGACCCCGGATGCGAAGCTCAAGTGGAAAGTCCATGAAAAAAAAGTTAGAGCTTAGAATAAAATATAGAAAACTTTACTGGTTGCTTGGACGTAACTGAGCTTTCAGTGCAGAATAAAATTTTAATATATAAACAAATATTGTCCTTCAGGAAAACAGAGATAATGCCAATGACAGAACAAAAGTTCGTAAAAATCGGTAACGACAGGTTAAAGATTACCGATAAATTTAAGTACTTGGGAGAAACTATTACCAGAGACCTCAGAGAAAAACCAGCAATACTTAACAGAGTAGCTAAATTAAGATCTGCCTTCTATTTGACCCAGAACACCTACAAAAATCGCTTTCTATAAAATCTAAACTTAGGCATTATAACACGGTCATAAGGGCAAACGTAACCTACGCCTCGGAGACCCTATTTAATCTAAAGAGCCAAAATAGAACGGAGGAGCTCCAGAGAATGGAAAGGAGAGTACTCCGAACAATTATTAATAAGAAACATTTGGTGGGGGGACAGTACAGACTATTGCCGAATGCGGTCTTGTATCGGAACAACGAGCAGCTCACTAACATTTTTAGGAAAAGAAGATTGGCCTTCTTTGGACACCTAACTTGATTACCGGAGAGTAGACTTACGAAGAGATTATTGGACTACCAACTGAAGTGTAAAGTTAAGAACAACTGGTTGAAGGAGGTGGAACAGGACTTGGAGGAACTAGGAATAACCAGGGAGCAACTGGCAGGAAGAAGGGAAAAAGCGATCTTAAAAAGTCAGGAAACCCAATTACAGTTTAGGGAAAAACGTCCACGAAACGTAGTATATTCGGAAGAACTCAGACTTCAGAGATCAATAAGATTTAAAAAATACTGGGAAGAAAGCAGAAAAACCAAAAGACTTAATTAAGTTGACTATGTGTGCTCCAATGTAAGCTTAATTATAAAAAAAACAAATATTGAAACCAGTATGGACATATGGCTTACAATTGTGGAGTTGTACAAAACCGTCGAATATAAAAATAATCAAAAATTTCCAAAATAAAGTCTTGCGAGGAATGGTCAATGCCCCATGTTATATTCGTTACAATGATTTACATCGGGACTTAAACATCAGGCTTGTCACAGAGGAAGTTAAAAAATGTGCAACTAGTCATAATCTACGGCTTCTTACGCGTGAAAATTGTGAGATGGAGGCAGTACGTGAAGTGGCCGGCAACGTTCGCCGCCTCAAGAGGACTAAACCTCATGAACTGCTCCACTGATGTGAAGGAAGTTATTAATGTAATAGCTATCCTACAAATGTGATTTTGTTGTAGATATAAACCATTAGTCGATCTTGTAAAGATTAGTTATGAGTATTAAATAAAAAAATAAAATAAAGAAATATTGAGAAGAAGAAGATTTGGAATGGGAATTTGGGTATGTGAAACTGGAGAATAATACATAAGGATAGAGACAAGAAAGCCATGGATCAAACAAATCCTGTAGTGCTTCAGAATTAAACTAAAAATAACTGGTAGACAAAGTTGAGACTTCTTTAAATATTCTAACGAAATTTACCTTTTGGTTAACAAAACCTTAATAGCTTGGAAGCTATGATGCAACCGAAACTAATACAATTAAAACAACAGTTATAAAATAACTAATGTTATATTATACAAATATTCATCAATAAATATGTCATTACTTAAAAAACGAATTATTATTTATTCGCAATACTAACTTTGAGGTTATGTTTGTTGCCATTATTTACAGCTGCCAGCCATTGGACAAGATTTAAACCGAGAGAGGAATTGGCCCGCAAGGTTGTTCTTTAGATCCCGTTGTGAGATATATTAAATAACCAAGATTCCTTCAAAAACAAAAAGCAAGAAGATTTTTTTACTGGTATTTATAGGTTTGCTACATAACAGATCTGTACTTGAAATTCAGTCTACTTAAATGTGGTAAATGTTATGTATATTATACGTAGTGGCTGGTAAAAGCAATGAACCTTGTTTAAAACATTTTTCTTAAAACTACAGGAAATTCTTTTTATATCTTCTTCTTTTCTGCTAGGATTATTATCACTGTGTTCAGTATAATGATCTGCCTTCCCTAGCTTCGTCATTTATACTTTCGTTGAAGCGTTTCGGAGAACCTCCATCTTCAAAAACTATATCTATACTCATGTATATTCTCCGAAACGCGTCAACGAAAGTAGAATTGACGAAGCTAGGGAAGGCAGATCATTATACTGAACACATTCTAACACAGGACTTATAAACTCTTTATTTTCAAAACTTTTTTCAGTGTTATATTTCTTTAAGTTGGTAAAACTACAGTCAAAATTATTTATTTTCAAGTTATGAGTGACTGCATTAAGCACACGTATGGACTACGTACAATTAATCATAATCGAGGCCTCGCTGAGGTACAAAAAATAAATTTCAAAACACTACTTTCGATATATTTTTTTTATTTATTTGTTTTTTGTGTTTAACGTCCGACTATTGTGCACACTTGGGATAATGAAGACGATGGGATGATTTACAGCGTATGAAAATGCCAAGCCCTGGCCGGGAATCGAACCCGGATCCTCGGGGTGAAAGCCCAGTACGCTATCCACTAGGCCACCGAGGCGGCTTCTTTCGATATAAAAATCACATAAACAAACATTACAATATGCAAAAAAATGTTTAATTATTATTTGTTAATTATTGTTAAAACTACTCGTATTATTTTGTTAATAAGTTGAGCATATTTGTGGCTCAGTAAAATTCTTTCGAGCATTTAAAAATTCCGGCTAATCTAATTATAACCATTATTGCTTTACAAGTTTTAAATATTTTTCTCACTTTTCTGAATGATTTTTCTGAATTGTTTCAATTCAATTTGCAAGAGAAATAAATAAATTTATTATCAATTGATTTTTATAAATTGATTTTTATCAATTGATATTTATCAAGTGATTAGCCTAATCAATTTTTCTGTCAAGTTACAATAAAATCGGATAAAACTTTAGAAAGCCGTAATGATAATATTCCGAATATTGCGTGAATATCGAAATAAAACGTTATAATTAGTAATCATAGTCTTACATGATGGCCGCTTTACAGGTCATTTTTCAATGAAATAGCCGCCTCGGTGGCCTAGTTGATAGCGTACTGGGCTTTCACCCCGAGGACCCGGGTTCGATTCCCGGCCAGGGCTTGGCATTTTCATACGCTATAAATTATCCCATCGTGTGCATTAGCCCAAGTGTGCACAATAGTCGGACGTTAAACACAAAAAAAAAATCAATGAAATTTTGCTAAGAACGCAGTAATTTTGTTCATGATAAACATACATAGTAATAACGTTCTTTCTTGAAAAAATAATTACAACAATGATTCTTGTTTCGAGTAACATCACAAAGTGTCACGTGACTCTGCATCGCATATCTCCACCCCCCCCTTACGAATACGAAGTGTCAGCGGCCTATCATTTATCTCCGCTCCGTAATATAGTTCCATAAATGTCACATTTGCATTTCCTTTTAAACAAGTTTTACGAAACTGATGACGCAGAAAGTGCTGTCTACAGTACAACCGCTGACACAATTTTGATTTATGTGTTGCGTTGAAAGTGATTTATTCCGAACAAAAAGTTTTTACGGCGTTAAAATTGTCACATTTACGTCAAACGTAACGTAGTTTTCGTATATTTCTTAAATAAAGTACGCTGTACGTACAAGACGGACACTGGTTATTTTGAAATTGATTAGTCAGAATATTTTGTAAGAAAGATAAAATAATTAATTATAAACTTAAACATAAGTTAAGTATATGTTGCCTAAATATTGCAGAAATGAAAACTGCTCACCCTCAGTTAAAAGTGTTTATCTGATAGATGTTGACCAAAAACTCGTATATTTAGTTTTGGTTATCAGAATATTCTGAAATTGTCTTTATTTTAGGAGACTCAAATTTTAGGCGACTAAATTAGAAATTGAAAACTTATTGTTGGTGAGTTAATTAAATAAACAAAACAAACTCTCACTGGGCAGTTGAATAATTTTGTGTCAAACTTCATACTCTGACTTCCGTTATAAATCTTTATACATAGGCCTACTTACTTATATACATGCATACATACTTACTCTCTCTCTCTCTCTCACGTACACACACACACACACACACACACACACACGACATCCAAGTGAATACCACAGATATGTTCATTCACATCACAAAGTAGTAAGTAGTTTTTCACGATAAAAAAATATACGTTATTCATAGCCTTGAAAGTAAAATGAAAAATTCACAGAAATTTGCTGATAAAGTATGAAGAAATTACTACAGTATAAATATAAGTAGGAGTATGAGTATGAAGTATGAGTATGAGTATGAGTATGAGTATGAGTGTGAGTGTGAGTGTGAGTGTGAGTGTGAGTGTGAGTGTGAGTATGAGTATGAGTATGAGTATGAGTATGAGTATGAGTATGAGTATGAGTGTGAGTGTAAGTGTAAGTGTAAGTGTAAGTTTAAGTGTAAGTGTAAGTGCAAGTGCAAGCGTAAGCATAAGCATAAGTGTAAGTGTAAGTGTAAGCATAAGTATAAGTATAAGTAAGTACTTATACTTATAATTATGTATAAGTGTGAGTGTGAGTGTGAGTATGAGTATGAGTATGAGTATGAGTGTGAGTGTGAGTGTGAGTGTGAGTGTAAGTGTAAGTTTAAGTTTAAGTTTAAGTTTATGTGCAAGTGTAAGTGTAAGTGCAAGCGCAAGCGCAATGTGAGCATAAGTATAAGTGTAAGTGTAAGTGTAAGCATAAGTATAAGTATAAGTATAAGGAGTATAAATGTAAGGAAATTACTGTACTGTAATTACTAGAGGAAACCCCTTTTGCCACCCCAGACGTAACACACAGAACTGGATGTCTGGCGGTGACGTCACTGTGGGTGGTCGTTCCAGCTTTGCCGCTGTTGCACTACATGCCCTTTATGTATGGAACACCGTTATATATACGTTACAGCCAAAATAATTAATTTTGTCATTATGGATAATATCTAACTGTATAATATCCATGTATGTTTACCAAATTGAGTAATGTTTATCTAGTCATTATACAAAATATCTACCGAAATAACGGTGTTATTCTACAACTCACTTAAGTAGATGTTCGTGTTGGAAGACAAACACTAAACACGATGAAGTCTACATAATTGAAATTACAAAAAAAAAAATAAGTTTTAAATCTGTACAGATAGTGTCTATTTTTCTGTGTCGTTCGCCCAACACTTAACGGAAATGGGCTTTATTTTAAAATAATATTACATTTTATTGCATAAATACGTAAAAAACAACAAAACCTCGTTGTAATTTAATTTGTAAGTTAGACTCTGATTTCTTAGTTACTAAGGCGGGAGAAAATTAATACTTCGACCAATTCAAAACTATCTAATTTTTATAATTTCTAGACAAAGACTAATGAAATCACACTATCAGCAATGAACGACAAAGTGATTAGGGGCCTATTCATTATCATCCTGACTAGCAATGTGTTTTTTTATATTGTGGTCCATACAAGTTAGATAGAGGACGGAGATTGTTGTTAACTGCATGTTAAACGATCATCAGATGAGCAAGTTCAGAGACTGTAGTCTAAGCCAACGAGATCTTTTGCTAATGTGCAAATATAGAATCCAATAAATAAAACTGCCAGGTGAGTCATATTCTATTCCATTATCCATGCTTTTCCCTTATCTATGTAATCTGGCGCATTGAAATTCACAATATCTTTATAACAAAATTATTTGAATGTTTGTGACTGTGTAACATTTTTGGACGTTTTATATGAAAAACATAAAATGTTGAAAAATATGATAAATTATAAAGTTTAATTTCTGACTGACGTTTCTTCTGATCAATAGCCTACTTATATAAGAGCAATTGTTTAGCCGATATAAATAGAAAAAAGGGACAGTACAAAAGGGTTTATATTCGGACTTTATTCGGCCATTTTTAAGCAATGTGCTTCAGTATTGTGAATTTCATTAAAACCCGCTCACCAAGAAGACTAATTCAAGTGTATGGTTGATGATGTATAAGTACAAGTATAAGTACAAGTACAAGTACAAGTACAAGTACAAGTACAAGTACAAGTACAAGTACAAGTAAAGTACAAGTACAAGTACTTACATACTTACTTACAAGTACAAGTACTTACTTACTTACTTACAAGTACAAGTACTTACTTACTTACTTACTTACAAGTACAAGTACTTACTTACTTACTTACAAGTACAAGTACTTACTTACTTACTTACAAGTACAAGTACTTACTTACTTACTTACTTACAAGTACACTTACAAGTACAAGTACTTACTTACTTACTTACAAGTACAAGTACTTACTTACTTACTTACAAGTACAAGTACTTACTTACTTACTTACTTACAAGTACAAGTACTTACTTACTTACTTACTTACTTACTTACAAGTACAAGTACTTACTTACTTACTTACAAGTACAAGTACTTACTTACTTACTTACAAGTACAAGTACTTACTTACTTACTTACAAGTACAAGTACTTTCTTACTTACTTACTTACTTACTTACAAGTACAAGTACTTACTTACTTACTTACAAGTACAAGTACTTACTTACTTACTTACAAGTACAAGTACTTACTTACTTACTTACAAGTACAAGTACTTACTTACTTACTTACAAGTACAAGTACTTACTTACTTACTTACAAGTACAAGTACTTACTTACTTACTTACTTACAAGTACAAGTACTTACTTACTTACTTACAAGTACAAGTACAAGTACTTACTTACTTACTTACAAGTACAAGTACTTACTTACTTACTTACAAGTACTTACTTACTTACTTACTTACAAGTACAAGTACAAGTACTTACTTACTTATTACAAGTACAAGTACAAGTACAAGTACTTACTTACTTACTTACAAGTACAAGTACTTACTTACTTACTTACTTACAAGTACAAGTACTTACTTACTTACTTACAAGTACAAGTACTTACTTACTTACTTACAAGTACAAGTACAAGTACTTACTTACTTACTTACAAGTACAAGTACTTACTTACTTACAACTTACAAGTACTTACTTACTTACAAGTACAAGTACTTACTTACTTACTTTACTTACAAGTACTTAAGTACTTACTTACTTACAAGTACTTACAAGTACAAGTACAAGTACTTACTTACTTACTTACTTACAAGTACTTACTACAAGTATACTTACTTACTTACTTACTTATTTACTTACTTACAAGTACAAGTACAAGTACAAGTACTTACTTACTTACTTACAAGTACAAGTACTTACTTACTTACACTTACAAGTACAAGTACTTACTTACTTACTTACAAGTACAAGTACAAGTACTTACTTACTTACTTACAAGTACAAGTACTTACTTACTTACTTACTACAAGTACAAGTACAAGTACAAGTACAAGTACTTACTTACTTACTTACAAGTACAAGTACAAGTACTTACTTACTTACTTACTTACTTACTTACTTACAAGTACAAGTAGTTACTTACTTACTTACTTACAAGTACAAGTACAAGTACAAGTACAAGTACTTACTTACTTACAAGTACAAGTACTTACTTACTTACTTACAAGTACAAGTAGTTACTTACTTACTTACAAGTACAATTACAAGTACAAGTACAAGTACAAGTACTTACTTACTTACAAGTACAAGTACAAGTTAGATAACTGTAACTTACTAAACATACTGACGTTCCGCTGCATATATTATTATAGATTATGTAATTTAGTATTAATTTACATACTCACCTGATCAAACATTCTTCTACAACATAACCTTTAAAACGTTCTCAACAATCATTGGCTAAAAGTAAAACGCGGTAACTTCAGTTTATTTTCAGCGCTGACGGGTTGAAAAATGATTTCTTGTTTCAAGTCATTTACACGAACGTAAAACTTCTTCCGAGCGATGGAAATGATTATACTACGAAAAGAGTGCCCGGTGATGTATTGCCCTAGCATACTTTTGAAATTTATTTTTCTTCCTCTGTCTGTTGCTGTATTTTACTCGTGTTATTTAAATGTGCAAAGGAATAAATCAATCTTTTTTTTTAAACTGTGTATCATAGTACAAATCTTTTAGTAAGTTATTAAAGCTTAGTTGTAACACTTGGGCCGGGTAGCCACCAAATGTGAGTTGTAACACTTGGGCCGGGTGGCCACCAAATATGAGTTGTAACACTTGGGCCGGGTGGCCACCAAATGCGAGTTGTAACACTTGGGCCGGGTGGCCACCAAATGCGAGTTGTAACACTTGGGCCGGGTGGCCACCAAATGCGAGTTGTAACACTTGGGCCGGGTGGCCACCAAATGCGAGTTGTAACACTTGGGCCTGATAGCCACCAAATGTGAGTTGTAACACTTGGGCCTGATAGCCACCAAATGTGAGTTGTAACACTTGGGCCGGGTAGCCACCAAATGCGAGTTGTAACACTTGGGCCGGGTGGCCACCAAATGTGAGTTGTAACACTTGGGCCGGGTGGCCACCAAATGCGAGTTGTAACACTTGGGCCGGGTGGCCACCAAATGCGAGTTGTAACACTTGGGCCTGATAGCCACCAAATGTGAGCACAACGGACTACGCTTTTTAAACCTAACTTTTTATTTTTAATGTAAGTGCTGCCACTAAAAGCTCAGCGACGCCACCTGACCCCAAAAAGCTCTGTTTCGCTTTCAGTGGCTGCACTTACATTAAAAAACAAAAGGTTACGTTTTCAAAGGTTATTTCGCTCTGATTAGCGCAAATCCGCTCCGTATTTTGTGGCCGACCGGCTTTAAGCGATACTATGCCATCGCTCTGTCAAGGCCATATACTAGCCCTGGCCTAGTTGATAGCGTACTGGGCTTTGACCCCGAGGACCCGGGTTCGATTCCCGGCCAGGGCTGGCATTTTCATACGCTAAAAATCATCCCATCATCTGCATTAGCCCAAGTGTGCCCAATAGTCGGACGTTAAAAAAAAATAATTAAACTTAATAAAAAAAAATAAACAATGACCCGTTGGGTTTTTCGATTTACTTATATAAATATCTTTACTTTCATACAACTTTTGAGTAGTCATTTTTTTTAATTTCAAACTTATTACACTGATTTGAGTTAAGCGTCTTCATGACTAAAATTTGAGAAAATCTAATATTCATAAATTTTTCAGATTTTCTCCGTAGGTTTTGTAAATAGGAAATTACCTCCTTAAAGGGTAATTTTTGGTGAAATAATTGAATTATGATAAAGTGTGTTAATAATTTTTCCAACATTTACTTACCATTACATCTAAGTTTTGTAGGTAACAGATACCTTCGCGTATTAAAGCAAAGACTTTTTGGACCCTAGTAGAAATGCAAATTGAGGCCAACGCTACTTATAAACGCCATCAATCAAATGCGTCGGCAGAACACGGCATTCCGCAGGGCCCTTTAAAGTTATGCAAATTTGACGTTTATGGAATTTTACTAGTTAAATTGACGGATGGAGCCTAGGAAACACTCATCTGTGTGCTCCGTGGACGCTGAGTTTTTATTTGACTGTTTTTTATGTTCAGCCATTGTGGTTAATATAACATCTCAAAGTTAATCATACTAAATTATATTCCGACAGGTATATCAATGCGAATGTAAATTTTAGAAAGTCGAAAAGTCCAAAATACTAATAAAAATTGTTTTAATCTGCTAAAAAGTAATTGCATGTCTTTTAGCACTTTACTGTCAATGTTTAGAAAAATAATGAAAAATTTCACATTCACACCAAAATATTATTTTTTGAAAACCTTAAAATGTTTCGTGGCTTTTTCAAATATAGGGTTATTTAGTGCAATGTTATTTTATTTCTGAAAACACATTATACGAGGTGTGTTCAGAAAGTAACGAGAATTTTTAAATTTCGCAGGCTTGTAGAGTCTGATTGTCAAACATTTTTTTTATTATGTTGGTATACATGCCTTTGAAGTATGATAAAACTTTCAGCTGTTTTCATTGTTGACTTTGTCTGACAGCCACTAAGGTTAGACATGTTTTTATGAGCTCGGCGATTTTCATTTGTTAAAAAAAATGGATCCAAGAATTTGTATCAAATTTTGTGTAACAAAGAGTGTAAAATGTTAACAAAGGCCTATGGTAAGTCTGCTATGAGTAAAGCAAGAGTTTACGAGTGGTATAAGCGTTTCCAAGAAGGCCGTGAGGACGTTGAAGATGACGAACGCCCTGGACGCCCCAGCACATCAACAACCGATGA
>CM040188.1:46156623-46201623 GCA_022606455.1 Callitettix versicolor
AAGAAGAAACGCTGAACAGAGAGATTTTTAGAAAGAGGATATTGAGTATGGAGGGATTCCGAGGAAGATTGCAGAAGAAGCCTGGTGCGAAGTGGTCCGAAGAGAGAAAGAAGTTGCATAGTGATGAGGGAATATTGGAGGGAACGGAAGAGAAAACAGCTAATTGAAATTGTCACGTGGTCCCTAGCAGGCCTCATCGAAAGATGAAGAAGAAACTATTTGACGGTTGATACGAGGGTTGATCAAATATAAACGAGACTGATTTTTTAAAAAAATTATTGCTTACTTACAAATTATTCTTGATACAACTTATTTTTCTACATAGTCTCCCGCACGAGTAACACATTTTTCCCACCGGATTGGAAGTTTTTTAATTCCATCTTCGTAAAAAGTTCTCGGGCGTTCATTGAACCATTGGAGCACGAAGGTCTCCACCGCAGAATCGTCTTCGAAACGCTGGCCTCCAAGCGCCTCTGAGTGGCCCAAACAGGTGATAGTCGCAGGGTGATAAGTCTGGACTGTATGGGGGATGTTCCATTGGTTCCCAGCCAATTTGATCAAGTTTAAGCCTCGTAGCGTTCGCCGAATGTGGTCGGGCATTATCGTGAAGAAGAATGACGTTTCTCGCCGGTTTAGATTTCCTTTTCCTACGAAAAGACTGTTTTGCGGCCTCTAAAACATCGCAATAATATTGTGCATTTATTGTGCGTCGTTGATGGAGGAAATCGACGTGAAAGGCGCCTTGATTGTCGAAAAATACAGTGACCATTACCTTCCCGGCCGACGATCGTGATTTGGCCTTCAGGTTTTCTACTGCTTCCCGTCCTTCGGCGAATTCCTTGTGCCAAGCAAAAACGCGAGCTCTTGACAGGGTCCTGTCCCCGTATTGAACCGTCAATCTACGAAAGATTTCAGTCGGATTGACCCCCTCCTTGGACAAAAACTTAATAATAATTCTCTGCTCCACGGAAACGTGCACTTCACTCTCACTCATTGTATAGTTTTATACTGAAGGGTCCGAACGGAAATGTTGCCCGTCTACGCCAGTCCCAAACCTCCCAGGCTACCTGAAACCCCACCCTTTAGAGTTCAATGTCCAACGGAAAAGTTTTTAGAAAGTCAGTCTCGTTTATATTTGATCAACCCTCGTAGTTGTAAAATTCAACTTCGATATAATAATATTAACATTACCTTAATGTAATCCAACCAATTTTAATGTAATTAAGATATATATCACAATAATTATAAAATTAACTTGAATGAAAACATATGCTGATATATAGTTTTAACACCTCAACAAAATATCTATCCAATGTAATAATCTAAGCAAAATCTTATATTTCAACACCGCGAGAGTTTTATTGCCGTTAGACGAGCTTAGATGAGACCTAGTACGTAACAAGTGTCTACTATGAAATATGGTAAACCTCATTATTGTGTTATGAAGTTCTTGTAACAATATTTCATACCGCGAGAGTTTTATTGCCGTTAGACGAGCTTAGATGAAACCTAGTACGTAACAAGTGTCTAATATGAAATATGGTAAACCTCATTATTGTGTTATGAAGTTCTTGTAACAATATTTCATACCGCGAGAGTTTTATTGCCGTTAGACGAGCTTAGATGAAACCTAGTACGTAACAAGTGTCTAATATGAAATATGGTAAACCTCATTATTGTGTTATGAAGTTCTTGTAACAATATTTCATACCGCGAGAGTTTTATTGCCGTTAGACGAGCTTAGATGAGACCTAGTACGTAACAAGTGTCTAATATGAAATATGGTAAACCTCATTATTGTGTTATGAAGTTCTTGTAACAATATTTCATACCACGAGAGTTTTATTGCCGTTAGACGAGCTTAGATGAAACCTAGTACGTAACAAGTGTCTAATATGAAATATGGTAAACCTCATTATTGTGTTATGAAGTTCTTGTAACAATATTTCATACCGCGAGAGTTTTATTGCCGTTAGACGAGCTTAGATGAGACCTAGTACGTAACAAGTGTCTAATATGAAATATGGTAAACCTCATTATTGTGTTATGAAGTTCTTGTAACAATATTTCATACCTCGAGACGTGTCTGAAATACAATATGTATTGCCTTAGTAACATGTGTTGTATTATAATAATCCCGAAGAAGGATTTAAGGAAAATAAATTATATTTCTACTGTAAAAAAGTTTATTGCGTTCAGTATTTAAAATATTTAATAAACAAGTTGCAAAAGTAATGGAATTTCTAGATATAAAATCAGCCATGCAAAATAGTAATATAATGAAAGCAGTTTACTGACAGGAGTCGTTTATGTTCGACAGTAAAATTTGAATGTATTTTACGGTTAAATTTGAATAAGTTATTGTCCGTAAAACTACTAGAAAAATATAATAGTTTTGTTCTTAATTTGTAAATATTTTTCAAAAGGTTTTCACTTGTATTGTCTAATTTTAACGCGTCATATTATTTTGAGAACAGCTGTTTCATCATATTTTCTGGCAGTTTGATGTATAACAATCAGTAGATCGCCTGGCACGATAGGCAACATGGGTATTTATATATTAACTTTAAACCAGAGATTAAACATTAATTCTTATCGATTTAAATATGCATATTTTTGTATTATTTAAAGAAGGTTAGGAAAATAAATACCGTATATAGTAGGGGTACAGCTAGTTTGAAATATTTATTTCTGATTAACTTTGATTTTTTTAAATCTTAACAAAATTTGAAGTAACTAAGTGCACATTTTTAAAACTATTACACTTGTAATGTAATATTGTTGTTGTTTTCCAATGGCTTCCGCTGGCTCACGCCATCTTTGATCTTGCTTCCCAGTAGAGGCCAGGGAGGTCTCTTCCCTGCTTCTCTTCATCTAATTTTCTGCAGACTAGGAGACGGTCCTTGTTCATGATGACACAATGTGCAGTTGTCATAGTTTAATATCTTAATTTTCTTCAGGTGTTCATTCAGACAGTCGTGTCCAGTTGTCAGCCGAAAGACCGTGACAGATGTCCTCCTCTGGAGGTCCTTGACCTTCCCATACAAGTCGAATACATTCTCATAAGGCTTGTTCTTTATGTCTTCCTTGACTTTGATTGTAACTTCAAGATTGTTCGCTTCAATGCACTAATCCTAGCCTCCAGTGTGAGCTTCTTTTTGGTTTCTGCACTGTAAGGGTTCCTTGTTTGGCCAGCTTGTCTGTCCGCTCATTCCCTTGTATGCCTTCATGTGACGTGATCCACTGCAGTACCAATTCTTTGGTAATGTGTTTAACTATTTTCAATTTCTTCTGGATCGATTCTACCATAGAGCCTGCAGATGTGTTGTCAGCAATTGCTTGTAATGCCGATTTAGAGTCAACTAATATCACAATGTTATTATTCAACCATGGCCTCGTTATTACTTGCCTCAATGCCTCATCGATTGCAAATAACTCCGCCTCAAAAACGGTGGCTTCCGAGTCTAATGCAAAGTAGTGAGAAAAATGCTCACAGAATATGCCCGCCCCTGTTTCACCTTTGATTTTAGATCCGTCAGTGTATATTCGCAACCAGTCGTCTGATGGGTATAGGTTGTTTATAGTCTCCAAAGTTATTTGTGCAACTGTGACTGGGTTGTCCTTGGCTTTATTTATTGATTCCACAAGTTGAGTGCTTATGTTGTACCTGTCGTAGTCCAGAGGACTCTTCAGCTGTGTAGGCTCCTCGATCACCGCACACTTGATCTCCATTTAAGCATCAGGTGTTTGAAACTTGTTTGTGTTTGAATGTTTGTTCTGCTGGTGGTTCTAGGATCCATGGGTACTTCCTGTGAAGAATCTTCTCATATGTTATCATAGCTTTGCACCTGTATTCATTATGCAGTGGTTTGGTGTCGGTATAGGCATGCAGTGCTGCAATTGGTGTGGTCTTCACGGCACCCGTTATCATTCGTAGACAGTTGTTCTGGCTTGTTTCAAGTTTCTTCAGGACATCACTGCCTGCCAAAGCAAGCATCTCACCATCGTAAAGGCAATTTGGTTTTATGTATGACTTGTAGGTTTGGCATAGTACATCAAGCGTTCCTCCCCATTTTACTCCTGCTAGTCTTTTTAGTATATTGTTTTTGGAGGAGATCTTTGATGCGATGTAATTTGAGTGGTCTTTTAGATTGAGCTTTTTGTCGAGGATGACTCGCAGGTATTTAGTACTACAGTGCTAAATGTAATATAGCACATGTATTTGTGTAATGTAATATATAAAATAACAATTATTTTCTATAATTGATTGTTGTAGAATTCTATAACTCACAAATAAATGATGCATAATAATTATTGATCAAGTTTTATAAAAAGACACGGATTTAATCAAAAGAACTAATTTATCAAAATCGGTTGATTAGCAGGGTTTGAAATATGTTTTTTCTATTTATCTGTGAACTGTATAATTGTGTTTTTGGCAGTTGGTACGCTTGCATTAGTTACTGAACATTATTTATCACAAAAGTGTGAATATATTCGGACGAATCCTGTTTTTATATATTAAAAACCCAGTTTCTTGATTCTAGCTAATGCGGAGTTTTGTTAGAAAACTAAACCAGTAGACTACGATGTGTTTGGTTAATTAAGGACTACAGTTGCGTGAACTTTTATTAAAACTGTATAACTGATTTTTGGGAAGTTAGTTTTTTTGTTCTGTTTGTTTTAGTTTAGTTTGTTTTGTTAAGGGCTACTTAACAAAATTGATAGAAAAGAACATATTAAAAAAATTAAAATTACTTTGAAAAAAGTACACGTGTGGAACTCGTGGGGAGTTACCGACAGAAGCGAAGCTTTTGTTAATGATATCTTTGCTGAATATATAAGTAGTTTGAAACTATATTCACAAATATTTTGTTTTGTTTAAATAAACAAAAACGTTAACCTAACCTATTATTTACTGTAGTTATAGTAAAATATCAGTTAGTAAAATATCAGTTTGTAAAATATCAGTTAGTAAAATATCAGCTTGTAAAATATCAGTTAGTAAAATATCAGCTAGTAAAATATCAGCTAGTAAAATATCAGCTAGTAAAATATCAGTTAGTAAAATATCAGTTTGTAAAATATCAGCTAGTAAAATATCAGCTAGTAAAACATCAGTTAGTAAAATATCAGTTTATAAAATATCAATTTGTAAAATATCAGTTTGTAAAATATCAGTTAGTAAAATATCAGCTTGTAAAATATCAGTTAGTAAAATATCAGTTTATAAAATATCAGTTTGTAAAATATCAGTTTGTAAAATATCAGTTAGTAAAATATCAGTTTGTAAAATATCACTTTGTAAAATATCAGCTAGTAAAATATCAGCTAGTAAAATATCAGTTAGTAAAATATTAATTTGTAACAATTAGCGGGGGATAACAAATTTTAGTTTATGTTGTTAAAAATTACCAATATTACCAACAATTATTATAATAGTTTATATTAATTTCGAATGTATTGTGAACGGTTACAATGTGAACGTGTCCTTGAACTAGGGGAAAATACCGAAACCAAAGCAACACAACATTTTCATATAGTCCTAATACGCGTCTACTGTTAAAAGAAGAAACAGAAATAGAGATACGAAATACGTTTGTTCTTTCGTTCCCTATTTCCGTTACGTTTTTCAGTTCGGCAGACTTTTTTCTGTTTACTCTTCTCGCCAAAGGTAACATTAAACGCTTTCCTTCAGTATTGACATTAATACAATAACTTGCCTAAAATTTCATCGAAATAAATTCGAATTTAATACATATGTCAATTCGTTTTGGATCTAGTAATATCGCAGACACACAGACGAACAGGCTGAAAAGCAAATATTCGAATGTTGGATATATACAAATATTGTAAGTAAATACATGTTACCAGTTGGTACCGTATCTGTATTTAAAAGTTAAATCATATTTGTTTAATCGAAATATGAGTATATTGCTTTTCTGATTTCCAAAACGCGCGTGTCTGCAAACAAATTGATTAATAATTAACAAATAAACAATTTTCTAAAGATAGCGTATTCAATAAAATGATTGTGAAAAAGATGAGCATTTGTTACAGAAAAGCTATGTTTTTTTATTTGAACCGACAAAGTGCTTTTGAAATATAAAAGGGAGGGACGTAATTTACAACGTTAATCCTCTTTAGAAACATCCACAATCTGAAAGAAAATATTAATAATTTGTTTTATATAAAGTTATAAAGTAGAAGATTATAGGGTTAGAGAAAAATTAATTTCACCAAAATTGAATAGGATGAGCGCAGCCTCCTTGTTCCAACCTCTCAGCGTTTATTTTGAACCACTTTGTTGCAAGTACTCTGTTATTCATCTCTGTCACCTCTGTTTGGTTACTTTATTTATAACGTGACTTTATTCACAGCAATCTGAACAAGATAAATAAACACATGCAGGGGATTTGATTTTGTGAATACGTTACAAAACAGAAAAGTATCATTCTGTATGTTATGAAATCCTCAATATTACTTCTTAGTTCCGTTGAATGTCTAATCTGTGGTTTTGAAAATAATACACGTTTTGTGAACACTCCGTTTAAGCCTTCAGTATCAGTTTAAGTCGTGAGTTCACTGAACAGTGTTTAAACTGTTTCTGGTATAAGTTACAAAAGGTCCATTTAGTGGTTACGAATTTCTAATCTGACAGAAGTAACTAAGTAATTACATTTTTACAACTGTTTACAATACATTAAAACTATAAAATGCAACTTGTACATAATACAACTTTTTAAAATTCAGATAGTTTTTAAAGCGTTACCTTCTTATACCGCGTTGTGCACTTTGCATTTGTCACCATGAAGTGATTCGGTTTCATCGAGTAGGCTTACGAAGCGTAAGTAACGCGAGTAGGAGAAGTATTACACAGACCCCTCCAGTTCTCAGTTCTTCTCCTTTCTTTCGCCTGCTGTTTCCGACTGAGTTGGTTGCGCGCGCATGTATATTTTGTGCCTGTATGTACATACAACGTGCATGCTTCTCTCTATCTCTTTCTTTTTCTCTCTCTCTCTCTCTCTCTCTCTCTCTCTTTCTCTTATACCGCGTTGTGCACTTTGCATTTGTCACCATGGAGTGATTCGGTTTCATAGAGTAGACATACGAAGCGTAAGTAACCCGAGTAGGAGAAGTATTACACAGACCTCTCCAGTTCTCAGTTCTTCTCCTTTCTTTCGCCTGCTGTTTCCCACTGAGTTGGTTGCGCGCGTATGTATATTTTGTGCCTGTATATACATACAACGTGCATGCTTCTCTCTTTCTCTTTCTTTTCTCTCTCTCTCTCTCTCTCTCTCTCTCTCTCTCTTTCTCTTATACTGCGTTGTGCACTTTGCATTTGTCACCATGGAGTGATTCGGTTTCATAGAGTAGGCTTACGAAGCGTAAGTAACCCGAGTAGGAGAAGTATTACACAGACCCCTCCAGTTCTCAGTTCTTCTCCTTTCTTTCGACTGCTGTTTCCGACTGAGTTGGTTGCGCACGTATGTTTATTTTGTGCCTGTATGTACATACAACGAGCATACTTCTCTCTATCTCTTTCTTTTCTCTCTCTTTCTCTCTCTCTCTCTCTCTCTTTCTCTTATACCGCGTTGTGCACTTTGCATTTGTCACCATGGAGTGATTCGGTTTCATAGAGTAGGCTTAAGAAGCGTAAGTAACGCGAGTAGGAGAAGTATTACACAGACCCCCTCCAGTTTTCAGTTCTTCTCCTTTCTTTCGTCTGCTGTTTACGACTGAGTTGATTGCGCACGTATGTATGTTTTGTGCCTGTATGTACATATAACGTTCATGCTTCTCTCTAACTCTTTCTTTTCTCTCTCTCTCTCTCTCTCTCTCTCTCTCTCTCTCTCTCTCTCTCTCTCTCTCTCTCTCTCTCTCTCTCTCTCTTTCTCTTATACCGCGTTGTGCACTTTACATTTGTCACCATGGAGTGATTCGGTTTCATAGAGTAGGCTTACGAAGCGTAAGTAACGCGAGTAGAAGTATTACACAGACCCCTCCAGTTTTCAGTTCTTCTCCTTTCTTTCGTCTGCTGTTTACGACTGAGTTGATTGCGCACGTATGTATGTTTTGTGCCTGTATGTACATACAACGTTCATGCTTCTCTCTAACTCTTTCTTTTCTCTCTCTCTCTCTCTCTCTCTCTCTCTCTCTCTTTCTCTTATACCGCGTTGTGCACTTTGTGTTTGTCACCATGGAGTGATTCGGTTTCATAGAGTAGGCTTACGAAGCGTAAGTAACGCGAGTAGGGGAAGTATTACACAGACCCCCTCCAGTTTTCAGTTCTTCTCCTTTCTTTCGTCTGCTGTTTACGACTGAGTTGATTGCGCACGTATGTATGTTTTGTGCCTGTATGTACATATAACGAGCATGCTTCTCTCTTTCTTTTCTCTCTCTTTCTTTCTCTCTCTCTCTCTCTCTCTTTCTTTCTTTCCAATTTTCTTCTTCTCATGTTCTCGTCACGCGCGCATGTAACAATGTTGTGTACATTGTGTATATTGCCAGCAACAGTTCAATGGTATACGGTTTACATTCAGTAATAACACGTGCGTTTGACTTGATTTTTTGCAATATAATATTCCGTAATATGAAAGTTAGTGTTTTTTAATTATATTGAGTGGAAAATCATGTCAAATAATCATACATCGTCAAGTGGTGAATCTCTTGATGATACAAGCTAACCCTTCTGTCGACGATCCCAATGACTGTATATTTTTAAAATGTTTAATAAAGAAAAAACTTTTCTTATTTCCAACAGAACTTTAAGTGTTAAATACTGTTTTAACACTGATTGTGTCTTAACTCTTATTGTGATAAGTTTTAATCAAATCGAAACAATATCGTAAATGTAGTGTTGCACACACGCGCGCACACACCCACACACAAATTTCTTTCCTTTATTTTTTTGTTATTAGTAGAGAATTTCCAATACAACGTGAGCAATCTGAAGGGCCATCAATCACGAGACCCAAATCCAGGACCATTCTAACAATAAAACAGTGTTAGTGTTTGGAAATTTGCTTCTATTACGTCAACAATACAGATGCGTGATGAATGCTTTTTATTTTCATTTACAGAATTTTTTCATCACTATTTTAACACAATATAAATGCTTTACTTTTCTTAAATTTATCGACATTTTGAATAATTTGAGCACATTTCCACTGACAACGTTTTTTTTAGGAATACAAACAAAACAAGACGTTTTTTTTTTTAGGAAGACAAAATGATATGATTAATAAAAATGGATTTTCCGGAAAAATAGTTTCATTTTCATAACTAATATATCTACTAACATTAAAGTGAAAAAGGAAAATGACTTCGCTAATGTAAAAAGTTTCCAGACTGTCCAAATTAATTGAATAATATTTACCGTACTGCTTACCACTTGATATTACGTTAAGTCAAATTAAAATAGACGCTGCATTGCTAACATCCCAACTAAAAAAGTTTATGGACGGTTTCAAGTAACATCTTCCTTAACTTTTCCTAACAAACTTTTAAAGTTAAAACTTATCTTACTAAAACTAGTTAGCAAAATAATTTATAAGCTTTCACTTCCCGAGAAAATTCGAAGTATTAAGTTGTTAAATTTTTAGAGGTCTACTTTTATTGCAATTGAACTTACGCCCAATTATTTATAAATATTTCTGTCAGGCGTAAATCCTTACTTAGGTACAACATGGTTTTCTACTTTTGATTCCATCTGTTTCATCCCCTTGTACGCAATTCGCCCTTCGTTTTCCATCGAGAGACTGACCCTTGGGGTGCAGTTCAAAGTCAACGTGTACCCACGGGAGTCGTTTTAGATTTGGAGGGGACTATACAATTCTTATGAATAATATAGAACCCCTTTTTTATAGCGTCATCTACTTAATATCGTCAAAATGTTCGTTTAGGGGTTGATTGTATTTTTTATTACTAGCTGAACGGTTCGTTACCTTATACTAATTTCACATTGACTAGAATGAAACACTAGTTTTCAAACTATCAGTCGAAACTATTAAATCGATTCTTCCTCCTGAGAGATTTTCTTTAGGTAATTGTTGGTTATTATAATTATTAAAAACACGTTTCGGCAGTAATTAAACACAAGTTATATAAGTTGCATTTTTACTGTCTCAATGCACAAAATCAGATTTAACAAGTGATTAACATTGTTAAGACCAAAAGGGGATTGTTAAATCATTATATAAACTTACTAGAAATACATTTTTTTTTTTTTTTTTTTGGTGTTTAACGTCCGACTATTGTGCACACTTGGTCTAATGCAGACGATGGGATGATTCATAGCGTATGAAAATGCCAAGCCCTGACCGGGAATCGCACCCGGGTCCTCGGGGTGAAAGCCCAGTACGCCATCAACTAGGCCACCGAGGCGGCCTACTAGAAATACAACCACCATTACAAAAAGCGATCTTGATATATGCGGCTAAAGTTCAAATAATTGGACTATTTTCCGCTACGAACGTTGCAAGCTGCAAGGTCAGGGGAGGAGGAGTTTGAGAAACTAGACAGTACTATTACTTGTTTAATTGTAGTTGAACTTTCTGCCGCAAGATGTTTCACGCAGCGAGTGCTCACATACCTCTCAAAACGGTTACCATTGTAGTACGTTTATATTCAGTGGTAATAAAATAAAATCTATTTTTTCAACTTCGTACATTATTAGCAAAACGATCATAAGAACGATTATTTGAAACAAAATAAAACGGCCCCCACACAAAATACGTACATTTTAGTGATATGAATAAAAACATCCATTAAAATATCACAATGTTTTCTTTATAATAATTATATTAGCTATTTGAATGTTAGAAGTATAATTTGTTAACATGTAAAGCGTAAGTACGAAATATTGTGTTTTTATTATTTTAATTAAATAATTAATCCCAACAACTAACAAAACTCTTTCTATTATATACGTCTTTAAGCTTTCAAATATAACTGAAATTAATTAAACTTTATTCAAAATTTAATAATTCATGACAAACACAAAGGACATAAAATAATGCCCAAAAATATAAAAATTAGAAACGCATGTTTCGCTTATTGCTGACATCATTAAGAGGAGACGCTAAACGTCGTTTCATGTTGTTAAAACTGTTCTCGAATGACAAATACTTAGTTCACACCTGAGATAAAGCTTGCTTGATTAAGCCGGGGAGTAAGGGGTGCAAACAAAGAAACCAAGGCCTAATGTAAAGCGAAACACACCCCCACCGCCCTTTTCCACTTTACACGGCACTATTCACACCCTACGAGAAAATCAAAAGAGCTTTTTCACCCCTCTTGCACTCGGTGCATGTAATACAGGGCGAACATTTTGAACCCTTTATTATATATAGTGCTACAGGATGGGTGGTTTATTAATACTTTGCGTAGTTTTATAACTTTTAATTGTAAAAACATTTGTTTTAAGTACTAGCCAAGTCAAAAATATAATCTCAAAATGTGCTTTACTTTCTTATCACGAATTTACTTCAAATTAAATTTATGTATGATCATTTATAAATAAACGCGGGAGCCGCCTCGGTGGCCTAGTTCACCTCGAGGACCCGGGTTCGATTCCCGGCCAGGGCTTGGCATTTTCATACGCTATAAATCATCCCATCGTCTGCATTAGCCCAAGGGTGCACAATAGTCGGACGCTAAACACAAAAATAAAATAAATAAATAAACGAAAGTACGGTTTAAATTTTATAACAAACGAGTAATAACAACCAAATATGCGTGCTTTGGCAAAAATGATAATTTCCTAATTTTTGTATTCTACGCTCTAAACCTTATTACTAATTATGCTTACATGGAACTATTAATGCCAATAATCTACAAATAGAATAAAACAGGATTTGAACTGCCGGCATTTCTAAAAGATGAACTACACCAAGTTATTATCGAAACATTTCTTGTGCCAAGCTGAATTAGAATCGGAAGGCCAAAACACACACACACACACACACACACACACACACACACACACACACACACACACACACACACACACACACACACACACACACACACAGAGACACAGAGAGAGAGACACACACAGACACAGACACACACACACACACACACACAGAGACAGAGACACACACACACACACACACACACACACACACACACACACACACACACACACACACACACACACTCATACACACTCACACACACACACACACACACACACACACACACACACACACACACACACACACACACACACACACACACACACACACACACACACACACACACACACACACACACACACACACACACACACACACACACACACACACACACACACACACACACACACACACACACACACACACACACACACACACACACACACACACACACACACACACACACACACACACACACACACACACACACACACACACACACACACACACACACACACACACACACACACACACACACACACACACACACACACACACACACACACACACACACACACACACACACACACACACACACACACACACAGACACACACACACACACACACACACACACACACACACACACACACACACACACACACACACACACACACACACACACACACACACACACACACACACACACACACACACACACACACACACACACACACACACACACACACACACACACACACACACACACACACACAGACACACACACACACACACACACACACACACACACACACACACACACACACACACACACACACACACACACAGACAGACACACACACACACACACACACACACACACACACACACACACACACACACACACACACACACACACACACACACACACACACACACACACACACACACACACACACACACACACACACACACACACACACAGCAATTAAATCTAAAAACATAATAAGTCTTAAATATGATAAATATGTTTTACTCTGGCATCACTGTCGTAACTTAAAATATACCAATTTTATTACTCTGGTAAAGCATGCATATTTTAGTAAATTATGAGAGTGATATTCAATTGTCAAAAAAAGTAAAGATAATAACTAAATTTGTTAAGATTTTAATGAGCCAAAATTTGGAAAGTATTTTGTGAATAATAAGCTATTCCCTAAATCAAATCGTATAAAAAATTACGAATACTAATAAATTAGTGGACAAATTTGCAATTTTTAAAGACTTTTTAAGATATTTTCTAAAAACACGCAATGATCAGCCTTAATTTCATGCTGCTGGTTCTGGGAGTCACTGCGATAGCAACTTGACAACAGGCAATTATTCAACGGAAAAATTCTAGTTAAGCTAAGCAAGCTGTAATGTATTGTCCTTTATCACTTAATTATCAGTAATTCGTCCGCCTAGACAATTCGACGTTAAATTTAGAGTTGTTATATAAAATGAATAATTTTTCAACAGTAATTGCATTTTAAAACTTAGTCAATGTTTTTCTACATTTTTCAAACAAATTTTTTTAGTAATTTCTACGCCCAAACATAAAAGTTAACAATATTTACGTTTGATTTATCTGTAAGCAAAACGTATACCAGATTTATTCTTTTACTGAAATAATAATAGTTTTATGAACAGTAAAAATGCTTCTATAAGTGGAAGTAAAGAGCTGCAATGGGGATTCAATAAATCGATACCATAAGTCGATACATTAAGTAAGTGATATTGCAGCCTAAAGTGAAATATCCTCACTTCAACATTAATCATTTCTACACTCAAGCCTTTTATAGTAACAAACCGCGGGAGTTATATAGTGCAGTGTTTCTTTCACCAAGTTTGCTGCCATAGAATCTCAAAGCAACTCTCTCTCTCTTTCTCTCCCTCATCCTTCCTTCTTTTTCTCTATTAATAAAAGAGAAATATTGCTTTTTAAAGCTGGTCGAAGGACGTTTTACTTTACAATACAGAACGAAATGTATTACTTCCAGTGAAATATAGTAAACTTTAATGAGACGTTTTTAAAAAGAAATTCAGCCTGTAGGAATGTAAAACGGAGTGGTACACTAAACAATATTAAAATCACGGAAGAAAATGTTTATATACATTTAACAAATCCAGTTGATTTTTAGCGAAAATAAAAGTCATCTTTAAATATTGAATAATCAATGTATTACCAAACAAAAATATTTTCATTATTGTAACATAGCCACCGGACCACATATTCAAATGATTAGGATTATATACCTATTCTTCCCGTCAGTGGTCTATCAACTCACCTCATAAAGGCTACCGCGGTTTCACTCTATAGTTTTCATCTTCAGGCCATACAAAATGTTAAATCCCTCTGTCGAGGTCGTCACAAAGTCAAACAAAACATTAAAACATACATCACAAACACTGAGCACAATTACACGTTTAAAATATTCATCAAGAAATTCGGCTTGGCCAAGCCATAGGCAGTCCGGAATGTAACGACGTACGAGTTCGTTCACATCTCTCTCATCCACCTCCACACCCATAGATTTTTCTAGAGAAACAATCTCCTCTACCACAGACACTTCGGGTTCTAATCCTTCGAAGGCCCTTTCAGCTACAGCCTCAGACCACAGCTTCTTCCATGCAGAGGTTAAGGTCCTCGTTGTAACATCCAGCCAGGCCTGATCAATAAGTCTTAGGCATATCACGATGTTAAAGTGGTCCTTCGAGAATATGCGCACACACAGTCTGAGGTGGGAGAAACTGTTAGACGCTGCACACACCAACATGCACCACTTATGTTGGTGCAGTGTGCGATTCCTCGTATCTCAAATCTTGCTCTCATCTCAAAGCAAAATATCGCTCGCTCGGCGGCTCGTATCTCAAAACACTCGTATATTAGGGCACTCGTATATCAAGGTACCATTGTACTAAGTTTCATCTATTGATAAACACTTAGTCTAGAATAATTAGTCACTTTATAAATTACTTAACAACAACACAAGTTCAAATTGTTTTATTCTGTACAATCTTCTGACTAAGCCAAAGTTGTTGAGTAGCTGGAGGGCTTAAACATTGACATGTTGATGTAGTCCTTGTTCGTGATTTTCAGCAATTTTTCTGACTTCATTATTAACAGTTGAAACTTCAAAATCTTTATGTATGTATATTGTCATTACGGATGTACCAAGGCGCGTCAACAACATAACGAAGTAATTTATTTTTAAAGCGTTGAATAACATCTCTATTGCTTTCACTGGCAGAACCCAACAATTGAATACTGTAAGTCGATACACGTTTCAGGACTTGCTGATAAAGCATTGTATAGGCTACTGATAAGGAAGAATGACGACCTATTAACCAATACATCCTTTTGTAATTGAGTTTCTACTTTTCTTGTTTTTTCCTATACATTGTATAGGATAAGGATACATTGTAAAACATTGTATAGGATAAGGAAGAATGACGACCTATTAACCAATACATCCTTTTGTAATTGAGTTTCTACTTTTCTTGTTTTTTCCTATACATTGTATAGGATAAGGATACATTGTAAAGCATTGTATAGGATAAGGAAGAATGACGACCTATTAACCAATACATCCTTTTGTAATTGAGTTTCTACTTTTCTTGTTTTTTCCTATACATTGTATAGGATAAGGAAGAATGACGACCTATTAACCAATACATCCTTTTGTAATTGAGTTTCTACTTTTCTTGTTTTTTCCTATACATTGTATAGGTTAAGGATACATTGTAAAGCATTGTATAGGATAAGGAAGAATGACGACCTATTAACCAATACATCCTTTTGTAATTGAGTTTCTACTTTTCTTGTTTTTCTTGACATGAGGCTTCCACCTAAGCCTGGCTTATAACTTATTGGCAAGCAAGATATTTTAGCTGTGTTGTCATTTGGAACCACTTCATAATTAATACATACATGTTTGTACTCAATGCTCTGATTGGTGGAATCTAAATGCGCAGATGTGTTTTCTTCATTCAGTTTAATGCTCCACTTCTTAGACCAGTTTTGTATTTCGTCTACAACAGCTTGCAGTTTTCTCCACACACACACACACACACACACACACACACACACACACACACACACACACACACACACACACACACACACACACACACACACACACACACACACACACACACACACACACACACACACAAGGATTGGTGTTCGCCTGAAGTTCATCAGGTCTTATAATAACGACAGCTGCAATGACTCAATCCATATTCTAATTTTTCCAGTGAACTCTTCTATACTCTGCTCATTTTTTCACCTCGCAAAGTCACTGGCCACGCAGTAATAGCCATCCAGTATCACTTGCAAGCAATCAATGCCTCCTTGTGTAGGCGACACCGGATGGGAATTGCGTAGGCCGGTGGCATTGGAAGTCACAGCCACTGCTAGTTGTATATCGTTCATTGTTACGCCAATTCACGACGTGAGAGCATTATTCATTACACTTCGACATCTCTATGTAAATAAGTGTAGTGTCTAGCTACTGTGCAGACCACCCGGGTCGAGCTATTGTCATTTAAAACAGCCATTATTTCTGACAGATTGCAGGTAGTGGATTTCACGAGCTTCGAAACGTCACTGGCATTATGCGTTAGATTTTATGCAACAGTAAATTAATAACGAGGCTGATGAACAGTGTAAAAAGAGAACCCGAATTCATTGTTTCAATTTAATTTGGACCGCTATTGCGATAACGTTAAGGGCGTGTACAATGTAGAAGAAAGTTTAACTGAGGCAGAAAAGAAGTAAATCTACTTGCACACACTTTTTCTCCGTTAGTGTTTCTGCCTTTATCCCTTTTTCTGTAGCTTTTCAAGAATTAACTTCAACAGCCAAAAAGGGAACACGGTATTTATCAAAAAGATCCACAACTTGAAGCAACATAACCGATGTTTAGTTCTTGGTAGCAATTAGACTAAACTAACAATTTATCTCAGTTCATTGTACCAAATGTATAATAAAGGAAAGTAATGTTCCAGAATAAATCAACAACAAAATCAGCTTACGGCCATAGTTATGTTTTTTAATTACTTTTGAAGCACGGAATATTTTTATTTGAAATGTTTTACGCCAGCTTGACTTCTAAAAGTCAATATGATCAGAATTTAAGCAAAATCGGGTTAAATAATTTTGAGAAATTGTTACGGTTTTTAATTTTTCCCATGGCTCCTGAACCTGTTTTATTGAATTACTTAGATGGACACTCAAGTAAAAACTACTTTTTTGGAATTAATGGACTGAAAACGGACAGTTCTTTAAAGTCCGTTAAAGCCTCAAGATTGACTTCCTTACGAACACCATAGCCTATACCAAGTGTGAATGTATTTTTTTTTTTTTTTTAAAGTCCGACTATTGTGCGCACTTGGGCTAATGCAGACGATGGGATGATTTATAGTGTATGAAAATGCCAAGCCCTGGCCAGGAATCGAATCTAGGTCCTCGGGGTGAAAGCTTAGTACGCTATCAACTAGGCCAACTATTCTGCACACTTAGGCTAATGCAGACGATGGGATAATTTACTGCGTATGAAAATGCCAAGCCCTGGCCGGGAATCGAACCTGGGTCCTCGGAGTGAAAGCCTAGTACGTTATCAACTAGGCCAACTATTCTGCACACTTAGGCTAATGCAGACGATGGGATAATTTACTGCGTATGAAAATGCCAAACCCTGGCCGGGAATCGAACCCGGGTCCTCCGAGTGAAAGCCTAGTACGCTCAACTAGGCCACCGAGGCGGCTCAATCTAAAATGTGTTAGTGGCAAAACTTATTTACGTTATTCAATAGAACATTTTCAACAACCATGAACAGATTTTTCTGTCTCTAATTCATCCATTTTATTTTATCCGTGTTACCTTTCCTATAAATCAGTCACATAACTTTCTATCACGTGATTGTAACATTGAAAACTACCGTGGGTAAATGAGTGAATGGAAGCAACGTCAGTTGCAAGAGGCTTATGCAGTTCTCGCCTCGAATCTGATGGAGTTGACGTTAATCCGACAATCACTTCGCCCTGATGGCTCTGTATCGGATTATACCCTTAGGGCACTACAGGGCTCAGCCCCTTTTGTTCTCTGTGTAACTTGTGTAATGGCGGGCGTCAGATTCGAGTGCTGAAAGTTGAAGCAACGTTTTGTGCTAGGCGAAACAAATTTGAGCACATGTATCTGTCACTTATTGATTTACCAACAGAAATATTTCGCTCAAGATTTAAAATGACTACATTATGTCGTTCTTGCATTTATTGTAATTTTTTTATTTATTTAATACTCATAACCAATCTTTACAAGATCGACTAATGGTTTACATCTACAACAAAATCACATTTGTAGGATAGCTATTACATTAATAACTTCCTTCACATCAGTGGAGCAGTTCATGAGGTTTAGTCCTCTTGAGGCGGCGAACGTTGCCGGCCACTTCACGTACTGCCTCCATCTCACAATTTTCATGCTTAAGGAGCCATAGATTATGACTAGTTGCACATTTTTTAACATCTGTGAGAAGCCTAATGTTTAAGTCCCGATGTAAATCATTGTTACGAATATACCATGGGGCATTGACTATTCCTCGCAAGACTGTTTTGGAAATTTTTGATTATTTTTATAATCGACGGTTTTGTACAACCCCACAATTGTAAGCCATATGTCCATACTGGTTTCAATATTTGTTTATATATTAAAATTTTATTCTGCACTGAAAGCTCAGTTACGTCCAAGAAACCAGTAAAGTTTTCTATATTTTATCTTAAGCTCTTCAACCTTTTTCTTTACATGGACTTTCCACTTGAGCTTCGTGTCCAGGGTCATCCCCAAGTACTTGGCATTGTTGGAGTAAGGAACAGCTTGAGCATTGATAAACAATGGATAGGTGGCAATCTTCCTATTGGTAAAGTTTATATGCACTGATTTTGTCTCATTCAGTTTAACTCGCCAGCATTTTATCCTGTCCATTGCACTTTGTAGTTTATTCGTGGCCTTTTCAACACAGGCATCAACAGCAAGGATAGCGGTGTCATCAGCAAATGTGGCAACAATTGAATCAGCAACTTCTGGAATATCTGGTGTATACAACAAATAGAGCACAGGTCCAAGGACACTACCTTGCGGTACACCTGCTGTTATCCTCTTTAATTCTGAGTACTCACAGCCACGACGAACTTGAAAGTACCTTCCTTTATGATTGTAATAACTCAAAGTACAGAGTTTAAACTACTATTCATGGGTTAAACTATTATTCATGGGTTAAACTACTATTCATGGGTTAAACTACTATTCATGGGTTAAACTACTATTCATGGGTTAAACTACTATTCATGGGTTAAACTACTATTCATGGGTTAAACTACTATTCATGGGTTAAACTACTATTCATGGGTTAAACTACTATTCAAGGCCCTCGTGCCAAACCTTATCAAAGGCCTGGGCGTCGTCAAGAAAAACAGCTGAACATATTTTCTTCTCTTCAAGAGCTTTTTCAATTATTTTGATGATGCGGTGAATCTGATCTATAGTAGAATGCCTACGTCTAAATCCAAATTTATGTGACGGAATCAGCTGTCTGATTTATTGTAATGAACAAAATTTTATGTTTTGGCTGAAAAAAGAATTTAGATTTAAAAACATTGTAAACAAAATAATCTTAGTGCGAAGTTATTTAGATGATCGTAGAAACTAACGTTATTGTAAACAAAATAATCTTACTGCGAAGTTATTTAGATGATCGTAGAAACTAACGTTATTGTAAACAAAATAATCTTACTGCGAAGTTATTTAGATGATCGTAGAAACTAACGTTATTGTAAACAAAATAATCTTAGTGCGAAGTTATTTAGATGATCGTAGAAACTAACGTTATTGTAAAAAAATAATCTTAAGTTATTTAGAGTAGAAACTAACGTTATTGTAAACAAAATAAGTTAGTTATTAGATGATCGTAGAAACTAACGTTATTGTAAACAAAATAATCTTAGTGCGAAGTTATTTAGATGATCGTAGAAATCTTAGTGCGAAGTTATTTAGATGATCGTAGAAACTAACGTTATTGTAAACAAAATAATCTTAGTGCGAAGTTATTTAGATGATCGTAGAAACTAACGTTATTGTAAACAAAATAATCTTAGTGCGAAGTTATTTAGATGATCGTAGAAACTAACGTTATTGTAAACAAAATAATCTTGTGCAAAATAATCTTAGTGCGAAGTTATTTAGATGATCGTAGAAACTAACGTTATTGTATTGTAATGATCAGAAATAATAAACAAAATAATCTTAGTGCGAAGTTATTTAGATGATCGTAGAAACTAACGTTATTGTAAACAAAATAATCTTAGTGCGAAGTCATTTAGATGATCGTAGAAAGTAACGTTATTGTAAACAAAATAATCTTAGTGCGAAGTTATTTAGATGATCGTAGAAACTAACGTTATTGTAACAAAATAATCTTAGTGCGAAGTCATTTAGATGATCGTAGAAACTAACGTTATTGTAAACAAAATAATCTTACTGCGAAGTCATTTAGATGATCGTAGAAACTAACGTTATTGTAAACAAAATAATCTTACTGCGAAGTTATTTAGATGATCGTAAAAACTAACGTTGCTGTAAACTATTCGACACGTAAAAATCAATCTTGGTGCGATGACTGACTTTAAAGAAGTTTTCGTCACTCAGTTTAATCATTTTAAAATAACAGCTACTAACACTTAAAAACTGTAAAATAGCTGACAATGCACTTTAAGTATGTACATACATATCTGTCGTTCCATATCTTAAAATAATAATTATTTTATCTCAGCCATAAGTTTTTTATCGCTTTTTATATCGTAATATGTAGGCCTATAATCTGTACTTTACATTTTTAAAATTTATTTTCGTATTATTGCTGTTTTTGTAACAGGTTTTATACAAGAATATTATTTGTTTATTATTGATGTAAGTTTGAACATAAAAATATATTAAAAATACTTAGTATTCAACATATTTTACTTGATAACATTCAATAATTAACATATGTTTGTTTACTTGAATACAATTTGTAAATAATCAGCTGTTTTAATGAATTTAATCAACTGTTCCTACGTTTTTCTATGAGAAAATAAGCAATAAATATCAAACGATTAGGATTATGACCTATACTTCCCGTCAGTGGACTATCCACTCACCTCATAAAGGCTACCGCGGTTTCGAAACTATCGTTTCATCTTCAGGCCGTTGTACAAAATGTTAAATCCCTATGTCGAGGTCGTCACAAAGTCAAACGAAACAAAACATACATAACAAACACTGAGCACAATTACACATTTAAATTCACCATGAAATTCGGCTTGGCCAAGCTACACACGGAATGTAACACACGGAATTGAGTCCGGAATGTAACGACGTACGAGTCGCGTGTGTAGCTTGGCCAAGCCGAATTTCATGGTGAATTTAAACGTGTAATTGTGCTCAGTGTTTGTTATGTATGTTTTAATGTTTTGTTAGACTTTGTGACGACCTCGACAGAGGGATTTAACATTTTGTATGGCCTGAAGATGAAACGATAGAGTTTCGAAACCGCGGTAGCCTTTACGAGGTAAGTGGATAGACCACTGACGGGAAGAATAGGTCGTAATCCTAATCATTTGAATATGTGGGGTGCGGTGGCTATGTTACAATAATGAAAATAAAACGATTAAACTGTAGTTGAACTGAAGCTTCTACTAACTAATAAATATAGCTGTAATATGTATTAGCACGAATTTTTGAAATACCATTATAAAATATTGTTTCCTCTTTTAGCCACTAGTTTAGATGGAAACACGCACTAGTTACGTTTGGAATTTCAAACAATAAATTGGCGAATAAAATCAGAAATAATTCTTTTAATGTCAAACGGTTTCTTTGAAATATTTAAGGAATTCAGTCGGAGCGGAATAGAAGTGAACCGGCCAAAGAAGCACGCTCTGTTTGCCGACACAAATAATCGCGATGGCAGTGTAACAGCAGATTAGTGCTGCTATCGCCATCCACGCAGCGCGCATGTCCACTGGCTTTATAATTAAGTTGGAAATACAAGACTACCTTTTTAACCGACAAGAAGCTTAGTCGAGCTTTTTAAAAGTGTTTTAGCACGACCTAAACGAAATACGTATTCCATTTATTTTATATACAATATTAGCGTTATATTTATGATAATGCATTTTATCTTAATTAAGTTGCAGTATTGTAATTTGTGAATTTTCCAGTAGAAAAAGATTGCTACTTAAATAAAAACTATTTTTTATGGCGATTTAGAACTTGCAGGTAAAAACCTAACCTAACATTAAACTGTTAATTGTGTTTTTGAGCATTGGTTAGGTTAGGATAGGTTAGGTTAGGACAGGTTAGGTTAGGATAGGATAAGTTAGGTTATTAAACTGCGTAAAATTGAAAGGTTTATCAACGTAAAAATACTTATACTTATATTCTACTTATTCTCAAAGTTGCCATTATTGTATAAGTTTTCGTTATATGTCACGATCTCTCTCTCTCTCTCTCTCTCTCTCTCTCTCTCTCTCTATATATATATATATATATATATATATATATATATATATATATATATATATATATATATATATAATATATATATATTGATATATATATATATATCCTTTATATATATTGATGACTGACTTGATTCATAATCAAAGTTGAGTTGAAAGTATAACAGATATATATTTTGAATATGATGATATATTGTATATATATATATATATATATATATATATATATATATATATATGTATGTGTGTGTGTGTGTGTGTGTGTGTGTGTGTGTGTGTGTGTGTGTGTGTGTAAAGGCGAAAAGCACATTGAGGCTATTATCGCCTCCCTAAATGTACGTGTGAGTGTAAAGTGTTAAAGTCGTAAGTGTAGTGTTGTAAGTGTAAGTGTGTGTTAAGACTCGGGTACCGCAAGGAACGTCTAAATCCTCTCAATAGGAGGATAGCTAGTCTGCAGCCCTCTGCGGAAAATGACACCTTCGTATTCTTATGAATTTAAGTACTAATAAGGAATTTTTCAATATTAAATATCTAATGAAGTAAAAGGGAGTATAACGTCTTCAGGAAAGAAAATATTTTCGTCGCGTTTTCTCGAAACGTAACTTGTACACATAATGCACAGATGTGTACTTTTCAAAATGTATATAATTTAATGTATTTTGTTACTTTTGGAGTAGAATTTTGGCGTAAAATTTTGGCGTAGCATTTTGGTGTAACATTTTGGAGCAACATTTTGGAGTAGCATTTTGGCGTAAAATTTTGGAGTAATATTTTAAAGTAACATTTTGGAGCATCATTTTGGAATAGCATTTTGGAGTAATATTTAGGAGTAGCATTTTGGAGTAACATTTTGGAGTAAAATGCTGGAGTAAAATTTTGGAGCAACATTTTGGAGTAAAATTTTGGAGTAGCATTTTGAGTAAAATTTTGGAGTAATATTTTAAAGTAACATTTTGGAGTAAAATTTTGGAGTAATATTTTGGAGTAGCATTTTGGAGTAATATTTTGGAGTAGCATTTTGGAGTAACATTTTGGAGTAGCATTTTGTAGTAACATTTTGGAGTAAAATTTTGGAATATCATTTTGGCGTAAAATTTTGGAGTAACATTTTGGAGTAAAATTTTGGAGTAATATTTTGCAGTAGCATTTTCAATAATTTGTGTATCAAATTTGAAAAATATTTTGTAATATTTACTCATAAAATCGAAAAAATATAAAATTGTAATTGTAATTATAAAATTATGGTTTAAGTAAGTAATAATATATTTACATTAAAAAACTTGTATTGAATAAATTATACAGTTACGAAAATATAGCCACAAATATTTAAAGCATTTGCTATATATTGCATACAAACATGAATTCACGACTGTCACATGCAAAAAAATATTTATATTAATGTGTAATGTGGAATAAGAATAATGAGTCCGATATTTCTTCTTCTGTTTCTGACACATTCATTTAACTAAAATGTAGAATATTACATGTTCAATAAAATTAACTATCACAGTCGTATTTCTTGAGAAACAATTAACGTAGCACTCTCTTATTAATACTTTTTATGTCAATTAATTAAAACTAATTAAAATGATTCATGTAAATATTAATTTGGCTTTACAACATTTGAAGTATCGCTGGCGAACCTGTAGCGTGAGGTGATAATGAGAATGAAACAATAAATAAAATAAAATATAAAAAATTGTATATTGTTAAGGTAATTCTGTTGATTGAATATTAGTGTAGTATAATAAACAGTAACAATTAGATTGATAATCAGGCTGTTGTAGAATAGTAATAGTTAGGGTCAATCATTGTCAATCAGCTTAGATTTCTGTTGGCGTGCACGTAGGCCTAACTGCTAATTGACTGTTGTAACTGAATTGATTCGAAAAAAACTGAATTTTCGAGTTTTTATTAATTAATTAATTACACTATGTAAGAAGACAGTGGCTATTGTTTTTATGAAAAGAGTTACAATCTTGAGATTTTATTAATGTATCTGTTTTCATGTTCCCTAAAAAAAAAAAAAAATAATAATAATAATATTATTATTATTATTATTATCAGGAACAATAGCGACGAATATTTTGGGATTTGCCAATTATTTGGCGATTCTGGCATTGGATATGGCGGAAACGGAAAGACAGATCACAAGTTTGGACAATACAGCCAGGAAAATTGGATTGAAGATCCTGTATGAGAAGACGGAAATTATGGCTACGAAACTACCCGCTTTTAAAAAACTTAATATCAACTGGAGCAGCATAAAACTAAGTAAAATAATTTAAATATCTAGGAGAAATTATCTGCCATAACTTGGACGAAAAACCTGCAACATTGAATAGATTAGCAAAGCTCAAGAAAGCGCAATTTTTAACGCGGTCAACTTATAACAAAAAAATTCTCTCGATAAAGTCCAAAGTAAGACACTACAGTTCTGTGGTTCTCCCGGAAGCACTCTACGCCTGCCAGACCCTTTTGCAAATCAAGAATAAGGCTAGGACTGACCAGTTACTTAAGATCGAGAGAAGAATCATTAGGACCTGTTTAAATAAGTTACCAGAAAGATGGTTTCTGGAGAGTCGCTACCAACGAGACAGTGTATAAACATGTAGACCCAATTACAAGTGTTATGAAAAACCGAAGAATTGCCCATCTCTTCCACATCCTTAGGATGCCCAACAACAGAATTCTGAAACAGCTGGTCATGAAAAAAATAGGAAGACCCAAGGACACTACGTCTCGCAGACTCTGACAGATCTGCAAGAGATCGGTTTGCGGATCGAGGATGCACAGAATAGAACGAGAATCAGAAGCATTCTGAAAAACATCAGGTTTGACGTAGGAAAGCCGGAACGACGAGGGACGGTGGAGGTGTCAGGCGAGGTCAGGAGGCGGAGATCGGATAGGATGAAGGAGTATCGGAGGAAGAAGTTGGAATCCTCACAGAGCACTAACACTGATATGAAGAAGAGACCGAAATATTGACTCAAAATGGTCCCTTGTGGCCTAAAACGTTATAATAATAATAATAATAATAATAATAATAATAAAAATAATAATAATAATAATAATAATAATAATAATAATAATAATAATAAATAATAATAATAATAATAATAATAATAATAATAATAATAATAATAATAATAATAATAATAATAATAATAATAATAATAATAATAATAATAATAAAAATAATATAAATAAGGTTGAATAGGTGCACAATTTTAATAAATCCGAAATAATTGATATTAATCTATAAATACCTGCGTACGGTGGGTGGGCGTTTATTTAACCACTGTAACTACAAAACGTGTTCAAACAAGTAATGGATCACCAGGCAAGTTTATAACGATCCATCCTCACTGCAGGCAAGTCTCAACAGCTGACTAGTTTCTTTGAACTTTGTGATCCTTCTCAACACCACATATTGAGGTATTTTGCAATGTTCCCACAGCATTCCTTTCACATTATCTTATTTAAATTAAGATATTTTAATCTGTATTGCTTATGAATGCAGATACGCGAATCAGTTCAGATGTCAGTTCCAATAATCAAATGTTCAGACAAGTTACGTTATTGTTGGAATTAAACTGTTTGATAAAAAATAGTTGTTTTGAAATTTATTTTCCATTTTTGTATTACTCGGTTCAAGCAAAAATTTAAATTTTAAGAAAAAATTTGAGATATTTTATGTGGTTTATTGTTTTCAAGTGAAACAATGAAAATATAGCGGTATCAATTACATTCTTACTTTTAAAATAAAGGGCCGCCTCGGTGGCCTAGTTGATAGCGTACTAAGCTTTCACCCCGAGGACCCGGGTTCGATTCCCGGCCAGGGCTTGGCATTTTCATACGCTATAAATCATCCCATCGTCTGCATTAGCCCAAGTGTGCACAATAGTCGGACGTTAAACATAAAAAAAAAAAAATTAAAATAAAGAAGGCAACTTGGATAGAGTCAACATTAACGTTTCATTAAAATATAAGTTTATATATTCAGAAAGTAGTGAATATACTGAAATTACATTTATAATAAAACTTGAGACACAATCGCCTAACAGAAACACGAAGCCAACATCAATTACACAGCCGTGGGTATATTACGATTGATACTGAAATACATATTTGCAATTCCAGGCGGCCTTTGATTACGTGCAACGTGTAATTTATTTGGCCACACCTGCTGACGGCCCAAGTAATGGCTTCATCGGTTTTGTCTACGTTTCAATATGGAAGCAGCATAAATTCCCGTGTGAACAACGTTTCACTTCGGGACACGGTATCTTGTAATCTTGGCAAATTATCCGTGATTGTCAATATCTAAGTACTTGTACGGTATGAATCTGCCTAAGTAATTAAAATATTTGTTCGTAAAATTTAGAAGCCCTTTAGATGACAAACCGTACGGAAGGTATAAAGACTGTATATAGGATTTTCTCTATTTTAAAAATATTGTACAACATTACATTAATTAAATTTCAGCGCATAAATACCTTGTTTATAAAGACGTACACAGCTTTCTAGATCGAAATAAAAAACATTAAATTCTGATAAAAAATTTAAATAAAACATGAAAAAACTGAAGGATTTAAGGGTTTCTTTTTGCCTTTTCAATCAACTTCCAAAGTGTACATTTCCTACTTGAATTATAAATCTCTATGTACAAGGTGTGTTCAGAAAGTAACGAAAATTTTAAGTTTTTGAACATAATATTTAATTATTCTTCTACATTGATGATGTCGCCTTCAAAATAGTCCCCATTGGAGATTATGCACTTGTGCCAGCGCTTCTTCCAATTCTCGAAACACTTCTCAAACTCGATCTTTGAGATAGCCTTTAGTTCTTTCTGCGATGCGCTTTTAATGTCATCTACGGCTGTAAAACAACGGCCCTTTAAGGTTCTCTTTATTTTTGGAAATAGGAAATATTCACACGGAGCCATGTCTGGCGAATATGGAGGCTCGAGCATCGTTACAGTCTGTTCTTGGCAAAAAATTCAAGAAACAATGAAGTGTAAGCTAGTTCATTAACGTGGTGCAAAAGCCATGAATCGTTTTTCCACAGATACGGTCGTTTTTTTCCGAATTTCTTCACGCAAACGGCGTTGAACTTGTAGGTAGTACTCCTTATTGATAGTTTCATCTGGTGGCAGGAATTCATGATGCACTATGCCATTATTATCGAAAAATACAGTGAGCATAACCTTCACGTTCGACCGCACTTGTCGAGCCTTTTTCGATCTTGGCGAGCCAAAATGCCTCCACTGGGATGATTGAGCCTTAGTTTCGACGTCATATCCGTAAACCCATGTTTCGTCACCTGTTATAATACGTTTCAGTAATTCTGCATCGTCGTTGACTTCATTTAGTGACTCCTGAGCAACTTCCATTCGCTACTGTTTTTATTCAAAATTCAACAATTTTGGAACGAATTTTGCTGCCACGCGTTTCATACACAAAACACTAGAAACAATGTCATGACATGATCCAATCGATACGCCAACATCATTAACGACCTCTCTAATTTTGATTCGGCGATTGTTCATTATCATTTCTTTCACTTTTTCCCCGTTTTCAACGGTTGATGATGTGCTGGGGCGTCCAAGGTGTTCATCATCTTCAACGTCTTCGCGGCCTTCTTGGTAACGCTTATACCACTCGTAAATTCTTGCTTTACGCATAGCAGACTCACCTTAGACCTTAGTTAACATTTCACACACTTTGTTACACTTTATTCCATTTTTTACGCAAAATTTGATACAAATTCTTTGATACATTTCTTTTAACAAACGAAAATCGCCGAGCTCATAAAACACGTTTAACCTTAGTGGCTATCACAGAGAAAGTCAACAATGAAAACAGCTGAAAGTTTTTCATACTTCAAGGGCATGTATACCAACATAATAAAACAAATGTTTGACAATCGAACTCTCCAAGCCTGCGAAATTTAAAACTTCTCGTTACTTTCTGAACACACCTCTTATGATTTAAACCTGGTTAACCGATTTTTTTAAAATTAAGCATATTTTTATATATACAAAATTTTAAATCACTTGAAAATCGTATACATTTTTTTTAATTGTCAAATAACAAAGGTGAGCTATACTTGTTTGTCACATTTTAACAAAATTTCTTGTGTTATGTTATACGGAGCATTGAAGCTCGTCATTACAGTGGTATTCCCCGGTTAGACATTCAGTCAATTATATCTCTTAACTTAAGCTCTTTAAGCTCAATCAATTAAGCTCCTTAACTTATCACAAGAACGTTACAAAAGTTGGTCAGTGTTAGTTTGAAAAGAATCAACTTTAATAATAAAAGTCACGTGATTAAATTCTACATAAAATCATACATAAGCTACTCGTTATTAAATTTTCGAAAATATAATTTGTAATAAGACATTTATACATTTTAAACTTATTTGAAAGCTATTTAAAAATTGCATAAATTCTGTACAATAAATAAAATATAATAAATATAAATTTTTAATATTACATGAATTTTAATTTATTAAATTTTAAACTCTAAAAATAACATCTTTTTAAAATTCGTTCTATGTAAGGGCCCTCACTTATTAATTGTTCCATTTGGAAAGACTAATTATAATGGATGTATAAGTACATTGTGTGTGTGTGTGTGTGTGTGTGTGTGTGTGTGTGTGTGTGTGTGTGTGTGTGTGTGTGTGTGTGTGTGTGTGTGTGTGTGTGTGTGTGTGTGTGTGTGTGTGTGTGTGTGTGTGTGTGTGTGTGTGTGTGTGTGTGTGTGTGTGTGTGTGTGTGTGTGTGTGTGTGTGTGTGTGTGTGTGTGTGTGTGTGTGTGTGTGTGTGTGTGTGTGTGTGTGTGTGTGTGTGTGTGTGTGTGTGTGTGTGTGTGTGTGTGTGTGTGTGTGTGTGTGTGTGTGTGTGTGTGTGTGTGTGTGTGTGTGTGTGTGTGTGTGTGTGTGTGTGTGTGTGTGTGTGTGTGTGTGTGTGTGTGTGTGTGTGTGTGTGTGTGTGTGTGTGTGTGTGTGTGTGTGTGTGTGTGTGTGTGTGTGTGTGTTTTAATGATTTGGTTGTTCGGAGATGATCATCAAAATCAATAAATTTCTACTAAATCGTTTAAAAATTGTGATCACACAAAATCTGGATTTTTAGAGTACGAATTCGCCGTTCTAATCAACCTTAAACTTGCTACAACAATTGTAATTCTCAGTTTCTATTGAAAAATTAAAGTAACATAATACTTTACATTTTAACGGTGTTTATGACAGTGAAATCAGTTTTTCAAAAAATTGAAGACGAATAATTTATGAATTTTGTACTAATCGTGGTGTTATTTGTTGTTTATCGCTTATTTCAATGTTCGTTAATTTAAAACAATTATTTTATTGAAAGTTTGCTTGTGTAGCATCTTCGCGAAAACAACACGTGTGATTATTTCTATTTTAATCCTCATTAAAGAGTTATTTCATAAAATATCTTTTAAAAAAACATTTTTTCAAATACGAAAATAGACGGGTGTGTGAAAAGTGATGTAAAACTAACGGTAAAAGCAAAAGACGGGATGAATCAAACGTAGTAGGAGTGAGAAAGATAAAGAGAGGGGGAGAGAGAGATGGGTTTGATCACGGAATCAATGATTACACATTTATTGGCGTGTGGAGAGGGTTACATAGCCTACAGCCAGTATCCGGGATGACGTGTCTTCATTAGTTTTATGTGACTTGTGTTCCCAACCTGGTCGGCGTTATTAACTCAACTGTTAAGGTCAATAAACCATTCATTTGGACGCTGTTCTATTCTGTCAGCTTTATTTTTATAATGATCGTTTACATCTCCCCGACCTTTTTATGTTCTTGTATTACACAACGCATCGCATCGCCAGTTACGTTGTACTTAAATTGTAGTTTTGTTCATTCAAATCGCAATAAAATCCTCTTGTATAGTCAATAAAAATAGCTTGTTTGTTTCAAAAACATAAATGACAATCACAGATTTAATTATGTTCACTGAAAGTGATCACATCAAATGGCACAAAAATATTGTAGGCTGTAGCACCTCCCGATGCAGCTACAGAAAAAAACAGTGTCAAAGACAATTTCTCAAAAATTGAATTTCATGTCAATATTCTCTTGAAAATCATTATACACAATATATATATATATATATATATATATATTTTTTTTTTTTTTTTTTTTTTTTTTTTTTTTTTTTTTTTTTTTTTTTTTTTTAACGTCCGACTATTGTGCACACTTGGGCTAATGCAGACGATGGGATGATTTATAGCGTATGAAAATGCCAAGCCCTCGCCAGGAATCGAACCCGGGTCCTCGGGGTGAAAGGGTCCTATCCACTAGGCCACCGAGGCGGCACCAATTTATATATATAATGTGGTGTTAGTTATATATAAACACAGAGGAATAACGAGAGAAAGCGAGATTAAAAGAGAGAGAGAGGGGGAGGGGGAGGTAGAGAGAGAGAGAGAAAGAAAGCAACGGTATGAGAGTAAGTGAGAGAGAGAGAGAGAGAGAGAGAGAGAGAGAGAGAGAGAGAGAGAGAAAGAGAAGAGAGAGAAAGAGCGAAAGCGAGCTAGAGAGAAAGCTCGTGTGTGTGTGTGTGTGTGTGTGTGTGTGTGTGTGTGTGTGTGTGTGTGTGTGTGTGTGTGTGTGTGTGTGTGTGTGTGTGTGTGTGTGTGTGTGTGTGTGTGTGTGTGTGTGTGTGTGTGTGTGTGTGTGTGTGTGTGTGTGTGTGTGTGTGTGTGTGTGTGTGTGTGTGTGTGTGTGTGTGTGTGTGTGTGATTAACTTGACACAAATATCGATTTTGCTAATAATTTAGACCGGTTTGTTACACAATATTGTATATTGTATAAGCTGCATATTGTATAAGCGTTTATAATAACATTATCTACTAATTTAAAAGTGATCTTAAGATCAGAATCGGCGCTCATTTCAATCCTGGGTTTCATCTAACAGCACGTTTTCAATAACGATATGTAAAAATAAGGTGGACCATAACACTAGAGTTAACTCTGAGATATTTGAACCGCGATTAATTGAGCTCGAAGAACATAAAATCGATTTGTTGTTTGAAGAGACTAGCCCAAGCACCCCGCTCTAGCTAATCAGACTACAGTTGAAGTTATGAACAAAGTATTGTACCGCCGCGGCGGAGGTGATTGACTGACAGCTGGATTACCTTGCTGACGTGAAGCTTCTCACACGTGAACTGTGTAATGAGAGACTTAGTCGCTTTGTTAAGCCGCACCATCTTAGGTCTTAGACATGACGTACCCTCAAAGCCTCGTAGGCAATAAGAAAGTGAAACTATTTCAGCTGAACTGTTAAAAAAACACCGATTTCAATGTTCCGAATAAACAAAAATACTTTATCAGAAAGAGTATGTAAATTTTCTCAAGTACAAGAAAAAAAAATAAAATTTCGAAAATTTATCGGGTAAACAAAACGACCTAAACGTTTTGTACGGCTAGAAAGTTAGGAAAATTTTATGAAAATCGTTACAGCCTTTTATAAAAAGTTTGATTTTTAATGGTTTTTTTAGCCCTCAATGGAGCACATTTAGTCAATTTTGGTTCTTTTGGGCTTTCAACTTTTTTTTAGGTTTTTAGATTCTCCCAATAATTTTTCAGTCTTATAGATCTCTAGTAGCCGCCTCGGTGGTCTAGTGGATAGCGCACTAGGCTTTCAACCGGGTTCCTCCGAGGGTATAAACATCATCCCATCGTCTGCATTAGCCCAAGTGTGTTCCGTTAAACACAAAAACAAAAAAAAACTCTGTAAACTTTCCGAGTAATCTTTTTAGTTCCTTTTAAAATTTTATTCCTAAGGATTGGTTTTTCCCTTCCTTCTTTCCTCAAATAATGGTTCTTTTACTACAATAATTTCTTGAAAAATATTTGTTTTCAAGTTAGAGAAAGTAGTAACAATACATATGTACAGAGTTCCATAGAAATCTGTCAATTAGAGTAGCCTACTCTCCAGCGATGTATAAAAGTAGACGAACAGACATTCAAGTCGAAAATTTCATTGTGATTAATTAATACAAAAAATATTATCTTCGATATATTCATCATACTTTTTAACAATTCGTATACTGAGTAGGTGAAGTAAAAATTACTTTAATAATTTGAATAAATCCACAGATAGTTCGTTATTTCCTGAAATAGATTTTTGAAAGTATAACAACCCGTTTATTTTCTTTTGGATACCTGTACACAAAATTGCCGACTTTTCATCCAAAATTGTTTTAACCAACAATAACAGTATGTTGCCAAAAAAGGGTTTCAAATTTGTTTAGTAGTCAGAAAAAATCAGTTTTACTGATTTCGTATTTTATGGAAGTAAAAAATCACATTTTCTCTTCTCCAATATAAATAGGTGACAGTGAAAGACAGCTAAAATTTGAATAAAAGTGACTCGTTTCGCGTGAACGTTTTTTTTCCAAATCTACACATGTTAAATGCATACTATTATGAATAACTAGCATTACCCGTCCCGGCTTCGCCCACGAAACTTAAACTGTTTCATTAATGTAATAATTTAGAAACATAAAAAAATATATTAATAAAAGCGTGATCATCTAAACTCGTGATTATTTTACAGTGAATATGAAAAAATATTACTGTATAACCTGAATATGTTGTTTTATTGTCTTGAAACGTGTTCCATTCGAATTTAAGAAAATCTGATCGAAAATATTTTTGTCCAATACAAACATTTATACCTATTCTATATTTTTGTCCTTTTAGGGGATGAATTCGGGGGAAAATACTGAATTGCGTGTATCATAATTTGTGTTTTAAAATATTTTGTTTACTTTTAAGAAAATTTTATAAAAAATATTTTTCTCCAATGCAAACACTCTTTTTTCTCCCATGATAACTTTTTTCCATTTTTATTCTTTTAGGGGATGAATTCATAAAAATGTTGAAATATGTGTTTCATAGCATATTTCTAGAATATAAGATAAAAAAAATATTTTTTAAAAACAAAATTGTATCCCTTTTATATACTTTATACCTTCTTTCAATCTCTTTAGGGGATGCGTTTTGGGGAAAAGGTGAAAAATATATTTCATTACTTATATTTAAGAGTGACTATGTTACGTTTTAAGAAGGTCAGATGAAAAACATATTTGTCCAATAAAAATTGTTGTACCTCATGTTTACCTCTTTAGGGGTTGCATACTGGAAAATCGTTTTTCAGTCCACACCTTTTTCATTGCAACTCGACAATGTTGTAAGAAGGTACCCTGAAAAATTCAAGTCTCTAGCTATAATAGTATTGGCTGTACGTTGATTATTAAATTTGGACTGGGTAAGTAGTTTAATGGCGTTAAAATCAATTGTTTGCGAAATCCTTTCTTAGAACGCGCTTACATATTAAAACGAAGGTATCCTCAAAATTTCAAGTCTCTAAGTTTTATAGTTTGGACTGTACGTTGATCAGTCAGTCAGTCAGACATTGCCTTATATATATATATATATATATATATATATATATATATATATATATATATATATATATATATAGCCTATATATTTATATTTATATATTTATATTTATATATTTATATATATATATATATATATATATATATATATATATATATATATATATATAGATTTTAACTTACAATTCCACGAGAACAATTGGAATCAACGAGTACCGAAGGTAAAATAAAACTTGACTTGAAAGTAAGTGGGTTGTCCGCACTGTAATTCCTCAACATATAAATTCACGTTTATTATAACGACCAATGCAACACTAAAGTTTAATTATTTCTCGTTGCACGGAGGTCTTGTATTACCATGGAAGGCTTTAACCTGAGCGTGTCAAAGTAATATATTAATATATTCTGACACATACTAACTGCAAGTCGAGAGCACCAACTGACGCTTTAATTAAAACAGTGAACTTACATCCTCGTACATGGAGATGGACGGAGACCTACTCTGCTTTAATTGTAATTATTTTAGTTTGTACAGTAAGTGAATGAAAAATCTGGAACAATAATAATCTATATTATAATAATATCTTTACATAATTTGTATTTCATATAAAGTTGAATGTTCTCTCTTAACCTGTGTTGTTTCCGCTTTATGACATTTTTTTAGTGATAATTATATTTCCCTACTATCCGGACGTGACATCATGTTCTTTCACGTTTGTGTTCACTGCCATTTTGAATTTTACTGTTATAATACACACAGTATGTCAATTAATTTCACTTTAAATACGATTTTTAAGGAACACAGTCTCGTGGTCGGGTTGAACAGCAAGGAAGTTGTTGCCCGGAGCACAGTCCGCATGATAAGAGTTTTTGGAGGATTGAAGTTTTGGCGAAATCTGTCGGAAACAAGGCGAAAAGTGCTAGGATCTACTGTAGATGTGTATTTTGATTAGTTACCAAACAAGTTCAGTGAGCGAGTCCTACATTGACTGAACACTGCCCCAGTATTTTCTTTTGGCCCATTGTGGTTTTTGTTTTCACACACGGTTGGGCAACGGTTAAAATTGGCACAAATGCCTACCAATAATAACGAACCAAATACCAACATAGAGCCAACAATTAAACATCACCAAAAACCAACAAAGAAATTGTTGGCCCAACTTACTCCAAACAGTTACCCAACTAACTTTCAATGGTAACCCTAATAATTACCAACATGTTTAAAGTATTATATTTCTATTCAATTGATTAGTGAACTTAATAGTAATCATAACTTCTCCATACATTCACGAACATATTTGAATATAGAATATTCTTACTCGAAGTAATATATAATATGTAGCCTACTTTAGCTTTTTAATTGCATATTATAATGTACATATTATTTTGAGTAAGAATTCATATTGAATTTGATAAGAAAAGGTATTCAAACGTGTTCGCGAATATAGAGAAGTTATGATTATTATTAAGTTCACTAATCAATTAAATAAAATATAACACTTTAAACATATTGGTAATTAGTAGGGTTAGGCCTACTATTGAAAGTTAGTTGAGTAACCAACATAGCATATTTCGTTACTGAAACAAGGTTATTTTACAAAAAGAGACAAAATTCACACAAACAAAATTTATTTAAACGGCAATTGTGAAAAGCCAAATCAAAAAAAGCACTATAGCACCAGATTAAAACTATAACTGTATTGTACACATAGGACCGTGCAACTACCCTTAGTGAGTGACAACAAAAGAAGTAAATCAGTAACGGACCAACTTTCACTTTTCCACAGTGCTGGCAATATTTCAAATAATAAGTACATCATAAAATTATCCATAGTAAATGATTATAGTTAAGTAGAAATAAAATAAGATTTTTTTAAAATTTTTAATCATTGTAACACTATTGTTAGTATTGTAATTAAAGATATAATATTATTCTGTTCACAATTATGCTAAAAAAATAAATTGTTCTGTTGTTGGCAATTCTGTGTAAGTCATCACGTGCGCTTGCACTTACGTAAAAAAAGTAAATTTTACAACATCGATAAAATACTATTATACTAACAAATAAGACACTATTTTTAAACTTTTGGAATAATTATACCGTATTTAATTTACGAAATATTTATTTTAACAAAATATATTTTATATTTTCTGCCAACTAAGAATTAATATTGGGCCAACAGCAGAGATTTTCATGAATGTAACAATTGGTCTAGCAAACAAACAGCTCGTTGGCCCATTGAGGATAATTCGTTGGCGTATTAACTAACCATTGCCCAACATGGGGCCAACAATGTTGCTGCTGGGGCGACGAATACAATATTTTGATGTTTTTCACCTGTTTATTTTGAAAAAAAATCATATTCAATCTTTCTAATCTCATCTCATTTTATTAAACCATGTTTTATATATTTTGTTAGTTTTCTTTACATTTACATTCGCGTGACGGCGATAACCATATTGGTTTTTCGCAGAAAAAACATGTTTCTGATATTATTACAAATCTGTCATTATTTTTTTAAACATTCCAAAGTTTTATAATGCGAATTTTTTTAATGATTATAATACCAATTAAATATTTACTAATTATTAGTACTATTTAATGTAATACACTTTAAAAGTTGAAGGATGTGTTGTTTTATTTCAATTAATACGTTTTTTGTTTCCTTTTAATGAAATAATCTTTTCTCTTTGTAATTTTGAAGATGATTCTACAGCACACCTGCCTGTATCGTGAGGTATCTCATGTGAAATCTCCATCTTTACTAAACCTATAATCAGTCTTCATATCGCCAATCAGTTGGTGATTATTGCTTAATAACTTTATTTTGTAAGGAATAAAAGAGGGACGGTAGGGGATCAAATCTTAATTAGATAACAGGTGTCAGCTGTTTCAAAGATTATCGTAATTGAGATAATAGAATAAAATCTATTTTCACAATAATGTCGTTAAACTTGATAACGATACTTTAATTTATTATTAAAAAGTACGATACTTTGTATTTAAGATTATTACATTATTTACTTCTTGTGTTAACTTGCTTGAAAATCAATAATTAAATTTTATCTGGCATTGAACTGAATGCTTAAACAACCCAAAACTTCCCACTAGCAAAACGGTTGTAAAATATTTATAATAATATTTAAATTCTTAACAGTGAGTTTACAAAATAAAGAAATTATCTTGAAACTTGGAACTTTTTTGTTATACCTTTAAAAATCTTTTGAAATTTGAAAGTATGGCTAAGACAGATCTAACAGGCCTGGGTATCGATTAGGAATTAACTTTTTGTTCGAAGAACCTGGTTCAATTGTTCTAAAAACTGTGTTAGCTAAATCTGTACAAATAGCTGCTCACTGATTCCTTGCTTCTAAGAAAGAAACAAAATTCAACAAAATCATTTAAACTACTACGTTTTTAAATAAGTTAAACAATTCTGTGTCTCATAATAAAAGTACTCAAACATTATCCATAAATAAAGCAAAATACATAAATTGTTATCTTACACAAACAAAAATGTAATCGGTGTTGCATTTGTACTAACTAAAATTTTTAATTTTCAAATTAATGTATGACAATTTTATTATTATAATTACTGTTGTGAAATTATATCACAAAAACTGTTTTTATTCTTTAAAAATTTAATGACAACTATTTTAAAGAAACTTTTGAATGAATTTTTGTTGAGTAGCGAATTTATTAATGCTGTTAATTAACGTAAGTTTCTCTGTCAAGTTTTGAGTTAAAAATCAAACATAGAGAGAGAAACAGAGAGAGAGAGAGAGAGAGAGAGAGAGATCGCAAAAATTAGAAAAACAGAGAGAGAGAGAGAGAGAGAGAGAGAGAGAGAGAGAGAAAGAAGAGAGAGAGAGAGATCGCAAAAATTAGAGAAACAGACAGAGAGAGAGAGAGAGAGAGAGAGAGAGAGAGAGATCGCAAAAATTAGAGAACAAAGAGAGAGAATGATAGAGTAAGGGAGCGATAGAGACCAAAAATGAGCTACAGCGAGAGTGAGAGAGCGAGAGATAGTGAGAGTGAGCGACAGAGAAAGCGAGAAAGAGTGAGCGAGAATGAGCTAGAGAAAACGAAGGAGAACGGGAGAGAGAGAGAGAGAGAGAGAGAGAAAGAGACAGACAGACTGACAGACAGAAAGCGATAGAGAATGAGAGAAAGGGAGAGAGAGCGATAGAGAATGAGAGATAAGGAGAGAGAGAGAGAGAGAGAGAGATCGCAAAAATTAGAGAAACAGAGAGAGAGAGAGAGAGAGAGAGAGAAAGAGAGATCGCAAAAATTAGAGAAACAGAGAGAGAGAGAGAGAGAATGATAGAATAAGGGAGCGGCAGAGAGCAAAAAAGAGCTATAGTGAGAGAGAGAGAAAGAGAGAGAGAGATCGCAAAAATTATAGAAACAGAGAGAGAGAGAATGATAGAGTAAAGGAGCGACAGAGAGCAAAAAAGAGCTATAGTGAGAGAGAGAGAGAGAGAGAGAAAGAGCGAGAGATAGTGAGAGTGAGTGACAGAGAAATCGAGAAAGAGTGAGCGAGAATGAGCTGGACAAAGCGAAATAGAACGGGAGAGAGAAAGAGAGAGAGAGAGAGAGCAGACAGAAAGCGATAGAGAATGAGAGATAGGGAGAGAGAGCGGTAGAGAATGAGAGATAAGGGGAGGGAGAGAGAGAGATCGCAAAAATTATAGAACAAAGAGAGAGAGAGAATGATAGAGTAAGGGAGCGATAGAGAGCAAAAAAGAGCTACAGCGAGAGATAGTGAGAGTGAGCGACAGAGAAAGCGAGAAAGAGTGAGCGAGAATGAGCTAGAGAAAACGAAGGAGAATGGGAGAGAGAGAGAAAGAAGAGAGACAGACAGACAGAAAGCGATAGAGAATGAGAGAAAGGGAGAGAGAGCGATAGAGAATGAGAGATAAGGAGAGAGAGAGAGAGAGAGAGAGAGAGAGAGAGAGAGAAATATAGGTATATATCAAAGTAAAAAGGTTTTTGGAATAACGGGATCTAAAATTAAATAGATCCGTCTATTTTTTCATAATATTTAAACTTTGCTTATTTTACGTATACAGGAAAATTAAAAATTAAAAATTGTTGCTATGAATTAATATTACTGTGCACTTATACTTGTATTTTATTTATAATTGAGTTTTATAGTATTTACAGTATGTTCAATAAAATAATTATTCATTAACTGATACATATGACGTATGGGCAGCCTATTTTCTGTTTACTCTTTGAATATCGAACTAAATTATTCAGAAGATAATTTGTAAAACGTTGTGTAAGGAAACAATACGATTTCAGATAAAGAAGCTGAACATATTCCAGATTGATTTGCCTGATTATTGAGGAAGACTGGGTTTATTGGTAGTTACGGGCTCCATTACCATATTTGACGATCCGTATCAGAGGCACTTGAAGGGAAACAAATTTATTCTGACACGAAAAGAACCTATAATCAAAGTGGCTGTGCATGTATGCGCCAGGATTGTGTCAAGTCTTGTTAAAATTTATTCAAGTTTCAAAACTCAATTCAGCCCCGTGGCAGGGCAGGTAATTCATTTTATTTAACCAATAACGTAAAACTAGAAAACGAATTAGTTTATAAATAAATATATCAGTATAAATAAAACAACTTCTAAGAAAACACAGGTTAGGTTCAACAATATGTGGAAAGTTACTTAGACACTAAACAACTTTTCATAAACGTGATAAAATAATGCGCGTGCGTGCGTGTGTGCGCGTGTGCGTGCACAAAAACAGACACTATCTAAATTATCAAAACATTGCAGCTTTGGGTACATTTAGTTTGCCACATCTCGGAACCACCTTTAATTTTTTTTTTAACAAGCTTTTGGAACCCTTTTTTAAACGTAAATGGGTTAAAATAGTATCGAATAATTCTGATCATATTTACGCAAACAAAAAAAAAACGGGTCGTTATATTTCTCAATATCTGGTTCAGGAAATATATTTTTTTAATCGGCTTTTTAAATTGTATTTTTTTATTTTTCTGAAATTTTCGTCATATACGAATAGGCAAGTTATAATACAAGTTAGAACAGTGCATTTGAAATGAAAGAAATTTACGGTTCTGGAAAAAAATCGAAGTAAACCCAGACCGCCCTAAAAAAACTTATATTTTGGTTTTATTTCCAATTTATTCATGAATCATAAATTTCTTGTATTTCAAATCTGTGACAACGTTTAAAATTATAGTTTCCCATTTACGATCAAAATTCGACTAAAGGATTTTGAGAAATTTTTCCCGTTTTTTGTCTATTGTTTCCGAATCAAGTTTTTGTAGAATAATGCGAGAATATTTGAGTAACTACTTTTTTACCATTACGTTTTTACTGTTTTGATTTTTTTAATATTCTATAAAACAATATAGTGCGTAGAAATTAAATATATTTTCTGTCTCGCGTTGAAAGTGAGTGTAGAAAACTTAAAAAAAGTAAAAAATGAATCTAACGTCGCCCGGAGTTTTTTGTAGTGTTCTAGTTTATTCAAAAATCTTAAATTTTATTTCAATTTTGCTAACTTCTCTTGTGCTACGAATTACCCAAACTGGTAAACAGATTTTGAGAAGATATAAGAGGGTTGTCCGTAAAATAAGGTTCCCAATAATTTTTCACACTAAAGAACATGTTTATTTGCATTGAATAATACATTTTTGGAAACCTTACACTTTTTTCCATTTTTCGACATAATCGCCGTTGAGATCGATGCATTTTTGCATACGATGAACCATCTTTTGTATGCCTGAGTCGAAAAACTCTCCCGCCGCGCCGCGGAGGTAGCTTAAAACTTCTTTCAGCTCCTCTCCGGTACTGAAATACATCCCACCTACTTGTTTATTCAAATTAGGGAAGAGATGGTAGTGACTTGGGCTAAGTCCGGGCTGTAGGGCATATGTGTAACAGTATCCAATCCAAATTGGTTGATGAGATCGGTTGTTACACGGGCAGTGTGCGGACGAGCGTTGTCTTGATGGAAACAAACTCCCTTCGTGAGCATATCTCTCCTCTTGTTTTGAATCTTGCGGCGAAGGTTCTTTAACGTCTCACAGTAACGATCAACATTGATTGTTGTGCCGGTATCCATGAATTCGCACAACAATAACCCCTTCCTGTCCCAAAACACGCTCGCCATGACTTTGCCGGCAGACAGTGTTTGTTTGAACTAACGTCGCTTCGGCGACTCTGGATGTTTCTAATGACGTGATTGTTCTTTCCTTTTCCGATATCGTATTGTGTACCCATCTCTCGTTCCCAGTGACAATAGAGTCCAAGAATTTCTTGCCATCGGTTTCGTAGGCGTGAAGAAATTTGCGGGCCGCATCAATCCGTAGCCGTTTATGGTCTGCTTGGGACCCATTTTGCTCAAACCTTGCTATACCCTAAATGTTCTGTCAAAATATTATCAATTCAGGTCTTGCTGACATCATCTGATCATCTCAGAGAGCTCCCGAACAGTTACCCTTCGATCGTTCAGCATTGTTTCTTCCACTTCCACAATCGTTTCGTCCGAAACAGATGGCCGTCCGGAACGTTGTTCATCATGAACGTCCGTCTTTGAATTCTCTGCACCATTTGCTCACTTGTTGTATGCTCATACAATTTTCTCCGTAGACTTTACACAGTTGGATATGAATGTCCACCGGTGCAGAGATTTTTGCACACAAAAAACGAATCACAGAGCGTAATTCGCACCTGGTGGGAGACAGAAAAAACAACTTCATTATTAACGGCTACCAAGCCAAGACTGAGCGTCGCAGATCGCTCGAGGAGTGGGGATTGGAAGTGGAGGAACCAAGCTGCAAGCCAAGGTCACCGGATCCCGTGTAACAACGTTCGCAGCGACTATAGCGCCTTGGGAACCTTACTTTACGGACAAACCTCGTATATCTACTTAAAAGTTTTTCCAAAACATTTTGAAGCAATTTTTAGCTAAATCGTTATAGGCGGTTTTGAGGAAATTCTATTTATAACCGGTTTACAGTGATATTTACTTTGTAAAGTTGTAAGATTGTAAATCTACATGAAAAATATCATCAAAATCAGGTGTGTTGATTTTCTACATATGTGCACAGGCACACAAGTAAAACCTATGTTTTAACGCTGGAGGCTTGCAAACGAATAGATTAATAAAAAATATCTAAGATCTATTTTTTTCAAGATCACATGAAACTTTTTTCTTACATTCGATAACGAGAAATAGAAAAAATTTGTGAAGTTATAGAAAATTTAATTTCAATTTAAAACTGAAATTGTTTCAGACTTTAAAATATTTTTTCTCCAAATACCTTAATATATTTTATAATTTGCATTATAACTCAAAAATTAAGGTTTTTCTACATAACAAAAAAAATAATAATAAAGTTCTCCTTGAAGATTATTTTTATAATATGTTTGCTCAAATTTTATGAGTCTTTAAGAATTAACTTAATATGTAAAAAAGCCTTTATACGTGTTTTCATTGGATGTACAGCATTGGATTTTGAAATTAAACAAAGTATAAAATTTAAAGAAAAACGAGTGAAATGTTTTAGTACTTCTTTAGTATTTTCTAAAATGTCTTTCAAGCAAATTTTCATTATCAGGACTTACCGATTACATTAACGTTTTTGTGTATACAACATTGATGTTGTCGCCTTCAAAATAGTCCCCATTGGAGATTATGTACTTGTGCCATCGTTTCTTCCAATCCTCGAAACACTTCTCAAACTCGATCTTTGAGATAGCCTTTAGTTCTTTCAGCGATGCGCTTTTAATGTCATCTACGGCTGTAAAACGACGGCCCTTTAAGGTTCTGTTTATTTTAGGAATTAGGAAAAAGTCACACGGAGCCATGTCTGGCAAATATGGAGGCTGGGGAATCGTTACAGTACTGTTTTTGGCAAAAAATTCACGAACAAGCAATGAAGCGTGAGCTGGTGCATTATTGTGGTGCAAAAGCCAGGAATTTTTTTTCCACAGATCCGAGCGTTTTTTTCGGATTGCTTCACGCAAACGGCGTTGAACTTGTAGGTAGTACTCCTTATTGACCGTTTCACCTGATGGCAGGAATTCATGATGCACTATGCCACTAATATCGAAGAACACGTAGCATAACGTGACGTTCGACCGCACTTGTCGAGCCTTTTTCGGTCTTGGCGAGCCAGAATGCTTCCACTGGGATGATTAAGCCTTAGTTTCGACGTCATATCCGTAAACCCATGTTTCGTCACCTGTTATAATACGTTTCAGTAATTCTGCATCGTTGTTGACTTCATTTAGTGACTCCTGAGCAACTTCCATTCGCCGCTGTTTTTGTTTAAAATTCAACAATTTGGGAACGAATTTTACTGCCACGCTTTTCATACACAAAACATTAGAAATAATGTCATGACATGATCAGATCGGTTGTCAACACCATCAGCGACCTCTCTAATTGTGATTCGGCGATTGTTCATAACCATTTCTTTCACTTTTTCCACGTTTTCATGTTTGTTGATGTGCTGGGGCGTCCAGGGCGTTCGTCATCTTCAACGTCTTCACGGCCTTCTTGGAAACGCTTATACCACTCGTAAACTCTTGCTTTACTCATAGCAGACTTACCATAGGACTTTGTTAACATTTCACACACTTTGTTACACTTTATTCCATTTTTTACGCAAAATTTGGTGCAAATTCTTTGATCCATTTCTTTAACAAACGAAAATCGCTGAGCTCATAAAAACACGTCTAACGTTAGTGGCTGTCACAGACAAAGTCAACAATGAAAACAGCTGATAGTTTTTCATACTTCAAGGGCATGTATACCAACCTAATAAAAAAAATGTTTGACAATCGGACACTCCAAGCGTGCGAAATTTAAAAATTCTCGTTCCTTTCTGAACACACCTCGTATATCCGCCGACATGTTTTTGTAAAATGAATTTCTTTTGAAATCGTTGGTATTCCGTTGTTATTATTTAATTAAATATTATTACGATTTGAAATAAATAACAGATACAAGCCATGCAAGAGTCATTAAATTCAGAATGCTGCAATTACTTTCTGAAAGTTGAAAAAATTATTTAAACTACAATGCGTTGTCGCTACATCAGAAATAACACACAACATAATAATTTGCCTTTAATCATTGCATGCAGCATTATTGCATTCTTCCGGTGCTGGCGTTCTTCCGGTTTGCGTTTTATGAAATTTCGCCGTAACTGTACCAATTTACTTTTATTTTATGCACGGTTATAAATAAATGCAGTATAATTTACGCCCCTTAATTTTGTTTTTATGGGCATCATCACCTTTTGTGAAGATCGGTGTTGTGTTTTATGCACTTCTTCGATGCGGAAAATAAAATATCTCTTGACTTGAAAGTTTCTGTGTCAGTAACAATCGTGTAGTATGAATAATTGAAGTAGTTTGGTTATAAATAAATAATACACACTGTTGAAATACTGTGGGCAACATTCTGATTGTACCCAGGCTGTAGTGCTTTTTACGAAAATCATTGGAAGATCATTAACATTTTTGTGTTTAAAGTGCAAAGCTCGTTTTTACTTGGGCGTACGTTTTTGTGCGCACTGTTTCATACTAAGCTTAGGCCTACATTTAGCACGTAAGTTTTTCCATAACTCAAAATTGTTTTTATGTAAAATAAAAATATTTCAGGTCCAATTTGATCAACAAATCCAAAATTTAAATCGAGTTTTAAACATTGAAATCTGATCATAACTGGAAAATTACACAATTTCTCAAAATAAGTTTATAAGTTTTTTTGTTGTTATTTTAAGGCGAAAAGTACATTGAGGCTATTATCGTTTCTCTAAAAGTAAAGTGTTAAAGTCGTAAGTGTTGTGTTGCAAGTGTAAGTGTGTGTTAGACTCGGGTACTGTGAGGAACGTCTAAATCCTCTCAATAGGAGCAGCTAGTCTGCACCCCATACGGGGTCGGTTTGTAAGATTTTACTGAAAAGTAGCTCATGTTTGTATATAAAGCTGCAAAACTCAGGTAAGTTTTCGATAAAATTTTTATATA
>CM040188.1:46206623-46209123 GCA_022606455.1 Callitettix versicolor
ATCTTTACTTTTAACGTCAGTTTTTATATCCAAAGATTAAGCGGTGCACCAGATGCAATAAAGAGTTAAATTTATAGCACTCGAAATGTTATTCCCACCAGCAACATAAAGTGAGATTAGATTTCTTGATCGCGGTATTGCCCTGTTTTTTACAGCCTACTTAAAGTTTACATCAAGTTCAAACGTTACACGTAAAAAATATCACTGGGGAGAAATCACCTTTGCTCAGGGTTTTGGCCAGTCCTGTAAACCTCTATTTATGACCAGTATGTGAACACACTACTGAAACAGTAAGTTATTGTGAAAATAAAGAAAATCTAGACAACTTGATAAGGAGTTATTATTTCTTACTTTGTCACTGTACGTAGGAAATATGGTGATGAGAAAAGATCTCGCTTTTGATTATTCAAATCGTTTTTAGGTTATAACTGAAACATTGTTTTCTCTATGTATCACCATGCACATTGTACAGATCGACTGATTTTTAGTGATTTTTATTTACATGTCTCGTTTGTTTTTTTGTCGAGTCTATTTTTTTACTTTAAACCAATACAGAGCTTTGAATTAAAAAACATTTATCTGCTCCAACGATTTTGATCAAATTTACTGATATATATAGCCCTTAAATAAATAATAAAACATAATATTGTTCGTTTTCTTTCCAAAATATCCTATTCAGAATGTACGAGGTTTGTTCAGAAAGTAACGAAAATTTTAATTTTTTGAGCAAAATATTTATTTATTCTTCTACATTGATGTTGTCGCCTTCAAAATAGTCCCCATTGGAGATTATGCACTTGTGCCAGCGCTTCTTCCAATCCTCGAAACACTTCTCAAACTCGATCTTTGAGATAACCTTTAGTTCTTTCAGCGATGCGCAGAAATTTAATGTCATCTACGGCTGTAAAACGACGGTCCTTTAAGGTTCTTTTTATTTTTTAAAATAGGAAAAAGTCACACGGAGCCATGTCTGGCGAATATGGAGACTGGAGCATCGTTACAGTACTGTTTTTGGACAAAAATTCACGAACAAGCAATGAAGATTGAGCTGGTGCATTATCGTGGTGCAAAAGCCATAAATTGTTTTTCCACAGATCCGGGCGTTTTTTTCGGATTGCTTCACGCAAACGGCGTTGAACCTGTAGGTATTACTCCTTATTGACCGTTTCACCTGGTGGCAGGAATTTATGATGCATTATGCCATTAATATCGAAGAACACAGTGAGCATAACCTTCACTTTCGACCGCACTTGTCGAGCCTTTTTCGATCTTGGCGAGCCAGAATGCCTCCACTGGGATGATTGAGCCTTAGTTTCGACGTCATATCCGTAAACCCATGTTTCGTCATCTGTTATAATACGTTTCAGTAATTCTGCATCGTCGTTGACTTCATTTAGTGATTCCTGAGCAACTTCCATTCGCCGCTGTTTTTGTTCAAAATTCAACAATTTTGGAACGAATTTTGCTGCCACGCGTTCATATACAAAACAGTGGAAACAATGTCATGACATGATCAAATCGATACACCAACATCATGAGTGACCTCTCTAATTTTGATTCAGCGATTGTTCATTATCATTTCTTTCACTTTTTCCCCGTTTTCAACGGTTGATGTTGTGCTGGGGCGTCCAAGGCGTTCATCATCTTCAACGTCTTCACGGCCTTCTTGGTAACGCTTATACCACTTGTAAACTCTTGCTTTACTCATAGAAGACTCACCATAGGCCTTTGTTAACATTTCACACACTTTGTTACACTTTAATCTATTTTTTACGCAAAATTTGATACAAATTCTTTGATCCATTTCTTTTAACAAACGAAAATCGCCGAGCTCATAAAACACGTCTAACCTTAGTGGTTGTCACAGACAAAGTCAACATTGAAAACAGTTGAAAGTGTTATCATACTTCAAGGGCATGTATACCAACATAATAAAAAAAATGTTTGACAATCTGACTCTCCAAGCCCGCGAAATTTAAAAATTCTCGTTACTTTCTAAACACAACATCAATGTAGAAGAATAAATAAATATTTTGTTCAAAAATTAAAATTCTCGTTACTTTCTGAATACACCTCGTATGGTGTCCAGTTTTTGGAACAACGAAGTTTTCGCTGTGATTTACACTTGAATATTCATACTGCGTCCCCGTCAAAGTAGATATTTCATTGTACGACTTCCACAGATTACCGGTGTTCCTTCTCTAGTACATCCTTCAGCCAGACACAGATTAATCGGCGACGAAAACCCATTGTTGTAGATAAGTACGATCTACATGTTTTCTTTTTAATAATCTCGATTCGTCTACTTCAACTGTACAACCATCACCGCTAATTTAATTGGATTTTGCGACTATCACAACACACTTCTTGTAAAATATTTTTCAAAACTGCCATAGTTGATCTAATCATTTTCAGCTCTTTAGTTCAAAAACTTCGTTTTTGCTAATTCTTTAACAAAAACAATTGGTGAGCCCAATGGTACTTACCAGTTCTGTAAGTA
>CM040188.1:46214123-46226623 GCA_022606455.1 Callitettix versicolor
ATACTGTGTGTACTAACGATACAATATACATACTGTGTGTACTAACGATACAATATACATACTGTGTGTACTAACGATACAATATACATACTGTGTGTACTAACGATACAATATACAGACTGTGTGTACTAACGATACAATATATATACTGTGTGTACTAACGATACAATATACGTACTGTGTGTACTAACGATACAATATACATACTGTGTGTACTAACGATACAATATACATACTGTGTGTACTAACGATACAATATACATACTGCGTGTACTAACGATACAATATACATACTGTGTGTACTAACGATACAATATACATACTGTGTGTACTAACGATACAATATACATACTGTGTGTACTAACGATACAATATACATACTGTGTGTACTAACGATACAATATACATACTGTGTGTACTAACGATACAATATACAAACTGTGTGTACTAACGATACAATATACATACTGTGTGTACTAACGATACAATATACATACTGTGTGTACTAACGATGCAATATACATACTGTGTGTACTAACGATACAATATACATACTGTGTGTACTAACTATACAATATACATACTGTGTGTACTAACGATACAATATACATACTGTGTGTACTAACGATACAATATACATACTGTGTGTACTAACGATACAATATACATACTGTGTGTACTAACGATGCAATATACATACTGTGTGTACTAACGATACAATATACATACTGTGTGTACTAACGATACAATATACATACTGTGTGTACTAACGATACAATATACATACTGTGTGTACTAACGATACAATATACATACTGTGTGTACTAACGATACAATATACATACTGTGTGTACTAACGATACTATATACAACTAGTGTAACACTTAAATATCCAACGTTCAAAAAAAGCTCTACTATTTTATTTTTATTTTCTTCTTCTTTTCGTTTCACCCTCTTTGGGGTACGCAGAATCAATCATTTCTTGCGCGCTGTACTTTTCTTTGTTCCCAGTAGCTCTTCATTCTCTTTTCCTCTCATCTTCCGAAATGACAGGTTTAGGTCTTATTTTGGTTTTATCTTGGAATCTTATTCTTTCGTCCTTGGTACTTATCTTAGCAGTTTGGTCAAGCAGTGAATTTTCTGTAATTTTTAATTCTATTAGGTCTTTTTCAATTTCTTTAAACCAGTTCGGTTTTGTTTTACGATTATGGAAAAATCAAACACCTGTTTCGTCAATCTATTGGAGTTCATTCTAAGAAGATGGCCGTAAAATTTATTCTCCTTTTTTCTCATAGTATCTCACAGTTTTTCAATTTTCCTATAGAGAGTTTTCATTTCTTATATATACTACCTTATTATCCTGAAATTTTGTTCCTATAATTTTTCTTAAGATTTTCCTTTCCGTTATTTCAAGCTTTTCTATCCGGCCTATGCGATTCATGGTTAATGTTTCTGCTGCGTACAGTGCTTCCGGCTTGATCACTGTTTTTTTTATTATTATTATTATTATTATTATTATTATTATTATTATTGGTGTTTAACGTCTGACTATTGTGCACACTTGGGCTAATGCAGACGATGGGATGATTTATAGCGTATGAAAATGCCAATCCCTGGCCGGGAATCGAACCCGTATCGTCGGGGTGAAAGCCCAGTACGCTATCAACTAGACCACCGAGGCGGCCTCTCTACTATTTTATAAAACAGTGTTTAAGCACACAATTTTTTTTTCTTAACGTCCATACTTTATGCCAGATAGACCAATGAGGAACTAATGGTAAAGGAAAGCAACGGGAGCAACTGCGGCTCAAACTAAAAACCTTTAGATGACTGACCACTTTAGCCACTTCGACTACCTAGCTGAAATAAAATTTTTAAAAAACGTAAAAAATATTTTTAAAGTTGATACTCAATTACGGAGATTTGGTTATCGTTTATTCGGACAATGGCTTTTATTTGTGTGTACAAACAATACTCGACGCATTTCAAAGCCGCCTCGGTGGCCTAGTGGATAGCGTACTAGGCTTTCACCCCGAGGACCCGGGTTCGATTCCCGGCGAGGGCTTGGCATTTTCATACGCTATAAATCATCCCATCGTCTGCATTTGCCCAAGTGTGCACAATAGTCGGACGTTAAACACAAAAAAAAAAACACGACATTTCAAAAATACAGATCACCTCTCGTTCTCTAGTACCTGAACTTTAATGATCTGTCGAATTGGTCTCAAAAAGTACCCCAGCTCTTACTCCTGTATCTAATTTGCATATAAAAATGTTTCTTGAATAACAAAGTAAGTTCCTTGCAGCATCAGCTGATTTTAGTTATATTTTTGAAAAACTTTTCCACGAAATATATTTTTGTCAAACAGCTGATTTCGGGCAACATGTTTTGGTAGACCTAAACCTAATGTATAACTTTAAAGTTATTTGTTTGATTACGTAAATCAACCTCAACACGAATTATACAGAAAATGTGTAACGATACTATCGAATTTGTTGTAAAATGTTTTTAAAACATCTTATAAAATCTCTTCGGAATTTTTCTTTATATTTCTCAAACCTTAACTCAAAAAGAGCCAATATTCTAATATTTCAGATACTTTTAATTGTTTTAATAATTTACATTTACAAATACGTATAAAATTGGTGTTCCGTAGCATTGTAGAAATATAACAAACATGTATTAGTTAATTGCAATTTATTATAATTTGTAAATGATAATTGTAATTATCGATGATATGTAGAACAAACACTTATTTACTGTATAAAAACAGCCGCCTCGGTGGCCTAGTTGATAGCGTCAGTACGGGCTTTCATCCCGAGGACCCGGGTTCGATTCCCGGCCAGGGCTTGGCATTTTCATACGCTATAAAATCAACCATAGTCTGCATTAGCCCAAGTGTGCACAATAGTCGGACGTTAAACACCAAAAAAAAACTCTATAAAACATGAGGGTTAATGTAAACAACGAAACAATTATTACTTAAGGGTGGAGGTAATGTTTGCCGATAACTTAAACAGCTGATTTTATGCTGAACTTAAGTTATGTTTATTTCAGATTTTTACAAGAATAATTACAAACATATAAATTATTTTAATTGTTATTATTTATTAAAATATATACATATATGTGTCAAACAACGAGAAATACGAATTTTTTTTTTTAATTAAGATATGTGATTAATAAATGCTTAGAGTGCATTTTTTAAAAACTAAATTCTTCAAATACAGGAATAAAATTTATAGGTTATGACGCGAAAGAAATTTAAAGTTTGGCTGTAATAAAATGAGAAATCAATATTAATCTAGTCAATATTATTAACTTTACTGTACGTCATATTATATTTGATTTACTTAATTATATATAAATAAATATATAAATATAAATTTTATATATAAATATAAATAAATAAATATAATAAAAATAAATAATATAAATAAATAATTACAATTAAAGCAGAGTAGGTCTCCGTCCATCTCCATGTACGAGGATGTAAGTTCACTGTTTTAATTAAAGCGTCAGTTGGTGCTCTCGACTTGCAGTTAGTATGTGTCAGAATATATTAATATATTACTTTGACACGCTCAGGTTAAAGCCTTCCATGGTAATACAAGACCTCCGTGCAACGAGAAATAATTAAACTTTAGTGTTGCATTGGTCGTTATAATAAACGTGAATTTATATGTTGAGGAATTACAGTGCGGACAACCCACTTACTTTCAAGTCAAGTTTTATTTTACCTTCGGTACGCGTTGACTCCGCTGAAATGTGCTTGTAAGTTAAGGTTTGCTACGAAGTAGAGACTTGTGTAGGCAAACATTAAATGAAGCTTTGTAAGTTCTCGATACTTTGAACAGATTAAATTTTTGTGGTGTTTTAGATACGAATTTCACTCTTTAGAAAGGGTTAATAAATTCGTTATTCCTGGATACGCGGTGGGTAAATCTTTCTTGCTTCATCATCATGTGTTTCTTCTCTACTACAAAAACTGTAATGAACTTATTTTACCTTTCAAATGCCCATTAAACTATTCAACACTAAATAATACTGAGCTTTTAAGACATAATGTATTTTTCAAAATTCATATTGGTTTTTAAATCTCTCAATCATGAAAGCATTAATTATTTTATTAAAAACCGAATTTAAAAATAATAACATTTCTATTCGGATCTAACAAACAAAGGAATTTTTTTACTGTCATTGTAATTTATTATTTAAACTTAATTACCAGTTTTACTATTATAAACTGCTATCCAAAGTAAGCCCACATACAAAGTAATGTTTCTAATTATAATGAACTAGCATTACCCGTCCACGAAACTTAAACTGTTTCAGTAATGTAATAATTTAGAAACATAAAAAAATATATTAATAAAAGCGTGATCATCTAAACTCGTGATTATTTTACAGTGAATATGAAAAATATTATAACCTGAATATGTTGTTTTATTGTCTTCAAACGTGTTCTATTCGAATTTAAGAAAATCTGATCAAGAATATTTTTCTCCAATACAAACATTTATACCTATTTTATATTTTTGTCTTTTTAGGGGATGAATTTGGGGGAATGCTGAATTACGTATATCATAATTTGTGTTTTAGAATATTTTTTTACTTTTAAGAAAAGCCTATAAAAATGAAAAACACTCTTTTTCTCCAATTATACCCCTTTTTACATTTTTAATCTTTCAGGGAATGAATTTCTGAAAAATGTTGAAATATGTGTTTCATAGCATATTTTTAGAATATACGATCCAAAACAAATATTTTTTTAATGCAAAATTGTATACCCCTTTTTTACATTGTCTACCCCCTTTCAATCTCTTAAGGGATGTGTTTTGGGAAATAGTGAAAAATATATTTCATTAATTATATTTAAGAGTGACTATATTACGTTTTAAGAAGGTCAGACGAAAAACATATTTTTCCAATAAAAATTGTTATAGTTCATTTTTACCTCTTTAGAAGTTTAATACTGGAAAATCGTTTTTCAGTTCCTAAATGTAGTGGTAACCCTGAAAATTTCAAATTTTTAGCTATTATAGTCTCGGTTATACTTTGATTATTACATTTGGACTGGGTAAATAGTTTAATAACGTTAAAATCAAATTTTGCAAAATCCTTTCTTAGTGCATCTTGACATTGTTGTAACAAGATATCTTGAAAATTTCAAGTCTATAGCTATAATAGTATTGGCTGTACGTTGTTTATTAAATTTGGACTGGGTAAGTAGTTTAATGGCGTCAAAATCAAATTTTTACAAAATCCTTTCTTAATGCACCTCGACATTTTTGTAAGAAGGTACCCTGAAAATTTCAAATCTCTAGCTATAATAGTATTGAATGTACGTTGTTTATTAAATTTGGACTGGGTAAGTATTTTAATGGCGTCAAAATCAAATTTTTACAAAATCCTTTTTTAGTGTACCTTGACATTTTCGGAAGAAGGTATTTTGAAAATTTCAAGTCTCTAGCTATAATAGTATTGGCTGTACGTTGTTTATTAAATTTGGACTGGGTAAGTAGTTTAATGGCGTTAAAATCAAATTTTTGCAAAATACTTTCTTAGTACACGCCTGTATGGTAACGTAAATGTACCCTGAAAATTTCAAGTCACTAGCTAAAATAGTTTTGGCTCTGCGTTGATTATGAATCAGTCAGTCAGTCTGTCAGTCAGGAATTCTTTTATATATTAAGATGTGTGGGGGGATCGGCAATGTGTGTATGCAGCAAATTAATCTATTATATATCGAACAAATCTGGCATTGTATAGAACGTTTCACAATTTACGACGAATTATTTTTTAGTTCAGAAGGTGAATCAGATTTTTTTGCTGTTTTTATCATTTAAATCAAATTTATCTCTACACTATTTTTTTTTTTATGATGAATGTAATATCTGAATGTATTATTTCCAAAACGCTAAATATCCAATTACAAAACCTGGAGTTTTTTTTGTAAAAACACGAAAGTTTATTACTTTCTTAAAAATTATTATAGTTAAGATTTATAATTAAGTCAATTAGGTAAAACAAAATTACACTTGGGTTGTAAATTAAAAACAAAATCGAATCAATTTTGACTGTAGGCCTAAATATCGTATTTCACTTGAAGTAACATACGCGGGTTTGAGTTGTATGTCATTTTTATATGATCAAAGTTATTAAAAATCTGCAATCGAATCAGCAAATTTTAGAAAAAACTGATTTTAAGATATTGTGATTTTTTATAATTTCCGTTTCCTGTATGGCTTATTTGCTTCCAATAAATAATTAAATTGCTTGTTGTTTTCTCTTTTGTTATCACTGTTTGGTATTACTGTTGAAACTAAATTTAACATATTTGTTTAATACGCAGTGTGTCCAACATTGTGCGAACAAAAATATGCAGACATTCGCCTCGGTGCCAACACGAAACATACATATTTAAAATTTGATCAGACTTGGGTGAGGCGACTTGCATTTCGGATCACACTTTTGTGTTCCAGCGCCACATTAAACACGCAGCTCGTTAGACAACCCTTATTTGTAAAATAAAAAAATAAACAAGCTGTTCAGAAAGTTGTTCTGACATTTGAAAGACACGTGTAATAAATTACTTTTGGTTAGGATTCGTGTCCGATCTGGCCGAAAGATTTAAGTAAGATTTCCAATATTAAACACTTCTTCACTGGCTACTGGTGAGTGGTTAGTTTATTTATAGGGTGTCCCGAAATTATCTATACACATTTTTATACAATAATAAAACTTTACAGTTCATTAAAAGTGTTTTTATTTATAAATTATTCATATTAATTCATTCAGATTTAAAATTACACATTAACGTTTTAGCACCTACCTTATGTGGATCATTTTGGAATTTTTATAAATAATCATAGTTTCTTTGAGCAATTCAACAGAAATAACCGTGATAATTATTTAGTTATTAGTAGTAAATTAGTACAAAACTTATATTTTGTGCCCGGTTAAATTCTTAACTAAATTATATATTTTTTTACTTATTTTAAAGTCTACGAATGTACAATCTCTTATATAAAAGGCAATGTCCTGACTGACTGACTGATCAACGTACAGCCCAAACTATTAAATATAGAGACTTGAAATTTTGAGGATACCTTCCTTTTAATATGTAAGCGCGTACTAAGAAAGGATTTTGCAAAAAATTGATTTTAACTCCATTAAACTACTTACCCAGTCCACATTTAATAAACAACGTACATCCAATACTACTACAGCTAGAGACTTGAAATTTTCAAGGTACATTCTTACAACAATGTCAAGGTGCACTAATAAAGGATTTTGCAAAAATATGATTTCGACCCCATTAAACTACTAACCCAGTCCAAATTTAATAATCAACGTACAGCCAATACTATTATAGCTAGAGACTTGAAATTTTCAGGGTACCTTCTTACAACATTGTCGAGATGCACTGAAAAAAGAAGTGCACTGAAAAACGATTTTGCATATGCAACCCCTAAAAAGGTAAACATGAGGTACAACAATTTTTATTGGAAAAAAATGTTTTTCATCTTACCTTCTTAAAACGTAACATAGTCACTCTTAAGTATAAGTAATGAAATATATTTTTCAGCTTTTCCCCAAAACGCAATTTCTAAAGAGATTGAAAGAAGGTATAAAATATAAAAAAGGGGTACAATTTTATATTGAAAAATATTTTTTTATCTTATAAGCTATAAAACACATATTTCAACATTTTTCTGCATTCATCCCCTAAAAGAATAAAAAATGGAAAAAGAGTTATCATGGGAGAAAATGAGTGTTTGCATTGGAGAAAAATATTTTTATCAAATTTTCTTAAAAGTAAACAAAATATTTTAAAACACAAATTATGATACATGCAATTCAGTATTTTGCCCCGAATTCATTCCCTAAAAGGATAAAAATATAGAATCGGTATAAATATTTTTATTGGAGAAAAATATTCTTGATCATATTTTCTTAAATTCGAATGGAACACGTTTGAAGACAATAAAACAACTAATTCAGGTTATAATATTTTTTCATATTCACTGTAAAATAATCACGAGTTTATATGATCACGCTTTTATTAATATATTTTTTATGTTTCTAAATTATTACATTACTGAAACAGTTTAAGTTTCGTGGGCGAAGCCGCGACGGGTAATGCTAGTCTATGTATAAAAGAAATACAATAAATGAATTCATCTTAAAACCTGTAAAACAAAAATTACAAAAATGAATGCTTTCTCAATTTTAACCATTATCTTTACTTTGTTTCACAAAAAGGGCTTTAACTAGATTTTTACATTTAAAAAAATGGTTTCAAGCTGTGAACCGGAGCTATATGTACTAAATCGGTTTAAACCGGAGCTATATGTACTAAATCGGTTTAAACCGGAGCTATATGTACTAAATCGGTTTAAACCGGAGCTATATGTACTAAATCGGTTTAAACCTGAGCTATATGTACTAAATCGGTTTAAACCGGAGCTATATGTACTAAATCGGTTTAAACCAGAGCTATATGTACTAAATCGGTTTAAACTGGAGCTATATGTACTAAATCGGTTTAAACCGGAGCTATATGTACTAAATCGGTTTAAACCGGAGCTATATGTACTAAATCGGTTTAAACCGGAGCTATATGTACTAAATCGGTTTAAACCGGAGCTATATGTACTAAATCGGTTTAAACCGGAGCTATATGTACTAAATCGGTTTAAACCGGAGCTATATGTACTAAATCGGTTTAAACCAGAGCTATATGTTCTAGATCGGTTTAAACCGGAGCTATATGTACTAAATCTGTTTAAACCAGAGCTATATGTTCTAGATCGGTTTAAACCGGAGCTATATGTACTAAATCGGTTTAAACCGGAGCTATATGTACTAAATCGGTTTAAACCGGAGCTATATGTACTAAATCGGTTTAAACCGGAGCTATATGTACTAAATCGGTTTAAACCGGAGCTATATATACTAAATCGGTTTAAACCGGAGCTATATGTACTAAATCGGTTTAAACCGGAGCTATATGTACTAAATCGGTTTAAACCGGAGCTATATGTACTAAATCGGTTTAAACCGGAGCTATATATACTAAATCGGTTTAAACCGGAGCTATATGTACTAAATCGGTTTAAACCGGAGCTATATATACTAAATCGGTTTAAACCGGAGCTATATGTACTAAATCGGTTTAAACCGGAGCTATATATACTAAATCGGTTTAAACCGGAGCTATATGTACTAAATCGGTTTAAACCGGAGCTATATGTACTAAATCGGTTTAAACCGGAGCTATATGTACTAAATCGGTTTAAACCGGAGCTATATATACTAAATCGGTTTAAACCGGAGCTATATGTACTAAATCGGTTTAAACCGGAGCTATATGTACTAAATCGGTTTAAACCGGAGCTATATGTACTAAATCGGTTTAAACCGGAGCTATATGTACTAAATCGGTTCACTCCACACTGACAGCATCCGATCTACTTTTTAAACTCAAAATACCTGAAAACCTGTTTACGTATTATCCACTGAAGTTTCGAGATCGACTTTTTACAAGATCAGTAATTATTTCAGTACATTTTATAATGAAACGGTAAAAAAACTGTTTTAAGTAGTTTTTCTATACTAAACATTTTCAGTCAAAACAAAACTTATAAAATTTTCAACCGCCAATAATATCTTGTTTAGTATGTAGGCCTACAACGACGTATAGAAAGTGAGAAAATGAATGTCTACATTATAAAAAAAAGTATGAAAACATCTCATCTTCATCCAAGAATGATGTGGGTTGATGTAAATATAGTCGACCGAACAGCATCAGATAGCTTCTGTGGCGTGAGTGTGCGTTATCAGATCCCCCGTTTAATGAGAATAAGGTTTGTCTCAAAGCCAGTGCGATATGTAATCTCGGAGCCCCGAGCTGAACCCGTTCTTCTTGTAAACGCATGTATTTATTTAAAAAAAAACTTAAATATTAATATATTCGCTGAGTTTTACTTCGGTCTAAAACTTATTAAAATGTGAATGCCGGAGAAGATTAGATAATAAATATTAGAGTGGAACTTTGTGTTTACTGTTTAAAAACTCTTTTAGCGAATACAAAATGTAAACAAACAGAGAGAGAGTTGTTTTAGGTTTTTATTTATATTATTTTGTAAATATATTATACATACCAAAGTGCATTACAGTTTGCATACTTTTAAACGTATTGTCCTACATTGACTTTATGAAAAGATATACGAGGTGTTCAGAAAGTAACGAGAATTTTTAAATTTCGCGGGCTTAGAGAGTCCGATTGTCAAACATTTTTTTTATTATGTTGGTATACATGCCCTTGAAGTACGATACAACTTTCAGCTGTTTTCACTGTTGACTTTATCTGTGACAGCCACTAGGTTAGACGTGTTCTTATGGGCTCGGCGATTTTCGTTTGTTAAAAGAAATAGATCAAAGAATTTGTATCAAATTTTGCATAAAAAATGGAATAAAGTGTAACAAAGTGTGTGAAATTTTAACAAAGGCCTATGGTGAGTCTGCTATGAGTAAAGCAAGAGTTTGCGAGTGTTTCCAAGAAGGCCATGCCGACGTTCAAGATAACGAACGCCTTGGACATCAACAAACATGAAAACGTGGAAAAGTGAAAGAAATGGTTATGAACAATCGCCGAATCACAATTAGAGAGGTCGCTGATGATGTTGGCATATCGATTGGATCATGTCATGACATTGTTTCCAATGTTTTGTGTATAAAACGCGTGGCAGCAAAATTCGTTCCAAAATTGTTGAATTTTGAACAAAAACAACGGCTAATGGAAGTCGCTCAGGAGTCACTAAATGAAGACAACAACGATGCAGAATTACTGAAACGTATTATAACAGGTGACGAAACATTAATTTACGGATATGACGTCGAAACTAAGGCTTAATCATCCCAGTGGAAGCATTCTGGCTCGCCAAGACCGAAAAAGGCTCGACAAGTGCGGTCGAACGTGAAGGTTATGCTCACTGTGTTCTTCGATATAATGGCATAGTGCATCATGAATTCCTACCACCAGGTGAAACGGTCAATAGGGAGTACTACCTACAAGTTCAACGCCGTTTGCGTGAAGCAATCCGAAAAAAACGCTCAGATCTGTGGAAAAATAATTCATGGCTTTTGCACCGCGATAATGCACCAGCTCACACTTCATTGCTTGTTCGTGAATTTTTGGCCAAAAACAGTACTGTAACGATGCCCCAGCCTCCATATTCGCCAGACTTTTTCCTATTTCCAAAAATAAAGAGAACCTTAAAGGGCTGTTGTTTTACAGCCGTAGATGACATTAACAGCGCATCGCTGAAAGAACTAAAGGATGTCTCAAAGATCGAGATTGAGAAGTGTTTCGAGGATTGGAAGAAGCGCTGGCACAAGTGCATAATCTCCAATGGGGTTCTATTTTGAAGGCAACAACATCAATGTAGAAAAATAAATAAATTTTTGTTAAAAAAATTAAAATTCACGTTACTTTCTGAACAAATCTAGTATATTCTTAAGAAGTAATTTAAAAGAAATGCCCTGAAAACTGAAACATGTCAGAATTTTTCAATTTCATGTTATGTGAAACAGAGAAAAGAATGCCATAAAGAATGCCATAAAGGAAGATGGTCATAAAGGAATAAACGTGTTAATGTTTAAATTAACGTGTAATATATTTAAAACTGCGAATATTCATTAAATAACTGTTATTTTTAAAATATTCAATACATTTTAAAATTTTGCTGTTTACGGTAGAAATATTTCTTTTACATAACAATATCTTTTGTTACGCCAAGTTTCAAGTATTTTTAAAGATAACGTGAGTTAGCAAAAACAACCGGTTAAACACTGATATGTACGCATTGTGACAGACAATAATGCAGAATTCAAGTAGACAAAATAAATATGAAAAAGTAGACTGAAACTTCCGTACTTTGTAAGTATCTTATCTGCCGCAGTTTGTAGAACTTCTTTCTATCGGATTTGTTGTCTGACGTTTCCTTGTATAAAGTTCCGAATGCAGTTTTTCAAATTTAAATAACAATACAGTGTTCTCTAGTTCGTAAAATCACGTGACCCAAAATCACGTGATTCTGAATTTGAAATACAATTCAAAGATTGATTAAACGTCAGGCTCAGTTATAATATTCAAAAATAAGGAAGGATGTCATTCAGATCTTTGACAGTGACGTATCTCCGTTTCCTGTCAGAGGAATGCTGTGTTGGATTTCAGGTGCTGTAATGGTGTAGTCATTGTTCTAGTTACGCTACAACGAACTAGATTAGTGGCGGAGGATTAAATATGCGTCACCATTCCGAACCAAGCATTTTATTTATTTCAAATTATTTAAACTGTGAATATTTATAATGTAACAAAAATTTGAAATTCTTTTTATATTCTTCTTCTTATCTGCTAGGATTATTGTCACTATGTTGAGTATAATGATCTGCCTTCCATAGCTTCGTAAATTCTACTTTTGGCGTTTCG
>CM040188.1:46231623-46241623 GCA_022606455.1 Callitettix versicolor
GCATAACCGTTAATACGCTATTCGTTTCAATTAATTTGCATGAGCCACGGTTACCGGTAAAAACAGCTGTAAATATCTAATAGTAATAAAAATAAAAATAATTAAAGCCCACAGATGTTATGTAGATACTTTAAATGTATTCTTGAATAATTAAAAGCAAACGACTGTATTAGGAATTTATTTTGTAATTTAAAACATTGTTTAATTGTAGTATTATTAAAGGCAATTTAAAAAATAATAAACTAGTTTCTATACTCATGCAGCGATTTTAATTAGGACTGATAATCATTCAATTTTAATGAAAGGTAATTTTCTTCATTAATACTTCAAAATTGTTTTTTTTATAAAAGCTTCATTTACTTAAAATTACACATTTCCGATTTAAGATATTTTAAAGAAGCTACGATGTGAATACCATTCTGTAGGCTATGTTGTCAGCTTACTATGTTGAGTATAATGATCTGCCTTCCCTAGCTTCGTCAATTCTACTTTCGTTGACGCGTTTCGGAGAACCTCCATCTTCAAAAACTACATCTATACTCACTATATCTATAAGACAAAAACTAGACCTATAAGAGAGATTTTTTGTGTTTAACGTCCGACTATTGTGCACACTTGGGCTAACACAGACGATTTATAGCGTATGAAAATGCCAAGCCCTGGCCCGGAATCGAACCCGGGTCCTCGGGGTGAAAACCCAGTACGCTATCAACTAGGCTACCGAGGCGGCTTCTATAAGAGAGTATATGTATAGTTTTTGAAGATGGTGGTTCTCCGAAACGCGTCAACGAAAGTAGAATTGACTACGCTAGGGAAGGCAGATCATTATACTGAACATAGTGACAATAATCCTAGCAGAATGAAGAAGAATATAAGAAGACCTTCAGCTTATATAAATTTTGTCTTAGTGTATGGTGCTGGTGGATTAATTTCCTATGAGAATGTCTGTTCACAATACAAACATTTCATTTAGAAAATGTATTTCACACCAAACAAATTTTTAATTAATAATATTAAAAAACTAAACGTTTAATGAATATATTATTATAAAGTATTGTGCAACTAACACAACAATAATGAAAATAATAATAATATGTATTGTGTCTACATTTATTTTCCTACATAGCAGTAAAATGTCTGTCCTATATACAAACATTGTTATTACGTATTTGACTGTCACTTTGGTTAAGGGGGGAGGGGAAGTGGTTTAAATTTTGTGTGTGTGGTTTTTTAAGCCATTAATGGAGCACATTTAGTCAATTTTGGTTCTTTTGGGCTTTAAACTTTGGTTCTTTTAGGTTTTTGAGATTCTCTCAATAGTTTTTCAGTCTTATAGATCTCTATAGTCTAACTTCCTCCGAGTAAAAGGCAACTCTTTTTGTTCCTTCTTTAAATTTTAATGTAATGTTTTTATTCCTAAGGACTGGTTTTTCCCTTCCTTCTTTCAGACGTTCCTCCGTTATCCCTGATTATTTTAGGTCCTGTTCCACTTCCTTAAACTACTCATTCTTTACTTTCATTTAAATTTTGTGATTATAATACATACCTTACAAAAGTTATAACAATGTGTACGACATAAAATAAAGGAAATTACGAATGAAGGGTGTTAAAAAAAAAATGAACAAGTTGTTCGTGCAACCGAGGCTAACTGTTTTAATTGCTTTTAAATAACGTACCTTTTCTACATCTAGACTAATTCATACAAGAATTATTTTTTTTAAGACGTCAAGAGGCTATAAGCAAACTAATTGCAGCTGTCTTGCTGACGTGATAGAAGCGAATTTTAAAAAACGATAAATAACATCAGATAATAAATTACGAAAAATCTTAGGCCCCAAATTCCGTAACAACCAATTACTCCACATCAGTAATGAAACTCTTTATCAAAAAACTGAAACAATATCAGACACAATAAGAAAAAGGAGAATTTATTTTTATGGGCACATCCTCCGAATGGATAAAAATAGACTAACCAAAAAAATGTTTGACTACTTTCGCAATAAAAGAGCCAAACCACTTTGGTTCAGAGAAAGATATAACAGAAATACAGATCACTAACACTATGCTCATGGACAGAACAGCCAAAACAATAACCAAGGACAAGCGAACGATCCAAATTTCTGACGAAGAATGAAAAGCAAGATCACAACGAATGAAGCAATACTGGGTGACGAGAAAGCACAGAACATTAAGAAGTGATTGATTTGGTGTACCACAAAGTTGGTGAAACAAAGAAAGAAAGCACATCAAATAAACGAACAATTTGAATAAGAAAATATTAACTCAGGTTTGTATTTTTAGACTATTTCAAAATTAAAACCGAATATCTTATTTTTATGGAAATTACGATAGTGAAATAAGGTTTTTAAACGGTGAGCTAGAACAGTTACGATTAAACGAACTTTATATTAAAACTGTTGGACGGATTTATCTGGGTATCGAACTTTAAAGCTTTTATTTGAATTCCGAGTTTGCTTTTCGCTTGACAAAATTTTATTTACTTGAACTGTTATATTGTTAGAAAAATTTGCTTCCATCACGCCATCGAGTCAGCTGTTACACGTTATTTAAAATAACGTGCACTTTTCATGAAAACCCTACATCCGTTAATGATTGTTATTTTATGTCGTATACATTGCTATAACTTTTGGCTGAGATATGTACTATAAACACAAAATTTAAACCACTTCCCCTCCACCTCCTAACCAAAGTGACAGTCAAATACGTAATAGCAATGTTTGCTGGCGTGTTTGTCTGTGGGACAAGGCAGCTTACCGTTATGTTTTCCATAAATTGTAGAAAAATTTATATTATTTTTTTTACGGTTCCGTTACTTGGATGATATTTTACTACGACTGATTCTTTTGACGTTTATTTTTTAAATATTTTTAAGTACAAATTTTCTGAGTGTACGCACCACTTTTTTCTGTGGATATACACGCAGCAAATTTTTACTTAAAAATATTGAAAAAAATAAACCCTTTTTTTCTGTGGATATTCGGACGTTAAACACCAAAAAAAAAAAAAAAAAAAAAAATGCTGTGGATATGTGACATTCTTAAAACCTATCTATATGCCAAATTATAACTAAGTAAACGCTTTTTTTTAGACTTGAAAACAAATAAGGATTACCTGTGGAAGTTTCAAGACAGAATTATTTTACTTTTTCAACGTGTACTTGGTGTAGCGAGAAAGTTAAAAATTAATTAAGAAATTACTGAATTTGTTATTTTATGCATAAAATATTTTTTTAAATGTCAATGTCCAACTTTATTTGCAATGATTAATTAATATTTTTGTTAATTTCTTCACTACATCCGCTAGGGAACACACCTTCTTTGCCGCGGACCAACCGGACTTCCCCATCTTTGTTTTCCAGACTACACTACACACAGTGCTATTAATTTACATTTTTCTCAATATAGGAAGTGAATAAAATCTATTCGTTTTTAGATTCCTGTGTCCAAATATGCTTGTGCGTGTGTGTGTGTGTGAGAGAGAGAGAGAGAGTGTTGGAGAGAGAGAGTGAGTGTGTGTGTAGAGATGTGTGAGAGAGAGAGAGTGAGTGTGTTTGTAAGTGTGTGTGTGTGTGTGTGTGTGTGTGAGAGAGAGAGAGAGAGAATGTGTGTATGTGTGTTAGAGAGAGAGAAAGAGTGAGTGTGTGTGAGAGAGATAGTAAATGTGTGTGTGTGTGTGTGTGTGAGTGAGAGAGAGAGAGAGAGAGAGAGAGAGAGAGACTGAGTGTGTGTATGTGTGTGAGAGAGAAACAATGAGTGTGTGTGTGTGTGTGTGTGTAAGAGAGTGAGAGAGAGACTGAGTGTGTGTGTGAGAGAGAGAGAGAGGGTGTCTGTGTGAGAGAGAGAGAGTGTGTGTATGAGAGAGTGTGTGTGAGAGAGAGAAAGAGTGAGTGTGTGTATGTGCGTGAGATTTTTCTTGCAATGCTTGGGTATGATAACGCCTAAATACAGCCAAGCGCGAGAGCTGTTCGTCTGTCCTAGCACGCTCCGATGAAACTGAAGAAAGGATCTAACTTCGTGACAGTTTTTGTAATATAGGGTTTTTTAATTTTTCTGTTTAAACATTACTATTTTCTCTGTATAAAATGAGGCTTAGCTAATTAAAAATTGACATAACCATAAACAAAAATAAGTTCCATTTACAAAAATAAACTGAATTTTATAAGCCTACGTAAAAAGACTACATTAACTTTCATTGTTGTTAAACATTAAGTTAAGTAAAATAAACTAAACGATTGTTATTGAAAATATTTTTTTTAATTAACCAGGATAATATTTCCAAACAAACTCAGTTGTTTTCTTAAAAGTCTATCAGAGCGCACCACTATACAACTAAGTCAATAAACATGCCCACGGTTATATTCAAGTCATTAATATCGTATCTAATAAATAGAAAATAAAGAAGAGTATTAATGAAAGGCAGTTGAATTTTAACACAAAATGAAGTAAGCCTATTTACTCTTTATAAAAATAAAATTTCAAAACTACAAAATAATTAAACCTGTATTTAAAAAGTATAACAAGTGGAGTCTTAAGGTTTTTCCCAATTTTTCTCCATTTTTATCGCAACTATTTCGATATAAAATTTGCAGGTTTCAACGCCGTTTGCCATCTTCAAATTGAATGTTTTATTAAGCGTGAGGTGAGAAAAAAAGTTACATTTTATACACAGGCCCTATCACCGCGCTCAGGGTTCACTGTTGTATTTTTATTTTAATTGATACACTATACCAACTCATCATTTCAACTATGCAGTTGGTAATTTCAAGCAATTCGGTTTAAAAATTATGCTACATCTTAAAACGTTTTCGTTAGAGTATTACGTTGTTTCTAATTTACTCTTAGAATGTACCAATAGTATAGAGTTTATTAATTCGTGTATGTCTTTTCAATTTTAATTTTAAAGAAAATATTAAATCCTTTTCATTGTTAATAACACGCATTTCATTAAACACGAAACAGCCGAGTCGAGTTAGGTTATGAAGCTCTTTTTTTAAAGAAAAAATATGTATCCATTTCATTGTTAATAACACGCATTTCATTAAACACGAAACAGTCGAGTCGAGATAGGTTATGAAGCTCTTTTTTAAATAAAAAATATGTATCCTTTTCATTATTAATAACACGCATTTCATTAAACACGAAACAGCCTAGTCGAGTTAGGTTATGAAGCTCTATTTTAAAGAAAAAATATGTATCCTTTTCATTGTTAATAACACGCATTTCATTAAACACGAAACAGCCGAGTCGAGTTAGGTTATGAAGCTCTTTTTTTAAAGAAAAAATATGTATCCTTTCTATTGTTAATAACACGCATTTCATTAAACACGAAACAGCCTAGTCGAGTTAGGTTATGAAGCTCTTTTTTTAAAGAAAAAATATATATCCTTTTCATTGTTAATAACACGCATTTCATTAAACACAAAACAGCCGAGTCGAGTTAGGTTATGAAGCTCTTTTTTTAAAGAAAAAATATGTATCCTTTCCATTGTAAATAACACGCATTTCATTAAACACGAAACAGCCGAGTCGAGTTAGGTTATGAAGCTCTTTTTTTAAAGAAAAAATATGTATCCTTTCTATTGTTAATAACACGCATTTCATTAAACACGAAACAGCCTAGTCGAGTTAGGTTATGAAGCTCTTTTTTTAAAGAAAAAATATATATCCTTTTCATTGTTAATAACACGCATTTCATTAAACACAAAACAGCCGAGTCGAGTTAGGTTATGAAGTTCTATTTTTAAAGAAAAAATATGTATCCTTTTCATTGTTAATAACACGAATTTCATTAAACACAAAACAGCCGAGTCGAGTTAGGTTATGAAGCTCTTTTTTTAAAGAAAAAATATGTATCCTTTTCATTGTTAATAACACGCATTTCATTAAACACCAAACAGCCGAGTGGAGTTAGGTTATGAAGCTCTTTTTTTAAAGAAAAAATATGTATCCTTTTCATTGTTAATAACACGCATTTCATTCATCACAAAACAGCCGTGTCGAGTTAGGTTATGAAGCTCTTTTTTTAAAGAAAAAATATGTTACTTTTTTTAATTGTTAATAACACGCATTTCATTAAACACGAAACAGCCGAGTCGAGTTAGGTTATGAAGTTCTTTTTTTAAAGAAAAAATATGTATCCTTTTCATTGTTAATAACACGCATTTCATTAAATACCAAACAGCCGAGTCGAGTTAGGTTATCAATCTCTTTTTTTAAAGAAAAAATATGTGTCCTTTTCATTGTTAATAACACGCATTTCCTTAAACACGAAACAGCCGAGTCCAGTTAGGTTATGAAGCTCTTCTTTTAAAGAAAAATATGTATCCTTTTCATTGTTAATAACACGCATTTCATTAAACACGAAACAGCCGAGTCGAGTTAGGTTATGAAGTTCTTTTTTTAAAGAAAAAATATGTATCCTTTTCATTATTAATAACACGCATTTCATTAAACACGAAACAGCCTAGTCGAGTTAGGTTATGAAGCTCTTTTTTTAAAGAAAAAATATGTATCCTTTTCATTGTTAATAACACGCATTTCATTAAACACAAAACAGCCGAGTCGAGTTAGGTTATGAAGCTCTTTTTTTAAAGAAAAAATATGTATCCTTTCCATTGTTAATAACACGCATTTCATTAAACACGAAACAGCCGAGTCGAGTTAGGTTATGAAGCTCTTTTTTTAAAGAAAAAATATGTATCCTTTCTATTGTTAATAACACGCATTTCATTAAACACGAAACAGCCTAGTCGAGTTAGGTTATGAAGCTCTTTTTTTAAAGAAAAAATATATATCCTTTTCATTGTTAATAACACGCATTTCATTAAACACAAAACAGCCGAGTCGAGTTAGGTTATGAAGTTCTTTTTTTAAAGAAAAAATATGTATCCTTTTCATTATTAATAACACGCATTTCATTAAACACGAAACAGCCTAGTCGAGTTAGGTTATGAAGCTCTTTTTTTAAAGAAAAAATATGTATCCTTTTCATTGTTAATAACACGCATTTCATTAAACACGAAACAGCCGAGTCGAGTTAGGTTATGAAGCTCTTTTTTTAAAGAAAAAATATGTATCCTTTCTATTGTTAATAACACGCATTTCATTAAACACGAAACAGCCTAGTCGAGTTAGGTTATGAAGCTCTTTTTTTAAAGAAAAAATATATATCCTTTTCATTGTTAATAACACGCATTTCATTAAACACAAAACAGCCGAGTCGAGTTAGGTTATGAAGTTCTATTTTTAAAGAAAAAATATGTATCCTTTTCATTGTTAATAACACGAATTTCATTAAACACAAAACAGCCGAGTCGAGTTAGGTTATGAAGCTCTTTTTTTAAAGAAAAAATATGTATCCTTTTCATTGTTAATAACACGCATTTCATTAAACACCAAACAGCCGAGTGGAGTTAGGTTATGAAGCTCTTTTTTTAAAGAAAAAATATGTATCCTTTTCATTGTTAATAACACGCATTTCATTCATCACAAAACAGCCGTGTCGAGTTAGGTTATGAAGCTCTTTTTTTAAAGAAAAAATATGTTACTTTTTTTAATTGTTAATAACACGCATTTCATTAAACACGAAACAGCCGAGTCGAGTTAGGTTATGAAGTTCTTTTTTTAAAGAAAAAATATGTATCCTTTTCATTGTTAATAACACGCATTTCATTAAATACCAAACAGCCGAGTCGAGTTAGGTTATCAATCTCTTTTTTTAAAGAAAAAATATGTATCCTTTTCATTGTTAATAACACGCATTTCCTTAAACACGAAACAGCCGAGTCCAGTTAGGTTATGAAGCTCTTCTTTTAAAGAAAAAATATGTATCCTTTTCATTGTTAATAACACGCATTTCATTAAACACGAAACAGCCGAGTCGAGTTAGGTTATGAAGTTCTTTTTTTAAAGAAAAAATATGTATCCTTTTCATTATTAATAACACGCATTTCATTAAACACGAAACAGCCTAGTCGAGTTAGGTTATGAAGCTCTTTTTTTAAAGAAAAAATATGTATCCTTTTCATTGTTAATAACACGCATTTCATTAAACACAAAACAGCCGAGTCGAGTTAGGTTATGAAGCTCTTTTTTTAAAGAAAAAATATGTATCCTTTCCATTGTTAATAACACGCATTTCATTAAACACGAAACAGCCGAGTCGAGTTAGGTTATGAAGCTCTTTTTTTAAAGAAAAAATATGTATCCTTTCTATTGTTAATAACACGCATTTCATTAAACACGAAACAGCCTAGTCGAGTTAGGTTATGAAGCTCTTTTTTTAAAGAAAAAATATATATCCTTTTCATTGTTAATAACACGCATTTCATTAAACACAAAACAGCCGAGTCGAGTTAGGTTATGAAGTTCTTTTTTTAAAGAAAAAATATGTATCCTTTTCATTATTAATAACACGCATTTCATTAAACACGAAACAGCCTAGTCGAGTTAGGTTATGAAGCTCTTTTTTTAAAGAAAAAATATGTATCCTTTTCATTGTTAATAACACGCATTTCATTAAACACAAAACAGCCGAGTCGAGTTAGGTTATGAAGCTCTTTTTTTAAAGAAAAAATATGTATCCTTTCCATTGTTAATAACACGCATTTCATTAAACACGAAACAGCCGAGTCGAGTTAGGTTATGAAGCTCTTTTTTTAAAGAAAAAATATGTATCCTTTCCATTGTTAATAACACGCATTTCATTAAACACGAAACAGCCGAGTCGAGTTAGGTTATGAAGCTCTTTTTTTAAAGAAAAAATATGTATCCTTTCTATTGTTAATAACACGCATTTCATTAAACACGAAACAGCCTAGTCGAGTTAGGTTATGAAGCTCTTTTTTTAAAGAAAAAATATATATCCTTTTCATTGTTAATAACACGCATTTCATTAAACACAAAACAGCCGAGTCGAGTTAGGTTATGAAGTTCTTTTTTTAAAGAAAAAATATGTATCCTTTTCATTGTTAATAACACGCATTTCATTAAACACAAAACAGCCGAGTCGAGTTAGGTTATGAAGCTCTTTTTTTAAAGAAAAAATATGTATCCTTTTCATTGTTAATAACACGCATTTCATTAAACACGAAACAGCCGAGTCCAGTTAGGTTAAACACGCAACAGCCGAGTTAGGTTATGGAATTCTTTTTTTAAAAAAATATATTACTTTCATTATTAATAACACACATGAAATTTACCGTTTTCGCTATTAAAAACATGTTTCTCACTTTAGCTCGGTAGTCATTTTAGGTTATATTTGTCACTTTTATTTTCATTTTCGCAACTTCCCGTTGTTTACGTAATTTTATATTTTGGATTAATAACATTGGGCACAATTTGAAGCGTTTCAGTGTAAAAATCACCAAAACCGACAAAAGTCCCTGAAGTGCAGTTTTACCCTCAAGTTTTACTTCGATACTTTTATGAAATGAATGCATGTAACCACACTACGGTCACGGTAATTGAATCATTTTATACTCAGTAAAGTAAACATTCCAGGAAATCTTTACAGTTTGGTTAAAACTTCTTTCCTTAAGGATGAGTGAACAGTACACACTTCCTTTTTCACTTTATGCGTGCAAGTTGTTACCACACCACTGACTTCCCCGAAGAATAATGTTCAATGGTTTTGATCGTGTTAGTGTTTACGGTGGAAATTTTAACTCGACGAGGAATTACAAAAAGAATTACCCAAGGATGCAGGTTTCACGGAAAGCCTGTATTGCACATTCGTCTAAGTGTAGAGTGTTGAATTAAAAGTGAAGTGTTCCTTGCAAGGCTCACCCCGGCGGCTAATTACGTCTTACTTCGCGTTAAGGCAGCCTATTTACAAGCCAGCGTTTTGTTAGGCAGAAAAGGCGACCATCGCGAGAATTACATGCTTCACAAATACTTCCTGCCTTGCTTCAGAACAACATTTTAATTTAAGCAACGGCGCTGCGGTGCTCATCAAATTTAAAGTAATGTTTTTTTCCGGC
>CM040188.1:46246623-46249123 GCA_022606455.1 Callitettix versicolor
GAACCTCCATCTTCAAAAACTACTATACTTGAGTTTTTGATGACGGAGGTTCTCCAAAACGCGTCAACGAAAGTAGAATTGACGAAGCTAGGGAAGGCAGATCATTATACTGGACACAGTGACAATAATATTAGCAGAAAAGAAGAAGAATATAAAAAGAATATCTACATAATACGTAATCAATATATTAGTAATAATTTATAATAGATTATAGATTTCAAACTAATACAGTTGGATTACAGCTGGCATTTTCAGTAGATTAGTCTACTGTTTGTACAGTGTATAGGTCTAGTGAAAGTGTAAAAATTAATTAAGAGTAATTAAGGAACTAATGTATGTTCGTTAGCGAATTTTTATTAGAAAATTAGCTTTTGGAGCGGCCGTTATAGTTATACCAAAATCAGGAACTATTAAACGATAAGTCAGAGAAAACCAGAAATATCATTATTACTAAATAACTCTTTATGTTTTAATTTTATAAGTAATTTAATTACTAATCGGGATTTAAAAATATTTTAATAAAATACAAAATGACTTTAAAATTTTTCGAACCAAGATAAACTAAAAATAAACACATCATAAAAGCCAAACCATTACACCGTAGCGTGTGTTCTGTATATGAAGACTTAAATTTGTTTGGAACATTAATCTTGTTATTCTGTTTCGAGACAAGCTTTGTATCTAGTAAAGCTATGATGAAATATTATTGACCCATTATAGCAAAGAAGAGGGCTAGTGATTGTTTCCTGCTGCTTCCAGATTGACAAGATGATATTTCATGTTTGATGTTGATCGATAAAGCCTGAACGCAAGTTACAAGACCACTCGCAGCGTTGGGATCACAGCAAACAACCAATCGCACGTCTTTGCTCCTCTTACATTGCTGTGTCCTTAATTCACTTTATCTGTTAATTATTTAATATCTCTCTTGTTTTATTTTCTACGACAATGTTCTTAGTCTTATTGCTTAGTGTTATATACGAGGTGTGTTCAGAAAGTAACGAGAATTTTTAAATTTCGCGGGCTTGGAGAGTCCGATTGTCAAACATTTTTTTTATTATATTGGCATACATGCCCTTGAAGTATGATAAAACTTTCAGCTGTTTTCATTGTTCACTTTGTCTGTGACAGCCACTAAGGTTAGACGTGTTTTTATGAACTCGGCGATTTTCGTTTGTTAAAAGAAATGGATAAAAGAATTTGCATCAAATTTTGCGTAAAAAATGGAATAAAATGTAACAAAGTGAGTGAAATGTTAACAAAGACCTTTGGTGAGTCTGCTATGAGTAAAGCAAGAGTTTACGAGTGGTATAAGCGTTTCCAATAAGACCGTGAAGACGTTGAAGTTGACGAACGCCTTGGACGCCCTAGCACATCAACAACCGATGAAAACGTGGAAAAAGTGAAAGAAATGGTTATGAACAATCGCCGATTCACTATTAGAGAGGTCGCTGATGATGTTGGCATATCGATTGGATCATGTCATGACATTATTTCCAGTGGTTTGTGTATGAAACGCGTGGCAGCAAAATTCGTTCCAAAATTGTTGAATTTTGAACAAAAACAGCGGCGAATAGAAGTCGCTCAGGAGTCACTAAATGAAGTAAACGACGAAGCAGAATTACTGAAACGTATTATAACAGGTGACGAAACATGGGTTTACGGATATGACGTCGAAACTAAGGCTCAATCATCCCAGTGGAGGCATTCTGGCATGCTAAGACCGAAAACCAAATTCCGAAACCACACACTGACCAACCAGACACAACCAAATGCCGAAACCACACACTAACCAACCAGACACAACTAAATGCAGAAACCACACACTAACCAACCAGACACAACCAAATGCGGAAACCACACACACCAACCAACCTGACACAACCAAATGCCGAAACCACACACTAATAAACCAGACACAACCAAATGCAGAAACCACACACTAACGAACCAGACACAACTAAATGCGGAAACCACACACACCAACCAACCTGACACAACCAAATGCCGAAACCACACACTAACAAACCAGACACAACCAAATGCAGAAACCACACACTAACCAACCAGACACAACCAAATGCCGAAACCACACACTAACCAACCAGACACAACCAAATGCAGAAACCACACACTAACCAACCAGACACAACCAAATGCAGAAACCACTAACCAACCAACAACCAAAGAAACCACACACTAACCAACCAGACCAAATGCAGAAACACACACACTAACACCAAATGCAGACACACTAAAATGCCAAACCACACACACCAACCAACCTGACACAACCAAATGCCGAAACCACACACTAATAAACCAGACACAACCAAATGCCGAAACCACACACACCAACCAACCTGACACAACCAAATGCAGAAACCACACACTAACCAACCAGACACCACCAAATGCAGAAACCACACACTAACCAACCAGACACAACCAAATGCCGAAACCACACACACCAACCAACCTGACACAACCAAATGCCGAA
>CM040188.1:46254123-46259123 GCA_022606455.1 Callitettix versicolor
TTTGGCTAATGAAGACGATGGGATGATGTATAGCGTATGAAAATGCCAAGCCCTTGCCGGGAATCGAACCCGGGTCCTCGGGGTGAAAGCCTAGTACGCTATCCACTAGACCACCGAGGCGGCTCTTACTTTAGACCTAAGAGTTATGCACGGACAGGTATTAATTTACACACACAGGTAAATTTTGCACTTGCTCATTTCGCCACGAATTTTGTGGAGGTACTGGCGCAAACGTCCAAGCTTACTCTTTACAACTGTGGGTGTCAGTTTATTTTTAGCCGGGTTATTTGAAGTTGACGGCGGCAGAAATCCCCGTTAATTTGGGCGCGATTGTCTATCCACACTCATTATCGATTTTAATACAGTCCTCAGTGAAAGCCTTTGCTTTGAGTCAGAAAACTTAAATCAGATATATCAATGAAAATCTAAAGATTAATCCACCATCACCAAACTGTCATTGGATTTCTTACAAAAAATGTAAAGAATTAATAATGCATAATAAAATACAATTCAACAGATAAACAAGTACTGATACTAGATCGGGCGTCGTTTACTGGACTAAAACCAATAATAAAAACTTGGCTTTTATAAACTAAATTTAGGAGCCAATAAAACGGTTCCAGATTATATTTAATTATCACAATTAAGTTCCAGACCACGATCTCAGCCGCCCCCGCCTCTGCTCTTCTCCTTCTGAGTTGATTGCATGAATAATTCAGACTCACATTTTTCTTTGCCCCGTACGCTCGCGCGGTGAACTTGTACGTAGTATGTAAATGGTGCCCAAATTTCTTGTTAGGCCCAGTAAGAGGGCTCAATTTTAAGTTTCATTTACATATGAAGCCAAGTTTATTTCCACGGTCAACAAGTCTTCCGCTCTGTAACCTATTAGGTTTTGTTTGCGTAACAAAATTTTCTTTTTTTTTCGTGGTTCATTTCTTTATTTACTTTACAATAACGATGTAACGGATGCAATCGTTTTTCCTTCAGTAGTTTTATTATATTACGTTATTATTAAATCTATGTTTAACAAAACATAAACTAATATGTATCTAATTTCATCAAATTACTTTTCAGTGTGTTTTAAATTTAAATAATGAACCTTGATCCACCTCAGGGTCTTTTTCGTATTATAAATAAAATTTGGGAATTTAAAATGCTAACTTTTACAACATTGACACTGTTATAACAGTGAAACTATGAAAATCACAAAAAATATTTTTTTTAAACTTTAGAATCCTCGTAGTTTTGAAACGGTGCACGGATTTAACTTTTCCAAATCATTAATAACAACGATTTGTGAACAGCTTGAGACAGTTAGAACAACTGCTAACACTACAGGCCTACACACACGCGCGCGCGCACGAACACGCACACACACACACACGCACGCACGCGCACGCACACACACGCACGCACTCACACTGCACGCACACACATACACACACACACACACACACACATATATATATATATATATATATATATATATATATATATATATATATATATATACATATACACATACATACACACATACACACATACACACACACACACACACACACACACACACACACACACACACACACACACACACACACACACACACAAACACACGCGCGCACGCGCACACACTGCACACACACACACACACACACACACACACACACACACACACACACACACACACACACACACAAGCCGCCTCGGTGGCCTAGTAAATAGCGTACTAGGCTTTCACCCCGAGGACCCGGGTTCGATTCCTGGCGAGGGCTTGGCATTTTCATACGCTATAAATCATCCCATCGTCTGCATTAGCCCAAGTGTGCACAATAGTCGGACGTTAAACAAAAAAAAAAAGACTTTGCTGGAAGGACCATATACATAAGAAAAGAACAGAACTGGGACTTAAGTACAGACAATCACTATTGGTTACTAGAGTAAATTCAACACAAACAATAGAAAATAAGATTCTGATATACAATCAAATAATTAAACCGATAATGGCTTCATGGTGCCCAACTGTGGAGATGTGCTAAGCCAACTAATACAAGAAAAATTCAGACTTTTCAGAACAAGTTTTGCAAAATATGGTAAACAACCCGTAGTAAGTGTGTGATCAGGATATCTGTCGAGATCTAGGCATTCCTACGGTAGCTGAGGAAATTAGGAAACTTTGCGTCCGAATATTGTGCACACTTGGGCTAATGCAGACGATGGGATGATTTATAGCGTATGAAAATTCCAAGCCCTCGCCGGGAATCGAACCCGGGTTCTCGGAGTGAAAGCCAAGTACGCTATCCACTAGGCCACCGAGCATCGAGAGTGATTCCGAATTGTTTCGCCTTATCTTCACGGGGCACTACTTTAGCAGTAAGTGTTCGAAGAGGTGACGTATCTGTCTCTTAGTAAGTAAAGTTCAGATTCACACATTAAGCTCGCTTTTTTAATTTTCCAAATTTTTGTTCACTCGTATGTTTCATCAGTTGCTTTTTGTAGATTATTTATTTTTATTTAAAAAACAATCTGAATTCTAAATGGTAGCCTACTTGGTCATAGTATAGCTATCGCCGATTGCATTCATCTCGTAAGGCCAATGTTAAGTTATAAAAAATTTTCTTCTTATAGGCCTATATTCAAAATTAGGAAATATTTGGCCAGGTCCGCTATTAATGGGTGGATTACATGCCAACACCAGGTAAGATGGGACAACATTCATGGGCATTCCCAAGCAAGTCTCTTAAGCAAAGTTCCTTCTGGAGGAATCAAAGGAGCAGCAGATGTCCTGGGCAGAGCACAACTCAGGAGGATCATGGGGCTCATAACAGGGCACTGTGGTCTGAGGGTGCACATAAACAGGATAGGTGTGTAGCACGGAGAAACCGTGTGTAGATTGTGCAAGAAGGAGGAGGAAACTGCAGGTCACATAATTTATGATTGTGAGGCTCTTGCTAGTAGGAAGTTAGGGGTTTTTGGTTTCCAAGACCCTAGGGATCTTCAGCAGAATGAGCTAGTCAGTGGGTTGTTGGAATTTATCAAGGGCACCAATCTGCTGAACTAGGTATTTTAAGAGGTAAGTTGCACAATAGGTCAGTCGATCGCAGTGCCTGGGGTTGAACAAATCCCTTGCTCTACAATATAATCTAATCTAATATTCAAAATTACTTTTGATTTGGTTTTTCATGTTATTGAACCACACACACACACACACACACACACACACACACACACACACACACACACACACACACACACACACACACACACACACACACACACACACACACACACACACACACACACACACACACACACACACACACACACACACACACACACACACACACACGAAAAATGTAAATTTCGTTTTTAAAACGATAACAAATCGATGAATTTAGAATTAGGGAAAGCACTTGTGAAGTGTGGCCGGAATTGCAGTTTCTATTACCCCTTAACTTTTCTCAAATTTGGAAAATGTATTAGTAGAAATTTGTTTTTAAATTACAAATCAAATTAAAAATAATTAACATGATTACAACGTTTTCCGTAGACAGCAAAGTGACACATCAATTATTTAAACATAATTGTTTTTAATTTAATTAGATTTTTATTCTTAAAAAAAGAACTGCCAGTATTTTCGTCTGCAGCAGCTGTTAGGGATTTCACGACCGGATGAACTTCAAGTAAAAATCGTAGGTCAGTGATAACGCCAGCTTTACCTAAGGCCTATAAATATAATAATTTATTATATTAAAATTATTGAGTGTTCATTTTTATTTTTATTGAATTTTTTTCTATTTAAATGAAAGTTTATTTTAATTTTACAGCTTACAAAAGCGTCCAATGTACCTCGCTTAGCAATCGTGCAACCTTAATGACGTCAGTGTAATCTTAACACACGTGACATAATTCTAGGTTTCAATAATTCCTAGGATTAATTATTGAATTCAAATTTCAGTTAAAATTGTTTTAAAGTTCCTCAAAATTAAATAATTAAACTACTCTTACAACATTTTTTCTAAAATGGATTTATTTAATTACAGATGCCAAATAGAACTGTCTCGGCAAGACTACTAATTCACAAACTTCACTTTTCAATTAGTTGTAACGAGACCAGCCTCGCCCCGCCCGCCCTTTGCTCACAATGTCTGTCACAACTTGCACAGGAAGCGGAAACACTGTGTCTTCCTCTAACCCTCTCCCTCCCGGAGTTTGCAACCGCACTCGTCTCACTTTATACATTTGTTTTATTCAGTTAACTGCCGCGCTAAAGTTCAAATTCAGAACCTTAAATAACCTTTGTTGAAACTATTTACGTTTATATAATACAAAGTTAAATTCTGTCGCCTATACAGTGAAACAACCAATAAGTCTGTTACATTAGAATTATTAAATAATATACTAAGTTATGCAACAATATACCAACTTATTAAATAATGTAACAACTTGTTAAATAATACAACAACTTATTAAACAATATACCAACTTATTAAATAATGCAACAAATTATTAAATAATACAACAAACTTATTAAATAATGTAACAACTTATTAATCAATGCACCAACTTATTAAACAATACATCAACTTATTAAATAATGCAACAAAATTAAATTACACCAAATTAAATAATGTAACAACTTATTAATCAATACACCAACTTATTAAATAATGCAACAACTTATTAAATAATGCAACAAATTATTAAATAATACACTAACTTATTAAATAATGTAACAACTTATTAAATAATGCAACAAATTATTAAATAATAAACAACTTATTAAGTAATACACCAACTTATTAAATAATGTAGCAACTTATTAAATAATACACCAACTTATTAATCAATACACCAACTTATTAAATAATGCAACAACTTATTAAATAATACACCAACTTATTCATCAATACACCAAAATTATTAAATAATGTAACAACTTACTTTATAATACACCAACTTATTATTAATTGGTGTATTGACACCAAATTATTAAA
>CM040188.1:46264123-46301623 GCA_022606455.1 Callitettix versicolor
TCAGTTCCTAATTATGTATGTTACGGCGAGCGCCAAACACTTTTATAATATAATATTAATATGTTATTATAATTTGTTTATTATTAATTATTTCCTATTTTTTAAAATTTTGTTCAACGTCCATACTTTATGCCAGTTAGACTAATGAGGAGAGCGACCAGCGTCAACGGTAAGGAAAAAGCAACGGGAATAACTAAGCTCGAACTGAGGACCTTGATTTACGCAGTTGAGAGACGCAGCAGCTTGACCGGTGCCTTAGCCATATCGACCACTGAACCCTTGTAATTTTATACTAACTAGGTCCTCAGATCAAGGTTACAGCGTTTCCTTTTACTACATTTTAAAACATCAACTTTTTTTTACTACTCAGTCCATTAAAAGAAAAACTATGTTTTTTTGAAATATATATATATATATATATATATATATATATATATATATATATTGTTATTTTAAGGCGAAAAGCACATTGAGGCTATTATCGCCACTCTAAATGCAAGTGTGTGTGTAAAGTGTTAAAGACGTAAGTGTAGTGTTGTAAGTGTAAGTGTGTGTTAGACTCGGGTACTGCGAGAGACGTCTAAATCCTCTCAATAGGTGCAGCTAGTCTGCACCCTGCAGGGAATAAACATACACACACACACACACACACACACACACACACACACACACATATATATATATATATATATATATATATATATATATATATATATATATATATATATATATATATATATATATATACTACTGAGAATGAAAAGGGCTCTTGGTATAACGCGTGATATCTACAATAAGAGATGTATGTCGACACACACAAAAATCAGACACTACAACACAGTCATAAAACCGGAGGTATTATATGCAAGCGAGACGCTAGCACTCCACACAAAAGCTACCATGGAGGGTATTTTGAAAGAAGAACGCAAAATCTTGAGGAAGATCCTTGGCCCGAGATTAACAGAAGATGGATACAGGTTGCACTCCCGGAAGATCACAGAGAAGATATCGAACCTGGCAGCAGATATCAGAAGAAGGAGGCTTCGGTTCTATGGACACATCAGTAGACTCCCAACAACGAGACTTGCCAACAGAATCCTTAAGTATATACAAGGTGTCAAATCAACAACGTCGTGGATCGCACAAGTCAGAATAGACCTACATGACGCAGGAATAGACTCAACAGATGTTGAAGATAGACACGCATACAGGAGAAAGATGCTCGGTTGGAAGATCCCAGAGAATGAAATCCCAAAGAGAGCAGGGGTAAAATGGACGGAGGAGCGGAAGAGGATCCATGGGGACAGGATGAGGGAGGTGTGGAGGATTAGAAGGAACAAGACATGAGTCGGAGTGCTTTGCGTGATCCAACAGGGTCTTTGCGCATATATATAATAATAATAATATATATATATATATATATATATATATATATATATATATATATATATATATATATATTCCCATTCCATATTCCCTGTTGTAAGTCTGACCCTAGTGGCTGTTTCAATAGTTCATTTTCCAAATGCCTTTTGTTAATACACTATTGAACGTACAAGAATATCAAAAATGAAATCACAAAACAGATGTGAAAAGGTTTGTTACAGGTCGCAACGTTGTTTATTTTATGCTTTAACCTGTACTGTCTGTAAAAGCCATTATCCCTATTGTTATGTGATACTGAAATTTTCAAATATTCGTGGCTTATAATTCGGAAACAAAGTTCGCAAAAGTTGTCGAAAACAAAACTATTATATAACCAGTTAGTTGTTTTAAATTGTTTTGCATTGACTCACAACACCGGAAGCACAAAGACCAAGCTTCAAACGTCCACTGGGACACGCTTCATGTAATAACAGAATATTGATGCTTATTTTGCCTGAATGGATATAAAGTTGAACCTATTATTGTTGGTAAAGGTTGGAAACTTCCTTGATCGAGTTTAGCCTACGCTCTAACTGACCGGAACAAATCGGATTCCCTCGGCTTATATCGGAGACACTCGACACTGAAGCTACTTTAGATAGCCTATGACAACATACGGTTCACTGCAGTAATTCAGTTTCCTTAAACATACAAAATTCAACAATAACATTCAAAATTCAACAATAACATTAAAAATACAATCAATAATAATATTTGTAATTGTTTGTCTTAAACAATAAACATAACCTCAATTAAATTACTATTCACGAAAGATCAGCTGTACCCCAACAGCATTTTCTGTTGGCCCATTGTTGGTATTTTGTTTTCACACACGGTTGGGCAACAGTTAAAATTGGCACAAATGCCTACTAATTAATAACGAATCAAATCCCAACATAGAGCCAACAATTAAACATCACCAAAAACCAACAAAGAAATTGTTGGCCCAACTTAATCCCAACAGTTACCCAACTAACTTTCAATGGTAACCCTACTAATTACCAACATGTTTAAAGTATTATATTTCTATTCAATTGATTAGTGAACTTAATAGTAATCATAACTTCTCATACATTCGCGAACATATTTGAATACCTTTTATTATCAAATGTAGAATATTCTTACTCGAAGTAATATATAATATGTAGCCTACTTTAGCTTTTTAATTGTATATTATAATGTACATATTATTTTGAGTAAGAATACATATTGAATTTGATAAGAAAAGGTATTCAAACGTGTTCGCGAATGTAGAGAAGTTATGATTATTATTAAGTTCACTAATCAATTAAATAAAATATAACACTTTAAACATATTGGTAATTAGTAAGGTTAGTCATACTATTGAAAGTTAGTTGAGTAACAAACATGGCATATTTCGTTACTGAAACAAGGTTATTTTACAAAAAGAGACAAAATTCACACAAACAAAATTTATTTAAATGGCAATTGTGAAAAGCCAAATCAAAAAAGCACTATAACACCAGATTAAAACTATAACTGTACTGTACATGTAGGATCCTGCAACTCTTGGTGAGTGACAACAAAGAAGTAAACCAGTAACAGACAAACTTTCACTTTTCCACAGTGCTGGAAATATTTCAAATAATAAGTACATCATAAAATCATCCATAGTAAATGATTATAGAAGTAGAAATAAAATAAGAATTTAAAAATTTTTAATCATTGTAACACTATTGTTAGTATAGTAATTAAAGATATAATATTATTCTGTTCACAATTATGCTAAAAAAAATTGTTCTGTTGTTGGCAATACTGTGTAAGTCATCACGTGCGCTTGCACTTTGCAGTAAATTTTACAACATCGATATAATACTATTATACTAACAAATAAGTCACTATTTTTAAACTTTTGTAATAAGTATACCGTATTTAATTTACGAGATATTTATTTTAACAAAATATTTTTTATGTTTTCTGCCAACTAAGAATTAATGTTGGTCAAACAGCAGAGGTTTTCATGAATGTAACAGTTGGCCTAGCAAACAAACAGCTCGTTGGCCCATTGAAGATGATTCGTTGGCGTATTGCCCAACTTTGCCGATAAAATCCCAACATTGGGCCAACAATGTGTGCTACTGGGGTAGAGCGAAATAAACATTTGAGGTTATATTTACAAACATTTCAGTATCACCATAGTGTAACAAGCAAGTTTTATAGCATATTAGACCTTACGGTTTTATATTTATAAAATGTTTTATAAATATAAAAACATAAAAATAAACAGCTCTATAAAGAAATACATATGGAAGCAATCCTCCTACACATACTTCTATCGTATTTTAGAATATAAAAAGTAAGTTTTAAATTTATAAAATTTAACAAAAAAATTAATTAATTATATGGTAAAGAAATATATGTCTAAATAAAAGAGTGACAGACTAATTTGTAAAACTTTGTTACTTTATCTATTTCGATTTTTAATATCCAGACATTTATTGTAATATCTCGACTTTGCAGGGAAAGTCGAATTAATTAAAATCAAGAGACCTGACAAGGGGTTAGGTTAGAGATAAAGTTATCTCATTAAGTAACCTTACAAATGACAGATGTATTCAAACGACTTTTTAAAAAGTTGCTTCAACATTAATACTTATCTGAAAGGTCGGTCGTTATATTCCCTCGACGTAATCATGATCTAGATAAAAGGGAAGACTTTTCAAAAGCAGTCACAAAATTATTTTATGATTAAAAATTGGCATTATAATAAACTGTACGATTTCAGAGTGCATTTAAAAGTATGTAATTACGTTGTATTTTTATTAAATATTGTAATTATATACAGCCACTCAAAAGGTTACCATACACGTAATTATTAATTAAAGTAAAATGATAATACTCTACGGTTATACAATTTTCAAATATCTTGATATATTACTAATACGATGATCACTGACAGAACTGTACATTGTATAGATAAATATGTTTTTTTTTAATTTAAAACCAACTATCTGAGTTTTGGATTCAAATTTTGTCAAAAAAATAGTTTAACGTTTTAATAATGACAACAATTTCACGATGGGGTCACATGACCAAAAGATCAAACAACCAAAAGTTCATTCAACCAAATTATATTTAATAATATTTAATATAATATATTTAATATGGAAGGTCCCAGAGAATGAAATCACAAAGAGAGCAGGGGTAAAATGGACGGAGGAGCGGAAGAGGATCCATGGGGACAGGATGAGGGAGGTGTGGAGGATTAGAAGGAGCAAGACATGAGTCGGAGTGCTTTGCGTGATCCAACAGGGTCTATACGCAGATAATAATAATATATAGTAGTAGTAGTAGTAGTAGCAGTAGTAGAACATTTTTTTTTGGGTGTTTAACGTCCGACTATTGTGCACACTTGGGCTAATGCACACAATGGGATGATTTATTATAACGTATGAAAATGCCAAGCCCTGGCCGGGAATTGACCCGGGTCCTCGGGGTGAAAGCCTAGTACGCTATCAACTACACCACCGAGACAATTTTTAATATTGTATTGTTATCAATTATATGAATTCTTCTACGCTTTCAGAGCACCATGTTTTCTGAAAGTTTCTTCAAATTTGATCGTACGAAATTTGTTTATATTCTTCTTCTTTTCTGCCAGGATTATTGTCACTATGTTGAGTATAATGATCTGCCTTCCCTAGCTTCGTCAATTCTACTTTTGTTGACGCGTTTCGGAGAACCTCCATCTTCAAAAACTATAACTATACTCGCTATAGATATAAAACTATAGGAGTATAGATATAGTTTTTTGAAGATGGAGGTTCTCCGAAACGCGTCAACGAAATAGAATTGACGAAGCTAGGGAAGGCAGATCATTATACTCAACATAGTTGATTGTACGATTTTCTCTTCACGAACAACAAAAATAAAGTTAAATAAGAACTTGTAACAACACATTTTTTTGAAAATATTTTGAAACAAGTTCAGATGCGAAACCGCTCAACTCACGGTGCGCTACGAAACATTGAACATCTGTTCATAATAATATGTTTTCAGCAAAGAGGATTTATTTGCTGTCGCAGCTTATTTGCATGACGTAAGTAGGCGGTGCGTAACCAACTCGTTGCTCTGGGGAGGCGTCAACCCCTGCAGTGTACCGAGGGTGGGTGAGTTCAGGGCCTGGAGAATAATGCATGGAAACATTGCACGTTGCTGTTAGGGATTCTGTCAGCTGATAGACTGCGTTGCTAATAGTACTATTGCGGCCCCGTCTGTAGTGTTTTCATTTTGTATTTCAAACAAATAGTGCGAACACACAAAATCCCTCACGTTTACTTACGAGGCAGAAGCTACAAAAAATCGAAAAATCTATACGATTTCTTAAAAATTGTTTTCGTCAGATTTTTAATCATAAACAGAGGATCATAACTGAAGTCAGTTTAACAAATTTCAAATAAAAAACCTTCTACGGTTCAAGAGTAAATTGGGGGAAATCGACGCCAGTTTCGATTCGTTTTTAGTTTTTTCAATTTACACTTGAAATTTCTTTCATTTTATTTAAAATTCACCGCGCTGATTTGAATTACCAAGATTAACATTATTACTAGAGGAAGGGATAATTCAATGCAAGGCACTGTGATCGATTGACCTATTGTGCAACTTACCTCTTAAAATACCTAGTTCAGCAGATTGGTGCCCTTGATAAGTTCCAGCAACCCACTGACTAGCTAACTCTGCTGAAGATCCCTAGGGTCTTGGAAACCAAAAACCCCTTGCCTCCTACTAGCAAGAGTATCAAAATCATAAATTATGTGACCTGCAGTTTCCTCCTCCTTCCTGCACAATCTACACACGGTTTCTCCGTGGTACACACCTATCCTGTTCATGTGCACCCTCAGACCACAGTGCCCTGTTATGAGCCTCATGATCCTCCTGAGTTGTGCTCTGCCCAGGACATCTGCTGCCCCTTTAATTCCTCCAGAAGGAACTTTGCTTAAGAGACGTTTACTATGGGAATGCCCATGAAGGTTGACCCATCTTACCTGGTGTTGACGTGTAATCCACCCATTAATAGCGGACCTGGCCAACGATAGAGAAATCCCTAAAGCCGGCTCACGTCCGATAAACTCAGATGCAGATCCAAGTCCAGCCAGTCGGTCTGCCTCCTCATTACCCTCAACTCCCCTATGCCCAGGAACCCAGTGAAAAGTTACCCAGTTATCCCGGGACAGAATGTCAAGGTTCTTCCTACACTCCCAGACCAGCTTGGACTGTATTATAGGACCCGCAAGTGCTTTTATTGCTGCCTGACTATCGGTATGAATATGAAAAGCCTTCTTGAAGCCCCGATCCAAGTTCTCCCGAACACATTCATTAATGGCCATCACTTCAGTCTGAAATACTGTTGTATGCTGTCCCAGGGTAATTAATTTCTTTAACCTTTGTCTTGGAGTCACGTGTATACACACTATGTCTCCAGGTTTTTCCAACACACGACACTATGTCTAGATACTATGTGCCGTTTAACCATCTGATCAGTCCCCATCATCAAGTTTGGGTCAAAGATCTTGTCTGTGATTCTAGCATGCCCATAAATATAGGGCAGTTGAATTACCAATCTTCATATACTTCAAAAGTTTCTGTAAATCCAGCTGAACTAGTATAGAGAAATTAGCCGAGTTTTTTGGTAATTTAAAAACAAATATAATGGAAGAAGTAGGGGAGAGAGAAAGATAATGAGAATTTGATAAAGACCGTTAAGGTTAGCCAGAGTGAGAGAGAAACCGTTAAGGCGAACGCTTTATTGAATTTGGTTTTAGTAACGTTGTACATCAATAACTTCTACATTTAGTATCCATCAGATTATATGCATATAAACTGTTTACGAACGGATGATTCTTTACTTCTTCCTTTTAACACGATAGGTCGATTCTAGTGATTATGATTCGGTTAAAATGTGTTTACTGTGGAATTTCAATTATTCGGAAACAATAACATTTATCATATGAGCAGTAAGCCATTGAAGATAAACTTTCTACAATGTTAACCCTTATGAGAGATATGTAAGTGCTCTCGTATAAGAGATATACTGTCTATTTTCTCAAACGTTTTCCCCTGCGCTTGCACCTTGCAGCATTCGTAGTGGCAGATAATCCAACTACTTGGACTTTAGCCTCTGATATCGAGCACGCTTTTTATAATGATAGCTGCACCTCTGGTCCGTTATAGTCTAGTGTACAGCTCTAGTATGACATCCTTATGATTCCTTAATGCTTTTTGTTAAACTTCTATTAACGGTTCGAAGTTTTTAGTACAGAATCTGAACTTAATCACTTTGGATTTATGCTTGAACACAAAACATTTCACGACAGGTCGGCGAAGCGACAAAGTGACGATAAACTAAGTTGGTAACGAAGTTGGTAAACTTATTCAGATTGTACAGCAGCGTCTGTTGCTGACGTTTTGTCAATTTTAGACGGAAGTTGTTTTGCAGATTATAACTCTTTCGTAAAAAATTTGTCAACTTGTACAAGGTCTGAAAGAGTTCGAGTTAATGAAATCTGTCTATTGAAATAATTATTTTTTAATGAGTCTGTCACAGTTCTTTATTTATTGTTTTTTTTTTACCGTCTGACTATTGTGTACACTTGGGCTAATGCAGACGATGTGATGATTTATAACGTATGAAAATGCCAAGCCCTGGCCGGGAATCGAACCCGGGCTCTCGGGGTGAAAGCCTAGTACGCTATCAACTAGGCCACCGAGGCGGCTCATTAGTTTGAATGGAATGCAATATATATATATATATATATATATATATATATATATAGAGAGAGAGAGAGAGAGAGAGAGAGAGAGAGAGTCCGAGAGAGAGAGAGAGAGAGAGAGAGATTTATGAGTGTTTAAGTCCGATTTTTTTGGTGTTTAACGTCAGACGATTGATGCATTTATAGCTATGAAAATGCTAATGCAGAATCGAATGGGGTGATAGTACGCTATCAACTAGGCCACCGAAAATGCCAAGCCCTGGCCGGGAATCGAACCCGGGCTCTCGGGGTGAAAGCCTAGGCGGCCTACTAGAAATACAACCACTATTACAAAAAACGTTCTTGATATATGCGGCTAAAGTCCAAATAATTGGACTATTTTCCGCTACGAACGTTGCAAGCTGCAAGGTCAGGGTAGAAGGAGTTTGAGAAACTAGACAGTACTATTATCTGTTTAATTGTAGTTGAACTTTCTGCCGCAAGATGTCTCACGCAGCGAACTGGGCCACCGAGGCTTATTGTTTAAAGTTCTCTATAAGAAAATAAATGCTTCATGACTGATGATAAATCAATCAAACAAGAATTTACACGTTGTAGTACGGGTTTGACAATCACGAGGTAGGTTACCCCAATATAAATCTGAACATTCTGTATCTACCTGCTCTTGAGTTAGATTCCTTCATTCCGAGTTGGGTTGCATGGCTGACGGTCCTTGAGGTTACCGTTGCCTAGGTAACGGTTTCAAACACAGTACTTTCCCAGAATCCGTTGCGGTACTAAATATTTAGATTTCAAAGATACAAACGTATTATTTAAACTGACTGAACTTCGCTTCCGGTTTACGTTCATCTTACTTCCGCTCCGCTCAGCTCCGTACCGCAGTATTAGCCGCCAGGCCTTAATCACAGTTCCCGCTAGAATGAGCAAGCTGCAATACTTGTACTCGAACGTCCTTCTATGGGTGTTCAGTCTTTATCCGGCGCTGGTGTAAGTGTCAACGAACCCCGACAGATGTTTCTTTTTGTGCACACTTGGGCTAATGCAGACGATGAGATGATTTATAGCGTATGAAAATGCCAAGCCCTGGCCGGGAATCGAACCCGGGTCCTCGGGGTGAAAGCCCATTACGCTATCAACTAGGCCACCGAGGCGGTTTGATAATGGTAGAATGCTGGTGGTAAAATGCTCGCCTGCCGACAGATGTTAATGACGTCACACGTAAACGCGCAAAAACTGTAATTTGACTAAAAGATAAAAACTTAACTTACTATTCAAGACCCCGCTCTGACATTATGTTACAGTTTTATTAATGCTTACAATGCACACAAAGTTTAATAGGAAGAGTTATAAACAGAATATTATTTAATATTATCCAGGGAAATATTAAACAATTGATAACTTTTCACCAACAAAATTTCAGTATATTTCTATTGTTTCACTAAACAAAATAAAAACTGAAGTATGATTATAGTAAAAAAATCGAGCTAGCTAACTCTATGTCTAAAAAATAATATTTTCAAGATCCTCTAGTCAAAAAAGGGTTTTCCTTGAAGGTCTGTCCGCTCTAGTGTGTCATATCGCTGGAAACTAAATGTTGAAAATGTTTAAGAATTCTGGATTCTATTTTCCCATATCTCGGAATTTATTGTCCAAGCTACCTAATTCAATATTCACGTCAAGCTTAAATCAGATGGGACAAAATTACGAAACGCTATATAGTAATGGTCGCTCCAATAGCACAGTTCCTAATTAGAACTGTTAAAAATTAATTTAAATGGTGATTCAATAAGAACGCCGGTTTTAAATTGAGCCATTGTTGCATTGTTTCCATGGCAACGTGTTATTTATATCTTTGTTTAATCGGTATTTTTTTAGGTTAATTATCGTGGAACACCTTATAGTGGAACAACGAATATTGCGAAACACATTACAAATATGGAAGCCGCCTCGGTGGTCTAGTTGATAGCGTACTGGCTTTCACCCCGAGGGCCCGGGTTCGATTTCCGGCAAGGGCTTGGCATTTTCATACGCTATAAATCATCCCATCGTCTGCATTAGCCCACGTGTGCACAATAGTCGGACGTCAAAAAAAAAAAAAAAAAAAAAAAATTACAAATATGGCGCAGAAACTGTACGAAAGCTTCGTGCGGCTTAAGGTCGTCATAACGCACCTAACGCGTCAACCGTTTGTAGGCTAATGATAAAATTTGAGACAATAGGTTCGATTGCCGACATCAAAACACCAGTGCGCTCTCGTTACAGCCGGTCTGTGCGTGACAGTGTTGCCGCAAGTCCACCAGTGCGCTCTCGTTACAGCCGGTCTGTGCGTGACAGTGTTGCCGCAAGTCCACCAGTGCGCTCTCGTTACAGCCGGTCTGTGCGTGACAGTGTTGCCGTGCAAGTCCACCAGTGCGCTCTCGTTACAGCCGGTCTGTGCGTGACAGTGTTGCCGCAAGTCCACCAGTGCGCTCTCGTTACAGCCGGTCTGTGCGTGACAGTGTTGCCGCAAGTCCACCAGTGCGCTCTCGTTACAGCCGGTCTGTGCGTGACAGTGTTGCCGCAAGTCCACCAGTGCGCTCTCGTTACAGCCGGTCTGTGCGTGACAGTGTTGCCGCAAGTCCACCAGTGCGCTCTCGTTACAGCCGGTCTGTGCGTGACAGTGTTGCCGCAAGTCCACCAGTGCGCTCTCGTTACAGCCGGTCTGTGCGTGACAGTGTTGCCGCAAGTCCACCAGTGCGCTCTCGTTACAGCCGGTCTGTGCGTGACAGTGTTGCCGCAAGTCCACCAGTGCGCTCTCGTTACAGCCGGTCTGTGCGTGACAGTGTTGCCGCAAGTCCACCAGTGCGCTCTCGTTACAGCCGGTCTGTGCGTGACAGTGTTGCCGCAAGTCCACCAGTGCGCTCTCGTTACAGCCGGTCTGTGCGTGACAGTGTTGCCGCAAGTCCACCAGTGCGCTCTCGTTACAGCCGGTCTGGTCTGAACATCGCACTGTGCGTGACAGTGTTGCCGCGAGTTCACAGAAGTCGTTTACAACAGTTGGGTATCTCGAAAAGCTCACTTCAGCGAGTTCTGACATGCAGGCCTGCAAAATTCAGGTAACTCAAGAACTGAAACTAACGGACCATTTGCTAACGGGACAGTTTATTGAACGGATTTTGTAGAGAAACCATGCAGGCGATAATTTTGCAAAGACAATTTTTTTTTTTTTTTTTTTTTTTTGATGTTTAACGTCTGACTATTGTGCACACTTGGGCTAATGCAGACGATGGGATGATTTATAGCGTATGAAAATGCCAAGCCCTGGCCGGGAATCGATCCCGGGTCCTCGTACGCTATCAACTAGGCCACCGAGGCGGTTTGCAAAGACAATAAGCTTCCCTGATGGGGCATGTTTTAATTTAAGCTGCTGCGTTAGTACTGTTTCATTTAGGGGGCAGGAAATCCTTGCTTAACTCATTCCACGGTAACGTACCCGAGATGGTAACTATGTGGTAAAGATTCTGGCTTTGTAGGACCATCGGGCCTTATTTTTTTGAAAATGAAGATGGAAATGCCTTGACAGTGAATGAACAATACTACATTTTTTTGTGTTTAACGTCCGACTGTTGTGCACACGGGCTAATGCAGACAATGGGATGATTTATAGCGTATGAAAATGCCAAGCCCTGGCCGGGAATCGAACCCGGGTCCTCGGGGTGAAAGCCTAGTACGCTATCAACTAGGCCACCGAGGCGGCTGAATATGAACTACAGGAATATGAATGAAACATTTTTAGGTCTTACCTTAATAATGTGAATATTAAGGTTTTGTGAACAATTATGGTTTCAACAGGATGCCAATACCTGTTACACCTCACACGAAAAGGTGACCTTGTTGAGAAATAAATTTCCCATCAGAGTCCAGAACTGGCCAGCAAGGTCACGTGACCTAACACCTTGTGGCGTCTTCCTTTGGTGGTATTTAAAATAACAACAAAAAATAATACTCGAACAAGATCTCAACTAAAGGAAGGGATTCGCAATGTCCTCGCCCAAATCGACGAGAACACCTGATTGCATTGGTCGAGTTGCAACATGCAGAGTACGTCTTGGAGGAGATATGCCAAAAATTTCATGCGTAATTTTTTGTAGTGGCAACATGTATCCTTTGTGTTGATGTTGAAATATGCTACATTTCAAAAACTTTTTGAATAAATTATTCAGCACTTGAAAACAGTGTCCTTATTGAAACACCCTTTAATTATTGTAAAATAAGTTTTGATTATTTATATGGTGAAGGATTTTTTTTTAACGTCCGACTATTGTGCACACTTGGGCTAATGCAGACGATTGGATGATTTATAGCGTATGAAAATGCAAGCCCTCGCCGGGAATCGAACCCGGGTCCTCGGGGTGAAAGCCTAGTACGCTATCCACTAGGCCACCGAGGCGGCTCATTAGTTTGAAAGGAATGCAATATATATATATATATATATATATATATATATATATATATATATATATATACAGAGAGAGAGAGAGATTTTGAGTGTGTTAACGTCCGACTATTGTGCACACTTGGGCTAATGCAGACGATTGGATGATTTATAGCGTATGCTACCAAGCCCTCGCCAGAATCGAACCCTGGTCCTCGGGGTGAAAGCCTGTATTTACTAGGCACCGAGGCGGCTCATTAGTTTGAAAGGAATGCATATATATATATATATATATATATATATATATATATATATATATATATATATACAGAGAGAGAGAGAGAGAGAAGATTTTGGTGTTTAACGTCCGACTATTGTGCACACTTGGGCTAATGCAGACGATTGGATGATTTATAGCTTATGAAACTGCCAAGCCCTCGCCGGGAATCGTCCTCTAGGCCATTAGTTTGAAAGGAATGCATATATATATATATATATATATATATATATATATATATATAGAGAGAGAGAGAGAGAGAGAGAGAGAGAGAGAGAGAGAGGGTGAAAGCCTAGTACGCTATCCACTAGGCCACCGAGGCGGCTGATATGGTGAGGTCAAAGAGGGAGACTGGATGTAATAAACATTAATAAACCGACGAGTAAATATTAATCAAACATTTGTTTATTCTTATAACGTTATTCCCTTTATGTACTGTGTGATATAATGTATTCTTTGTATGAAACGAACTAACGTTGAAAATTTCCACTAAAATAGAACTACTTCAAAAAATACTTCCTTATTCGCAAAAAAAAATATTTTCCTCGTGTTTTACAAGAATACAAAATACAAAACTTAATATTTTACAAGAAAAAGTCCACTTTACCAGACCTTTTTAAATTTCCTTAACGATAAATATCAGCTTTATAAAAATTTCTTTTGACAGTTCTTCCTTCTTCCACAGTTCATTTCCTGTAACGTACAATCACTCCGTCTCTTCGGCAACTCTCCTGATGTCACGCTAAACTAAGTTAATAAGAAGTTTGCGCGCGTTACAACAATTTCAAGAGAAAAACGTTCAACGTGACTTTTTATCAATTACTTGTTTTGTCCATTTAATATTAAAACTGAATTTTGTAATAGTGAGTTTTTTGTTCAAAAATAAATAATATTTATATATTCTCACGTTAATTAATTTTAATTTAGAATACATGGTGTTTCAAAAATAAATTCGAAGTATCGATTATGTATTTCAAAACAATTTTTTTTTTTTTAACGTTCGACTATTGTGCACACTTGTCTAATGCAGACGATGGGATGATTTATAGCGTATGAAAATACCAAGCCCTGGCCGGGAATCGAACCCGGGTCCTCTGGGTGAAAGCCTAGTACTCTAATCACTAGGCCAACGAGGCGGCTCCCACATAATATTTCCGTCTGTAGATGTATCATCAAATCAAGTGTCCAATTTCAATTAATGTTTTCTTCCAGGTAGTTTCCTAATATGACGTAATCATTTTCATTTTTTTTTTTGTAAAAAAGCTATTCAAAAATTTCTAAAAGTATTTCGGGATTTGTAAACTGAAATCGGAAAATCAGAATAATTTTTAAAATTTTTATTTTGTCCAAATTTTTGCCACATTCGCAGATCTAAAATACTGAAAACTACGTTCACGAGTTCTATATGAGAAAGTTTCTGCAATTATATACTTTAAAACCACTTTGCTTATCAACATGTGACGCAAATATTTGTAGGTGTATAATTACAGTTTTATTACATATTCGCGAAATTATCAAATATTTAATACTTAACAATTTTTGTAATTGTTAACAAACTCTTTCGACGACCGACCAAATACAGAAACACATTTTAATCCATTAAAAGTATTTTCAAAATAAAAACAACAGCATTGAAACCAGAATAATAACAATTGAAATCGGTTCAGGGCTCATAAATGTGTTATTAATAGAATATTCCCGAGGGTGGACTTGTGTGCATGCCACTTGATAAGCAGCCCCTACCCTTTCAACCCTAGTGTTCAAATTAATTTTATATTCCCTCTATTACTTGCTTTTCATCCTGTGGGATCGGTGAATAAAATGTTGACATAATATAATTAATCTGAAGGCTTTTGTTTCTTTGTGTTGCCCCTCTCCATTTTGTATTCCATGTTTAATGTTTTTTACGGATTTTTCTGGGTATCGAATTAGTCCAAGCTAGTGTATGCCAGAATTATTTCAATTAAATGAAAACTATTTGTTTTATATATATACGAGGTGTATTCACAAAGTAAACGAGAATTTTTTAATTTCGCGGGCTTGGAGAGTCTCATTGTCATGGCTCGACAAGTGCGGTCGAACGTGAAGGTTATGCTCACTGTTCTTCGACATTAATGGCATAGTGCATCATGAATTCCTGCCACCAGGTGAAACGGTCAATGTGGAGTACTACCTACAAGTTTGCGTGAAGCAATCCGAAAAAACTCCCGGATCTGTGGAAAAACAATTCATGACTTTTACACCACGATAATGCACCAGCTCACACTTTATTGCTTGTTCGTGAATTTTTGGCCAAAAACAGTCCTGTAACGATGCCCCAGCCTCCATATTCGCCATACATGGCTCCGTGTGACTTTTTCCTATTTCCAAAAATAAAGAGAACCTTAAAGGGCCGTCGTTTTACAGCCGTAGATGACATTAAAAGCGCATCGCTGAAAGAACTAAAGGCTATCTCAAAGATCGAGTTTGAGAAGTGTTTCGAGGATTGGAAGAAGCGCTGGCACAAGTGCATAATCTCCAATGGGGACTATTTTGAAGGCGACAACATCAATGTAGAAGAATAAATAAATATTTTGTTCAAAAAATTAAAATTCTCGATACTTTTTGAACTCACCTCGTACATGTTTCATATGCTTCTATATAGCGTTCTATATTTTGAGTCACACAATTTCCTACGCAGTGTGATCTCTGTGTTTTATGCACTCAAGGGCTTCTAGTTTAGTTGTTATTAATATAGGATATGCTTAATTTTACGTTTTCCTTGCTTAAAGATTTAGCAACAAAAATTATTCCCACCACACTTTGTTGTTGCGTTGTTGTTATGCCACTTGTTTGTTTGTTTAACTATGCATTACTTACTAATATTCAATAAAGAAATATTATTTTTGTAATTAACCATTTTTTTAAAATATTGCTACAATATTAGAGCAAGCCTTGTAGCAATAGTTAGATATTTCTATAATCTATCACAGAACAAGATAGCTGTAGGCAGCCACCACGTATCTGCAACACTCACACGTCAAAGGAAACAAACTTCATAACCAAGTTCAGAAAGTTAACAACAGTTACCCGAGAATTATCCAATGTGACAGCTTATCAGTGTTGGTTAATTTTGATAATTCTCATTATTCTGTAATAATTTCTTTAAAACGTTTGTTATTTAATTTCTTTTGAATGTTTCGCAAGCATGCATTGATTTCTTAAACAATTGAAAACAATACAAGGTAATTTAAAAACAACCACTATAAATTCTACTTTTAGAAGAGGTGGGAAAATACTTTTAGAAGAGGTGGAAAAATACTTTTAGAAGAGGTGGGAAAATACTTTTAGAAGAGGTGGGAAAATACTTTTAGAAGAGGTGGGAAAATAGTTTTAGAAGAGGTGGGAAAATAGTTTTAGAAGAGGTGGGAAAATAGTTTTAGAAGAGGTGGGAAAATAGTTTTAGAAGAGGTGGGAAAATAGTTTTAGAAGAGGTGGGAAAATAGTTTTAGAAGAGGTGGGAAAATAGTTTTAGAAGAGTAACACTATAAAAATACTTTTAGAAGAGGTGGGAAAATACTTTTAGAAGAGGTGGGAAAATACTTTTAGAAGAGGTGGGAAAATACTTTTAGAAGAGGTGGGAAAATACTTTTAGAAGAGGTGGGAAGTTAAAAAGTAAACTATAATTTTTTTAAGAGGTGGAAAAATAGTTTTAGAAGAGGTGGGAAAATAGTTTTAGAAGAGGTGGGAAAATACTTTTAGAAGAGGTGGGAAAATAGTTTTAGAAGAGGTGGGAAAATAGTTTTAGAAGAGGTGGGAAAATACTTTTAGAAGAGGTGGGAAAAATAGTTTTAGAAGAGGTGGGAAAATACTTTTAGAAGAGGTGGGAAAATACTTTTAGAAGAGGTGGAAAAATAGTTTTAGAAGAGGTGGGGGTAAAAATAATTTTAGAAGAGGTGGGAAAATACTTTTAGAAGAGGTTAGAAGAGGTGGGGGAAAATACTTTTAGAAGAGGTGGGAAAATACTTGATTTTTAGAAGAGGTGGGAAAATACTTTAGAAGAGGTTTATCAAATATTTTTGATTTGTTCCATTATTTATGAAGAGGTCAAAAGGAAAATACTTTTAGAAGAGGTGGGAAAATAGTTTCTTGATAAAGACAAGACTAATCTGTTCGATAACTTTTTCACTTTTTTGTTATGGTTTTGGATTCATTGATTTAATTCATTTTCTACCTTGATAAAAGTATCGTTTCCCTTAGAGTCACCTTTAAATTTTGAACTTTTATCATTATTAAATTCATTTTTTGTCATTGTAAATGCCAACTTCAATGGAAACTGCAATATTTTAATTTGGAAATGCAGGTTGTTTGGAATTATAAGATTGTTTCAATTAAAATCATTGCAAATGTAAGCTTATAAACAATAATTTTATAATAAGTAATAACAGGGATTCAGATTTTTAAAACCATGTTAATTTTAAATTTCATCTGAATCGGTCCAGTAGTTAATGTGTGATTGAATAACAAACAAAAACACACACATAAACTTTCAAATTTAAAATATTATATTAAGAAGTATAAAATATTATTAAAACGTCACTGTTGTAGCCTACAGTTAACACACATCACAAAACTTAATACTAAATAATTCAGTTGCACTGGGTAAGTAGTATAATGTATTTAAATATTTATTATTCACACATACCAATATATAATAACGCATAAAACGTCACTGTTACACAGTTAACACTTGTCATAAAACTAAATACTAAATAAAGTTGGACTGGGTAAGTAGTATAATGGCGTTTAAAATAATTTAAATATTTATTATTCACACCTACCAGTATATAATAATGTATAAAACGTCACTGTTACACAGTTAACACTTGACACAAAACTAAATAATTACGTTGGACTGTGTAAGTAATATAATGGCGCGAACGTACAAGTTTTCACTTCAAAAATACATTTAAAAAAATATTTTCCCACATAGGCCTACACCGCCATAAGAAGTAGTCACTTCAATAAATCGAAATTAAAAATCAAATAAATTCATTAAACGTTTAAAATTTTTAATTATAATTTTAAAGTGTGTATAAATAAGAAAGTTACGTAGTAATAGTTACCGGACTATGTTAAATTATTTGTTTTATTCTGGCTTTACGTAAAGGATATACCATAAAAACCATAACTTCGTTTTTAAAATCTTCATAGTAGAAAAAGCAGTATAAGTACTGTACTTCATACAAACGATGTTTACACCATTGATAAAAATAATGAAAGCTTATAAAAATAGTTTTATTTAAATTATGAGAATACAGTGGAACCTTGATAATCCGAAATAATTGGGACCAAAAATGGTTCCGATTTTCAAGCGTAAACATAAATGTGACTGACAGCAGTATAAATAAAGTTCCACAAAGTACAGAAAATACTTTTGTTTAAGACGTAAGGACAAATGTTGGGACAGTTTTTGAGGGAAGTTATACGTACGATTAGCAAAGAGTTCTAAGAGGGCTGTATGCACGGCATGTTTTGCTTTCGATATTTGCACAAAAACACTAATTATATATTGGGCTATCAGGCATTTTTTTGTATTATTTATCACTGAAAACAAAATAATGGAACTGTGCAACCGCCCTTACCAGCACAAAGCGGTGAAAAACAAAACCACTACGTTTAACATGGCGGCACTTCCTACACGATACACGATACACGACTAACTCTGGTACCCAGACGGAAAGAAATGGACATTACAAAATGTACGCTTTTACGAGCAGACACACAAATAGGACAAAAAAAACGAAAAGACTTGAGTATTGTGACTTTGTATTTAAGAATGATTTGACACATAACGTTTTTGGTTTAAAAATCATTCAAAGCAATGTTTTTTTAAATTTCTTTGAGAAAATTTGTATTTATAGTTTTGTTTTTTCGCTTAATGCCATTTCTTTGGATAATAAACAATATAAATTTGAACATTATTTTTAGTCGTATAAAACTTTATATTCAGATTTTCAAGAACGGCCATACTTCAATGCAACGAAGAACATTAGTGCAAAATTTATTTTTGGTTATCTTGCATTCGGGTTATCAAAATTCTACTGTAACAAACAACGTGGCTTATTTACATTAAATTCGTTATCATTGCCTTTTTTTACCTTGCTTGAAACTAAAACGTAAATAACTTTTACAATGAACTAAATATAAATTTGCTCATTAAAGTTTATTAGCTGAAACTTTATTCAACATGTTTGTACTCGCTTGTACAGAAATCGTAAAACAAAGATTATTTTTTCTAGAAGTTTTAACAATTTTTCACGCTAAAATATAATTATTGAAAATGTTAATGAGTTAAAACATGCTGCAACACACGAGTGTAAGAGCATTCATCAAAATATTTACTATTTTTTCACTTTATTACACTATATTCACTTTTACTCTTTCAATATTAGGCAGTAAAGAAACATTTAGGTAGGTAAATAAAGTACTTATCATTTGGTGTTAAAATCTTTAAACATATAATTATTTTAATATACCTTTAAGAATTAATATTCAAAATAAAAAAAGCCGCCTCAGTGGCCTAGTTGATAGCGTACTAGGCTTTAACCCCGAGGACCCGGGTTCGATTCCCGGCCAGGGCTTGGCATTTTCATACGCTATAAATCATCCCATCGTCTGCATTAGCCCACGTGTGCACAATAGTCCGTTAAACACAAAAAAATGCCCATACACATTAAATTTATTAATAGTGTCATTACAACAGTATCTGTATGGATTAACACTACACATTAGATATTTTTTTCTTCGCGTACTTATAATGAATAAATACTTTAAAACAGAAGATCCCTTATATTAGTCGTCAAAAACTAGTGGTACTGAAGCATTTAAAAAATTCTTACTCTCGTTTTGTGTGAAATTTTGATGGAAACATGCCTTATACACCTTGATACACCTCGTACGTCCTGTCGAGGGATCAGTGAGTGTAATGTTGGCATAATGTAATTAATTCACGGGCACCTGTTTGTCATTCCGTCCTCTTGGTTGTTCTCTGCCGCTGTACACACCGGTTTACTGTTCAGCAAGGCCTATCGCTTGTAATTAAAGCTCCTGGTGTGTACTTTGTCCTTGTACTGGTGTCGGCAACGTTTTTAGTAAAATAAAATTTCAATTTACGTAAAGTTTGAATAAAAACTTTCTTTAAAAGCAACACTTTATTAAAGTGAAATGTATTTTATTGAAGTTATAATTTCAAACAGAACTATGATTTATTTTATTTAAATTATCTCAATAACAGAATTAAAAATGACGTGAATATATAAAATTACTTTTGTAATTATCGTGTATTTTATTTTGTTGTAACTGCATATATGGTTAGTTTATTTTATATTATTGATTTAGGTGCAATTTTAAATTTTTTATGTTGCACAATTAGGTACCAGTAGGCATTTTTAAAACGTTATTAACTTGTTCTAAACAAGAAAATTCAGAACGTAATATTCTGTACGTATTTATTCTTCTACATTTATTCATATCTGTATATTTTAAGGTTATTTTATTTTCTATGAATCTACAGAAAGCAATACAAGGTCAACAAATATTAATTGCAATTGCCTATAATTAATTATGAACTGAAAACATGGTTACGACCTTTTGGTGTCTGAAAATGTAACAGTTTCATCACAATGGTCGTTGTTTGTTTCGAGAAATTTGTTTTCGTTCATTTTTAAATCAATTACTCTTAAAAATCTAAAGAATTTAAAAAAATGTTTATTATTTCTCCAGCAATTCCAGTGTGTAAGCTTAAGAAATTTTTAAATCTTTAACATTTCTTTAAGAATCAGTGCATAGAATTTTAAATCTTTTTTAAGTTCGAAAGTATATTTTTAAAAATATGGATACCGGCTGTAAGTGAGTTTTCCTCAATAAACTCCGTAACTGTAAATATATTTTATTCCAAGTTCAGTACAGCCACGTGAGTTATGAATTTTCATAATATAAACAAAATATTATAAAATCTTAGAAACGTATTTGAGAATTATAATCGATTTCATTGTTTGTTTAACTGGATTTTTTAAAAGAGATAATTGCCGCCTCGGTGGCCTAGTGGATAGCGTACTGGGCTTTCACCCCGAGGACCCGGGTTCGATTCCCGGCAAGGGCTTGGCATTTTCATACGCTATAAATCATTCCATCGTCTGCATTAGCCCAAGTGTGCACAATAGTCGGACGTTAAACACCAAAAAAATCTCTCTCTCTCTCTCTCTCTCTCTCTCTCTCTCTCTCTCTCTCTCTCTCTCTCTGTATATATATATATATATATATATATATATATATATATATATATATATATTGCATTCCTTTCAAACTAATGAGCCGCCTCGGTGGCCTAGTGGATAGCGTACTAGGCTTTCACCCCGAGGACCCGGGTTCGATTCCCGGCAAGGGCTTGGCATTTTCATACGCTATAAATCATCCCATCGTCTGCATTAGCCCAAGTGTGCACAATAGTCGGACGTTAAACACAAAAAAATCTCTCTCTCTCTCTCTCTCTCTCTCTCTCTCTCTCTCTCTCTCTCTCTCTCTCTATATATATATATATATATATATATATATATATATATATATTGCATTCTTTCAAACTAATGAGCCGCCTCGGTGGCCTAGATTCTGGGCTTTCACCCCGAGGACCCGGGTTCGATTCCCGGCCAGGGCTTGGCATTTTCATACGCTATAAATCATCCCATCGTCTGCATTAGCCCAAGTGTGCACAATAGTCGGACGTTAAACACAAAAAAAGAGAGATAATTAAATATAACAAAATTTGTGAAATGTTTTTGTCACATTCATTGTTTTTAATCTTTGGAAAAAAAACTACGTCATACATATTTCGACTACCCATCGACATAATTTCGTATTTTATTAACAAAATATTTTTGTTAAAGAACAGAAGTACTTGAAATGCTGTTTGTTATGAGTTACCTATTTATTAAATACATTCTTTAATTTTTTTTACTTAAAAAACATATAAATATTTGATTATTTATAACTACGTTTTCACTTTCAGTATATAAATGTTTATCAAAAGTTAACCTATGAAACTAACAGCACAAGTTGATAGAATTTATCATTATTTCGCATCAGTTCGCTACTAGCATTTTCATTATCTTCAAAATGATCCTGAAATATAAAACCTTATTATTACATAGAACACAACTGTTATCTAATTTATTTCCAAGGAAGTTCTCGAACGTGCAGCAACCCACATGCCCTCAGCACTCGCACGTAACTAACTTAATAATCAAGTTCACAAAGTTACAAAAGTTGCACGGGAAATTATCAAATGTGACAGCTTGTCAGGCTGACTTAGTTCATCTAAAGAAATTTATTTCATTATTTGTCTAAGTAACTTTTTTTAAAAACTTTTTGTTGTTAACAGTAAAACAGCTGGAAATATTTCCCAATATTACGTATTAATAATAGTATAAGATCAATGTAGAGTGTTTTAAAGATTTTCGTTCTTATTTACTCTATAAATATAAAAAACATAAGATAAAACTCTATAAATATAACTCTAATACTCTATTATTTACTCTAATAAATAAATAAATAAACTCTATAAATATAAAAACATAAGATAAAACTCTATAAATATAACTCTAATACTCTATTATTTACTCTAATAAATAAATAAACTCTATAAATATAAAAACATAAGATAAAACTCTATAAATATAACTCTAATACTCTATTATTTACTCTAATAAATAAACTCTATAAATATAAAAACATAAGATAAAACTCTATAAATATAAATCTAATACTCTATTATTTACTCTAATAAATAAATAAATAAACTCTATAAATATAAAAACATAAGATAAAACTCTATAAATATAAATCTAATACTCTATTATTTACTCTAATAAATAAATAAATAAATAAATAAACTCTATAAATATAAAAACATAAAACTATAAATATAATAAAACTCTATAAATATAAATCTAATACTATAAATATAAAAACATAAGATAAAACTCTATAAATATAACTCTAATATATTATTTATAATAAATAATTAAATAAACTCTATAAATATAAAAACATAAGATAAAACTCTATAAATTTAAATCTAATACTCTATTATTTACTCTAATAAATAAATAAATAAACTCTATAAATATTAAAACATAAGATAAAACTCTATAAATATAAATCTATTATACTCTATTATTTACTCTAAATAACTCTATAAAATAAATATTATTTACTCTAATAAATAAACTCTATAAATATAAAAACATAAGATAAAACTCTATAAATATAACTCTAATACTCTATTATTTACTTTAATAAATAAATAAATAAACTCTATAAATATAAAACGAGAAACGAGCACGTTATGTGATACAACGAGTGCTCTTAATATTTATCTAAACAGCTGTTCTTTGGATAATACAATTTCAATTCAAGATGTTTTTATTGACATCGAGTATAAATAATAACAAATTAATCGTTGTATTTTGATTGTTAATATTTTAAGATTTGTGAATATGACCATGAGAAAACTTAAAATGTAGAAGCTTAAACAGCTTAATTTTTTATGATCAGACTTTATGAATAAGACTGAAGACTTCGAATGTAACTGAAATGATTACATGGGAAATTGATTATTTAGCAGTCACAAAGCGGCAAGAGACCAACTTTATAAAAAGCACTATTAGGAAAGTAAGGAAATCTATAATCAAAATCCAGAATAAATTGATAAAATCATTGTTACATAACTACTTAAAAATGAAAAAACTGAGTGAAAATAGAAAATGAAGCCTTAAAAATGAAAAATTAATCCAAAATAGATTTACACACATAAAGCCTAAAAAGAATTTACAGTGAAAATTTAAAATAAAGTATTAAGTTGTAACCTAGATATATAATTTGTTATTTTTAAAATAACTGAAATAAATTTAAACATTTATACAATCGATCAAATTGCCACTCCACGAAGAAAATTGAAAAAGAATAAATTTAATCACGTTATATGGGGCAATATTAAAATTGAAGGAATACACTTATAATTGAATGAATATTATAATGTTATAATGAAATTATTTGTGCTTATAATCTCATAAAGATTGTAGTTAAATTAAAGTTAAAATAGTTAAATTGCATATTCATTAAATATAATTTCAAAAACCTATTTACAGTAAATCATCAAATTGTTTTATATAAAAGGAAGGTAAATAGTTATTTTAATTAATAGAAAAATGTAAAATTTAAGTTCCAAGTTTAGCCTAAAAAGTGTAGCAGATTAAATAACTGTTCACCTCCGAGATAGATACATACATACATACAATAAATAAATACATATATACAATATTTAAATAGTTTTCGCCGCCTCGGTGGCCTAGTTGATAGCGTACTAGGCTTTCACTCCGAGGACCCGGGTTCGATTCCCGGCCAGGGCTTGGCATTTTCATACGATATAAATCATCCCATCGTCTGCATTAGCCCAAGTGTGCACAATAGACGGACGTTAAACACACAGAAAAAATTAAATATTTTTCAAATATTGTATATGCTCTGCAATCGGTGTATTGAAACATTTTAACTAAATAACCAGGTTTCGTGCCCGGTTGTTCTATAGTAACTGAACAAAAAGTTTAATAGGAAATCGTAGATGGCAGGCAAGTAGTCATACATATAAATAAAAAATTTCGGAATATAAATATAAAAACAAAAGTCAATTATCTAAAGTGGCTGCAGTGAGTGATTAGTAAACTCTACTTTTTTTCATTTCCTATTGTGAGACATGGCAAACAGTAATTGTCACTGATTCAAGGATTTAAAATTACTATTTATAGTATAAAATTGTCACAATAACATACTGATTGTGTTATTGTGCCATTGTGATCCAAAACAATGGCTTGGAGAAGTCTGCTGTTGAAGAAAGGGTACGCAAAATGGAAAGAGCATATGGTATCACTAAAAATTATTATAACAAAAAGTGCTTATCTAAAAATCTTAAAATAAGGCACTACACTACAGTAGTGAAACCGGAATGCCTGTACTCAAATAAATGCTTGGTACTACATTATAGTTTAGATAAAATGAAAATACTAGAAAGGAGAATCATGAGAAAAATTTTAGGCCCAGTGAAAACTAAAGAAATATGGAAACTAAGATCTAATGATGAAATATACAGGAACATAGAAGACATGACAGAGACGATAAGGAAGAGAAGACTGCAATTTTTTGGACATATGTACAGGATGAATGATTCAAGACTAGCGAAAAGGATACTCAAATACCTATGGGATAAAAAGTCAACAACCAGTTGGATTCAAGAGGTAAGGAAAGATTTAGAAAGAAATAATATTAAAGAAGAAGAAACGCTGAACAGAAAGATTTTTAGAAAGAGGATATTGAGTATGGAGGGATTCCAAAGGAGATTGCAGAAGAAACCTGGTGCTAAGTGGTCCGAAGACATAAAGAAGCTGCATAGTGAAAGGATGAGGAAATATTGGAGGGAACGGAAGAGAAAACAGCTAAGTGTGAAGAATTGAAATTGTCACGTGGTCCCTAGCAGGCCTCATCGAAAGAAGAAGAAGAAGAAGAAGAAGAATATAATTATTTATATTATAAAATTGCCACAATAACATACTGATTAGTCGATAAGGTAGAACCAGCGGTACTGCTGGGATACTTTGGGGTGTTTTGGAAATATATAAGCTGTTTAAGTATAGTGAAATATCTGTCGTAACTAGAGGGGTTGTTTTTCTTTAAACAAATACACACACCGTTGAGTGAGACACAAGTGCATAACCGCTTTTACTTTCACAAGCCGTTGTAACCGAATAACTTCCACTTTTTGGACACCTTAATTTTATAGTTCTACATTTTATTTTATTAACTCTAATAATTAACAAACATATAATAGCTTCTTTCAGAAAAAATGTGTTCATCCGTTTAGGTCCCGGTCTGTTTCTTGAACAAACAAACATACGTCTACGTTTATTATAAAAAATACGCCTTCATTATAGCTGGCGAGAAATAGCGAACAGTTCTGTATTGGCTACGTAAACCTGTATTGGCTACGTAAACCTGTATTGGCTACGTAAACCTGTATTGGCTACGTAAACCTGTATTGGCTACGTAAACCTGTATTGGCTACGTAAACCTGTATTGGCTACGTAAACCTGTATTGGCTACGTAAACCTGTATTGGCTACGTAAACCTGTATTGGCTACGTAAACCTGTATTGGCTACGTAAACCTGTATTGGATACGTAAACCTGTATTGGATACGTAAACCTGTATTGGCTACGTAAACCTGTATTGGCTACGTAAACCTGTATTGGCTACGTAAACCTGTATTGGCTACGTAAACCTGTATTGGCTACGTAAACCTGTATTGGCTACGTAAACCTGTATTGGATACGTAAACCTGTATTGGATACGTAAACCTGTATTGGATACGTAAACCTGTATTGCTACGTAAACCTGTATTGGCTACGTAAACCTGTATTGGATACGTAAACCTGTATTGGCTACGTAAACCTGTATTGGCTACGTAAACCTGTATTGGTTACGTAAACCTGTATTAGCTACGTAAACCTGTATTGGATACGTAAACCTGTATTGGCTACGTGAACCTGTATTGGCTACGTAAACCTGTATTGGCTACGTAAACCTGTATTGGCTACGTAAACCTGTATTGGCTACGTAAACCTGTATTGGCTACGTAAACCTGTATTGGCTACGTAAACCTGTATTGGCTACGTAAACCTGTATTGGCTACGTAAACCTGTATTGGCTACGTAAACCTGTATTGGCTACGTAAACCTGTATTGGCTACGTAAACCTGTATTGGCTACGTAAACCTGTATTTACGTAAACCTGTATTGGCTACGTAAACCTGTATTGGCTACGTAAACCTGTATTGGCTACGTAAACCTGTATTGGCTACGTAAACCTGTATTGGCTACGTAAACCTGTATTGGCTACGTAAACCTGTATTGGCTACGTAAACCTGTATTGGCTACGTAAACCTACGTAAACCTTGGCTACGTAAACCTGTATTGGCTACGTAAACCTGTATTGGCTACGTAAACCTGTATTGGCTACGTAAACCTGTATTGGCTACGTAAACCTGTATTGGCTACGTAAACCTGTATTGGCTACGTAAACCTGTATTGGCTACGTAAACCTGTATTGACTACGTAAACCTGTATTGGCTACGTAAACCTGTATTGGCTACGTAAACCTGTATGCTACGTAAACCTGTATGCTACGTAAACCTGTATTGGCTACGTAAACCTGTATTGGCTACGTAAACCTGTATTGGCTACGTAAACCTGTATTGGCTACGTAAACCTGTATTGGCTACAGTGAGAAAGTAAACACCCAAATATTAAACAACGGCACGCAAAAATTGTTTGTTAAGTTGTACAGGCAAAGCAAAAAGTTATCTCATATTCGTAAAGTGCGTGCTTCCCGGTCTTGTGTTTTACCCAAACAAATCCAATATAACCACCATTACATCCCTCGTTCAACATGCGGCGACAATTTATTAAAACTTTGAGCGTGTCTCTAATTATTTACTTGTGGCGACAACTGCAACCGAATTGAATATACCGCACACGCGTGATGCAAGGATACGTGTCCTGGTTATGGAAAGGATTTTTCAATTTAAATAAATCGGTTAAGCGTGTGATAAATCCAAAAATTTAATATTAAGTGCATATTAATACAATTCAATTTATTTTATTTCACATTATTCACTCTTAGTATATATTACTTCATTTCTCAATAAACAAAGTATTTTATTATGACTGCGGAAAAACCAATCACGATATTTCGATATCTCGATATATATCGATATATCGAGATTTGGCTTATCTGGTATTCGGGTTTGACTTGTCTGATGATTTTTCATAGTTTCAAAACCATATTTTATCGGGAAGAGCTCATATGATCAAAAGATCAAACAACCAAAAGTTCATTCGACCAAATTATACTTAAACATTTTGGTTGAATTAAATTTGGTCACATGAACCATGTTTTTAACAGAGCGGTTCATATGACCAAAAAATCAAACAACCAAAGGTTCATTCGACCAAAAATGTGTAAAATGTAAAAAAATGTGTAAAATAAACTTAGAGATTTATTAACATCGAGGTTCGTATTTCCTTCGAAGGAGGATATTTTGTAAAACATTGCATACAGATCAGTGTCATTACTGATATTTAAATTAATAATACACGCCATTACACTACATACCCAGACCAGTCATTACTATATTGTTTTAGTGTTTAGGCCTACAGTTGTCAATATTTTATATATTCATTTTTTTTTTTATTATTGCATATAGGCAAGTTTCAACACTAAATATTTAGATTGTAGATACAGAGCCTAATTTTATTTAAACATATTTTTTATATTCATTATCAATAATCAATATTTTTTAATCAACTAAAAATATTCTAAATCTTTTGCATTTTGGTAAATATGCAAAGGACTATTTAATTTTTAAGTAAAAAAAGAATGCTTCTATTAGAAATTCATCGCATTTTGTACATAAAATGGCTTACATAATTATTACGTTTTGATAATGTAATTTAATTATTACTACACTTATAACTTATATTTATATCCTTTCTAAATGCTTTACATCCAAAAACAGTTAAGGACATGGTGGCAGTGGGAATGAAAAAGTAGTCAGAAAACTGAACGTATGTGCTTTATGTTTTAGCTGCTAATACAACTTTGAGTTTCAGTGTTCTAAACCTGTTTTTTCCAAATGTTTTAAAAATCAGCTTTTTTTCCTCAAAAAACAGTTTGTTGGCGCTTTTTAAAAATAGCAGAAACGCCCACCTCTAATACTGGTCACCAATATTATGGCCCGTTCTATTTATAATTTTCTATCCCCCACCTTGTACCCCTCCTCTATTAAACACGTGTACATTAAACCTGACGTGCTCGCTTCTGATTGGCTCTTTAAAATCATACGTTTTCGCAATTTATTTATTTTCATTTTATTTATTTTTTTACCGTAGTACCATAAGTGCCAGTCTTACTTAAAACATAGCAAACGAATATGTCAAGACGTATATTTTTTCTGCCCTTCTTGGCCTTTATGTCACTGCATTCTGTATGTCACTGCATTCTGTATGTCACTGCATTCTGTATGTCACTGCATTCTGTATGTCACTGCATTCTGTATGTCACTGCATTCTAATACGGAATTCTTTTAAACAACATTTTAATTTAATTTCATGTCACATGTTTGAGAATGCTTAAAGGATTTCGGTAGAGTGTATATATACCTGGCTGCCTAATATATACACAGGTTCTTTGCATTATAATTAACTTACTGGATTTCTAAGGTATACTGATAAAAGTGAAAGAAGTTATGGGACTATATAACACCGATTAGAAAAAGCGCCTCGGTGGTCTAGTTGGTAGCGTACTGGGCTTTCACTCCGAGGACCCGGTTTCGATTACCGGCGAGGGCTTGGCATTTTCATACGTTATAAATCATCCCATCGTCTGCATTAGCCCAAGTGTGCACATTAGTCGGACGTTAAACACCAGAAAAAAGAGTAATTCAATATAAATTATAATATAATTTAAAATAATCAAAAGTAAATGAAAGATCAAACATTATTTCCTAAATACGGTCCGGAAAAAGTGAATATCGGAGATTGAAAATAGAACACTTTAGATTTTTGTCTTTCCTTTCTCTCTTTTCTTATTCTTCTTCTACTTGTTCCTCGTCCATCTTTTCGTCCTCTAAAAGTTGTCGTTGTTACAGCCTAAAATACTGAACTGATGTTGGCGAATCAGAATTAACTTTTGTCTCTATGGTTGAGGATAGCGTTACTCACTACACCATGAAAAACGTTAGTTCTTCAGCGAGAAACATTTTTAAAATCCATTGTAAAGCAAAAATAATAAGACGTACTAGACCAAAGTGATCAGGAAATGTACTGATAAAGTATTACCTGATACCATTGAAAAATAAAACGCGTCATCATTCTTTCGGATATCATCTCGGTTCATAGAAATTCAACAATGAAAAGTGCGTGCGCTTGGAAAACATTGAATTACGAGGACAAGTTAAATTATTCACTAAAATATTTTATTTATACGTTCCACACAAATGAATACAATTAGTTATTATGTTGGTACTTCGTCTTGCAGAGTGACAACAACACAGGCCTGCCACCACTCGTACCATAATTTCACTTTAGGCTTTACGATTTTCACTAAGCTGACGACAAACAACGCCATTGTATTCAGTAGTGCCAACATAGAACTAGCTTCGACAAACATGTTATACTTTGTAATAGATCGGTTTATAGGGCTATATTGAAATTTTATGTTGATTATAGTTAACGATGAAAAACACAAGACAGCTAAATACAGTAAGTAAATAGTGTCGGTTATAATCACGTTAATCATCCCTGTCTGGACAATCCACGGCTTGAAGCTCTGCCACCATCGGTAGCGCCGTGTCACCGATCCACGATACTGGAAGCAGCACAGTTCGCATTTACTGTGCGTTGAAGAGTCCAACCATTTTTGCAAGCATGATCTGTGCACATGTTTCATGGTACCTGCAAAGTATAATGTGAAATAAAAACAATTACCAAGCGAATTAATCTTCTAAAGACTAAGTTCTCACTACATAAATTGTATACATGACTAGCATTACCCTGTCGCGTATTTTCCAGGTGTTACACAATTTTAAATCTATAATAATGCAATCCTTCGATTTGGAATTTTGGGAAAACCGTTTTCCTGTGACTACAAAGTTTTATTAATTCAAATCTCATTACCTCCCTGTAAACAGTGTTCCTAATTGACAGCAACTCTTATTGAAGTCAATCAGTAAGATGGTGCATACACTAATAATGCAACTCCCTGACCTTGAACACTCAACTTTAAAATTTTCAAGTTACGGTACTGTATTTTGTTTTTAAGAAATATTAACACGTTAAGGGTACAGTTTTTGGAAACGATCTCTTAGGACTGAAGGATAAACTTATACATTTTCAGCTTCAACATCCCACGACTTTCAAAAACCCATTCAAGTGACAACATTATTAATGTGGATCGTTTCAATGGTTTCATTCACATTATCTAGGACTCAAAACAATCACTCACATCAAATTTTAACGTAAAGAATTTAAAAATTTACTACAGTTACCCTTCCGACGGAATTTCGGTAAAACCTTCAATCGTCAACAATCAAAACGACGATTCAGTGTTCAAATTTGAACAGAATTTCTGCAAATCCTATTTATTTTCTAATCAATCAAAAATTACAAAAATGTATTAAAGAATGCATATGTCAATTTGGTCAAACCTTGTCATTTGGTTGGTTCTGGATTTTACAGGTCTTCACTGGGTTCCGGGGCATAGGGGAGTTGAGGGTAATGAGGAGGCAGACCGACTGGCTGGACTTGGATCTGCATCTCAGTTTATCGGACCTGAGCCAGCTTTAGGGATTTCTCTATCGTTGGCCAGGTCCGCTATTAACGGGTGGATTACACGTCAACACCAGGTAAGATGGGACAACCTTCGTGGACATTCCCATAGTAAACGTCTCTTGAGCAAAGTTCCTTCTGGAGGAATCAAAGGGGCAGCAGATGTCCTGGGCAGAGCACAACTCAGGAGGATCATGGGGCTCATAACAGGGCACTGTGGTCTGAGGGTGCACATGAACAGGATAGGTGTGTACCAGCGAGAAACCGTGTGTAGATTGTGCAGGAAAGAGGAGGAAACTGCAGGCCACATAGTATATTATTGTGAGCCTCTTGCTAGTAGGAAGCTAGGGGTTTTTGGTTTCCAAGACCCTAGGGATCTTCAGCAGAGTGAGGTAGTCAGTGGGTTGTTGGAATTTATTAAGGGCACGAATCTGCTGAACTAGGTATTTTAAGAAGTAAGTTGCACAATAGGTCAATCGATCGCAGTGCCTGGGGTTGAACAAATCCCTTACTCTAGAATATAATCTATAATCTAATCTAACAGTGATTATAGACACAAACAGCTGTGTATAGACACAAACAGCTGTGTATAACCTGAAACACATTCAAATTTGAAAATCGATGTTTACCACTGTCAACATTTGCTACTGCACATGATGAAAAAAAAATGAAAACGATATTTTTGAAAAATATTTACCTTTACAACAACAAGGCGAAACGCATTTCTCTGAACAGTCTTGCAGACAAATGCGGCACGTTATGGAGGACATGTTCGTATGTGTTCAGTGTGAAAATTTCGTTTAGGCAATAATAACTTTGGGTAAATTCTATAACAAATTGAAAATACAAAATAGACTCATTTTAATTTTCTTATTCACTATGCATTGTTACTCGGGTAACTATGGATTTAGTAAATAAATAAAATAATTTTACTTAAATCGGTTTTACTAATCTGCCTATCAACTAACAGGAAGAGCCCGTATTTAATTCAACAAGTAAATTGTGAAACTTAACTTTGGAAACACGTACAATGTACAACCGACGCCAAGAATTTGACGAAAAAATAAGCGAAAAAAAGTACACAACCTTATAACTTCGTCCACGATTAGGCTAAGTAGCTTTGGAAAACTTCTCAAAACCAAATAGAATTATGGCATGCAGGAGCAGTTTAGCCACATAGAAAACTGTTGTTTTTATAAATTGTTCAGGTCCTAATTGGTGGAAAATTGTTTTCAATAAATTGTGCTGAAATTTTCTCCTCAAGTCAAGAGATCAAGTTAATGTGGTCTCATTTTGTAACACGCGAACTTTAAAAGAAAAAATATAGTATTACAGTGGTACCTCGACATACGAGTTTAATTCGTTTTATAACCTTGCTCGTATCACAAAGCAATTTTCCCCATTGAAATTAATTGAAATGCCATTAATCAGTTCCAGCTCCCAAAACACCACCTCAGTTGTTTTTGTTAAGTGTTTTTGAATAAGAAAAATGTATTTACAAGAAGAAACATTTATTTATAAATAACAAATACATATTCTATAAAAACATAATAAAAGAAAAAGTGAAGTGCTTACGGAAGCGCTTAATTTTCGTCACTGGTCTTCGCTTTTTTCGTCACGCTTTGCTCATTTTCACATGCAGATCGTTTAAAAGAACTGTCCAAGGAGGTTTGTTTCTTCCTCTCTTTCAGGATATTGCGGAAATGAGTTAGGCAAGTTTCGTTGAACAACTCCGATGCACGACCAGTTGCAACTTTTTCGGGGTGATTTTTATCCACGAACTCTATAACTTTCTCCCACATTCCCAAGATCTCCTTTATATCTCTTGTAGAGATAACCTCCTCCATCTCTGGCTCCTCTTCAAAACTAATTTTTCGTTGAACCACTGTATGCTGCTGCGCTCCACTCCTCGGTTGTCAGCTCCTGAGACTGTTCCTCGACGAGTTCGTTCACATCTCTCTCATCCACCTCCACTCCCATAGATTTTTCTAGAGAAACAATTTTCTCTACCACAGACACTTCAGGTTCCAATCCTTCGAAGGCCCTTTCAGCTACAGCCTCAGGCCACAGCTTCTTCCATGCAGAGGTTAAGGTCCTCGTTGTAACACCCAGCCAGGCCTGATCAATAAGTCTTAGGCATATCACGATGTTAAAGTGGTCCTTCCAGAACATGCACACACAGACTGAGATCTAGTCTGAGGTGGGAGAAACTGTTAGACGCTGCACATGACCCCAACATGCGCCCCGCGGTGTGCAGCGGTGTAGTGTGCGATTCCTCGTATCTCAAATCTTGCTCTCATCTCAAAGCAAAATATCGCTCGCTCGGCGGCTCGTATCTCAAAACACTCGTATATCGAGGTACCACTGTAGTTGCTAATACAATCAGTTTCGTTTGTAAATAGTCGAAAAAACATTATGACGTCACTTGTTAAGTTGAAACGCGTCTAAAATGTCAACGTCCCATCAAGTTTCCTGAGCCATCTCAACTAGCCCAAAAGGTTTTGCGATAACCAGAAATCTTCTTGGCAAGCGAATGCCAAACATCTTGGAGAGGAAATTCTACTAGTAGTTTTTGAGAGAGTATCTGCTACTCTCGTTTTGGTTTGCCTTCTCGTTAAGTTTCCAAAATGTTTTCAATTTACAAATTTATGTCTAAAATTTAAAAACGAAAATGTCTTAAATGTTAAAGGATCATTTAAAATATATTCAATACGTATTAATCGGTGTTGCTGTTATATATTCACGGTCTGCGTGTTTACTATAAAGCCGTACAGTAATAACAACTCATTCTACAATGAAAAACCTAAATTATGATATTCAAAATAAATACAAAATAACAAGGTACGCTAGCGTGATAGAAGCTAATTTCCAAAAATATTTTACTTTTTTGAAATTATTATTTCACAGTCACAATCAGCATTAAAATCTGCATATACTAGCGTTTCAATATAAAACCATATAATTTGCATTTAAAACTTTAAAATTTCATTGGAAATACGTGAACGAAACCAGACGGCTGGAAAAATGTAATAATTTCAACGGATTTGAAAATTCATATCGTTAAATTACGCCGTTTTTAAAGCTGATTTTGATCGTAAAACCGAATGTTCAAAATCCTTAAGATGTTCAAAATACTTAAGACGAGAGAAATGTTAGGAATTTTTAAAGTTTCATAATGGCCGCTATTTTGAAATTGTTGAATACGTTTTGCTGGTATACGAACTTGTCCAAATTAATATCATAATCGATTTTTGTGCCCAGTTTGAACAAAATTGCGACTTGATCGTACTAAGTCACACATACGCACGCGCGCGCACGCACGCACACACACACACACACACACACACACACACACACACACACACACACACACACACACACACACACACACACACACACACACACACACACATATATATATATATATATATATATATATATATATATATATATGTATATATATGTGTGTGTGTGTGTGTGTGTGTGTGTGTGTGTGTGTGTGTGTGTGTGTGTGTGTGTGTGTGTGTAAGACTATGGAAGACTATGGAAGACATTTTGAAGGAAGAACGCAAAATCTTGAGGAAGATCCTTGACCCGATATTAACAGAAGATGGATACAGGTTGCACTCCCGGAAGACCACAGAGAAGATATCGAACCTGGCAGCAGATATCAGAAGAAAGAGGCTTCGGTTCTATGGACACATCAGTAGACTCCCAACAACGAGACTTTCCTACAGAATCCTTAAGTATATACAAAGTCAAATCAACAACGTCGTGGATCGCACAAGTCAGAATAGGCCTACATGACACAGAAATAGACTCAACAGAAATTGAAGACAGGAACTCATACAGGAGAAAGATGCTCGGTTGGAAGATCCCAGAGAATGAAATCCCAAAGAGAGCGGGGATAAAATGGACGGAGGAGCGGAAGAGGATCCATGGGATGAGGGAGGTGTGGAGGATTAGAAGGAACAAGACGTGAGTTGGAATGCTTTAATATATATATATATATATATATATATATATATATATATATATATATATATATATAATTTTAATAACCCTTACAAAAGTGAGGTTAGCATCGTTGCTCATCTCAAGGTAAGATGAGCAGCTCATTTTCTCAATGGAAATTCGCTAATAACTGTGTGATATTTTCTGTAATATTTATTCAAATATATACATATTTGTAATAAGTTAAATTGTAAATACATAAACACACATTTAATTCACAAAAGATACAAGTTTCCTTTTATTATTATATAGAAAAATAAGTATAATAATAGCAATTTACTTTTCCAGTTTATTTTCGTCTGTGAATACTTTTATGTAGAATTTGTAAAATCATTTAAAACATCTTAATTTGTTATTCGGTCCAACGAGTAAACAAATAAATAATTTTTACGTGACTGCCTGACAAAACGTCACACTGAACCGTTCTTCTGACATTGTTGTTACTTGCACAAACTTTGTTATTAACTTAGTTTACCTTCACGTCACGGAGACTTGCTCGCCCGAAATCAGAGGAAATCGGGGTGATTTTACACAATAAGAAACGGCCCGGCATGAAGTTTTTATACAAAATTTGACAACTACTTAATTTCTGAATCATCCCACCATAAATAAGTTGTAAGAAAAAAATACCGACATTATTTAACGTATTAACACGTTAACTAAATGAATGGTGTAAAAATATTACATAAACATTTGTTTTTAATATTTAATAAATAAAATAATTAAAATTGAAATACTTAAGATCAAGAACAGATATACGTTTTGAATAAAAAAATACGTTTCGGAACCTACATCGATAAACAATTAAGTATGTAACGGGTTACAAATTAACCCTGTTACTAAAACGCACGGCTGGACCTACGTACCCTGAGATCAGGTAGCAAACCGTACAAATGTCAGTTGGCGATTGTAGATAGGTACAGTGCAAAGGTCAGTTTGAGAGGGTACGACGCGCTTGTAGCCTAAGGCAAGAGAGTAACCTCTGCTCAGGACATTTGCTGCCCCTTTGATTCCTCCAGAAGGAACTTTGCTTAAGAGACGTTTACTATGGGAATGTCCACGAAGGTTGTCCCATCTTACCTGGTGTTGGGTAATCCACCCATTAATAGCGGACTTGGCCAACGATAGAGAAATCCCTAAAGCCGGCTCAGGTCCTATAAACTCAGATGCAGATCCAAGTCCAGCCAGTCGGTCTGCCTCCTCATTACCCTCAACTCCCCTATGCCCTGGAACCCAGTGAAGAGTTACCCGGTTATCCCAGGACAGAACGTCAAGGTTCTTCCAACACTCCCAGACGTATTCTGTATGAAAATGAATATGTGCCTTCTTGAAGCCCCGATCCAAGTTCTCTCGAACACAGTCATTGATGGCCATCACTGAAATACTGTATGCCCTGGGTGTAATTACTTTCTTTAACCCCGGTCTTAGACCGTACACCCCAGCACCAGTGCCTGACTTTGTCTTGGAGCCATCTGTATACCATACTATGTCTCCAGGTTTTTCCGACACACGATCTCTCCCCTCAAAGGCCAAGTTGACATCAAAGGGTCTAGATACTATGTGCCGTTTAACCATCTGATCAGTTCCCATCATCAAGATTGGGTCAAAGATCTTGTCTGTGATTCTAGCATGCCAATAAATTGAGGACCGCCAGCCACCACCACCCTGCAGTGATGGAGGTTGACTTGAACAACTCTCATCCTTTTTGGGGGGAAGAGATAGCTGCTGCCTTTTCTCTCTGCAGTCGGCGCCTTTGCACTCCTGAAGGACGTTTGACAGCCCTGTTGTCTCCTAGGTTCACCTTTGCAGATCCCCCAGAAGCACAACTACCATCGGAAACAGACACAGTAGGACTGCCTGGCAGCCCCATAGTCGGCTCCAATACAACACTGGTGGATTCAACGGGATTGAGTCCAACCCCAGTATCCTCCTTTCCCAAACTCCCACTCCCCAGGTCCACTCCTAAAAGTTACCCAAGGTGTGTATTAGTTAATTTTGATTGTTGAGTATCCATAGATGGTCTCACGATCAGCTAGGGAAAAAGAAGTTTCTCATGCAGAGCCCCGCATGCATAGGTAAGTCTAGTTGAAACTGGAGGTTGCCCGTTATCCAGAGTCCGCATACTAAAAGCTAAGCTCCTCCTTAGCCATTCAGCCCTCGGCGTATA
>CM040188.1:46309123-46316623 GCA_022606455.1 Callitettix versicolor
TTGATTTGAGGCCGAGTGCTCGCTAATTATTGTAAGCATTAAATTGGTATCGGAGTTCATTACATCATAGCATAATGCATTCAAACAGATCGCTATCCGTGGCTGCGATGATGAAATGAAGGCAAATTGAAAATGCATTGACCGTAACCAGAGGTCACAGCGAAGACAAAAACTATTCATTTACTAATTAATAATCCCCTTTTGTGGAAAAATAAATCGCACCTCTAATACCCGATTGGTACTGATAGTTTTTGTGGACGCTTTAAAAGTAGTGACATTAATTTAATTAAGTTATTTTAATGCTTTAATTTTCCATTTACGGCTGGGGAATTGAGATGTAACCAATTATACTGTATTGTAGGCTTAGGCTCTGGACTGGCGCAGAAAAATGTCTTAATTTAAAACAAATACTATATTTAATAATCATAATTAATTATACAATGTGACGAATATTTTGTATAATGTAATAAAGTTTTTGATCGAGTGTATTAAACACAGATTGCTGTCAATACGTTTTGTAAATAGAATTTTAACTTAAAAGCAGAATGCATTAGTAACAGTAAATATGTCAACTAAAGAAACACAAAAAATATTATAAAATACCATTTTTGGGTAATATAAATTATAAAATAATAATTTAATCTTAATAAAGCTAATTACAATCTAGATTAGATTAGATTATATTCTAGAGGAAGGGATTTGTTGAACCCCAGGCACTGCGATCGACTGACCTATTGTGCAACTTACCTCTTAAAATACCTAGTTCAGCAGATTGGTGCCCCTAATAAGTTCCAACAACCCACTGACTAGCTCATTCTGCTGAAGATCCCTAGGGTTTTGGAAACCAAAAACCCCCAGCCTCCTACTACCAAGAGCCTCACAATCATAAATTATGTGACCTGCAGTTTCCTCCTCCTTCCTGTACAATCTACTCACAGTTTCTCCGTGGTACACCTATCCTGTTCATGTGCACCCTCAGACCACAGTGCCCTGTTACGAGCCCCATGATCCTCCTGAGTTGTGCTCTGCTCAGGACTTCTGCTGCCCCTTTGATTCCTCCAGAAGGAACTTTGCTTAAGAGACGTTTAGGGAATGCCCATGAAGGTTGTCCCATCTTACCTTATGTTGACATGTAATCCACCCATTAATAGCGGACCTGGCCAACGATAAAGAAATCCCTAAAGCCGGCTCAGGTCCGATAAACTCAGATGCAGTGCAGCCAGTCGGTCTGCCTCCTCATTACCTTATGCCCCGGAACCCAGTGAAGAGTTACCCGGTTATCCTGGGACAGAACGTCAAGGTTCTTCCAACACTCCCAGACCAGGTTGGACTGTGTAATAGGACCCGCAAGTGCTTTTATTGCTGCCTAACTATCGGTATGAATATGAATACGTGCCTTCTTGAAGCCCCGATGTAAGTTCTACCGAACACAGTCATTAATGGCCATCACTTCAGCCTGAAATACTGTTGTATGCTGTCCCAGGGTAATTACTTTCTTTAACCCCGGTCTCAGACCGTACACCCCAGCACCGTGTCTGACTTTTGTCTTGGAGCCATCTGTATACCATACTATGTCTCCAGGTTTTTCCAACACACAATCTCTCCCCTCAAAGGCCAAGTTGACATCAAAGTGTCTAGATACTATGTGCCGTTTAACCATCTGATCAGTCCCCATCATCAAGATTGGGTCAAAGATCTTGTCTGTGATTCTAGCATGCCCATAGATAGAGGGCAGCCAGCCACCACCACCCTGCAGTCTATAAGCTGCTTTTATAATCTAGCTTTTTACACTACATCGTACTTAGGGAAGCACATTGTCAACAATAAGAACAAAATAGATTTTTTACTAAACAGTGATGTATATAAAGTTGTCTGTGAAGAATGCCTTGGTAAATACTTAGGGCAATCCGGAAGGTCTATAAAAACACATGTTAAAAAACATTTCCATTATTGGAAGTTCGAAAAAATGACTCAAATTATGAGAATCATTTATTAGAATCTTATCCTTCCTTTAATTTAAACAATATCACTACAATCCAAAAAAAGGTATAAAATTAAATAACTTACAAATTCTAGAAATATATAGGTCTATTTCTAAAAATCCTAATTTTTATTTAAATGAACAGATTAACTTCAACATCTCTCCCTTATTGAAGGTTTAGCGGTTTTTCAACCAGCTGCTCACTGACCTTCTTGCAATGTCGATTCTTCCTTTCCCTTCAATGACCTTCTCCCTTCCAGTATGAACATCGACTGTATTACTTTATAAGCACACTTTGTAATTTTTAACTTCACCATGTCTGAAGATGCCTCTGAAGGCGAAACATATGTCACGGAATAATGAAAAATTTTCATGAAACTTTTATAAGTGTCCCTATTTTCTTGATGTCCAATAACTAAAACCGATAAATTGTTTACTAATCTAGTTGGATAGCAAATAATTGTCTATTATCACTATGTTGAGTATAATGATCTGCCTTCCCTACTTTCGTCAATTCTACTTTTGTTGACACGTTTCGGATAACCTCCATCTTCAAAAACTACATCTATACTAGTCACCAATATTATGGCCCGTCCTATTTATACTATCTCCACCTCGTACCCCTCCTCTATTCAACACGTATACATTAAACCTGACGTGCTCGCTTCTGATTGGCTCCTTTCAAACTTTCTCTTCCACTCTTGTTAATTTTTGAAAATTTTTAGATTTTTAAACGTAAGTTTGAAAGGAGCCAATCAAAAGCGATCGAAAACGTATGATTTTGAAGAACCAATCAGAAGCGAGCACGTCAGGTTTAATGTACACGTGTTGAATAGAGGAGGGGTACGAGGTGGAGATAGTATAAATAGGACAGGCCATAATATTGGTGACCAGTATAGATATAGTTTCTTTTTGAAGATGGAGTTTCTCCGAAACGCGTCATCAAAAGTAGGATTGAGGAAGCTAGGGAAGGCAGATCATTATACTGAACATAATGACAATAATCCTAGCAGAAAAGAAGAAGAATATAAAAAGAATTGTCTATTGATTTCGGTTATTTAATAATGCGTAGAATACAGTAAACTACAATAATGCCAACTTAACCAAACAGAAAGGTAAAAGAAAAGAGCGAGATAAAAGATAAAGAAGAAGACAACAGAGAGCTTAAGCACAAGAATATAACATAACAAAGAAAGATAACACAGCTTACGTTTGTTTTGCTTCTTCTCAGTGTGAACACAGTCATTAAACATTTGTTTTGAAATTTACTTAGTTCGGTTCTTACGTCTTTACCTATGAAACTTCATTTTACATTTTACATTTTACGTTTTACACTACTGGCAGCGTAAAATCCCTCGGTAAGTATCTGTGATGTGACGGCAAACTAAGTTAATAACAAAGTTTCACGCAAGTTTCAACAATTTCAGAAGAACGGCGTGTCAGTTATAAGTTCGTCAAGTGAAGGTTATTTTGTTTCCTTCACGATTGCTTCACGGAATCGCTATTAAAGTTCGTATAATTTCAAGTGAAACTTTTTTTCGAGTTGGTTCAATCCAACAAGATTAGTCTGAAAGAAGTTTTATAACTTCAATTGTATATTTTATATTTAACTTTATAATTGTCTGAAATAAAGAATTAAATGCATTATACTATAAAATGGAAAATTAAACTTAATATTTTGATATTGTACCTACATATTTACATATTACTTTTTAAACTCTATGAGACCACCAATAAATGTTTTTTACTTGGTGTTAATCAGTGATTGTGTCTTTGTGTCTTGGTGTAGTAAAATGTTTTGCTTGCAATCATTTTTAACATGTATCATGTTTTAGGGTTGGTTGTGATGGAGTTTGCTCGCCGCGTGATCAGTAAAGAATGAGTGGCACAGGACCTAAAAGAATTAGGGATTACGGAGGAACGTCTGAAAGAAGGAAGGGAAAAACCAATCCTTAGGAATAAAAACACTAGATTAAAATTTAAAGGAACAAAAAGTTGCCTTTTACTCGGAAGAAGTTAGACTACAGAGATCTATAAGACTGAAAAAGAATTGGGAGAATCTCAAAAACCTAAAAGAACCAAAGTTGAAAGCCCAAAAGAACCGAATTGACTAAATGTGCTCCATTGAGGGCTTAAAAAAAGATCACTTGTTTCATACTTATTCGTAATGATTAGCTGATTTCATTGAACAGCTGATAGGCTGTAATACGTTTTAGGTTATGTTGTTAAAAAACTAGCTATGTTAATTTGTCGTGTTTTCGAAAAATTATCATTATTAGAATCAAAAGGAAGAGAAAACATAATACATGATTTTTTTATTTTTGGTTCAATTAAAGAAATTAGTTTTATTCAAAAAAATCTTCAATTTAACAGAATCTTACTCTACCATTTTTATTAAATGATGCATTATTAAATGATGTATTATTGAATGAAGCATTATTAAATGAGGCATTATTAATTTATGCATTATTAAATGATGTATTATTAAATTAGATATTATTAAATAATGCATTATTAAATGAGGTATTATTAAATGAGGTATTATTAAATGATGCATTATTGAATGAGGAATTATTAAATGATGCATTATTATATGAGGTATTATTAAATGATGTATTATTAAATGATGTATTTTATAAAAATACACACAAAAATGTATAGCTTATTTAAAAAATAAATGTTCGGGAGTTATAGACGAAAAATCAAAAACTTCAGACATGAGTGTTAATTAAAACTTTTGGTACGTTGGAAATTCTAATGCAAATCAATTTTCCAGTTTTAAACAAAAGAAATTAACGGTTTGGTAATAAATAGAAAACTAACAACGCCGTCGGAAGTTTTTGTCTTTCCTTCTTTTAATTTTTTTTAAACCACATACCTCTTTTACATTTGGTACATTGAGTGGTGTGACTCTAACCTATATAAAATTTTAACCTAGAAAAAACGAACCGATTTTGAGGTTTCAGCTACGACATGTTAGGTAATACGTAAACTTTCATACACGAGCAATCTTACATAAAAAATTTTTTTGCAAAAATATTATGCACAAACTTTCTCAAATTCAATTACATCCAGGGCTGATTGTAATGGATCAGGCACCGATTATCGGTTTCGTCTGTGAACTGCGCACCTCAATCTCGTATGTTCGATATTGCAGTTACTGCTTTAAGCTTTACGCTTACTGTTAAGGCCGATCACTCGTTTTCATTAGTTTAAAAAAAAAAAAATCAGTTATTTCCCAAAATATGTAGTTTCGATGTAATGGACAACAAAATGGGTAAAACGTAATAAGTCTGATTTTTTAAATTTTACTCCAGTAATTGTCAAATTTTAAATGAATAAATTTTACGAAAAATTGAAAAAAACTTTACTTACAAAATCGATACGAATTTGAGTTTTGTATACATCTTTATAATGTCTCGCATAAAGTAGAGCGACATTCGTAGAATGAATTTTTGATAAATTTGAAGAATTTTATTTTTAAATTTGTTGAACATCGAAATTCTTGGAGATAAAGGAAGTGCTCTTAAATTTATGTACTTTAGCGAAATGTTAAGAAAATCGTTTTTATTAATTTGATTTTAAAGGTTTTTTTGGCAAAGAAGAGTTTAAATAGATATTTATATAAAATAAATTGACGATTTTACAAAATAATAATAATAACCAGAAGTACACTAATGTAACTGAAATTCGTATACACTAGCGAACTGCAGAGAGAGACAAAGAATCTAATTCATATTATATTTCTGAAAGTTTGTGTGTTTGTTTGTTTGTTTGTTATTCAATCACGTTTTAACCACTGGACCAATTGAGATGAAATTTGGTACGTATATGGTTTAAGTATCAGAGATACATATATGCCTATTCCCGTTTTACAAAACGTCATTATACTACTTACCCAGCCCAAAATAATTATCAGTTTTTAGTTTTGTAACATCTGTAAACTATAGTTAGGTTTAATTACTGTTTACTGAACATGAGATTTAGGCACCTGAGATAGACATAGATCTAATTCCATTTTACAAATTTTAATCTATGTTTTATTTATTGCAAAATTATTGTTTTTAATGTTACATTTTCATCTAATAATCACAATCTGGTATTTTTCATTTAAGACTATTCAATGTTTGTAAAACAGACTGCAGAATATATATATTATATACAATTTTATTAGGATACTTTAATTGTAAGGTAGTATATATATTTGTGTGATTACATTATATGAAAAAATGGTAAATATGCAGTGCAGCATCTATTGGAGTTTTCGATATTTTTCTTACTAAAATGCTAGTCCTTTATATAACTCAGTGGACATGAAAATGAATTTATCCATAAACATTTCAAAACAGACGTTTACAATTCTCTTTGCTACGTTTTAGTATTTTTTTAAATAATAATAAGGTAAGAAATAATCAAATTAACGCCCCTTTGTTGGTTACAATTAATTGTATGCTTACTCTCCTCAACAATACTTTTTCGACTACAATACCGATTTTTTTAAAACTATAAAATCAACCATAATGCTTGGTGTTTGAACGTTTCCGTGTTTAAAAAATTTGTATGGGTTCCATATTTGCGACAAATTAGCAATAACGGAATTTTTAAAAAATACGAAGGAAACAGAACCCACTAAAGACTGACGCAAGTTCGTTTGTTTGATTAAATAGTTAGTTGATTTTATTATTGCATTCTTTACATATTATCCGGTCAGCTGATTAGAGTTATTGTTGCTTGAAACTGAGCCTAATGAAAAACATTATCAAAGAGGCACACGTGTCAAACTGTCGAAATAAATTGCTTTATATTAAGATAAATGGGTTTTAATACTTTTCAAAAAAAATTTAACCAACAGCGAAGTATGTGCAAACAAATAGTTTAAATTAAAACACGAAAACAAACCTGAAAGTGGTCGACTTAGATTTTCACATTGCCGACGTAATTTATGGAACAGAAATGGAAATGTATGCAGTATTCAAAACAGATTACGATAGTACGATAGTGTAACCAGATACCCCTAAATTGTACGATCAAATTCCTAAAGTTATGGTCTTTTAGGTTCACTTTTATATTATACAGTACGGATATGTTATGTTATTCGAAATGTGTGTATGTGTGTGTGTGTGTGTGTGTGTGTGTGTGTGTGTGTGTGTGTGTGTGTGTGTGTGTGTGTGTGTGTGTGTGTGTGTGTGTGTGTGTGTGTGTGTGTGTGTGTGTGTGTGTGTGTGTGTGTGTGTGTGTGTGTGTGTGTGTGTGTGTGTGTGTGTGTGTGTGTGTGTGTGTGTGTGTGTGTGTGTGTGTGTGTGTGTGTGTGTGTGTGTGTGTGTGTGTGTGTGTGTGTGTGTGTGTGTACGTGTGTGTGTGTGTGTGTACGTGTGTGTGTGTGTGTGTGTGTGTGTGTGTGTGTGTGTGTGTGTGTGTGTGTGTGTGTGTGTGTGTGTGTGTGTGTGTGTGTGTGTGTGTGTGTGTGTGTGTGTGTGTGTGTGTGTGTGTGTGTGTGTGTGTACGTGTGTGTGTGTGTG
>CM040188.1:46321623-46331623 GCA_022606455.1 Callitettix versicolor
TATTCGCAAGTCCTGCCCGTTAAGGAGGACAAAGGCAGAACCATTCGTAAAACTTCAAAGGACGTTTGCCATTCAGACCAGCCTGTTATCGTTATACGACTTATAAAATATAATTCCACGCATGAGTTGGATATCAAACGTTTTAACTAGAATGTGTCTTGCATAGGAAATAATGTCTTCTATAAAAGGACAAAGAGTAGGCTACACCGGTCGAAGGATTAATTGTTGGAAGACGCAATGATGACAGCTGCTTATAAATTACATCCTTGTCGTCGATAAAAAGAAGAATAGCTTAACACTCGGGTAATTATCGATAATTTATTACGGTTAGAATGTTAACAGGATCCAATTTAAACAAATACGCTTTCATTAAAGTGTTTCAATAAATAATTTTTCAACAAGAATTTAAATTTTATGTTTTTTAATTAGGCTGGACGGAGAAAACAAAATCAAATCAAGAAAAGAATATATTTAATAAATAATTACTGCATTTAGTCTTAATACCAACTGACCTTACGTTAATTTATGCACATTTAATTGCTTCATTATGCAAATTATATTTACTTGTGTTGAAAGCGAGACGAGCTTCTTACAGGTACTGTACAAGGATTTTTTTCTATTCTTTAGTTTTGTTTTGACTTGCGAGAAAAATTTTGTTGTTCAGATTATTTTAATTACTACAAAACTTATATAAATGCAATATTATACATAAAATTAAGTAAATAATAAATATATCTTGATATATAGGAATTATTTAAATATACAAGGTTAACTTAGGTATTAGTTTAAACACGTTCATTACCAATTAGAGGAGCCGCCTCGGTGGCCTAGTTGATAGCGTACCTCGAAGACCCAGGTTCGATTCCCGGCCAAGGCTTGGCATTTTCATACGCTATAAATCATCCCATCGTCTGCATTAGCCCAAGTGTACACAATAGTCGGACGTTAAACACAAAAAACAATTAGAGGATTTCCGACTGATTGAAAACGGCTGCCATTGAGATATTTTTTGAAAATCTTATCAAAATCTGCATTGATTAACATTATAATGTGTATACGGCACTGTAAGTACAAAAATTTGCCTGACAGCGGTTTTTGGTTTTTGGCAGAAATTCCGGTTTTTGGTATTTTATTTACAAAAAATACAATTTTTTTCTCGTTATTATTATGTTAATATATATATATATATATATATATATATATATATATATATATATATCTTTTATTTGTTTCACCAACTTTGGGATACACCAAATCAATCACTTTTTAATGTTCTGTGCCTTCTTCGTAGCCCAGTATTGCTTCATTCGTTGTGATCTTGCTTTTCTTTCTTCGTCCAAGATTTGGATCGTTCGTTTGGATTTGACTTTGCCTTGGAACAGTTGATTCTTGTCCTTGGTTATTGTTTTGGCTGTTCTGTCCATGAGCATAGTGTCAGTGATTTGTAGTTCTGTTATTTCTTTCTCTGTTTCTCTAAACCAACGTGGTTTGGCTCTTTTATTGCGAAAGTAGTCAAATATTTTTTTGGTTAGTCTATTTTTGTCCATTCGGAGGATGTGCCCGTAAAAATCAATTCTCCTTTTTCTTGTTGTGTCTGATAGTGTTTCAGTTTTTTGGTAAAGAGTTTCATTACTGATGTGGAGTACTTGGTTGTTACGGAATTTAGGGCCTAAGATTTTTCGTAATATCTTTCTTTCTTTGATCTCTAGCCTTTCAAGTGGGCCCTGGGTTGTGAGAGATAATGTTTCAGCTGCATATAAGGCTTCTGGTTTAATTACCGTATGATAATGCCTTATCTTTGTATTCCAGGAGAGGGACTTCTTCTTGTATGTGTCTTTGGTAAGTTGGAAGGCTAATTCAACTTTATTTCTACTAGATTCCGTAGCTTTTTTTCTCTAAGACGTTCCAGCTGATCCATTCCCCAAGGTATTTGAATTCTTTGACTATCTCAATGTATTGTTCTCCAACTTGAAGCTTTTTTTTGATATATTATATATATATATATATATATATATATATATATATATATATATTTATATATATATATATATATATATATATATATATATATATAGCCGCCTATATATATATATATAATATATAGCCGCCTCGGTGCCTAGTTGATAGCGTACTAGGCTTTCACCCCGAGGACGCGGGTTCGATTCCCGGTCAGGGCTTGGCATTTTCATACGCTATAAATCATCCCATCGTCTGCATTAGCCTAAGTGTGCACAATAGTCGGACGTTAAAAAAATTATATATATATATATATATATATATATATATATATATATATATTATATATTATAATAATATATATTATTATTTATTTGTTATATTTTTGTGTAAAAATGTCTCCCCTTCACTGACATTGCGGGCTGAAATTAGGCTATTTAAAAATAAATCTATGTATATTTTTCAAACTTAATGAAAAAATACTTCATCGCAAAATATTCAGTAGAATAATACACAAGTAGCTCATTCAAATATTCCCAAAAGTTGAAGGCATTTAATAACAATGTCTTAGAAGAACATAAAGGTTTGTTAATTAAAGCAGTTGCCTAATTAACAAAGTGTTCACTTCCTTGTACAGAATAGAGCCACCGGTTAGGGTACAAACACAAATTGAGATGCGACACGTTACAAAAGGCATTGATAAACACGTTCACAATTACTGATCCCAGTATGGGAACTAGAGACAATACACGCAGCCTTCGAACAAAAGAATAACATTAGCAAGTCATTCAAAGATTATAATCACTGGTGCTCATTACCTCGCTTGATGACTGTGTTCTCTAACTGACCTCGAGGCATCTGCGGTGTGTACCGCGAATGTCAGAATGCAACTAAGAACCATGACGAGCTTCTTGGGATGATTAATAACGAGACATTTTTATCCTGTTTGAGTGATTTTGAACTATCGGATGCAGAAATCCTGCGTTTATTATTACTAGAGGCTTCAGTGTTCGCAAACGAGCGAGTGCGTTACTTTGTACTGTAATTAGCAAAATCGTTTAAGGTTTTTAAATATTAACACGACACCTGTCGGGTAGATACTGAGTTCAGATAACTGTCTGCAACACGTATTTGCTAATAACAGAAAGTGTACACAGCTGACCACTTATTTTTTTATTTTTCTTTCTTCTTCTTTTCGTTTCACCCTCTTTGGGGTACGCTGAATTAATCATTTCTTGCGCGCTGTACTTTTCTTTGTTCCCAGTAGCTCTTCATTCTTTCTGATCTTCTTTTCCTCTCCTCTTCCGAAATGACAGGTCTTAGGTCTTATTTTGGTTTTATCTTGGAATCTTATTCTTTCGTCCTTGGTACTTATCTTAGCAGTTTGGTCAAGCAGTGAATTTTCTGTAATTTTTAATTCTATTAGGTAATTTTCAATTCCTTTAAACCAGTTCGGTTTTGTTTTACGATTATGGAAAAAATCAAACACCTGTTTCGTCAATCTATTGGAGTTCATTCTAAGAAGATGGCCGTAAAAATTTATTCTCCTTTTTCTCATAGTATCTGACAATTTTTCAATTTTTTTATAGAGAGCTTCATTTCTTATATATACTACCTTATTATCCTCAAATTTTGTTCCTATAATTTTTTTTTAATTTTTTTATATTTTTTTAAATTTTATTTTTTATTTATTATTATTATTATTATTTTTTTGTATGTTTAACGTCCGACTTTTGTGCACACTTGTGCTTATGCAGACGATGGGATGATTTATAGCGTATGAAAATGCCAAGCCCTCGCCGGGAATCGAACCCGGGTCCTCGGGGTGAAAGCCCAGTACGCTATCCACTAGGCCACCGAGGCGGCCTGACCACTTATTAGCAAATATTTAGTTTTAAAAGTAGAATGAGTTAGTTGCTTAAATTTAATCAAAGGAATATTGTTACTTTTAGAGAAATGAAAAGAATTAAATTTTAACTGAACTGTCATATTTAATAGTAACATTTATTTATGGTACAAAATTAACAAATGTTTTCTTGCATTCAATCACCCCCCAAAAAGATTGAGGCACAATTTCTAAATATCGAATCATCAAATTTTGCTAAATTTCTTATCAAAAATAAAAAAAATAACTTATTTACAAAGAAAAATTTTAAGAAACTCATTTTATTTTTCCGATTTATTCCTATAACCTAGCCGCCTCTTTCACCCCGAGGACCCGGGTTCGATTCGCGGCCAGGGCTTCGCATTTTCATACGCTATAAATCATCCCATCGTCTGCATTAGCCCAAGCGTGCACAATAGTCTCACGTTAAACACAAAAAAAACAACAAAAAATATTCCTAGAACCATAAATTTATTTCATTCGAAATTTCGCACTCGGTATGTAGACATAATGTAAGCAAATTCTGGTGAACTTATTTTCAGGTATTATGTTGATTTTTCGGATTTTTGGATAGCAGTCAAATCGGAATTTCCAGGGCTGTGTTCGATCGATATGTGGTCATCTTGTTTCGGCACTGAAGGAGTATGCCCGGACTTGAGAACGTTGATCAAAATCGATAGACTTTATAAAATCCTTTTTAAACGTTTTACAAGTCAAATGTGAACTTGAAACTGGTTTTTAAAAAAGTATTCTCAAGATAATGGAAACCCAGGCATCGTATTGTTTAGTCTCCAGCAACGTGGATAGGCAGACGTCAAAGGAAAAACGGTTTCGGTTTCAAAGTGGATATCTTCATCAAAGTCTCGAAGGTTTTCTTCACCAAGATCACCTACTTCCTTTAAAATTTGAAAAAGTACATCCAGGAAGTTAAAAAACACGTAGTGTAATCTATTAAAATTGGTAATTATCATCGAGGATTCAGGACATCCTGATAAAATTATTTCATGCATTTGCTTAGCAATTTTCATGAAAAACAAAATTTAATTTCTAATCAACCAGCACTCTTGTACTTTAAAATAAAATAGACGAACCTAGACAGCCGTAAAATTCAAAAAAGTTTTTGAACACTTTTCGAAAACGTGATTACATGTAATCAGTAAAAAAAATCTGCATCAACTTGTTCAAGCAGTTACTAGGTTCGGTTTTTGCACAATGTTTGAAGTACGTTAGGTCGAAATTGCTCTACTTTTTTCCTAATCTATTTTTAAAGGACGTGTGTTAATTACAGTGTTTCTGGTCAGGATATTACCATGATCGGGCCATGAATTTATAGTCGTTATTTTCTAATGGAAATTTGGATTAAAAAAAAATTAAAAGGTCACGGAAAAATCCAACAAGTTTTAACTGACTGAAACTAATAACTTTGACCACGTTCAGTATAATGATCTGCCTTCCTTAACTTTGTCAATTCTACTTTCGGAGAACCTCCATCTTCAAAAACTATATCTATACTCGAGTATAGATCATTATACTGAACATAGTGACAATAATCCTAGCAGAAAAGAAGAAGAATATAAAAATAATAATAACTTTGACCAAACTTCAGCCAACGAGCACATTGCCCAACCTATACCGCACTCAATAAAAATGTCTCGCGTCTTGAGTTCGGGACGCAGTTACTGCCGTTGCTTTAAACTGTCTGTTAACGCCTATCCCTCGTTCTCATTATTGTAACCAGCATAAAGTATGGACGTTAGGCAGAAAGTAAAATAGGCCCAAAGGTAAAGCGAGAGAAATGAAAAAAAAAATTATAACAAAAAATTTCCAAATAAATATTTTCAGTTTATTTACGGAACCAATGTGGAACAATACACTAAATTTAATTAAGCCATCGGTTATATTTTTAATTGAATTTACATAAAACTAACAGAAATATTTATACAGCTACTGTAAAATTACTTTTGTAGACTTCACTAATTGTATAAAACTAATTATTTCACTGTACTGTAAACAAATTTACAAATGCTTTGTTAGCTTTAAAGTAAAACCAATTTTATTGCGTATTAATTAATTAATTTCGTTACAAAAACAGACTGACACAATTTCACGTGATATTATATAAAATAATCAGCACGCAGCTGTCTCGCTGACGTGAAAGAAGCTAATTAGCAAACATATTATTTTGTATCTTACTCTTTTTCTAAATTCTGATTTCACCGTCATAATTAACACTAAACTCTGCATTCAATTTAAAGTTTTAAATTATATTTAAAATAAAAAAAATCAACCCTGACCGACGTTTAACAATTTTTAAATTTCAACGGATTTTGAAAATTCAAAACGCTATTTTTATTGCAGTTTTTAGCGCCGATAACAGTGTTAAAATTACGTTTTAAAAAAAATGACAAAAACGTTATGAATTTTTAAAATGTTGAGTTGCATTTTGAAACTGTTGCAATACACAGCCTATTGTTGTGTTAAGTTATCGGGTCTGCATCTTAACATGACACATTCGCTTTTGTTCTAAGAAGAACCACTAGCATACTAACATTAGCTTCGTACGAAGTCATTGGCCCGTAATATAAACTTATACGCCATTACTGTATTTTCAAGTAAAGTTCATTACCTAAATACAATGAAAGTTATCTTGGTGACAACTCAGTGACTCGTATATGCAAAGGGCGCGTAAACTTGCAAACAATTTCCATTAGGATGCGTTTATGCGGCGGACGCCTCCAGTTTGCAAATCAGTTGAATGCATCGGGCTAGGGTCAACATGAAGTACGGCGGATTTAACGAGGGTGTTGATGAGGCCGTATTCTCTGACTAGGTTAATCAACCATAAACAAGCAGATAACTCCACATAGGATCAATTCTGCGAAGGTTAATGCTTTGGTTTGTCATTACTTTATGGTTATTTCTGCTTCTACTATGAAATATTACTGTGTTAAACCCTTTAACACTTGGCATTGTCGTTTTGTAAATTTTTTATTCCATAAAATTGCTATACAATGATACGAAAACACTGCCATATATATATATATATATATATATATATATATATATATATATATATATATATCAAATATCTGGGAGAAATTCTTGAACCCACAGGTGGCGAGAAGGCTGCGCAAAAGGTTCGGCTACTGAGAATGAAGAGGGCTCTCGGTATAACGCGTGATATCTACAATAAGAGATGTATGTCGACGCACACAAAAATCAGACACTACAACACAGTCATAAAACCGGAGGTATTATATGCAAGCGAGACGCTAGCACTCCACACAAAAGCTACCATGGAGGGTATTTTGAAGGAAGAACGCAAAATCTTGAGGAAGATCCTTGGCCCGAGATTAACAGAAGATGGATACAGGTTGCACTCCCGGAAGACCACAGAGAAGATATCGAACCTGGCAGCAGATATCAGAAGAAGGAGGCTTCGGTTCTATGGACACATCAGTAGATTTCCAACAACGAGACTTGCCAACAGAATCCTTAAGTATATACAAGGTGTCAAATCAACAACGTCGTGGATCGCACAAGTCAGAATAGACCTACATGACGCAGGAATAGACTCAACAGATGTTGAAGACAGGCGCGCATACAGGAGAAAGATGCTCGGTTGGAAGGTCCCAGAGAATGAAATCCCAAAGAGAGCAGGGGTAAAATGGACGGAGGAGCGGAAGAGGATCCGTGGGGACAGGATGAGGGAGGTGTGGAGGATTAGAAGGAATAAGACATGAGTCGGAGTGTTTTGCGTGATCCAACAGGGTCTATGCGCAGATAATAATAATAATATATATATATATATATATATATATATATATATATATATATATATAGAGAGAGAGAGAGAGAGAGAGAGAGAGAGAGAGAGAATTTTTTTGTGTTTAACGTCCGAAAGACGTTAAAGCATGAAAGACGTAGTGCTTTTTCCCATTCACTTTCATTTCAAGATGGCGGGCTCTGATTTAAGGATGACGAGTATACGCCGTTTTGGTCGAACGCACTGGCTGATTGTTCCGAAATTTGGTACGAAGCATGAAAGACGTAGTGTAAGATTTTTCCCATTCACTTCCATTTCAAGATGGCGGGCTCTGATTTAACGTTGGGAATGTGGTTGGTGGTTATTTGCAGTAACATAAAACAGTTTATTTATATATACGGCAAAAACCTGTTATAATTTTGATCGCTCTGTGGACAATGAGCACACAACTTCCAATAAAGTTGACCCAATAAAATTTTTCGTGAATATTATGGTTAGGAACTTGGCGGTAAAGGTTCCGAACGCTAGCATGGAGACATCTGTATATTAATTAATAATATACTGTGAGGTCTACTATTCTTTGCAGTACTAGCTAAATATTAATTTTCAACTATACAATCTAACAATGTTCAGTATAATGATCTGCCTTCCCTAGCTTCGTCAATTCTACTTTCGTTGACGCGTTTCGGAGAACCACTATCTTCAATAACTACATCTATACTGGTCACCAATATTATGGTCCGTCCTATTTATAATTTTCTATCTCCACCTCGTACCCCTCCTCTATTCAACACGTGTACATTAAACCTGACGTGCACGCTTCTGATTGGCTCTTCAAAATCATACGCTTTCTCTCACTTCTGATTGGCTCCTTTCAAACTTTCTCTTCAACGGTCGTGCCTCCTGTTAATTTTTGAAAATTTTTAGATTTTTCAAACGTAATATCTACTTGCGACGATATCTGTTCATTTATTATGTTTTCTCCCTTTAATTTAGATTTAAAAAATTTCCAAGTTCTCTAAAATGTTCATCCGTCTTCCTTTTTCTGCCATATGTAGTACTTTTACGGAGTTTTCTATTTCTTGATGTATGTGTCCCTCTTTTATTAAGTGTGACGCCTAATATGAATCATTTTTGCCGTATTTGAATGATCTGACATGTTCTTTAAACCCAGTTCTAAATTTTCGTCCTGTTTGTCTTATGTAGACTGCCTCGCATCCACTGTATTCTGTATACCCATTCTTACTATATTTGTCCTTTTCTTCTATATTCTTTGTCAGTTTGTTCCTTATCGTATTATTTGTAGTCAAAATCGTACGTTTTCGTTCGCTTCTGATTGGTTCCTTTCAATAGGTGACCAGTATAGATATGGTTTTTGAAGATGGAGGTTCTCCGAAACGATTCAACAAAAGTAGAATTGACGAAATCAAAATTTACTGAAAAACTAAATACACATACAATATACCAGCTCATTCTAGATACCCCCTTATTCCATAAATGATCCTTTTATAGGGAAGGCAGATCATTATATTGATCTTAGAACAATAATCCTAGCAGAAAAGAAGAAGAATATAAAAAGAGTATATAATCTAAAATCAAGTGTTATTTAAATTTTCAAATCTTTAACTTATTTTTGTACGCTGCACTTTCGTCGGTCACTCTACAGGTTCTGATGAACTTACTATTAAACCAGTTTAACTACGTGCGTACAAACGGCAAACCCTCCTCGGCCCAGCCGGACAAAAGGATCGCATAATGTGGCGTTTCCAATGATGGACGCGGCTAGCCGGGCTGCATTCTGAAACACTCGAGCTCATTAGTAAATTCTTACACAAGACAATCGATTACTAACAGTTTACAAAACATATGTTCCGCGGGCATAACAAAGTTATTCGGCGATTCATTGTTAATGCCCGCTTACACAACAATGGGACGCAACGAATAACAAATTCCTTCAAGAATTCGACGAAAATATTAAGTCAGTCGGACGTAAACTATGTAATTTATTAACTTACTTCCTTTGATCGCTTCGCTAGCCAGAATAATGTGTTTGGAAAAAAAACAGTCCGAGAAAAATTCAAGAACTGAAAACTGAATTCGGCGCTTTAATTTCAATTTATTGCTTGACGATTCAAACTTTATTTAAGTCAAACTGAAGTAATTTACCATTGTTTAACTAAATACAATTTATTTATGAAAAACACAATTTTTATTATCAAATCAACACTAGATATTATCTTATCATTTTAAAAGTTTAAAAACGTCTATCACTTATAATTTTGAAAGCATAAAAGAAGTAGTAATGCTTATTTTTAACTCACAATTTACCCAAACAGCGTTTATAATCTAAATTTTTGAACATTTTGTTTAATACTTCCTCATCTTGTTTGTTT
>CM040188.1:46339123-46346623 GCA_022606455.1 Callitettix versicolor
CGCAGACATTGAATTAGTTCAATGACTTTCAGTTAAATATTATTAACTTAATTAAACTATTATTGTCAGTGCAATTAATAAATATGTATATTTAAATTCAAATGATCATAATATGATTTCATAAAAAATGGGAGAATTGTTTTCGAATAATGTGTGAACGACTTATTATTAAAGTACTTTTTAATGGTCATGATTCATAAGGCCCTTACTTATTACTTTATAAAATTCACAGAATTCAAGAACATTAGTAAAAATTTAATGCAATAATTAATTTGTATCAATAGCTTATTTTCAAACATTTAAAAGTTAATTTATCAAATCCTAATTTCCCGTCATAAATCAATTGAATACTTGATAAAACATAGCTAAATAATATATGTAAGTATTACAAATGTAGGCTTTGTATAACGATTTACAAAAAAACTTACAAAAGAATTAATATCGAGCTTGTCTCAAGGTTACACTAACAAGATCGGGATCAATCAGACTGTATTGTCAATTAGACGGTGTGCACTTCGTCTGTAAAACAAATTTGTTTTAATTGCCTCGACAAACAAGTTAGTTATAACTAATACATTCTCAGCAACTGATGCGTGTTTTTTTGTCATAAAAACAACTAACAACTCAGTTGCTTGTTATTTTCAGCTTTGGCTTCAATCTAAATTAAAATATTTATCAAACAAGGGAATGTTTTGAGTTCGACATTTTGAAGTTTATGCGTACATTTTATGTTCTAAAATATCTACTTACAGCTTGGAAATAAACATACAGCTTAATTATGTGTTTCTTAAGAAGTGGAAATAGGGTATAAGTGGTAATAACTTTATCTTTGCTACGCTTGTTATGGCATATTTCATGGTTACGTCAAAAAATATACAAGTGGAAAATCTTTATGTAATTCCATAGTATTTAAAAATCCGTTTTTCAAACTTAAAAAACACCATTTTTCAACTATGGCAGACAACTATAAATTTTTTTAAGAAGTATTTTGTTTTTTATATTATAGTTTGTGGTTTTAAGTGTTAAAGACTTTCAAAAAGTGCGGATTACTTTTTCTGTTTATTTGCCCATCTTATTCAAGGCCACATTAATAATTCTATTTTATTCATAAATGGCCTACTGAGAACGCATCACACGTTTAAATGAACGGGCTGCCTCGGTGGCCTAGTTGATAGCGTACTGGGCTTTCACCCCGAGGACCCAGGTTGAAACAATATTTTATATTGTTGTCCTTTTAGGGGATGAATTTGAAGAAATGCTGAATTACGTGTTTGTGTTTTAGAATATTTTGTTTACTTTTAAGAAAATCCGATAAACAATATTTTTCTTAAATGAAAACAGTTTTTCCCCAATTTTTTACATTTTTATTCTTTTAAGGGATGAATTCGGAAAAATGTTGAAATATGTGTTTCATCATTTGTGTTTCATAGCATATTTCCAGAAAAACGATCCAAAACAAATATTTTTTCAAAGTAAAATTGTAACCCCTTTTTTACATTTTCTACCCATTTTCAATCAATTTTGGAGGTGAGTTTTGGCAAATGGTGAAAAATATATTTCATTACTTATATTTAAGAGTGACTATGTTTTAAGAAGGTGAGACGAAAAAGATATTTTTTCCAATAAAAATTGCTGTACCCCATTTTTACCTCTTTAAGGGGTTGAATATTGGAAAATCATTTTTCAGTGCACCCCTACATGTGATGGTAACCCTGAATATTTTCAAGTCTGTGCTGAAAATAACAGTTTCCGTTGTACGTTGATTATTAAAGTTAGACTGGGTAAGTAATTGAATGGCGTTAAAACAATTTTTTCAATATCCTTACTTAGTGTACCTTGACATTGTTTTAAGGTACTCTGAAAATTTCAAGTCTCTAGCTATAATAGTCTCGGCTGTACGTTCATTAATAAAATTGGTCTGGGTAAGTAGTTTAATGGCGTTAAAACAATTTTTTGCTAAATCTTTTCTTAGTGTAACTTGACATTGTTTTAAGGTACTCTGAAAATTTCAAGTCTCTAGCTATAATAGTCTCGGCTGTACGTTCATTAATAAAATTGGTCTGGGTAAGTAGTTTAATGGCGTTAAAACAATTTTTTGCAAAATCCTTTTTTAGTGTACCTTGGCATTGTTTTAAGGTACTCTGAAAATTTGAAGTCTCTAGCTATAATAGTCTCGGCTGTACGTTCATTAATAAAATTGGTCTGGGTAAGTAGTTTAATGGCGTTAAAACAATTTTTTGCAAAATCTTTTCTTAGTGTACCTTGACATTGTTTTAAGGTACTCTGAAAATTTCAAGTCTCTAGCTATAATAGTCTCGGCTGTACGTTCATTAATAAAATTGGTCTGGGTAAGTAGTTTAATGGCGTTAAAACAATTTTTTGCAAAATCTTTTCTTAGTGTACCTTGACATTGTTTTAAGGTACTCTGAAAATTTCAAGTCTCTAGCTATAATAGTCTCGGCTGTACGTTCATTAATAAAATTGGTCTGGGTAAGTAGTTTAATGGCGTTAAAACAATTTTTTGCAAAATCTTTTCTGAGTGTACCTTGGCATTGTTTTAAGGTACTCTGAAAATTTGAAGTCTCTAGCTATAATAGTCTCGGCTGTACGTTCATTAATAAAATTGGTCTGGGTAAGTAGTTGAATGGCGTTAAAACAATTTTTTGCAAAATCCTTTCTTAGTGTACCTTGACATTGTTTTAAGGTACTCTGAAAATTTCAAGTCTCTAGCTATAATAGTCTCGGCTGTACGTTCATTAATAAAATTGGTCTGGGTAAGTAGTTTAATGGCGTTAAAATAATTTTTCCCCAAAATCCATTCTTAGTGCACACCTATATGGTAACATAAAATGTACCCTGAAAATTTCAAGTCTCTAGCTATAATAGTCTCGGCTGTACGTTCATTAACAAAATTGGTCTGGGTAAGTAGTTTAATGGCGTTAAAATATTGTTTTTCCAAAATATATTCTTAGTGCACGCCTATATGGTAACATAAAATGTACCCTGAAAATTTCAAGTCGCTAGCTAAAATAGTTTTCGCTCTGCATTGATTATGAATCAGTCAGTCAGTCAGGACGGCTGCTTTTATATATTAAGATAATTATATATATATATAATTTCATATATATATATAATTATTATATAAACTATTGTATATATCTGTGCACTTAGGAACAATTTCACGTCTAATGCGTGGGAATGTGTTCACGTCAAGGGCGTCAGTGTTGGAGATCTTTACACAGTGTAAGTGTATATTTGTAACACAAGTACTGCCTATCCGGTTTGTTACCTCCTCAATTAGTTAAGCTGAAGACTGAGGTATCACAGGCAGGATCGCTGCTCTGTAAATAGAAGGCGGGATACGTTCAAGGTCAACGACTGGCACGCACGCATTCCATCAACATCAGTAACTGTGCAGTGCTGTAATTTGTTAGGTTATGTACACCGTACATCACTAACTTTCAACTTCACGCCGGTCCTGCCTTAATACTAAATTATTTCGTGGCATCAGGGGAATACAACTTGCTTTAAACAATTGCTTCTTACATTGGAAAATGAGACCGCGAGGTAATCATGATAAGACCTAGATCCGGGACCTTGAAATGAGCACCTATCCTGACTTCTATATCACTTTTTATGACGGGAAATAGAAACAGACATCATAAATATATATATATATATATATATATATATATATATATATATACGAGGTGTGTTCAGAAAGTAACGAGAATTTTAACTTTTTGAACAAAATATTTATTTATTCTTCTACGTTGATGTAGTCGCTTTCAAAATAGTCCCCATTGGAGATTATGCACTTGTGCCAGCGCTTCTTCCAATCCTCGAAGCACTTCTCAAACTCGATCTTTGAGATAGCCTTTAGTTCTTTCAGCGATGATCTTTTAATGTCATCTACGGTTGTAAAACGACGGTCGTATAAGGTTCTCTTTATTTTTGGAAATAGGAAAAAGTCACACAGAGCCATGTCTGGCGAATATGGAGTCTGGGGTAATGTTAGAGTACTGTTTTGGGCCAAAAATTCACGAACAAGCAATGAAGTGTGAGCTGGTGCATTATCGTGGTGCAAAAGCCATGAATTGTTTTTCCACAGATCCGGGCGTTTTTTTCGGATTGCTTCACTTTTTCGGCATTGAACTTGTAGGTAGTACTCCTTATTGACCGTTTCACCTGGTGGCAAGAATTCATGATGCACTATGCCATTAATATAATATCGAAGAACACAACGAGCATAACCTTCACGTTCGACCGCACTTGTCGAGCCTTTTTCGGTCTTGGCGAGCCAGAATGCCTCCACTGGGATGATTGAGCCTTAGTTTCGATCATATCCGTAAACCCATGTTTCGTCACCTGTTGTAATACGTTTCAGTAACTCTGCATCGTCGTTGACTTCCGTTAGTGACTCCTGAGCAACTTCCATTCGCCGCTGTTTTTGTTCAAAATTCAACAATTTTGGAACGAATTTTGCTATTACGCGTTTCATACACAAAACACTGGAAACAATGTCATGACTTGATCCAATCGATATGCCAACATCATCAGCGACCTCTCTAATTGTGATTCGGCGATTGTTCATAACCATTTTTTCACTTTTTCCACGTATTCATCGGTTGTTCATGTGCTGGGGCGTCCAGGGCGTTCGTCTTCATGGCCTTCTTGGAAACGCTTATACCACTCGTAAACTCTTGCTTTACTCATATCAGACTCACCATAGGCCTTTGTTAACATTTCACACGTTTTGTTACACTTTATTCCATTTTTTACGCAAAATTTGATACAAATTTTTGATCCATTTTTTTTAAGAAACGAAAATCGCCGAGCTCATAAAAACACGTCTAACCTTAGTGGCTGTCACAGACAAAGTCAAAAATGAAAACAGCTGAAAGTTGTATCATACTTCAAGGGCATGTATACCAACATTAAAAAAAAAATGTTTGACAATCGGACTCTCCAAGCCCGCGAAATTTAAAAATTCTCGTTACTTTCTGAACACACCTTGTATATATGAGTGTGTGTGTGTGTGTGTGTGTGTGTGTGTGTGTGTGTGTGTGTGTGTGTGTGTGTGTGTGTGTGTGTGTGTGTGTGTGTGTGTGTGTGTGTGTGTGTGTGTGTGTGTGTGTGTGTGTGTGTGTGTGTGTGTGTGAGTGTGTGTGTATTATAATGTGATCTAGAGATGAGAATAGGCACTCATGTTTTGGTCTTGAGTACAATAGCTCATTTTTTCAAGGAACAAAAAAAATAGTTTGACATTATAATTAATTTATTAGTCACAAACACATAGAAAGATACGTTCACTTCACCGATCTACAATAAAGGCAATTTTCTATTTGTTTGCATATTGTGTAATTTAATTATTTAATTTTAATATTTGGCTATTTAATGAAATATCTTTGTAAATTTAAACTTTATAACTGTAGTATGTTGAACTAGTCGATGGTAAATCTAAAACACAAAGTTAAATAATGAAAAATGAAAGCCGTGCAGAGCACAGAAGGACAGAGGAAATCCATTAGCGATGTCACGGCCGAGTTGTGTCAATTTGGTGCTGTGGAAAATGCCTGGATTTGGGGATGTGAGTTCAGCTACGAACAGTGTCTGTATCAGATGTTTTTATATTTCTTTACAAATAAAACTGTTTTGCTCGGACTATATTGTATTACTGTAACATTTAAACGTTATTTGTTTTGTAACCTGTAGATACAAACAAACAATCATACAAAAAAGAGAAAAAGTATTAATTTGTTTAATACTAATATATGCGTCACTTTATTGTTTCATGGAGTATTTGCTTTTTTGCAAATAATGATTATGCCTATAGCTTGAATAGATGGTAAAAACAATACATAAGCTCTTTAATACTGTATTCAATAAATTTCCTCAAAACTTTAACTGGTTTAACAGATTTTGGTTTTGGTTATATATATATATATATATATATATATATATATATATATATATATATATGTGTGTGTGTGTGTGTGTGTGTGTGTATAAATATTTATATATATATATATATATATATATATATATATATATATATTAAAAAAATATTTGTGTGTATGTTTTACGGGTAAATAAAAAAATCACTTCTTCAATTTGTTCTTAAACTGTATTTTTATTTTATTGCTAAGTGTTGTACAAGAAACGTGTATAATTGCATGAACTTTATTCATGCGAACGGGTTGAATTTCACTAAATAAAATTCGTCTAATCTGCAAACATAGAGGCCAGTGTGATATAAATTCCATTTTTAATTTATGGGTCTTATCATCAAAATCCCAAGAACAATTATTTTTAAAAGATAATTCTACATAATTCGTATTGTGATAAAGATTATTTTTTAATAGCTCTTCAATCAAAATTGTTGACAGCTTGTCTTACAGTATGTTTCTAAAGCGGCTTTAAGGCAATTAAGCTGAATATATGAAAATTTTATTGGTTTTAAAATAAAATGTTAATTTTTTTTGTAAAATAATCTTCTACATAGCCGAAAAACTGGCAATTAAAAGTAGAACGAACAAATTAAAGAAGGCCCTAAAGTTAACTTGGGGAACGTATAAGAAAAAGTCGCTTTCCATAAAGTCGAAAATCAGACATAATTATTTTATATATGAGTAGGTCAAGAAAAAAATCAACTTATAGTAAAAGATATATTTATGATATTAAAAGATATTATTATTATATTGACAGGTAAAAATAGGGACAAGAATCAGACTTAACTGCCTGGCCTTTGCAGACGATCTAGCACTCCTCTCAAATAGTTGGGAAGAAACGGAACAGCAAATCAAATAGCTGAAAAACATAACAGGAAAGGTCGGCTTACAGATATCCTTCGAAAAGACGGAAATAAATGCCGACTAAAAAGTCGGAACAAAAGTCTATAAAAATAGAAGGCGAACGAATAAAAATAGTGGATAATTTTAAGTATTTGGGAGAAAATATCACTGGTAACAGCCGAAAAACTGGCAATACAAAATAGAACGAACAAATTAAAGAAGGCCCTAAAGTTAACTTGGGGAACGTATAAGAAAAAGTCGCTTTCCATAAAGTCGAAAATCAGACATTATAATACGGTCACAAGACCGGAAGTTACTTATGCCGCGGAAACTTTATTTAATCTAAGAAGCCGAAACAGAACAGAGGAGCTTCAAAAAGTGGAAAGGAAAATATTGAGAACCATTATCAACAAAAACACACGGTAGAAGTAACATACAGACTGCTGCCAAGTTCAGCCATCTATCAGGATAATGAGCATCTGTTAGATAATATTAGAAAGAGGAGACTGGCTTTTTATGGACACCTAATAAGGCTACCAGAAGAAAAATTGACAAAGAAACTCTAAATTACCAACTCAAGATGAAAGTAAAGAATGAGTGGCTTAAGGAATTGGAACAGGACCTAAAAGAATTTGGGATAACGGAGGAACGTCTGAAAGAAGGAAGGGAAAAACCAATCCTTAGGAATAAAAACACTAGATTAAAA
>CM040188.1:46349123-46394123 GCA_022606455.1 Callitettix versicolor
GTTGTTGTTGTTGTTGTCATTGTTTGTTGTTGTTGTTGTTATTGTTGTTGTTGTTGTTGTTGTTGTTTTTGTTGTCGTCGTTATTGTTGTCGTCGTCATTGTTGTTGTTGTTGTTTTTGGCGGTGGTGGTGGTAATAGTGGTGGTGTTATTGTTTTTGTAATTATCATTATTGTTATTATTATTACTTATTTATATATTTTTATTTTGTAAATAGCAAAATTGTATTTTTTGTTGAATGTAAGTAGACTTAAACATTATGTAATTATTTGAACCTGAGAAAGTTTGTTTAATGTTTCTGCACTTTTTAATATGATTTATAGATAAACATTTCGCCTACCTGCCTGACATCTGGCGGTGGTTGTTATACTAACCCTACAGGCAAACATTGGTTTAGTGTATTGCCACTGGAGCAGAATTTTACAAAACAAAGTATATGAAATATTCACTTCTAACGACCTTTTTGTTTTTGCTTTTTCACGTTTCACCTTCTCGTGCTGCCGGAATAATGTTGTTCATTGTTTCTTAAATAAATAACGCGATTTGTTTATACACGCTTCTTCCCTTATTTGAGCCACTTGTTAACGAAGCATGATACACGAGATCTCTCGACTTGTATTTCTACTATGTATTTAAGGATTTCTATTACATTACCTCCTTGTTAAGGTATTTGCAAGGATTTAATATTTCTACCTTAATTCAAGTCTTGTAACAGCCAGACCTACGCTGTATGCCCTTGAATATTACGTTTGCAAATTTTCATGTACTGATTGCTAAGATTCTGTTTTCATAACGTTAGAATTTGTGAAGTTGAGGTAGTTCAATTTAGAAATTTAAAGTTTAACTTTATTTACTCATATAAAATTTCATTGTTAAAACGTATCCGGCGTTATGTTTCGTTTTCTAAAGGAATTTGTAAATTAAAGATGGTAATCATTAACGTAATCTTTTTTAATTCTGTTAGAAATGTTATTATTTTCTTGAGTTTCCTCATCTGTGTTTTCTACCTTTATCGTTTTTTATTTGTCGTCGCGTTTTGGAATAACTGCATTGTCAAGATTTATTATTGTCTCCATTTGATTTATTGTTTTATTTTAATATTACGGTGATTTATTGTTATTGTGCACAGTTTTTGACGCAGATTACAATAAATGTAGAATTCTATAAATTAGGATTAATATGGAAATGAAAATTGTTTAAAGTAGTTGAATGATCGTCATGTGGCAAGAAGCAATTTTAACAGTTGGGGACAATATGTTAGAAGTCACAGAAAAATTACAGAATGCGACCAACGCAGTAAGTCAATGGACAAAAAAATGGAGAGTAAAGCTTAATGAAGCAAAAACTGTACACATTAATTTTACGAATAGAAAATATGAACCATTACCAATAATATTAAACGAAAGGAGTATAACATATGCAAACAGTGCTAAATATCTAGGAATGACACTCGATGCAAAGCTCCGATGGAAGGTGCATGTAAAAAAGAAAAAAGAGGAGCTACAGCTCAAATTTAATAAAATGTTTTGGCTTATTGGAAGAAATTCAGAACTTTCGATAGCCAACAAGATACTGCTATACAAGCAAGTTCTAAGACCCATATGGACCTATGGTGCACCACTCTGGGGATGTACAAGAAAAAGCAATAGTAAAATTATTCAAGTTTTTCAAAATAAAGTATTGAGAACGATTGTCAACGCCCCTTGGTATGTGAGAAATGAAAACATACATAAGGACCTAGGTGTTGAATCTGTTCAGGAAGTCATTAAAAAGCTCTCGGTTAAGCATTATTGCAGGTTAGAACAGCATAATAATACAGAGATTGTCCAACTACTATGCCGCAGTGACAACATCACAAGAAGGCTGAAGAGGACCAAGCCAATTGACCTCTCCAGGCCGTAAACACATTGGGACCAGCCGTCGGACTGCACCCCAGCACACAGTGAACACAATGATAAAGAAAAATTACTAGATGGGGCACGCCTCAGTTGTAATTAATATAAAATAAAAATAAAAAAAAATGTTTCCAAGTAATTTGTTTTGAAACTTTTTAATAATGTTGATTTTCTTTGCACATCCCCAGAGTTCTATACCGCATACAGAAATAGGTTTACTCATTTACTGATAGCCTATAGCAACAGTTTATGCTGAACCGATAGCTATGAATATGTTTCCTTAAGATGAATATTTTTAGATAGTTAGGTTTAGTTTTTCTTATCTTTTTTATCGTGAGTCTTCCAGTTTAGATTAGTACACCCGAGTTATTGGCTGTGTTAGCGCAAAGGACTCTTTAGAAATCTATTTCTACCGGTATCGTATTTGAATTAGTGAAAAACGAGCTCTACCTTGGTAACTCACGTTTAACCTAATAATATTTTGTAACAAAGTGAAAATTCATTTTAAGGTCTCGGGTGTGGGTTTTACTATGATTATTCCTGCAACAATTCAACTCCCAATCGTAATTCACTAAAAATCAAAAATTTAGATAATTTAATAAAAAAAACTGTATTTTCCAAGATATTATATAATTTCAATTACGTTCTCACGTGTTTCTGAATACAACCCTAATCTACGCCTTATCTCATAAAATACACGTTCTGAACTGTGGAACAAGAGCGGTAACAAAATCTCCCCCCCTCGTTTAGCTCCGATCAGTTTATCTTTCCGCTTCAACAATTTTACACCCCCCAACCCCTAAAGCTCTCTCTACTCTCAAATATTGTCAATCCTTGTTATTTTGTTCATAAAAATTGTATTATTTTTAGCAAAAAAAACACGATACAAATGAAGCAGTTATTACGTGAATTGTACACGTAATAATTATTGAGCAAGGATTCGGAAACAATAAATGCGTATAAAATACATTATGCTTTATTCATAATTACGTATTTAAACTTTGTATTAACTATTTATGGCTTTTTAATGGTTAATTATTTACTGTATGATATCACTGAAAATTTGCACACTTATGTTTTATTTTGAAAATTGATTTCAGCGTATGATCTTTTAGCCTTTGGGTACCACGGACGTTTTTATGTTTACATTAGATCAATCAGGGATTAAAATGTTGGAATTTCAAAGGTTACACAAATAATTAAGCTTATTTGTATGAGTAGAAACATATAAGCGGTTAACAATAAAAGAGGTACAATTGTACCATAGAGCAGATATACGTAGTGTAATAAAAATATCAACATAGTTATTAATAATATGTATATTAAAAATCAGTTATACTTAAAGGATACAATTTAATAACCCCCGTGTACATGGGGTCATGATCAAGCTAGGCAGCTTTCCGATCGAAAATATGATTCACTTATGTTTTTATTGTTTATGTTGCGGCTTTGCCTGCAATTATAATGTGTAGGCTATAAAATTTATAGTCAATTTTCAAAATCAGAATAGATCATTTCATTTTAATATATTTCTATTTACAATATTATACGATTTATGGTTTCGGCCAAAAAATTGATTTTTGTTACTCGATACTTAAAACAGGGTCCTGTAATATTTTAATAAAATAAGTATTATTAAAAATCACTATTATTCAATTAAACTGGAATAGTATTGTGTTTATCTTAGGTACCTAAACCGTGTATGATTACCTGTTACCCGTCACGGCTTTTGCCCGCAATCATAATATACATTAAAGATCATGCATCACCGTGTTAGGACCAACAACCGTGTCAGTTAGGTTATGGTGTATTTTTTTTTAAAATTAAGGTTTTTTTAACACACCACCGTGTTAGTTAAGTTATGGAGTACTCTTTAAAAAAATTAGGCTTTTTCTGTATTTTATGAGATAAGGCGTAGATTAGGGTTGTATTCAGAAACACGTGAGAACGTAATTGCAATTATAATATCTTGGAAAATACAGTTTTTTTTTATTAAATTATCCAAATTTTAGATTTTTAGTGAATTACGATTGGGAGTTGAATTGTTGCAGGAATAATCATGGTAAAACCCAGACTCGAGACCATAAAATGAATTTTGACGTTACAAAATATTATTAGGTTAAACGTGTGTTACCAAGGTAGTGCTCGTTTTTCACTAATTTAAATACGATACCGGTAGAAAAAAATTTATAAAGAGTCCTTTGCGCTAACACAGCCAATAACTCGGGTGTACTAATTTAAACTGGAAGACTCACGATAAAAAAGATAAGAAAAACTAAACCTAAATATCTAAAAATATTTATCTTAAGGAAACATATTCATAGCTATCGGTTCAGCATAAACTGTTGCTATATCAACAACATGAGTAAACCTTTTTCTGTATGCGGTATAGAACTCTGGGGATGCGCAAAGAAAATCAACATTATTAAAAAGTTTCAAAACAAATTACTTGGAAACATTTTTTTTTTTTTTTTTTTTTTATTTTATATTAATTAAAACTGAGGCGTGCCCCATCTAGTAATTTTTCTTTATCATTGTGTTCACTGTGTGCTGGGGTGCAGTCAGACGGCTGGTCCCAATGTGTTTACAGCCTGGAGAGGTCAATTGGCTTGGTCCTCTTCAGCCTTCTTGTGATGTCACTGCGGCATAGTAGTTGGACAATCTCTGTATTATTATGTTGTTCTAACCTGCAATAATGCTTAACCGAGAGCTTTTTAATGACTTCCTGAACAGATTCAACACCTAGGTCCTTATGTATGTTTTCATTTCTCACATATCAAGGGGCGTTGACAATCGTTCTCAATACTTTATTTTGAAAAACTTGAATAATTTCACTATTGCTTTTTCTTGTATCTTGTACAATATTTTAGGAGTCACAGAGAAATTACAGAATGCCACCAACGCAGTAAGTCAATGGACTTGGACACATGGTAAACACTTCGTGGTAGATCAGGGAGGATGACTAAACAGAGACTTAAAGTTGGATTTTCTCAGAGAAGCTGTGTAGAGGAACTACAATGTGCAATGAAGAATGTTCAACGGCTCTAACAGCAAGCGAAGGGTTTGAAACGGAATATAACGTTACGCATACGTCATCTGGACTTTGTACAAGATATTTCAAAACAATCGTTTATGCTTTTAGCTAAAACTGCGTATAGGCCGTAATTTTGAAACGAAATTAATTGGAAAAAGTCTTACATCTATATATTTCGGGCTTTGTACGAGGTACCGTCGAACCAAATTTCAAAACAATCGGTCAATGCGTTTGATTAAAACAGCGTTCACTCGTCATCGTTAAATTGGGAGATCGCCATCTTGAAGGGAAGTAAATAGGGAAAGTGTTGTACATACGTCGTTTGGGCTTTATACAAGATATCTTCGAACCAAATTTTAAAACAATCGGTCAATGCGTTTGGCAAGAACTGTGTAACAAACAAACAAACAAACAAACAAACAAACATACTACCATATGACTATCGGCCTCACTCCGCTCGGTCAACAATTATTAAGGCCTAATGCACTTTTTCCAAACAAAATAATAATAATGACGAATTTTAGTGAGTAAATATTCATAACGTAAATAAATAAGTGATTTTGTGTTGTTTTAAGTTACTGTTTTCGGCCGTAATGCCTAATATATGTTTATACTTTGTTTTTTTATTTAATAAAGTGTATTTTTATTTCAATTTTTGTATTTTCGAGCAAGCGATAGAATTAGTATTTTTTTAAAGTTCAACACCACATCCAAAGCAGCAATATTACATTCAATATACCGTTTTGTTTTTCTAAATAAAGAACGATAAATACTCACTTTAATAAACATAAACTTTTAGCCGATATCTTTTATTTATTTATTGAAGGATTTCCGCTGAAAAACGAGGTCTGATTCTGGACTCTTTTAAGGGGTCGTTAAGGACTGTTTGTAGGTGCACGCGTGTGTGCGAGAGAGACAGCATTTTCGGTCCAATTCGATATAAAATTGTCACAAAAAATATTCTTTGTATTACTTCGACCAGTATTTTTGCCGAAAAATTCGTTTAGTGGTTTCAAAATGGCGTCTCTTTTAAAACTTACAAAACTCATGACTTTTTAAAAAATGTTATTTCATCATCGTAATAAAAGTTAAAATTTACATAAATTAAAACATTTTAAATGCTAATAGATGCGGATTACGGTGTGAAAAGTGATTTTATTCAAAAAACTATTCGAGAAAAACTTTTTATTATTAATTAAGGGAAATAATATTAATATTTATAGATTCGCTTCAACTACGATACAGTCACGTGTCGCAATTATTTACAATTTTATCGTCACTTCAGGCGAGGTTATAATCACTTTTTCCAAAAATTTAAATATATCTGAAATATATTGAAGGTCAAGTACAAATTGTTGACAACGTCACATTTATACTATGAGCTCATTATACTGTAACTGTAATTAATTATAATTACATACAATAAGGTTATTTGAAGGTAAACATGTTTTACTGTTTTCTTCTTCAATAGTGTTGAGTGATTGTCTTGGTGTAAGCGAAATAAAGGTCTCGGTTAGTTTATTTTTTGATTTTTAAATTTATTTTCATCTATATAAAATCGGAAAGTGTTTTGTGATCAAACCTATCTTGTTTTGTGTGTGTTGTGTGTGTGTGTTTTCGTGAGTTTAGTAAAAAAATTACCAGCATTGCCTTAAGGTACAAAAATACAGGTCAGGGCCCATACTTGTGTAACGTTTTTTATGTAGGCTATGAATTTAATGAATAAAATTATGTATATTATTGTCCAAAATAACTGGTAATTATAACATACATAAATAATTTATAAACAAGGAAAATATTGTTCTATTTTACAAGTTAGTTATATTTTTCAAAAATAAAAACTTAATTTTGTAAATTTTCAAATAATATTTTTCTAAATTTTTAACATCCAATATCTTGAAAACCTTTTGTTTTTCACAAAATTTACAAGATAGTTTTTATCTTCTTTTAACAACAAAGAAATTTATTTTTGTTTTTTCCTCAACCTTTAAGAAGTACCGGATTCATTACGATGACCGACTTCAGGCCTTAAACAAATGCCAGTAAATTATGTAATTTAGTCCTGAAAATCAGTTTTTCCGTAATCATTACACTTCTCTCTACTTCGAATAGTACAGAACAGTACAATTTTAAAACTACAGATATAAAAATATAAAGATCAAAGACTTAATTGTTTTCAAAAGTAACATAACAAGTGAGGCACCATAATTTGAGTATATTTTATTGCCCATTGTGACATTTTTTGTGAAGAAAGATATTGACATTCAAAGGCACACATTGGCCTCGATAGTTTTTCAAAATAATATTTACTTAGACTTTTCTTTAAAGCCTAACAAGATACAATGGTAACATTGTATATAAGCCTTATTTACCGTTTTGTTCGATGAACAAGATTGCAATAAAATTAACATTTTTTTGTCCGGAATGTAACGACGTACGAATCGCGTGTGTAGCTTGGCCAAGCCGAATTTCATGATGAATATTTTAAACGTGTAATTGTGCACAGTGTATGTATGTTTTAATGTTTTGTTTGATTTTGTGACGACCTCGACAGAGGGATTTAACATTTTGTATAACGGCCTGAAGATGAAACGATAGTTTCGAAACCGCGGTAGCCTTTACGAGGTGAGCGGATAGACCACTGACGGGAAGAATTGGTCATAATCCTAATTATTTGAATGTGTGGCCTTGTGGCTATGTTACAATAATAAAAAATTTATTGGTCCTAAAAATTTTATAAAATTCTTTTTTTACCCATGTAAACATACGGATGGCAAAGTCAATAAAGTAATCTGGTTCAGAGTTAGTGAATAAAAAAATTATAATAATAACATTTTTTTAAAATTATTTCGTAGATTTTACTCAAATTGTATACATATAAACAAGCTTAAGACAGTGTATGTTTTAATGTTTTGTTTGACTTTGTGACAACCTCGACAGAGGGATTTAACATTTTGTATGGCCTGAAGATGAAACTATAGTTTCATATAAATCGCGGTAGCCTTTATGAGGTGAGTTGATAGACCACTGACGGGAAGAAAAGGTCATAATCCTAAAATTAACATTTTCACTTTTTCAATGCACACTACTTTTTAACAAAATTGATAAAAATGGAATCTACTATCTAATTTAAAAAGAATCAGTATTGTAAAGCTTATTTATGAAAATAACTTTTTAACAAAAATTCTAGTCACTGTGGCTGTACAGCTATCAGCGTAATATAAGAACCGAAAAGTTCTTCACTAATAATAAAATAAACTAAATAAATTATAATATGTTATTCACTATACGGCACGAGTGTTATTGTCAGCTAACATACTTCCTCCTTCTAAAAGTATTTAATAAAAGGTTGCATAAATTAAGAAATTATAAAACCAAAATTATTTCCTCAACAGTGATCAATAAAACAAGCACATTACTCTGTTTTACCGATTCTAATAACAATAGTTATATGCGTTTTCAACTTTAATTTATTTTAAAATTTTTAATTTAAAAAATATACGAATAAGTGAAGTTGGATGTAAAAAGTATTTTTTGATGTGCAGCGGTACTTATTGCAGAAAGGAAAGTGCTTATTGTCTCAGACCCCGAAACTTTTCGCGAACCCGGTCGTAAACCCACTCGTTCACAAACTCTTATCACATAAAAAAAAGAACTGGAAAGGGTTGTTGGATTTTTTATAAGTGAAGTTTCGAGCCCCTCGAGCCGACCTGTATTATATTTCAGAGTTAATTGAGGAAGAATGCGACCACTTATTGCATTGTCCTTTACGTTGTTGATTACTCGAGTATCCTTACAAGTTGTAGGTCCTGGAAGTTGTCCCCAGAAAAGCGTTAAATCCAGCTTTGATGTGGAAAAGGTAATTTATAATTTTTTCTTTACGTATTGTTTTTTCGTTATTATTTTTTTGCCCTTTTTTAAAAAAATGAATATTAATAAATACAACAAAAATATATTAAAAACTTAGCTTGAAAATAAAAGAAATTTCTGCATCTTTCTTTATATATTACAATAAATAGTTGTTTTATCGGTTCTTTACCTCTTGATACATAATTAATAGTTTAATGTTTTTAATACTTTGAAACTAAGTAAATATATAAATAGAATAAATATAACCAAAAATATTATATAAAATATAAAATGCAAAATACAACAAAAACTAGATATTTCTATTTTCCTACAAAAGTTACGTCAATAGTTTGTACAGATCATAAATATTCAATAATAAATAGATAAATGATAATCAAAAAACAGCTGATTTTGCAAAAAAAAGAAGTAATAATGTAGGCCTACTTTAAAGCTGTACCCATAACATATTTAATTTGTTATAAAATTACTTTAATATTCACGTTACTTTTCGCAGTATATGGGTGACTGGTACCAACACGCAAGCTTCGGGACAGACTTATTTCAAGGACAAGGCAAATGTGTGAAAGCAGAGTATTATTTAGACGAGCAAACTTCCATAGTGAAAGTGCATAACTCTCAGATTAATCTACAGTAAGTAGTTTTGTAATTTCAACAAATCGTTTACCCCTAGAAGCGCTGAACGACTTATAAGTCGTTTAAAATCCTACCTCTAAGCGATGAGCGACTTATAAGTCGTTTGAAAACACGGTTACTTTAACACACTGTTTTAACAAATTTATCCTGTTGCAATCTTAACAAAATAAATACCATTAGAAAGTAGAGATTCTAAGCTTTATTCAGCATGTTTTATATTTATGAAATTTGTATACAAATTGTTACAATAAATTCATAAGTAAACACACTAATTTCTAGTACTCGCCTTTGCTTCTAAGCGTCCTCCATATTGCCTGTTTTCAAAGTAATATTTGACCTAGTAAATAATTTTAAACGGAATTGTGGTTGGTATCGTTTGAAAGATTGATCCTTTCTCTTTAATTCATCTGTTGAATATTTTACTTACAAAATATAGTTCTGTATCTGTGATTTTTTAAACTGTGGTCTACAAACGAAGTAAGAAACGACGAAATTACAGAGGTCCAAGAAATCCTCGATATCTAGTATGTTTCTTGTCATAGATCAACTATTTTCTTCACAATTGTAGTGTGAAAGTTCCACTACAAAGTGATACATTGGCCATAGACTAAACCGAAAGTCCAAGCCTTTTTTTTTTGTCCTGAAATGTTGGTCATTTTTCGTTCGAGTAAGCATCAGTCCGCCATTGTGTGCCGTGCATGACAGTGTTTGTTATTTCTCGTCATAATTTTGATTTTTGTGTTGTTTTTGTTGTTGTTTATTGTTTATAATTGTGTAAATATTTCTTATTAGACAATAACCAATATAGATTGTGAAATTAAAAATTGTTTTTATTTAAATATATGTGATAAAAGTGACTTAACGTCTAATCTAAAGAATTTTAGGGTTATGTTTACTGCGTAAAACAAACTCTTTTTCGAAATTTAAATTTTTGTAATTTTTTTAAAAGTGAAAATTGTTAGTTATGATATATGTTATTAATCAGTGGTTCTTTTTCTTCAAGAAAGTATAAAAAATATGTGTATTTGTTTCAGTTTACATACTGTTTTACACAGCTAAATGTTACTTGGCGATTTTCAAAAATTGGTACTCAGAGTCTTTTACGTTTCAAACATTAAAACTTATAAAACAAACATATGTTTGTGTATACCGTTTTATTTACAAATAAATTTGGAAACTTTTGTATATTTTGAAAAAAATTACAAACAATTTTTTTTATTTTCAAAATGGGGCTGTAAGTTGATTGTTTTATTTCACACAAAAAAATATATATTCCAACGGTAATAACTACCTTTAAATTTTTTTGGGAATTTTCACTTGAACCATCAATATATTCTATAGTTATTTCAGAAAAAAATGATGTACAACTCTTTAAGTTTTAAACAGAAATTATATTTCAAACATTACCATGCACAGTACAAGGAAAACTGCTTACACTTCACTGTGTTCTGCATGACACTATTAGGGTTATAGATTATATTATAGAGGAAGGGATTTGTTCAACCCCAGGCACTGCGGTCGACACTATTAGGGTTACAAGCTGGTCGATTAGTAATACGCTAAACAATTTCATAATCGTTTAATAATACATAAATCGATTTGTCAGGCTCATAAATGTTAAAATCTTTACAAAAACTACCTCAGATTCAATTGTTTTCTCCAGAAATCCAGTTTGGATGCAACTGACAAAAAAACCGTTCTCCAAATTAATTCATAAGGTTTTGATAAATGAGAAATTTTAATTCAAACCAGAGTTTGTAATTAAAAGTAAACAATTTCGATTTTTTTGAATAAATCGTAAAAACCAATCTAATGGCGGTCACGTCTACTTTTCTTGACAGTAAATTTATTTCATTTTGAATTTTCTACAATGAATTGCTTTTGAATTACAATGAATTCCCATGTATGACATAAATTTCAACAAAATCTTATAAGTCAATTCTGAGAAACGAGGAAAAATTTTTAAAGCATTTTGTAGCTTCCGAACCAACATTACTTATATAATCAGCTAGTTTAACAAAAAACTAATGTTATTTACTATTTTCTAATAATATATTATAAAGCTATTGTCATGATTCCGAAGTTTTGTTTATAAATAATTAGATCGAATCACCTCAGGGTAGAATATCATAAATCCCAGAACCCTGAACTCGCCTTAAATTAAGAAAATACTACAGAACATTTCCACTCACAGACCATAGTAAATTAAATGTCACGTTCATAAAAATATTGTAACCATCATTTAGGACTAACATACTCTTACATAGAACATAAAGGAAAAAACAAACTAAATTAATAATTAATCTATGAGGAAGAGAAAGAAGAAACAATAGTTTATAGAGGAATACGAATAAAAAAAAGGAAAATTGAACTACAAGAAAGCTATTATTATTATTGTGAATTTTAAGGACATACGCGCACACGCACGGGCGCGCGCGCGATTGAGTCTTAGCCATTTATTATACACTACAGCCAATTACAAAAAAGATATAATTAAGTATTGAACGAACAAATGAATCAAACAAATTTAAAACACCGACTTGAAACTAAACTTGAAAAATAATTTATCGGATGACACTTGTCACTTGTCATTTGTTTCATTCATGTGTTAGCTACTTAACACTCTACACTAGCATACATTTTATTCAATATACAACGAAATATAGTTTACCCAAAACAAGAAAATAACATCTATTAACATATTGTAAGGTCCTAAAACTTCTACTTTCGTTAACGCGTTTCGGAGAACTTCCATCTTCAAAAACTATATCTATACTGGTCACCAATATTATGGCCCGTCCTATTTATAATTTTCTATCTCCATCTCGTACCCTCCTCTGTTCAACACATATACATTAAACCTGACGTGCACATTTAATGTTGAATAGAGGAGGGGAGGATACGTCCAGGGCGTTCGTCATCTTCAATGTCTTCACGGCCTTATTGGAAACGCTTATACCACTCGTAAACTCTTGCTTTACTCATAGCATAGCACTCTCACCAAAGTCTTGCTTTTGTTAAGGCTTTTGTTTTCACACACTTTGTTACACTTTATTCCATTTTTTACGTAAAATTTGATACAAATTCTTTGATCCATTTCTTTTAAAAAACGAAAATCGACGAGCTCATAAAAACACGTCTAACCTTAGTGGCTGTCACAGGCAAAGTCAACAATGAAAACAGCTGAAAGTTTTATCATACTTCAAGGGCATGTATACCAACATAATAAAAAAATGTTTGACAATCGGACTCTCCAATTCCGCGAAATTTAAAAATTCTCGTTAATTTCTGAACACATCCAGTATATGATAGAGAGAAGAGGAGAGAGAGAGAGAGAGAGAGAAAAATAGAGAGAGAGAGAGAGAGAGAGAGAGAGAGAGAGAGAGAGATTAGAGAGAGAGAAATGACCTTGAGTTGTTTAGCTAACCTAATTGCTTGATTTTGAATTTATATTGGAATTGTTTAATATTGACGAAGGAACAAGGTAATTTGTTTTTATTTTATATACTACATTTCCATTTTATTTTAAATATATAAATAAAACTAGGTATTGTTTAGTATATATATATATATATATATATATATATATATATATATATATATATATATATATATATATTTAAACAATTAAGTTAAAATCCAACTTGTTGTACTCAGATGAATTAAAACGTATAAATCAATGAAAATTAAAAGCAATGTTTTTAAAAACACTAAACTCCTTTACATTTCTTTCAGGTGAAAAAATTGTTAGTGTATCTCTTATAAACATGTTATACTTGGTTCCATATTGTATAATGTTGTGAGCGTACGACCCAGATCTGGGATGAATAAGTTTATTTGAACTCATTGTTCTTTGAAATCAGTTTTACTGTTCCTCTCTCTTCTGTTGTTATTGTTTTTTTAAGGTCAAAGTAAACAAAGGTATTCGGAGTTTAACCTAAAACTCTTTATTGAAGTTTATTATAAAGAACAATGACATGAAATAATGTTTTAATTTTTGACAAAGTATAATAAATTTAACAATTACGATGCAAATAAGCGTGAAAAAGGAACAATTTTATTTGCTTTTTTAAAACAGAAAATATGATGTGTTTAAACATTTCATATTTTACAGAAATTAGTTTTTCACTGAAAATTTTTATATTTTTTTATATTTATAAAAGGTTTTATACTTTCAATAATTTTTTAAAATAATTTTGGAGCTTTTTTCGTGTGAAAAATTAAATGTTTTAAATTTATGAAATGCTGTGTATAGTTTTCAAAAAAAAACTAGTTAGTAGAAAAATTAACTAAATATTACCTAAACGTTTTACACTTCGTTTCATATTGTACCAATGTTTGGTGACAAAGATTGATGTAAATGTATGACCTAGATCTGGGATTTATAGGTTTTTTTATTTTATCGATATTTCTAATAAAAGCCAATTTTAATTATTCCTTGATAAATGATTTTTCCTCCAAGTGTCTCTCACCAAATATTTTGTCTTAACAGTTATAAATATAATAATTCATTGTGTTAAATAATCGTGTTATATATAATTCACCGTGATACACAATAGTAGTTGTAATAATTAATCATGTTATATATTATAAATAACAAAACATCACAGAGCTAATCGTGATTACAAGAGTTCACTGTTTTACATAAATATGTAAATGCGATTAATAAATAAATTAAATACTTATTGGGAACTGTGTCTTTGGTGTTACAGAACTGGCATGCCAAACGACATTCAAGGAACTGCGGTACTGGAGAACCAAAAGGGCGAAGGAAAACTGTTGGTCACATTCAAATTTGGTGGTAAAATTTTAAAAATACTTCCGTCAAATAATAGCTTCATTATCAGAAAATCACGTTCAAATAATTTTGAAACTTGTACAAAAAAATAAAAGAGTCTATAAAAAAATTTTCCAAAAATATTTTTAGGCATAAAAACTATTTAAATGAATATCTGCTAACAGCAACAACATAACCCGAAATATTTAAAATATTTAAATTTCAAATGACTCAAACTAAACATTCATTCATCACAAAACCATATTCACAAAGTTATACAACTTCCATTAAACACATATATAAAGTAACTTGCCCAAGTGTGCCAATAGTCGGACGTTAAACACACAAAAAGTACAATACTATCTCATAATATACAAATAAATAAAACCATTATTTTAAATAATTAAAACTACAATAGTTTATCACATTTCACAATCATAAACATAAAAATCCAACATATATTACTTAAAAATATCACAAAGTTATACAACTTCCATTAAACACTTATATAAAGTAACTTGCCCAAGTGTGCCAACAGTCGGACGTTAAACACACACACAAAGTACCTTACTATCTGATAATATACAAATAAATAAAACCATTATTTTAAATAATTAAAACTACAATAGTTTATCACATTACACAATCATAAACATAAAAATCCAACATATATTACTTAAAAATATCACAAAGTTATACAACTTCCATTAAACACTTATATAAAGTAACTTGCCCAAGTGTGCTAACAGTCGGACGTTAAACACACAAAAAGTACCTTACTATCTCATAATATACAAATAAATAAAACCATTATTTTAAATAATTAAAACTACAATATTTTATCACATTACACAATCATAAACATAAAAATCCAATATATATTACTTAAAAATATCACAATATTATACAAATACAAAAGATTCACTATTTTACATAATTGTTAATATTCGAATTCACTATTTGTTACATACAAATACAGTATTTAATTATGTTACACAAATACACACAGAATTACTGTGTTAATAATTGTAAATATAAAAATTCACTGTTAAATAAGTATAAAAATAATAACTAATCATGCTACATACCTTGATACGTAACAGTAAATGTAACAATTAATCATTTTATATATTATTTAATTTACAGATCTAGTCTTGAATACAAGATTTCACTGTGCTACATAAAGATGCAATATTTCACCGTGCTATTATGCAAACAAATCAATATGTTGCAATCAAAATATGTTCATTAAAAAATAAATAAAATAACTTATCTAGTTTCTTCCAAATATAATTACGCAATATTAATATAATTATCGTGTATTTATTATAATTTAAAAAATTACCATTTTGTAATTTTGTAAAGATTATTCAGGTTACTTTAAAATAAATAAAATAATGCATATTAATACAGTCATTAAAATTGTATAATTATATTAATATATGCACTGTAATAACTGTTACGCCATTTCAGTTTTAGGACAAAGTTTACCTGTCACGTCTCCTTACTGGATTTTAAACACTGACTATTACAGCTGGGCTGTTGTTTATTCTTGCTTTGACGTGAGAGTTCTGCACTTTTGTAAGAAATAATTTTACTTATTTGTGATATTATTTTTGTTTGTTTCAGTATTTCGTATTGTTAGTACTTTACAAAAATTATCCTAAAAAAAACAATGCATAAATGTTACATTTTTAACAGTGATTGCAAATTAATTTATTTGCTAAAATTTCATAGCTTATATAATGTGAAAAATCTAATGATCTTTTCTTTAAAAAAGTAATAATTCAATACCTATAATTAAATAGAAAGTATATACAAAATTTTTATTATAGATATCATAGTTTCTGAATTTTAAAGTTCAAGAAAAATCGTACTTTAGAATTGTTTGCAATAATAGGCCTACTCAAGAAAAGTTTTTAAAAATGATTTTAACTCAAGAATAAACATTGTTCAATTAAATCATATTTATGCATAATTATTTAAATTTAAATTCATAATAAATTTAAGAACAGTTATCGTTGTAAATATATATGTTTTTGTCGGAGATTTATATTTTTTTAACTATTACTTTATTTATTTTTTTGTTTCAGACATAAAATATAATAAAATCTAAGATAATAAACTCTATAATGAACTCTAAGATGTACAATTTATAAATAAACATACACAGTAAATAAAACTTTCAATATTAATAACGGTATGTACTCAAGAAGAGTTTTTAAAACAAAGTTTTTAAAAATGATTTTAACTCAAGAATAAACATTGTTCAATTAAATCATATTTATGCATAATTATTTAAATTTAAATTCATAATGAATTTCAGAACAGTTATTGTTGTAAATATATGTTTTTGTCGGAGATTTATATTTTTTTAACTATTACTTTATTTATTTTTTTGTTTCAGACATAAAATATAATAAACTCTAAGATAATAAACTCTATAATAAACTCTATTATATACAATTTATAAATAAACATACATAGTAAATAAGACTTTCAATATTAATAACGGTATGTATTATTGTAACTGACTAGTATTGTGTTACCCTCACTCAAATGCTGTCTGTGTATTGTTTCAGCTGTAGGGTGGATTCTGACAAGAGAACAGGACCTGTCAAGTAGCCCCAGCAGAAATGATGTCGTTGCACAGATCAATAACGTCTTGAAAAAAGCTAATCTAGATCCCAAAATGTTTAGAAAGACTATACAAACTAACTGCACTGTTGATTGGCCGTACTCGTGACATAAAAACATTTAACGACAAACCAAATGTACAATGAACATTGTGTTAGGCCTAATAGTTTTATTTATTTACAAATAATATTTATGTGTAATAAAGAGTAAGTCACAATAACTAAACTATATGAACAATATTTTATTTGTAACTAAAATATAAATTGTAAATAAAACAAAATAAAATCACACTATAAACAACATAATTTATACTTCTTGGCCTAAGCACTATTGGATAGTTCGACAATTTTATTTTTGTTTCAAACGTATTGTAGTTGTGATTTTCTAAAAGCTTTATAAATGTAAGAAAAAAACTGACTGAATGACAAAAAATTACTCAAGCATTTTTTTACTTTTTAGTTTAAAAATAACATAAACCAAGACAAAGGTTAGTCATGTTAATTTTCCTGTTTAATTAATACGTTTGATATTTCTTGCACTTCTACAAAAGTGATGATATACTTTGTACTGTATTATTTCGTTGAGAGATATTAAATTTACTACGATAAATGTAAGATTTTTAGCCATTTATTGTGGAACTATATTCTGACGTATATGTTGACAACGTAGCGGTAGCTTTATATTCACCACAAAAACACCTGCTACAAAGGTTATTAGCTGTTACTGAATACGTTATACACCCAACAATTGATCCGAGTTATTTTTTTAAACAAAAAATTTTTATTTCTTCCATTATTAAAACACGCATTCTATTAATCGTTTTGGCTTTGAAAAACACGATTCCTACAACCGAGTTGAATACCCAACATCCGAGTCGAGTTAGGTTCTGACGTTCTTTTCCTAAAAAATGTATTCTTTTCGTTATTAACAACACGCAATTAAATAATCGCTTTCGAGCGGTAGTTTTTTAGGTTATGTTCGAGCGGAACATAAAAATTTTGAGGTTATGTTTGTCACTTCTTTTTTCATTTTTTTAAACTTTCCGTTGTTTACACACATTTAAATTTTGGATTCTTAATATTGGGCACATAATAAAGCGTTTCGGCGCAAAAATTACCAAAATTGATGGAAGTCCTGAAAACTCACTTTTCGATACGTTTCGTTACACAAAAAACTCAAAAACAAATTTTACCAGGAAGGAAAATTTTTACCAGGAACAATTAAAGAGGAAAAATCGTTATCTCACGTTTTTGTAGTCGTTTTCACCTTTGAGATTTCATGAAACAGTAGATATAGCCTGAAACAGTATATATAGCCTGAAACAGTACATATAGCCTGAAACAGTACATATAAACTGAAACAGTATATATAGCCTGAACATTAATTGTTGTCGTATAAAAAACATCAAACATATATTTTCTAAAAATAATGTCTTAAATGTTTTGATCCAATTCAGCTCAAACATAATTGACAGCCATAAAAATAAATAGTTAAGATTTGTCAAAAAAAAATGGGAAAAATTTGTAAATAAAAATCTACAATGATAAAATTTAAAATAAAGGCTGCCAATTATTTTTTCGCTTTTTTACCATAAATACAATTAATTTAAGAATAAAATATATACAAAATAAGTTAAGCTAACATGTTTCTTACTTTTATTTATTTATTTAATTAGCTTCCATCAGAGTCGTTCCTTTAGAGTAATATTTTTTTTAATATAACAACAAATTCGCAATCACCTGTTTGTTTGCGAAAACGTAAATTCGGTTTATCGTTTATTCATTACTGTAATTCGTTCTTTAAGAAAAGTTCCACCTAATCTTTCTTTGAAAGCCTTTATGTTCATTTTTTTAAAATAAGATATTAATTTAATACGCGATCGAAAAAATAGAACTAAAAGTCGTCTATTTAGCCGCCTCGGTGGCCTAGTTGGTAGCGTACTGGGCTTTCACCCCGAGGACCCGGGTTCAATTCCCGGCCAGGGCTTGGCATTTTCATACGCTATAAAATCATCGTCTGCATTAGCCCAAGTGTGCACAATAGTCGGACGTTAAAACACAAAAATTATATATATATATATATATATATATATATATATATATATATATATATATATATTTATATATATATATATATATATATATATATATATATATATATATATATATATATATATATATATATATATATATATATATCGGAAAGTTTTATAAATTTGAAAATCGGTATACAATTTTTAGATTTTAATCTAACGTAATGGCGTCTGCATCATATCATTTCAATAAAAAAAAAAAAAGGAAATTTAGATAGATAGATTACTGTAAATTTTATGAATATACTTTTCTATTTTATAATGACCGCATATACTCCTAAAATTCTATTTCTGTATTATGATTTCTTACGCATAAATCTTAAAACAAACACTTTTCAGAATATATATTTATTGGTGTTAGTTATTTAATTATAAGAAACATGGTATGATGATTCTCCTGCATACTATCCAGTCATTGAAGGCTGATAATTGATATAGCTGAAGCAGGCTCGAGGCAGTGGCAGCAGGATTAAGAGCTTAACACCGCCTTCCCGCCCTCGATGTGTCTTACCTCAGCTTACTGTGTTTACATGGCTAACCCGAGTAATCACCTACAGCAAGATCAAATTTCTGGTTTACTTAGGTCATTTGATATTAAACATTTATAAAAAATGAAAAACACAGTACTAACTTTTCCAATAAATTACTTAGGAGCGGTGCGAATTAAAACTTAAGCACTAAAAGAGTTTGTTGTCACATTCTCCCAAAAATCCGTATATATACGAGGTGTGTTCAGAAAGTAACAAGAATTTTTAAATTTCGGGAGGCTTGGAGAGTCCGATTGTCAATAACATTTTTTTGTTTTATGTTGGTATACATGCCCTTGAAGTATGATAAAACATTCAGATGTTTTCATTGTTGACTTTGTCTGTGACAGCCACTAAGGTTAGACGTGTTTTATGAGCTCGGCGATTTTTCGTTTGTAAAATAAATGGATCAAAAATTTGTATCAAATTTTGCGTAAAAAATGGAATAAAGTATAACAAAGTGTGTGAAATGTTAACAAAGGCCTATGAGTTTGCTATAAATAAAGCAAGAGTTTACGAGTGGTATAAGCGTTTCCAAGAAGGCCGTGAAGACGTTGATGACGAACGCCCTGGACGCCCCAGCACATCAACAACCGATGAAAACGTGGAAAAAGTGAAAGAAATGGTTACGAACAATCGCCGAATCACAATTAATGATGTTGGCATATCGATTGAATCATGTCATGACATTGTTTACAGTGTTTTGTGTATGAAACGCGTGGCAGCAAAATTCGTACCAAAATTGTCGAATTTTGAACAAAAACAGCGGCGAATGGAAGTTGCTCAGGAGTCACTAAATGAAGTCAACGACGATGCAGAATTACGGATACGAATTATAACAGGTAACGATACATGGGTTTACGGATATGACGTCGAACCTAAGGCTCAATCATCCCAGTGGAGACATTCTGGCTCGCCAAGACCGAAAAAGGCTCGACAAGTGTGGTCGAACGTGAAAGTTATGCTCACTGTGTTCTTCGATATTAATGGCATAGTGCATCATGAATTCCTGCCACCAGGTGAACCGGTCAATAAAAGTACTACCTACAAGTTCAACGCCGTTTGCGTGAAGCAGTCCGAAAAAAACGTCCGGATCTGTGGAAAAACAATTCATGGCTTTTGCTCCACGATAATGCACCAGCTCACACTTCATCGCTTGTTCGTGAATTTTTGCCAAAAACAGTACTGTAACGATGCCCCAGCCTCCATATTCGCCGTGTGACTTTTTCCTATTTCCAAAAATAAAGAGAACCTTAAAGGGCCGTCGTTTTACAGCCGTGGATGACATTAAAAGCGCATCGCTGAAAGAACTAAAGGCTATCTCAAAGATCGGGTTTGAGAAGTGTTTCGAGGATTGGAAGAAGCGCTGGCACAAGTGCATAATCTCCAATGGGGACTATTTTGACGGCGACAACATCAATGTAGAAGAATAAATAAATAAAGTTTGTTAGTTTATTATTTATTACTGACAAACTGGAAAATATTACGCTGTTTAAAATTTCTTACACTGATTTGAGTTAAAAATAATCAGTCATAAATAAAGTATGTCAAAAATTGTAACAAAATTATTGTTATTTATTTGCATTTTATAATTTTTATCAACAAACAGGATTCTTAGGGCAGTAATAATTCGACTTCTTTTTTAATATTTTCAATTTTGATTGTAATTGTTACAGCCTATCTTACGAAAATTGGATTTCGTAAATGTTTTTTTTTACCAAAAAAAGGCTTTAAAACTAAAAGGTTTGAAAAAAATTAAAATACCAATTCCTGGACCAGCGAACACGAAAACACTTGCACACATCCATTGAACGTAGCGTATATTTATCATGAAACACACATAAAAATTTTATCGCCATAATTTTCACATACTGGTGTACAAAAAATTGGTAAATCGATAAACGTTTAAGATCTTGAACCATTTTATAATAATTTAACACGCTTGCGCAGAGACAGATAAATGGATAATGAAATAAAACCAACAGACGTATGCAGAAAATAATAAATTTATTTAATATGCATTACATTAAATTAGCATGACGAATTATTTAAAATAATTAAATTCACAGTCAACACAACACAAAGTCCTAAGGGCTACTTTTAATATTTTAATTAAATTTCATACAAATATTATTTGAAAAATCAACAAATTTTAATAAAACGTTTTAAACTAACAAAATAAATGAACGTTTTTTTTAATTTAGTATATTATTTGTATTCATTCACATACTATTTTGTAATTGAATAAGGCTGTACTATTTTATAAGTGAATCGAAGGATGCACTTGAAGTGCGACATGAATATTTAGCTAAAGATTATCTCCATCGCACCCCATACCCTTTATCATAGCGTGACAATATTTGCGTTGCACATTAATATATTTAAAGAATAAATATGTTGTATTTATTTATAAAAAGCGCGTTCGCTTTTGTTGATTTAGAAAAATCAAACAATGTCAAAATAAATACACTGTACAACAAGATAATGCCAAACGAACGTTTGTCCGTACAAGTTGAAATTTTCGCAAAAAGTTATTTTTCTGTTCTGTCAACTGTTTTAACTGATACAAAATTTGTTTCTGTGTTATAACATCGACCTTAACCCCCCCCCTTACAAGGAACAATTTGCACTGTGAGATTTTTTTTTGTGTTTAACGTCCGACTATTGTGCACACTTGGGCTAATGCAGACGATGGGATGATTTATAGCGTATGAAAATGCCAAGCCCTGGCCGGGAATCGAACCTAGGTCCTTGGGGTGAAAGTCCAGTATGCTATCAACTAGTCGCACCTCGTGTATATTTACCGTTAAGTTGCCGCTATGAGACTACAAATTATTATGTGTACTTAAATTGCCTATCTTGCCCCGTGTTTTCGCTGTGTTTTCCTTTCCCAAATTCAGTTGAAGCCTCAATATCTGAAATTATTTTAATTCTAATAAAAAAAATATCACATTTCTAATTAATAAAAGTTAACCGTGAAACAAGCACATACTTTTTTACATACACGTATTATACATAAACTGATACCGCAGACGTCAGAAGTGAAGTACCTTGGAATTGATTTGGACAGACGTCTGAATTGGCAGAAACATATTTTTACTAAACGTAAACAACTTGGTATTAAACTCAGAAATGTGTGTGTGTGTGTGTGTGTGTGTGTGTGTGCGTGTGTGCGTGCGTGTGTGTGCGTGCGTGCGTGTGTGTGCGTGTGTGTGTGTGTGTGTGTGTGTGTGTGTGTGTGTGTGTGTGTGTGTGTGTGTGTGCGTGTGTGTGTGTGTGTGTGTGTGTGTGTGTGTGTGCGTGCGTGTGCGTGCGTGCGTGAGCGCGCGTGTGTGTGTGTGTGTTTGTGCGTGTGTGTGAAAGGTCCTAGGGGTGAAAGACCAGTACGCTATCAACTAGGCCACCGAGGCGCACGGTGAGAGGTCACGTGATTAAGAAAAATTGATATAGAAATCGAATTTTAAAAATTTGCTAAAATGGACACTCAAAATGAAGTGGTGTTGTCATTGCAATAGACTGATTTTCTTCAAATTTGAAATTGCTGGCTAATTTCTCACTATGCGAAGTTTAAAAAAGTGTCACGTGATCGAAAAAATTGATCTACTGGTTTAGATAGATTCGTTTACAAGTTCTCTGATCATTAGTATCAGTTATGATTTTAATGTAAGACCAAAATGTAATAAATCCTTTTTTAATGATTATTTTGAAGTAGATTTTGTGTGAATGCATAATTATCAATGTAAGCATATTTCGTGTGATGTTTTGGTAACATTTATTTCTTTGTTATCAAACTTTTGGAAATTTCATTTAAAAACTCTCTCTAATTAATTTTCGACGCTGTCGTTAAATTTGCACTAATATTGCAACACGAAACCTCGTTATTTGAATAACTTGCTATTCATTTTTACAAATGTGATTCAGTTACGAAATAACGAAACTTTAACAACAATACTGTTGCTATGGTAACCACACGAACAGCTATAATAAAATACCAACTTTTTGTAAACAGCTGAGTTCATTGCGTGCATGCATTAAGCAAAATTTACCCTGAATAAAAAAATTCCCTGTATGTAAAACAAACTAATAAATTAATTGACTTGGTACTGATTTAATTTAGGTAAAAATTAAACACACAATGGTGTTTTCTTATAAAAAAAGATATCACATTATATTTTTAATCAAAAATACATAAAATCTAATACATTTTCTAACAGCTCTCATAAAACACAATTATATAAACACAGCTGAGTGCATAAGTTATTTCAAATTTTATAAAGTTATTTCAAATACTTTATCTATAAAATACAGAAATAAATGTTCAATGTACACCATTCAATTTCTTAAGTTTGGTAATGAATTATTATTGACAAACAAAATTCTATGATAAAGTCCTTATTAAATATGCAGTTTGATAGTATTTATTTTTTTATTGTATAACTGGACAACCTGCAAATAAATAGTAGAAAAATATTACTAAAAAATTTTCACATTAAATTATTTCCAAAAAAAAGTCTGGGTCACGAGCTGCATACAAAAAGCTTGAATGCTTCTTTTAGCCGCATCGGTGGCCTAGTTGATAGCGTACTTTCACCCCGAGGATCCGGGTTCGATTCCCGGCCAGGGCTTGGCATTTTCATACGCTATAAATCATCCCATCGTCTGCATTAACCCAAGTGTGCACAATAGTCGGACGTTAAACAAAAAAAAATTACCGGTTTGTAAACATTTTCGTGAATTTTTGGTGATGTACTTGAAGCCACAATTTAAATATAACAAATTGATAGTTTATTGATAAATAAAAATATCAAAACAAACCGACGATGGTCTGGGTTTAAATCTAGTTTAATTCGATTTGCTAACTTGAATCGATAAATTTTACTATATAAAACCAAAATGTGATGAACTGATTTTGAGAAAGTAAGCCAGCAATGCTGTTAGCCTCTGCAGACTTTCCGAAAACATTCCTATGGAAATGACTATATGTTTTATTTATGATCTACACTAAGCGAAGTTTTATAACAATCATTAGAGGCAGTTTGAAAATATTCGTTTTTTACAAAAACCGTGTTTATTGTGGCAAATTAAAAATTTTCCCGGAATAACGTCCATGCTAAAATTAGTTTAGTTCCCAGTGCACACGTTCAGGACATGTTTTTGGACTCAAGGAATATGAAAACCAATAACTCCATACAATCTCAAAATTGAATATGGTTCACTCTTACCAAACATACGCGGTGTGTTCAGAAAGTAAAGAGAATTTTAATTTTTTGAACAAAATATTTATTTATTCTTCTACATTGATGTTGTCGCCTTCAAAATAGTCCCTATTGGAGTTGATGCACTTGTGCCAGCGCTTCTTCCAATCCTCGAAACACTTCTCAAACTCGATCTTTGAGATAGCCTTTAGTTCTTTCAGCGATGCACTTTTAATGTCATCTACGGCTGTAAAACGACGGCCCTTTAAGGTTCTCTTTATTTTTGGAAATAGGAAAAAGTCACACGGAGCCATGTCTGGCGAATATGGAGGCTGGGGCATCGTTACAGTACTGTTTTTGGCAAAAATTCACGAACAAGCGATGAAGTGTGAGCTGGTGCATTATCGTGGTGCAAAAGCCATGAATTGTTTTTCCACAGATCCGGACGTTTTTTTTCGGATTGCTTCACGCAAACGGCGTTGAACTTGTAGGTAGTACTCCTTATTGACCGTTTCACCTGGTGGCAGGAATTCATGATGCACTATGCCATTAATATCGAAGAACACAGTGAGCATAACCTTCACGTTCGACCGCACTTGTCGAGCCTTTTTCGGTCTTGGCGAGCCAGAATGCCTCCACGGAAGGATGATTGAGCCTTATTTTCGACGTCATATCCGTAAATCCATGTTTCGTCACCTGTTATAATACGTTTCAGTAATTCTGCATCGTTGTTGACTTCATTTAGTGACTCCTGAGCAACTTCCATTCGCCGCTGTTTTTGTTCAAAATTCAACAATTTTGGAACGAATTTTACTGCCACGCGTTTCATACACAAAACATTGGAAACAATGTCATGACATGATCCAATCGATATGCCAACATCATCAGCGACCTCTCTAATTGTGATTCGGCGATTGTTCATAACCATTTCTTTCACTTTTTCCACGTTTTCATCGGTTGTTGATGTGCTGGGGCGTCCAGGGCGTTCGTCATCTTCAACGTCTTCACGGCCTTCTTGGAAACGCTTATACCACTCGTAAACTCTTGCTTTACTCATAGCAGACTCACCATAGGCCTTTGTTAACGTTTCACACACTTTGTTACATTTTATTCCATATTTTACGCAAAATTTGATACAAATTCTTTGATCCATTTCTTTTAACAAACGAAAACCGCCGAGCTCATAAAAACACGTCTAACCTTAGTGGCTGTCACAGACAAAGACAACAATAAAAACAGATGAAAGTTTTATCATACTTCAAGTGCATGTATACAACATAATAAAATAAAAATGTTTGACAATCGGATTCTACAAGTCCGCGAAATTTAAAAATTCTCGTTACTTTCTAAACACACCTCGTATATTTCGCATAATCAGAAAGTAAAGTAGGAAATGTTAAACACATAGACAATGATTGTAAATTTTATGAACGATGAATACAAAATGTAAATTTCCTACTTGAATATATAGTTAGATGATTATCAACTATTGGTAGACCTTATTGATTAACAAGGCAGCTGAAGGCATATCTGTTGGATCTGCGTCTAGGATGCGGTGTTCCAATGTTGGGTAGGCTGACCCTGTGAAGACATTCTCACCGCAGGCTCGAACACCTATCATCTCGCTGACATTACTGCACCATCTGCAATATTTAGTGGAGTTTTAATTTCACTTTTACAACATTCTTGTGTTTGTACACTTTTTGCTTGGCATAGTTCAACGTACGTCTTACTAATTCTTATGTATATTTTGTTTACAGTAATAAATATAATTCACATTTTACAGATAATTATAAATAAATACGGTGTTTATTAATGGAGAGTAAATATGACCTTCATTGTAATTATGCATTACGAATAATAATCGCAGCTGACTCGCTAAGAGATTAGAACGAATTTACAAAATAATTTTCTTTATCATTTTGATTTCCCCATCAAAATTAGCATTCAATTCTGTATAAATGTATGCATTTTAAACTTCTAAATTACATTAAAAATACAAACATGAACCCTGACCGCTGTTAGAGTAAACTACTTAATTCCAACGGCTTTTGAAAATTCAAAAACGCTATTGGACGCCATATGGCGTCTCCAAAAATTGCATGAAGATGTAATTTTCAACTCTGATTATGACGTGAAATTACGTTTTCAAAGACAATTACGCCAAAAGAATTACGATTTTTTTTAATTTGAAATTTCCGCCATTTTGAAAGGTTAAACGAATTTTTCTGCTTAATAAATTTGTCTAAGTTATAAATCGATTTTTCGTGCTAAGCTTAAGTCAAATTGGACTAAAATTGCGAAAAACACACACAACTTTACAAATTATATATATTAGAGACCTATTAAAGCCGCCTCGGTGACCTAGTTGATAGCGTACTAGGCTTTCACCCCGAGGACCCGGGTTCGATTCCCGGCGAAGGCTTGGCATTTTCATACGCTATAAATCATCCCATCGTCTGCATTAGCCCAAGTGTGCACAATAGTCAAACGTTAAAACAAAAAAAAAAAAAAATAGAGACCCATTAAAAAGTAATCTAGTTATCAGCAAGGCGCGCTCATTTCAAGATCCCGGATATGAGTCTTACCATAATTCCAGCTCATTCAATAGCTCATTTTTCACTAGCAATTTGCTAATAATTTGGTAATTTGTAATACAGTTTTCATCTGTCAAGTAAATAGAACACGAATGTAATTTATTTTAATATATTTATACTAATTTCAATTGTTTGGATTCTATTACTTCATATTGAATGAAGATTAAACTCTGAAGATTTACTTGGGAAGAACAAAGAAGAACGACTGACAGTTTGAAGTCGGTTGGTACAACTTGCTGGTAAAAAAAGAAAGAAATTTTGAAAAATATTTCACGTTTGAACATTTAAAAATTAAATTAAATTTATCATAACGAAACGCGGGAGGCAAACGAATAGAACGCACAGAGGCACTAAAGTTGCAGCAACGACATATCAAAAGAAAATACAAGAACGAAGAAGTTTTGGTTCATAATAATAGCGGACCCAACTGATGTCTGATAGCAAGATGGAAACAAATTTCTGACATTTTTATCTTATATACACTTGTGAAAATTTTATTCCAAAATCAGCACTTAAATCTGCACAAATTTAACGTTTTAATTTTTGTTTAATTCATATTCCTAATTTCAATGAATTCGGAAAATTTAAAATGCTGATCGTATGGTGAAATCAGATTCTCAAAAAAACGTTTAATTCTTCTAAGATTCGGAATGGCTACCATTTTGAAACCGTTAGAGGTTTCGCTGGTTAACAATCTTTTCCAGGCACATAGTCGATTTTTTGTGCCATGATTTCATCGGCGGCCGATAATTAGTTTGTTAAACTTTCAAATTACACTGAAAAGTCGAAAATAAAATCGGACGCCATTAAAATAAAATTACAACGGATTTTTAATTTTAAAATTATAATTTTTGTGCAGATTTTAAATTTTATATGATATTGAAATCGACTTCCACAAAAAGAACAAGATAAAATGTTAAAGATCTTTTAAGATTTAAAATCTTTTATTTTGAAACTGTTTGTGATATTTTTTAAAAATGTTGCTGGTTAATAAACTTAACCAAACAGCTTACCTCCCAGTTAACTAATAAGTGTGCGTATATACTTATCCAAGAGGCCCTAACGACTTACAAAATTAATTATGAAAAAACATTACATTTCTTACATTTCGAATTTGAAACAATCGACTAAATGCAAGAAAATTTCTCAAAATTGGTTAATAAGAATTTTGGTAATGGTATACATGTAGATATGTTGAGTATATAATGATCTGCCTTCCCTAGCTTCGTCAATTCTACTTTTGTTGACGCGTTTCGGAGAACCTCCATCTTCAAAAACTATATCTATACTCCACCCATTAGAACATAAACTAGCGGCGTTTAGACAAAAAAAGAGTTTTTGAAGATGGAGGTTCTCCGAAACGCGTCAACAAAAGTAGAATTGACGAAGCTGGGCAAGGCAGATCATTATACTCAACATAGTGACAATAATCCTAGCATAAAATAAGAAGAATATATATGTAGTTTTACAATGCAGTCCATTTTACCCTATTTGAAATAAAAGGGATCACAGTTTGAAACTAATTCGAGGAGAAGTTACGGTGGTCCCCAGCGTTTATGTTTTAACCTTTGATCGTTCATATTAAATTAGTTATATCGAAATGTATGTGCAGAGAACAGGCAAATATAAAACTCATTTTGTGGACTCGAGGGATCCGAAAGCAATAGATTTATCAAAACTCCAAGATCTTTTAACCTGTAGGCATTAACAAACAACCTAACAGAGGTTAGATATGTAGGCATTAACAAACAACCTAACAGAGGTTAGATATGTAGGCATTAAAAAACAACCTAACAGAGGTTAGATATGTAGGCATTAACAAACAACCTAACAGAGGTTAGATATGTAGGCATTAACAAACAACCTAACAGAGGTTAGATATGTAGGCATTAACAAACAACCTAACAGAGGTTAGATATGTAGGCATTAACAAACAACCTAACAGAGGTTAGATATGTAGGCATTAACAAAAACAACAGAGGTTAGATATGAGGCATTAACAAACAACCTAACAGTGTTAGATATGTAGGCATTAACAAACAACCTAACAGAGGTTAGATATGTAGGCATTAACAAACAACCTAACAGAGGTTAGATATGTAGGCATTAACAAACAACCTAACAGAGGTTAGATATGAAGGCATTAACAAACAACCTAACAGAGGTTAGATATGTAGGCATTAACAAACAACCTAACAGAGGTTAGACGTGTAGGCATTAACAAACAACCCAACAGAGGTTAGATGTGTGGGCATTAACAAACAACCTAACAGAGGTTAGATATGTAGGCATTAACAAACAACCTAACAGAGGTTAGATATGTAGGCATTAACAAACAACCTAACAGAGGTTAGATATGTAGGCATTAACAAACAACCCAACAGAGGTTAGATGTGTAGGCAAAAGCCTTTAACTAAAAAAAATCACTTATTTTATCTTTTCACAAAATGTATTTCTCTATCAAACAATACAAACAAACTCTTCGATAAAGAAACACAGTATTTTACACAAACAAATCTTACCCAGCGTTAACTGTAGCTGGGAAATTACATAAAGCAAATCTTGGTCTGCAGTTGCCATCGTCAATTTAAAAATCCGTAAAAACCAGTATTCGCCGGCCTTACGATATAATGACTCAATTTAGTCGGAAATTTCATTCCCGCTTCCCCTCCACTCCCCTCCTCCTTATAACCTATGCGAGAGGAATGTCTCACAAAGAGAATTTTGAATATAATAACTCTATAATGAAGGGATCCTTGGCCATCAAAGTGCCGAACTCCAAGCTGGCTAAGTATGCGATGACGCGTCACTCGGAGTTGCTACCGAACTTCGGGTATTAAACGAGCCTTGTTTCACGTTTATGACATAGCCTCGGGACGGTTGTACAAAGCTGAATTATTGACCCTCTGCTCAAATAACGACCTTATTCTTTATTTCTCACTATAAGAAGCGTAGAGAAAGATGAATACAGGAAGCGAAAAGTCATCTTAAGATATTAATAGTTTTTTTGATCCACTGAGTATAACAAATTTATTTTATTTACATTTATGTCCGTCAGTGTGCACTTTACTGGAGGTTATTGAACGATATTGCCTTAAGCTACAGCGTAAGTTCTTTATTCTTCTTATAGGCCTAGTGTAAAAATTAAAATGTAAGGTTATCGTAACATCCACGGGACCCCTTAGCGTATCTACATAATTAGGCTTAAGACCTATTTTTCCCTTTAGGCTAACGAGGTTTCGAAAATTTACAGATCTTCAGGCTGTACAATTGGTCAAATCCCTCTGGCGAGGCCGTCACAAAGTTCACAAAACTTTGAAACACATATCACAAAACTACACAATTACACCGTTATATTACCATTTACGTTTATGACCTTTTTAGATTATATCCTTTAAATTTTGTTTTTAAATAGTTTACGCCCTCATTGGAGCACTTCAATTTTAATCAGTCCATACACTTCCAAGTCCAACAATCGGTCCAAATCCAGAACAATTGGACAACTCCCTCTAGCGAGGCCGTCACAAAGTTCACAAAACTTTGAAACACATATCACAAAACTACACAATTACACCGTTATATTACCATTTACGTTTATGACCTTTTTAGATTATATCCTTTAATTTTGTTTTAAATAGTTTACGCCCTTATTGGAGCACTTTAATTTCAATCAGTCCATACACTTCCAAGTCCAACAATTGGTCCAAGTCCAGAACAATTGGTCAACTCCCTCTGGCGAGGCCGTCACAAAGTTCACAAAACTTTGAAACGCTTATCACAAAACTACACAATTACACCGTTATATTACCATTTACGTTTATGACCTTTTTAGATTATATCCTTTAAAGTTTTTTTTTAATAGTTTAAGCCCTCATTGGAGCACTTTAATTTCAATCAGTCCATACACTTCCAAGTCCAACAATTGGTCCAAGTCCAGAACGATTGGTCAACTCCCTCTGGCGAGGCCGTCACAAAGTTCACAAAACTTTGAAACGCATATCACAAAACTACACAATTACACCGTTATATTACCATTTACGATAATGACCTTTTTAGATTATATCATTAAAGTTTTTTTAATAGTTTACGCCCTTATTGGAGCACTTTAATTTTAATCAGTCCATACATTTCCAAGTCCAATATCGCTATTGAGAGACTAGCGTTTCAGCCTCTTCTTCCGTTCCAAAAATGTCTTTATTCTGTCCGACCTGGCTGCCCTCTGTTCATCAGTCTTGGTGTAGGTCTTCCGTTCAAATGTTAGCTTGAATCGCAGATATTTATTCCTCAGAATCCTTTTCTCTGCTCTACCTTCAATTTGAGGTACCGTCAAATTTAACTCTTCTAAATCACTCTGGATCTCTTTGAACCAATTATTCTGCGTTTTAATCTTCCAGAAATAGCTAAATAGCTGTTTCACCAGTCGGGTTTCTGGAAGGCGTGCTATATGGCCGAAAAAAGAAATTCAGTATCCTTTTACGTTTTAATATAATCAGGTAATTGTATAAAGTTGTGAACAATGTTTTGTTAATTTTGTGACGACCTCGCCAGGCTAGAGGGATTTGACCAATTGTACCGCCTGAAGAGGAACTGTTCGAGAGCCGCCTCGGTGGCCTAGTTGATAGCGTACTGGGCTTTCACCCCGGGGACCCGGTTCGATTCCCGGCCAGGGCTTGGCATTTTCATACTCTATAAATCATCTCATCGTCTGCATTAGCCCAAGTGTGCACAACAGTCGGACGTTAAACACCAAAAAAAAAAAAAAAAAAAAAAAAAAAAAATATATATATATATATATATATATATATATATATATATATATATAAAGGTTCGAAATCGCAGTTTCCTATATAAGGTGAAAAATAGGTCTTAATACTAATTATTTAAAAAATAAGAGTTGAAGAAGAGAAAATTTGATAATTCATTATTTGCAATGACGTAAATAAAAATATGTTATTCGTAATTGATGATCTGGAACAACTTCAACTAGAATAATCTTTGTGGTCAAAATCAGTAACGTTTTTATTTTTACAAATTATTTTCATTCCGTGAACTTTTTTCTTCTTTGGAACGTAATATTTTGAGTTACATTAAATTCTACAAAATTTGAGTATTGGCGCACAATAAAACCTACGAAATGAGTCCGCCATCTTGAAGATAAAAGCGGCAACGTCGCGTCTCTTAGCTTCGCCCGTTCTTCAAGGTTTTTGGCACCTTGTTGGCCCACAACTCATTTTGCGCCCACAATAGGTCGCTTCAAAGCGGATCCAATTATAATATGCTATTATGAAGACATCATGTATCTGTCACTCTTTGTTGATACACTTGTTACCGCTTTTGTTGACGTCGTCTCACGTTCTCACACCTCGCCATGGGTTCCGAACACAAAGTGGTTTTAACTAACACAATGTAAAAAGAGCAGATATGCTGGATTAACTTCTTACAGGACTTGTTCAGTGTCAACAATGGCCGGAGACAATCGAACCCCGATTGTTTTGTAGCCTGCACGATGCTGTGTGAAAGTTTGTGCATGTAAAAACGTGTGAACTTTTCACCGAGGTCTTAGTTGTGTTTATACGAATGTGTTAGCGGAGTATTAATATATTCGCTACACACGCAGCTGTCTCGTTCGTGGAAAATAATTTCAAAAAACTAACAATACCTCATACACGAAAACCGTGTACATAGGCGGGGAAACTTTAAACTATGAGAACTTATTTTTTATAAACAGATATTTTATACTAAAAACATAATTATCAGCCTAGAAACCACCATAAAACTGTAATAATATATATTCAAAAAACATAATTTTTTTATCGAAATCATTTTAAAATTCTGAATTAACCATATAGTCATTGCTGTTCTGGCACTAAAAATGAGTTTAAAAATATTAGTTTTTTAACTTTGACTACCCGCACAAAAAACATCAAAATACAACAATTTTCGAGCTCCGTTCTGGATTTGTCCAAACTAAGAAAACTATAATAAAATTTTGCATAATATAGTTTGCTCATACTCGAAACACATTTCTATAATTTAAAAAAATATTTTCGAGTTCTTTTCAGCCCGATGTACCAAACTTGAAATATTACAAATTCAAATTTCGGTAGCGAATTAAAGAAAACGAAATAAACCCTACCAGACGTCAAGGTTTGCTTTTGATTTAATTGAACAAAATAAGATGAATATATTTTGAGAAATTGAAATGAGTTTCCAACACTTGTAAAGCTTATGAATTGAATTTTTCCTGGCAGTTGTATTTTCTTATATTCAAAGTTTTTGTTGTTTAATTCTTTTTATTGTTGATGTACTAATATACTGCAATATACAACTGTAATAGGGGATTGATACGTTAATGCAAACTTCAATAAAGCTAAACTTTTGTTTACAATTTTCGAACGTATAATTCAAACGTTTTCCGGACAAATTTATTGCCAACATAATTTCGTTTAACCTTTCAGTTAAAACGAAATTTCAAATTTGGACAAAAATAATGCAAACTTGTTTAGAATATTTTCATTCTCCGATAAAATACGTTAAACTTTAAGATAAATCTTATTATCGCATATTTTAAAAGTTTATTCCACAGAAACTGGATGTAACTTAATAGCAACATCCATATTAATCGCAGATAATATGTTGTTATCCAGTTAATGAAATAAGCACCAACATTTTTTTTCAAAACTGTAACTTAAGCTGTTTTCAGTTCATGCTATTTTTTACAAAATTAAAATGCCCTTTTAATGTCAGTTTTAAAATGAAAAACAATATTGCATTTATTTAAATAGTACGTAGACTTTCAAGCGCTTGGCGAAAATAGCATTAGTATCGATTTGTTTTCAGAACCACGTTAGACTTCAAGGCCAGATATTAATCGAAATGTCATAGTCTCGAAGTACTTACTCAGTTTTATAAGGTATGTACATTAAAGCTCAATAGTTCTAAGTTTAACTTATTTATAACTAATAAACAACTTAATGTTCATAAGTATTTGTTAGTATTTTTTAAAACACTGAACAAATCACTATTTGTAATATTTACACTAAAACACTTCAAACTGTCATAAACCGTTAAAATGTATAATAATTAATACTGTAAAAGATATTTCTATCCAATTATATAGCTTCGCTTGTAGTAATTTATTACCGTAATAGCTCATTCATTATCATAAACCTGATTTGATAAACTATTTATCTTTTCTGTTTTCCATTTATTACTAATCAATATCGTTCTTGTTAGTTGATTCATCGACATGACATCGCATACTTCTGAGTCACATTCTTTCTTCGTAAGGCTTTCTCAGCGCCAGTACAAAAAGTGACCCGTTCATAATTACAGGGATCTGTACTTTATATTCTTAGTAAAACTGTGACTGTACATTAGTAAGTTTCGTATATTTACTTTTTACTGTAAAGAAAATGTGTTTAAAGCGAAAAATCTTACGTATTTTTCACATTTATTCGTTGTTTGGTCCCTTGTGTCCAAAAAAGAATGTCTCTCGGCACAAAACTGCACAAATTGTTCAATTTTTATAACTTCAGATATATCTCTATATCTCTAAACTCTAGATCATATCTCTAGACCATTATAGATATGGTTTTCTATATCTCTAGACCGTTCATTAACTTTTCAAATAAAATTTTAAAGCATTTTTCTGACAAAAACTCTTAAAATTGAATTATAAAAAATTGAAATAATTAAGATTATGACCTATTCTTCCCGTCAGTGTTCTATCCACTCACCTCGTAGAGTCTACTGCGGTTTCGAAACTCTATCGTTTCATCTTCAGGCCGTTATACAAAATGTTAAATCCCTCTGTCGAGGTTGTCACAAATTAAAACAAAACATTAATACATACATCACAAACACTGGTGAATATTTAAAATATTCACCATGAAATTCGGCTTGGCCAAGCTACACGCGACTCGTACGTCGTTACATTCTGGACTCTCAGTCTGTTACATTCGTTACAGTCCGGAATGTAACGACGTACGAGTCGCGTGTGTAGCTTGGCCAAGCCGAATTTCATGGTGAATATTTTAAAAGTGTAATTATGCTCAGTGTTTGTGATGTGTGTTTTAATGTTTTGTTTGACTTTGTGACGACCTCGACAGAGGGATTTAACATTTTGTATGGCCTGAAGATGAAACGATAGTTTCGAAACCGCGGTAGCCTTTACGAGGAGAGTGGATAGACCACTGACGGGAAGAATAGGTCATAATCCTAATTATTTGAATGTGTGGCCTTGTGGCTATGTTACAATAATAAAAAAATTATTGGTCCTAAAAATTTTTATAAAATTCTTTTTTTACCCATGTAAACATACGGATGGCAAAGTCAATAAAATAATCTGGTTCCAGAGTTATTGAGTAAAAAAACTATAATAATAACATTTTTTTAAATTATTTTGTAGATTTTACTCAAATTTTATACATATAAACAAGCTTAAGACAGTGTAGTAAATTTGAAGTACAAAAGATTTATGATTCGATCAAAAAATAAAAACTGTTTTCGGATAGTTTTAGATTTACTCTCAATCCATGTATTGCATTCATTTAAAACCTTATTAATTTGAGCAAAATCTGATTAAACTATTTTGAGAAATTAAACGATTTTATGAAAAGTTTTTTTAAAAGAAATAATTTTATTGAATGAAAGAAAGTTAGTGTTCTATTTATTTACTCGCTTAACGACCTTAAGATCGTAATAAATTGTGAAATAATTACTGTAGTATTTTATAAAACTGTCGAATTATTTCAAAACGATCTACTACATACTTATTTTTAAACGGAATTTTACAAAATCGTAAAAAACCTTAAATTGCTTGCCTTGCCCATCTCAATATAAATTAAGATTTATTCTCTTAAATCGAGGTACAAATCTTGGTAGTTTGAACATTTGATTTAGTCCGCCACAGCTGAACCAATGGTACCTTTTACTATTTAAAACTTTATTGAAATGGACACGATTTCGTGAATTTATATTCCAAGTGTAACGTGAAATAAGCACCAACATTTTTTTCAAAAGTGTAACTTAAGCTGTTTTCAGTTCATGCTATTTTTTACAAAATTAAAATGCCCTTTTGATGTCAGTTTTAAAATGAAAAACAATATTGCATTTATTTAAATAGTACGTAGACTTTAAAGCACTTGGCGAAAATAGCATTAGTATCGATTTGTTTTCAGAACCACGTTAGACTTCAAGGCCAGGTATTAATCGAAATGTCATAGTCTCGAAGTACTTACTCAGTTTTATAAGGTATGTACATTTGAAGCTCAATAGTTCTAAGTTTAACTTATTTATAACTAGTATGCTACTTATTTAGTCCATAATTTTCTTCTAACATTACCAACAATTATTTTATTGTAGTTAATTATAATTTTGAAGTATGCCCTATTTTTTTATTTTTTTCGTTGACACTACATTCCGAGGTGAACTTTGAACTTCCGTACAATTCTGTTCCATGCATCCCAAACCAGCGCTAGCTGCTTCCATCCAGTTATTTCAATCCTTGCCAGATCCTCCCTCAGGTCATCCAGCCATCGTCTACTACGGCGTCCTCTTCTTCTTTTCCCCGACAAGTTCTCTCGCATTATTTTCTTTGTCATCCTACCACCTGCCATCCTCTGCACACGATCGAGCCAGTATGTTCTCATTCTTTATTAAAATTTCCAGTTCGTGATTATTTCTAATAAGCCATACACCATGGACGCAAACCGATCTAGAAAGACACCTTAGAATCTTCTTTTCATACACCCCTAGCACGTACTGATCAGTGACTTTCAGCGTCCAGGTTTCTTCGACATGGCAAACGACAAGAAGTGTCGGTCTGAAAAGGTTCCCTGCCATGATCCGCTACTAGGCTTTCACCCCGAGGACCCGGGTTCGATTCCCGGCCAGGGCTTGGCATTTTCATACGCTATAAATCATCCCATCGTCTGCCTTAGCCCAAGTGTGCACAATAGTCGGACGTTAAACATTAAAAATAATAAATAAATAAATAAAAATGCTTCAAACTTAGTATCATTTAACCGGAAGTCGCCCGACGTTCTTCATTCAGATGCAGACACCATCATATACTTTGTTTTTGTTTCATTTATCTTTTGACCAACCTTTTTTCATTCGGGCACAAGTTCAGTGAGGGCTTACCTTATTAGTCGTTCGCTTTCTCCGAGAACTACTATATCATCGGCATAGCCAAAAATCTGTGAGGTCCGGACTGCCAAACTTCACTTAGTTCAATTGTCTTTATGGCTTTGTGCAGAGCTAGGTATAACTCTTACGTGTTATAAAAAAATTAAAACTATGCAATTAAAAATTGCAAAAAATAGTTTTGCAAACTGTTTTACTGGTTAAAAACAGTATAAATGTTTTCTTTGAATTGCCCTCCCTAATCAAAAGTATTTAGCTGTACTAGCAACTATAAATTAGTAAACTTTTAAAACGCTAGTGTTTTTACAGAGATAGATATATGTAAAAAATCTAAAGTCGGCCTATAGAAAAATGAAAATGAACGCTGACCAATAGCGGATTTCTTTTTTTTCTATATCTGTCGAAACGCAATTTTTTAAATTACAGATTTAGCATACTGACTTAGACTGTTATTTTAAAACCGACATTTTCGTAAAATCTGGTCTTTGTGAAATTTTCCGGAGCGGGATCTCATTACGTTACAAAAAAGCATTTTGAGTTAAATTAAAAATTATTGTTCTAACTTATTCCTTTTTGATTACATTATTAGCTGGTATCGTCTGCATTAGCCCAAGTGCACAATAGTCGGACGTTAAAAAAAAAAAAAAAAAAAAAAAAATTATGCTGCTATATTTTTATCTTCCAACACCTTTTTTCCGTCAGTATTTGACAGTTTTGATTTAAAAAGTGTTTATAGCAAACGTGTGAACCCGTTTCGCTCATAGTAAATCAATTCATTCGTTTCAAAATGGCGGTAAGTAAAAACAGATGTTTTTTTGAAAATTCTATTTCACCGCCTATCCAAATAAAGTGAATAGGCTTGAGCAAAAATTAAAATACGAAAATAAAACCTGACTGCCTTCGGGTTTATTCTCGTATTTCCAATTAAAATTGAAAATTCATATTTTCAAAATAACTTCGAACAGTTAACTGAAATTTTCAAGGACGTGTAAAATATAATGTTTTAAATTGTCATAACTTTAAAACGATCTGGCCGCCTCGGTGGTCTAGTGGATAGCGTACTAGGTTTTCACCCCGAGGACCCGGGTTCGATTCCCGGCGAGGGCTTGGCATTTTCATACGCTATAAATCATCCCATCGTCTGCATTAGCCCAAGTGTGCACAAATGTCGGACGTTAAACACAAAAAATAAAATAAAATGAGCTATTACCAAAATCAGTTTTTGTGCCATGTTTAACTTGTATGTATAGAAATGGTCGTTAAATATGTTAAGGTTAGGTTTTAAACTCCTTTTATCCCATAGGCCTATGCGAAATATTGTGTACAGTGATTATTGTAAATGAATTTAATTCAGTTATGGTCCAAGTGCGTGTGCACGTCTCATAACAATTAAAGCACTTTTTGTAAACTCAAATTGACTTAATTATAAATTCTCATTTGAAATGGTTCCCCACGGGAACGCTCGTTACTGGCCTGCCCGGGTGCCGTCGACAAAAGGTGCGCTGGTACCTCGAGCGTGCCCCGCGATAGTTTGAGGTGTTGTTAACACATTTCCGGGCCTAATGTTTCCTCTGTAAAAATTGGATAATGAAAGCAAAAAGCTCCGCTTCGGCTGTTATTAATGTTGATGCCATGGTAAGGTGATGGCTCCAATGATTATGCAGGGAATGCGTACACAAGAGTGATCATTACAAGTCGTCCCGCTGATAGAGTTGTAACATGACAGCTAAAAATTACATACCTAACCTGAACACTGTAATCTATCGCCGCTACTACCGGTTACGAAAACATTGCTGTTATTGTCCAAAGGTGAAAACATCACCGTATATACCATTGTATTTTTTATAAAGTGACTATTTATCTGTATACTAGTAACGCATCACAGAACTTAATTTCGAATACGTAAATTAGTTTGAATAATTTAAAAACGTAACTGGTTTTGGAAATTATTCCGGCCTAAATTTTAAAAATCAGCGTTTTCAAACATATCGTTGCAAACATGCGTTTCCTCTCTAACTCTTCACAACAAAAATAAATATTAAACACCTATTTTTTAAAAAATTGCTAAGTTATATTTGCTGACATTTTTGATCGTGAAGATCTCAGAAAATCGTGGTAGACACAAGCTAGTCTACCAAATTGTTAAATAACAGAAATTTACGTTTGTGTGTAAATCGTTAAAAAAACGAAAATGAACATTGACCGATGTCAGGTTTTGGTTTATTTTTTTTTTAAATTGTAGTAAACTTTGAACTAAAATACCAACAAAGATTTTAATGTGTAATTTCGATTCAGAATAAGATTTTTGTACGAAGTACCAAAACATGACTAAATTTGCACAATGTTGATTTACAATTTAATTTAAGATAAACACATAACAAAAAACATTGGTTAACAAAGTACGATGTAGGCCCTATTTAGTAACACTAACAGATTTTTGTTTAATGTAGTTACTATTGTGAACGTATTTCTGGTTCATAGAAATGTATCTGATTTTCTTCCCCCAGACGATTTTTGAAAATCAAAAGTTACGTTTACGTTATGAATAATCGCGGCACGCAGCTGTTTCGCCGGCGTAGAAAGGAGACTAAAAAATCGACACGTTGAATAGCATCACGTAAATGTACATTTTGGTATGCACAAACGCATTTTCTTACAAATTACAAAAGATTAAAAATAAACCCAAACGAAAATAAAATAAGTTTACGTCATACTCATTTTGAAATTCTTTGAATTAACTTTCAAATTTGATTCATAATATGAATCTGAACATGAATCTTAAATAAATTTAGATATTTGTTTATGTGTTGGAAATGAATTCTCTTACTGCTTACGTATTGTAATTTAAAAAAATATATATTAATAACAAAAATTTAATTTATTTTAACTAGTATGAGAAAAGTGTAAACTGATGTTTAATAAATTAAATTAATAAATAAAAAACTTGAATTGGCCTTCCAATTGACGAAAGAAACATACAATAAGAAATCCCTTTCATGGGGTCCAAAATTAAACATTATAAAACAGTGATCAAGCCGGAAGCACTGTACGCAGCAGAAACATTAACCATGAATCGCATAGGCCAGATAGAAAAGCTTGAAATAACGGAAAGGAAAATCTTAAGAAAATTATAGGAAGAAAATTTCAGGATAAGGTAGTATATATAAGAAATGAAGCTCTCTACAAGAAAATTGAAAAATTGTCAGATACTATGAGAATAAATTTTTACGGCCATCTTCTTAGAATGAACTCTAATAGATTAACGAAACAAGTGTTTGATTTTTCCATAATCGTAAAACAAAACCGAACTGGTTTAAAGTAATTGAAAAAGACCTAATAGAATTAAAAATTACAGAAAATTCATTGCTTGACCAAACTGCTAAGATAATTACCAAAGACGAAAGGATAAGATTCCAAGATAAAACCGAAATAAAACCTAAAGCTATCATTTCAGAAGAGGAGAGGAAAAGAAGATCGGAAAGAATGAAGAGCTACTGGGAACAAAGAAAAGTACAGCGCGCAAGAAATGATTAATTCAGCGTACCCCAAAGAGGGTGAAACGAAGAGAAGAAGAAGAAATTAAATGTAACATGGTTTATAACGGGAAAATATAAACAAATGTGAAATGTGAACTAGTTCTCTAAATATCCGCTAGGAGCAGCACTTTACGGAGCAGATGATCTGAAACCTTCATGCAATACGTTTTAACTAGTTAAATGATAGTTTTTTCCTATAGCTATTAGATTAAAAATTACTTCCAACAATGTTTTAATCTGTGAGAAAACACTATTCACAATCTGAATGATTTCTGATTTATATTGGTTTCCAATTTTTTTTCTAGTTTTCAATCGTTAGTTGCTGTCGACATATTAAGCCGAAATATTCATGTAATTTACTACTTTGCTTTTATTTAGAACAATAATCATGTAATGTAATCAGTAACTATTTTTGAAATGTGGTAATGAAATTTCGATACATATACACTATTCGTTTTCTCTTAAAAGTTAAAAAGTAATTTTGACTTTGCAGCACTTCTTCAATTTGAAAATTGGGTTTTCAAATTACCCTCCAAAAAAAAAAAAAAATAATAAAATAATAAAATTTGATTTTCTGAAAATCAGTTCTATAGATATTGTTAAATTTTTCCTCAAGTGTTAGTACATTAGTAGCCTACCCATAAACGAAACGTGATCAAAGAAATTCGTAGTTTTGGAGTAGCACTTTAAAAAAATAAATAAACTCAAACGATTAATTATTTACTTAAAAACGTATTTTTTTAAATCCGTTACAACGAGTTAAATTATAAAATCTTGATTCTTAATAAGACAATTTGCCAGATTTTTTTATAGTTTTCAAATATAATATAAATTACTGCTAAGAATATATTTAATATTTTCAAAACTTGAAAATTAATTTACATCGCCTTGTTAAATTTTATAAAAACTATACTGAATCTACATATTTTTTATAATTAATTGTACATTATTATATTTACCATTATTTAATTAATAGAAAGTATTTTTTTACTTAAATAATAGTAATTACTTCTTTTAAACAATGTATTATTCTTCTTCTTTTCTGCTAGGATTATTGTCACTATGTTGAGTATAATGATCTGCCTTCCCTAGCTTCGTCAAGTCTACTTTTGTTGACGCGTTTCGGAGAACCTCCATCTTCACTCTCTATACTCTAAATCTATATGAGTATAGATATAGTTTTTGAAGATGGAGGTTCTCCGAAACGCGTCAACAAAAGTAGGGACAAAGCTAGGGAAGGCAGATCATTATACTCAACATAGTAATGTATAATGAACTTTATAGAATTAATTTTAACAATAATTTATGAAATAAATATATTAAGATTGTTTATAAGTAATGGCAATTTAAGTAATTGAATTCGAAGACTTGAAATGTTTGTTAGGACATCTAACTGTAGCGATATTATTATGATATTTATAGAATACATTTTAAGTGATACTGAAATAACTTCTTCTATTGAACTAAATATTATCTAGTCTACATTAATAAATCTACTGTTACAGTTGATAAGAAAATGTTAATAAAATACTTCTACATTTGTAATGTAATTAGGCCTAATTAGAAGGTTTTTTTGTAATTTTAAAAATTCCAAATTCAACATAATTAATCCTGTTTTATAAATTTTAAACACAAGGATGCTAATGTTTTTTTTCCACAAAATAACTTATTTATTTTTTACTTTATAATATTATTAAAAACGTAATCTTTGATTGAGATAGTCAAAGAATTCAAATACCTTGGGGAATGGATCAGCTGGAACGCCCTAAAGAAAAAAGCTATGGAATCTAAGAAAAATAAAGTTGAATTAGTCTTCCTACTTACCAAAGACACATACAACAAAAAGTCCCTCTCCTGGAATACAAAGATAAGTCATTGTCATATGGTAATTAAACCAGAAGCCTTATATGCAGCTGAAACATTATCTCTCACAACCCAGGGCCCACTTGAAAGGCTGGAGATCAAAGAAAGAAAGATATTACGAAAAATCTTAGGCCCCAAATTCCGTAACAACCAATTATTCTACATCAAAAATGAAACACTTTACCAAAAAACTGAAACACTATCAGACACAATAAGAAAAAGGAGAATTGATTTTTATGGGCACATCCTCCGAATGGACAAAAATAGACTAACCAAAAAAATATTTGATTACTTTCGCAATAAAAGAGCCAAACCATTTTGGTTTAGAGAAACGGAGAAAGATATAACAGAACTACAAATCACTGACACTATGCTCATGGACAGAACAGCCAAAACAATAACCAAGGACAAGAAGCAGCGGTTCCGAGGCAAAGTCAAATCCAAACGAACGATCCAAATCTCTGACGAAGAAAGAAAAGCAAGATCACAACGAATGAAACAATACTGGGCTACGAGGAAGGCACAGAACATTGAGAAGTGATTGATTTGGTGTACCCCAAAGTTGGGTGTATTAGAAGTATTAAAATCCGGCTTTGAAGTATTGTTCGACCGTCTTCTGTTTACCAACGTTGAACATTTCAGATCTATTTCAGATCTACGTGTGTCATAGATTTGGCGTTAAGTCTTCACCTCATCACTCAATCGCACGCAAGTGATTAATAATTTTTGTTTGGATATCTTCAGACATTTAAGCCAAATTTGATTTAAATAACGCTTGAAATATTCATTCTTTAATCGTTTCATGAAGGCATCTACAAGTAGGTTTTTGTTGATTTTTTTTGTTTAACGTCCGACTATTGTGCACACTTGGGCTAATGCAGACGATGGGATTATTTATAGCGTATGAAAATGCCAAGCCCTGGCCGGGAATCGAACCCGGGTCCTCGGAGTGAAAGTAGTTTTCGTCGAAATAGATCGATATGTACAGAAACATCGCCGACATCCAGATTAAAACTACTGTTCCCGATGTTTATATTTGAACGCATTAAGATCGATTTGTTTAAGATATCGATGCTTTCCATACCTTAGAGTAATGGTTACACGGATACCACGTGACCACAGTTGGAAGTGTTTTTAAAGGAAACAAATCGTGCAAGTAAGACGTCATATGTGACAAATTAGGGATCGCGACGATTAGATATCGCGCGTGTAATTGAAGTGTATCAGACCAATGTAATAGAGTTACCGACTTTAATTGCAGCATCACGGTAAGCACGATTTATAGAGGCTAGCCTCACAGGTGCACACCTCTAAATCACAGATAGCCTCGCCACGTTTGTTTGCGTTGCAGCTTAAATAACCTTGAATAAATCATTTACTTTCCTTTTTCAATTGTTAAAAACTGGCGAGTTCTAATTTATTGCGTCTTCTGTCTTTTTTTCTCTCACACACGATTTTCACGGAGTTATCAACGAGAAGGATCTCTAAATTGTTTTAAAGACTGCAGAGAGTTATCTGAGGAACTTTGCACTCGCGGTTCAGCGCGATCCATACTAGTAAGACTTTCAAATGCGCAAAGCGTTATTTTCGAGAATGAAATCATTATTTGTAACAAACAAAATGGTACGCAGCTGTTTCGTTTGATGAAACTTAATAGAATTATATAAATAAGCGAATATTTACATTTTTTTGTAACGTCTCCGAGTGATTTTAACTTCCAGATACGGAGTGAAATAATGCAGGAAATATTTATGTGATGTAAAGAAAAATTTACGTTTCTTGGGGAACGTATAAGAAAAAGTCGCTTTCCGTAAAGTCGAAAATCAGACATTATAATACGGTCACAAGACCGGAAGTGACTTATGCCGCGGAAACTTTATTTAACCTAAGAAGCCGAAACAGAACAGAGGAGCTTTAAAAAGTGGAAAGGAAAATATTGAGAACCATTATCAACAAAAAACACACGGTAGAAGGAACATACAGACTGCTTCCAAGTTCAGCCATCTATCAGGATAATGAACATCTGTTAGATAATATTAGAAGGAGACTGGCTTTTTATGGACACCTAATAAGGCTACCATAAGAAAGACTGACGAAGATACTCCTAAATTACCAACTCAAGATGAAATTAAAGAATGAATGGCTTAAGGAAGTGGAACAGGACCTAAAAGAATTAGGGATAAAGGAGAAACGTCTG
>CM040188.1:46399123-46411623 GCA_022606455.1 Callitettix versicolor
AGTATTAATATATAAGACTGCTATATATTTTTATAACGAACCCGTAAAAGTGCAAAAATCTTCTTACACATATCTTCTTATATTCAAGGCAATTAATAAGAAATACTTAAATAACATATTTACGCACATAATCAAACAAAATATATGGGCTTCTATTTCCCAAACAAATTCAGATTTATTTTTAAATGTTTGTAATTATTCAAGAATCAGCGTAGGTATTCTGAAAATAAACTGTTTACCTGTTTACCTTTAACACACACACACACACACACACACACACACACACACACACACACACACACACACACACACACACACACACACATATATATATATATATATATATATATATATATATATATATATATATATGTGTGTGTGTGTGTGTGTGTATATAGCAGTACATATATATATATATATATGTGTGTGTGTGTGTGTGTGTGTGTGTATATATATATATATATTATATATATTTATATATATAGTAATGTATACTTTTTATTTATAAAAGTAATGTATACGTCAGGATCGGTGCTAATTTCAAGTCCCGGGTCTGAGTTTTACCATGACGGCCGCTCCAACAGCTCATATTTCCATTGCATCGAACGAATTCAGATTGTTATCATGATTTATTGGAAAGTATCTCCCAAATCTTCCGGCTACAGCTAACACGCCCGGCTTAGGAAAAGCCTCTAAACAGAATATTTATTTATCCACTGGAAGGAAGAAATGTGCTTAGGCTGGCGGATTTATGGGGTTTAAGGAACAAACTGTGAAAAACGATTGTACCAACTCGGCGGTCCTGGTTTTATTGAATTCTAGATTAATTCTTTAAAAACGTTTTCCCAAAACATGTTTATGTTTAATGTAAAAGAAATTATTAACTTTTTTTTTGTATGGATTAATAATGCAAATGAGAAGAACTAAATACTACTCAGTAAATTCTAGATATTTTATTGCTTCAATTTTGTAAATAAGTTAATGAAGCATAAACTTTCTCGTCGTGCGATTCTATTTTTCTTTTTTTTGAAAATTTAATTATTACACTAACACTAAAAACACATCTAAAAGTCGGCCTAATTTTTGCAAATCATTTCGTCATACACATACTTAATTTTAGCCATTCATACCTAAATTATGAATAATACGAATGAGTTTTACATATCTGTATTAAAGAAAAGTGAATGCAATGCTAATTTTATCAAAATCGTTTACACCGGTTTATAGAAAATCCTATTACCGTCAATGCTACGAAAGTGTTTGATTAAAACTTCGACATTAATGTATTACAAATCTTAGGAACACGTCTCGTATAAATAACAGTAACGTTTTACAAAAGTATTTGGCTATGTTATAACCGAACTGTATTTGGCTACTACATTAACGTATAAGAGTAAATTTAACATTCCGCAGCTGTAATTACCACATTAATAATATTATTTCGTTGCCAATCAGGATTTAATTAAATCTCTGAATTAATTATAGGCAATAGGTAATTAATTTACATAGGTGATAAACGTTAACGATGTACGCTGTACGCGGCACTGTATAACATAGCTGTCATTCCTGTACTTAGAGTCCGCTTTTACTTCATGACAGGTTTAGTGAAATGGCGGTCAGGGTTTATTTATAGTTGTTTGTATACACCATAACCGTAAGGTTTGTGATTCTTTTAAGACGAAATATATAGTCATAATTATTATTATTTTTTAATAGCCCACATTGGAGCACACACAGTCAATTTTTTTTTTTTTATTTTATTTATAATTAATTACAACTGAGGCGTGCCCCATCTAGTAATTTTTCTTTATCATTGTGTTCACTGTGTGCTGGGGTGCAGTCCGACGGCTGGTCCCAATGTGTTTACAGCCTGGAGAGGTCAATTGGCTTGGTCCTCTTCAGCCTTCTTGTGATGTCACTGCGGCATAGTAGTAGGATAATCTATTATTATGCTGTTCTAACCTGCAATAATGCTTAACCGAGAGCTTTTTAATGACTTCCTGAACAGATTCAACACCTAGGTCCTTATGTATGTTTTCATTTCTCACATACCAAGGGGCGTTGACAATCGTTCTCAATACTTTATTTTGAAAAACTTGAATAATTTTACTATTGCTTTTTCTTGTACATCCCCAGAGTGGTGCACCATAGGTCCATATGGGTCTTAGAACTTGCTTGTATAGCAGTATCTTGTTGTCCATCGAAAGTTCTGAATTTCTTCCAATAAGCCAAAACATTTTATTGAATTTGAGATGTAGCTCCTCTTTTCACAGTCAATTTAATTAAGTCTTTTGGTTTTTCTGCTTTCTTCCCAGTATTTTTTTAATCTTGTTGATCTCTGAAGTCTGAGTTCTTCCGAATATACTACGTTTCGTGGACGTTTTTCCCTAAACTGTAATTGGGTTTCCTGACTTTTTAAGATCGTTTTTTCCCTTCTTCCTGCCAATTGCTCCCAGGTTATTCCTAGTTCCTCCAAGTCCTGTTCCACCTCCTTCAACCAGTTGTTCTTAACTTTACACTTCAGTTGGTAGTCCAATAATCTCTTCGTAAGTCTACTCTCCGGTAATCGAGTTAGGTGTCCAAAGAAGGCCAATCTTCTTTTCCTAAAAATGTTAGTGAGCTGCTCGTTGTTCCGATACAAGACCACATTCGGCAATAGTCTGTACTGTCCCCCCACCAAATGTTTCTTATTAATAATTGTTCGGAGTACTCTCCTTTCCATTCTCTGGAGCTCCTCCGTTCTATTTTGGCTCTTTAGATTAAATAGGGTCTCCGAGGCGTAAGTTACGTTTGCCCTTATGACCGTGTTATAATGCCTAAGTTTAGATTTTATAGAAAGCGATTTTTTTGTAGGTTTTCTGGGTCAAATAGAAGGCAGATCTTAATTTAGCTACTCTGTTAAGTATTGCTGGTTTTTCTCTGAGGTCTCTGGTAATAGTTTCTCCCAAGTACTTAAATTTATCGGTAATCTTTAACCGGTCGTTACCGATTTTTACGAACTTTTGTTCTGTCTTTCTTATTGGCATTATCTCTGTTTTCCTGAAGGATATTGGAGGATATTGGATATTATTTTCCTTTTTATAATAGTTTAAACCGAAATTTTCAGGCAGATTGAGAATAATGGCAACTGGTCACATTGATTATTATAATATTTTTTTAATTGTTTAATAACGCAAGTGAACTATAACAGACATAGATGACAACTCCGTCAAAGATCAACCCGAAAATTATGTAGGCCTGTATACAAATTTTGAAACTACAAAACACCAATGTCAAAGAAGACATCCTGTAGGCACGTGAAGAGGATAAACAAATCCTTTATTATCAGACAGACAAAAGCGATCTATACGATAAAGAAGGTTTTTCAATATCTAGGTCAGATTAGATTAGATTTGGTAAAAGAAGAGATTAACGAGAAAGATTGGTTTAGAAGATGAACCTGAAAATCCAAAACGGGTTTCCAATTAAGAAATATCTAGCAAAAGCCGAAGTTGAAAGATTTTCGCCTTAAAAAGAAAAGTGATATTGTATAATATAGTACAAGTGGTTGATTCCTATTTACCTCTTCTGAACTTAACGCTATACTATACTCTCTCTCTCTCTCTCTCTCTCTCTCTCTCTCTCTCTCTCTCTCTCTCTCTATCTATCTATCTATCTATCTATCTATCTATCTATCTATCTATCTATCTATCTATCTATCTATCTCTCTCTGTAGCCTAGTGGATAGCGTACTGGGCTTTCACCCCGAGGACCCGGGTTTGATTCCCGGCCAGGGCTTGGCATTTTCATACGCTATAAATCATCCCATCGTCTGCATTAGCCCAAGTGTGCACAATAGTCGTACGTTAAATACCAAAAATCTCTCTCTCTCTCTCTCTCTCTCTCTCTATATATATATATATATATATATATATATATATATATATATATATATATATATATTGCATTCCTTTCAAACTAATGGCATCGCCATTAAAATCACCATTACGGGTTATAAAAATGTCAAGTCAATTGAGAAAAATTAGTTTTAGTAATAACGATGACGCCCAGAAAAATAATAATATTTATTTTAATAAAAGCAAAACAAACAGTTTAAGTATTTTTAAAACATTTAACGAGTTATCAAAATGCACGCCAACCTGAAGATTTACGGTGTTTGAAACATGCACCGCAAATAACAGGAGAACAATTCAAAGTTTTTGTTGCGAAGTAACGACATTATTGTTCGCTATGACCCGGGGAAAAAGTCGTTCACTGGCCCAAGATGAAGACATTAGCGGACCTCACGACTCAGGGCTCCGCCCACTATACCTACTCCCATGGTGAAAGATTGCTTGCCGCTTTGAAATATTGAAATATCAGGAATGATAAAGCGCGCGGTATCGTACAACTACCGCGTGGATAACCGTGTTTCGTCTCGCCCTACAGGGCTCATTAAAATGAGCGTTCCACTTTCAGGACGTTGCTTACAACATCTGACCTGTTTTGTTTCTTGATTAAGCAACAAGTAAATTCCTGATTTATATAATAAGAATGTAACAGACGTTTTTACCCGATAATTTAAATTAAATAATTGGAAGATAGGCTCTACCTGAAGTCCTTGTTTCGATAAGCTGAACAGTATCGTTGGATGTTGGTTGTATGACAATCTACCTTTGCTCTTGCACTGAAGCAGCAGTTTGTTGTAACATTGTTCTAATATTTAAAAAAAAGGAGACGCAAGGAACAAACTGTACAGGCATGTTATTACTTCTTCCAATGTAGTTAGTTTTTCATTTGATTTGTCCACGCTTCTTATAATAAAAGGTAAAGCTTCAGGATGGACCATACTTCCAGTTCGAGAACTTCGTAGAAACGGACACATAACAACTTATATATATATATATATATATATATATATATATATATATATATATATATATATATATATATATATATATATATCACGCAAATATTATTAATTATTATCCTGTCCCCATATCCTCTTCCGCTCCTCCGTATTATTATTATTATTATTATTATTATTATTATTATTATTATTATTATTATTATTATTATTCTTAATTAGGAAAAGTAATTAAGAAAAAGTAATTCTATGTGAAATAAACACATTTTATTTCAAATGTGTTTTTTGTAATAAACACATTTTATTTCTTATTAATAAACACATTTTATTTCTATGTAATAAACACATTTTATTTCTACAAGTGTAATAAACACATTTTATTTCTTCAAGTGTAATAAACACATTTTTTATTTCTGTAATAAACACATTTTATTTCTATGTGTAATAAACACATTTTATTTCTATTTGTAATAAACATTATTTTTACATTTTATTTCTATTTTGTATTAATAAACACACATTTTATTTCTACAAGTGTAATAAACACATTTTATTTCTAAGTGTAATAAACACATTTTATTTCTATTTAATAAACACATTTTATTTAATAATTTCTACAATAAACATTTTGTTTCTATGTAATAAACACATTTTATTTCTAATAATAAACACACATTTTATTTCTCTACAAGTGTAATAAACACATTTTATTTCTATGTGATTTTGTTTAATAAATTTTATTTCTATGTGTAATTTTATTTCTATGTGAAATAAACACATTTTAATAAACACATTTTATTTCTATGTGTAATAAACACATTTTATTTCTACAAGTGTAATAAACACATTTTATTTCTATGTGAAATAAACACATTTTATTTCTATGTGAAATAAACACATTTTATTCAAAATGTGTTTTTAGCTAAAGAACTTGAACCGAGATCTGTGTAATTCAATTTAGGAATTTCTACAAGTGTAATAGACACATTTTATTTCTATGTGAAATAAACACATTTTATTTCTACAAGTGTAATAAACACATTTTATTTCTATGTGTAATAAACACATTTTATTTCTACAAGTGTAATAAACACATTTTATTTCTATGTGAAATAAACACATTTTATTTCTGTGTGAAATAAACACATTTTATTTCTATGTGAAATAAACACATTTTATTTCTATGTGAAATAAACACATTTTATTCAAAATGTGTTTTTAGCTAAAGAACTTGAACCGAGATCTGTGTAAAAACTGTTTGTGAATTCAATTTAAGAATTTCTACAATTATGAGGGTAGAATCAACACACCACATTTAGGTTTTGTAACCTTAACAGTGCAGTTCGTTTAGAGAATGAAAAACTTAACATTGATTTTCCTATCTGTTTTAGATTGTCACCCGTCATCCTATTGCCAACTGTTAACTCAAAACTACATTAAGAAATTTGTATAATTCAGTGTTATTTATTATATAGTCTATGCTTTACAGGACTGTCCAACAAAAAGTTTAAAATATATTATAGGCTAATCAGCGTAATGTTCTAGTTCCTGCGACCACCAAGATGAAGACGTGGGCAGTATTGGGCGTGCATTGTTTCCTGGTACTGTTTGTCAAATTCGTGTTACCGGATACTTACACTTTCTCTCCGATTTATTTCAACCTTTGGCCAACTATAAGCACGAGGCCGGTAAGTATGTAACGCTTAAGTTTTAAACAAAACAAAAAACTTGTGAAGAATGAATTAATTATTTTTGGATTTTTTCTCTCTAATTATGCAAATAATGAAGAAGTATGGATAGAAAAGCTTGAAATAACGGAAAGGAAAATCTTAAGAAAAATTATAGGAACAAAATTTCAGGATAATAAGGTAGTATATATAAGAAATGAAGCTCTCTATAAGAAAATTGAAAAACTATCAGATACTATGAGAAAAAGGAGAATAAATTTTTACGGCCATCTTCTTAGAATGAACTCCAATAGATTGACGAAACAGGTGTTTGATTTTTTCCATAATCGTAAAACAAAATCGAACTGGTTTAAATAAATTGAAAAAGACCTAATAGAATTAAAAATTACAGAAAATTCACTGCTTGACCAAACCGCTAAGATAAGTACCAAGGACGAAAGAATAAGATTCCAAGATAAAACCAAAATAAGACCTAAACCTGTCATTTCGGAAGATGAGAGGAAAAGAAGATCGGAAAGAATAAAGAGCTACTGGGAACAAAGAAAAGTACAGCGCGCAAGAAATGATTGATTCAGCGTACCCCAAAGAGGGAGAAACGAAGAGAAGAAGAAGAAGAAGTATGGTGGACGTGAAAAACGGGCAATGATATTTTTAGCGACAGACATCAGTCCAATCAATGAAAAGTTATTTCTACTTGGATGCCTGTCAATGTTTGTCCGTAGAATTTGTGAAACGAAAAATTGACCAATTTGCATTTCATTAATTTTAAAGTAGTTTGTTTTATATATATATATATATATATATATATATATATATATATATATTTTGTTGAAATAAGTTGAAAACAGAATTTTCTCAAAACCCAATAAAAGATGTAATCAATTTTTCCTCAACTAGACTGTTACAATCCATAAGCAATCAGACAAAATATATTGGTAACACGAAACCAATTTGGGATTTATCTACACAAAACCAAGATCGCCCTATTTTATCAAATAGGATCATCAGTTTTTCTCAAATTGTTTTGGCAATGTATTCTTTATTCAAGTCAATGTTGTATGAAAAAATACGTTTTGGAAAATTTCGAAAAAATGAAAATGAACCCTGAATAGTTATCAGTAATACTACAGGTTTCATTAAGACTGTAGTTTCCGATATAGCGTACGAATACGCCAGATAAAACCATCATTATGTACTTTGTCTTTTAAAGATAACACGGTATTTTTTTATTTCAGCCCAGACAGCAAGTATCAGACGAAGAATGGCACGCCTACAAGGTTAGTAAACTACGAAAGTTACGTTATTACAGTTCCAAAGATGTAAACAATCACCCTTGAGATTTTTATATGGTGTCTGCTAGTGGTGGGGCAGAAAACACCAAACTGTTAAAAAAACTGTTATTCTATAAACGACAAACTGCTTTTTCAAACGGAAACAAGCAGTTTGATTCGGACTGGTTTATGATTTGTTAAACAAGGAACGGACTGTTCTATTCGAACGTTGCCGCAAGCGCTAAAACTGTTTTCCTGCTAACTGCTTTTCTTCTACCTGCTTTTATGCTGATTCCCTTTACTTAAAAGTTGCTTGTTGCTTGTAGTGAAGTAAGAACTGTTTGGTCAATGTCAACGTTTATCTCTATTTTGTTGCGAGTTGTAGTAACAACCTCTCACATTTTGTAGATACAGAGCCTAATTTTATTTAAACATATTATTTATATTTATTATCAATCATCAATATTTTTTAATTAACTAAAAATATTCTAAATCGTTTGCATTTTGGTAAATCTGCAAAGGACTATTTAATTTTTATGTAAAAAAAAGAATGCTTCTATTAGAAATTCATTGCACTTTGTACATAAAATGGCTTACATAATTATTACGTTTTGATAATGTAATTTAATTATTACTACACTTGTAAGGATTATTTGTATCCTTTCTAAATGCTTTATACCCAAAAACAATTTAAGGACATGGTGGTAACGGGAATGAAAAAGTAGTCTTAGAAAACTGAACGTATGTGCTTTATGTTTTAGCTGCTAATACAACTTTGAGTTTCAGTTTTCTAAACCTGTTTTTTCCAACTGTTTTAAAAAGCAGCTTTTTTCCTCAACAAACAGTTTGTTGACGTTCTGTAAAAATAGCAGAAACGCCCACCTCTAGTGTCTGCTGCGTCCTTGAACTGCGCAGTTCAAGCTCTTAGTCCGGGCCGCAGTTATTCTCGCCGGTTTATCCTTACCATTAACGCTGGTCCCTTATTAGCCTAACGCATAAAATATAGACATTAAGGGTATATAATCTAAAATGTGATATGATCGATCCAATATATAGAGACTAATAACGATTTATCTAGTTTCATGAAATTTGGCGTGGAGTAAGTTACGGTCACCTCACATTTTGAGATAATTATCTAGTTTGTCAAAAAAAAAAACTTTTGAAGCCTTTTCTTGTTAAACTAATCTTAAAAACCTTTTTTTTTCAAAATTTGTTTGAATTATTTTTGATAAAAGTTTTCCTCAAATTTAGTCTAAAATTACCCATACAAAACGAATGTTGGCAAAAAATCCTGATCGACCGCTATCAAAAAAAAGTAAAAAGCCTGCTAAATTATTAATCAGACATTCTTTAAATTTTGGTCACATATGAAAATTCGTAAACGAAGAAAGTGTAACAAATATTGAACAAATTACGTTTACGTTTGGGGGGGTAAATAGAAAATCTAAGAAATAAGCCATTACCAACGTTGGGTTTGTTTGGTTTTTCAGAGTTATTGGTGAACTGTTTTTTTTTAATTTCAAGTTTTTCAATTTGAAATATCATATATATATATATATATATATATATATATATATATATATATCTTCAGATATGTTTATTCATACTGTATATGACAAAATTATATGAAACGATCTTGAGAAATCAGACAGATTTTCCAGTTCTCTTTGCCAATAGCTTTCGAAAGATATTATTGGTTAAAGTAAAAAAGCTTTTGTAATGTTTTTGCACCACTTGTACCCTATCTGCTTATCACTCATACATTTGTCATATCACCTACTTTAAAATGTTTATGAAAGTCTCTAACTGAAAGTCAAACTGGCCGCCTCGGTGGCCTAGTTGATAGCGTACTGGGCTTTCACCCCGAGGACCCGGGTTCGATTCCCGGCGAGGGCTTGGCATTTTCATACGCTATAAATCATCCCATCGTCTACATTAGCCCAAGTGTGCACAATAGTCGGACGTTAAACACAAAAAAAAATAAAAATAAAACTGCTTCTCATAAAAATGTTTTTTTAATTCGTTTCAGCTGAAATACAATAAAAACTACACCGATCCAAAGGAGGACGCAAGAAGGAGGCAAATATATTATGATTCGAAAAGATTTCTGGTCGACTATAACACAGAAAATGGACTTAAGAAACACAAAGCTTACAATGTGACCGAGTTTAGCGATTTGGTAAGTTTTGTATTTACTATCAACTCTTCTAATTAACTGAATTAATTCGTGCTTATCACTAATTGCTTTATTTTTTAAAAAGATACAATTTATTTTAAGTCTCTTACCATACGAAATAAACTACACAATACTGAACACCTGAGTTAGAAATATGGATTTTACATAGTTGTCTGCAGTGTACTGAGATACGAGGTGTGGCTATTAAATAACGAGACTGATGCTGCAGCGGAACAAGTGCGCATGCGCCAACCGCCATTGACCGACAGCTGTTTAGTGTGAAGCTTTCTCTTCAAAATGCAGTTAGTCTCGTTTGTGTAACCAACACCGTTTAGTCATAACCTTCATTTCCGTTAGTGTTGTTATTTTGTTTTGCCGGAAAAAATGGTTAGTGTAATAATAGAGCAACGAATTGTTAAATTTCACTTCAAACTTGGAAAAACTGCTACTGAAACTTATAATTTACTGAAAGAAGTGTATGGCAGTGAATGTTTGTCGCGGGCACGTGTTTTTGAATGGTTTAAGCTTATTCAAGATGGCCGACAAGATGTTGAAGATGATTCGCGGCCAGGTCACCCTTCAACGTCAAAAACGGATGGCAATGTCGAAAAAGTTGCTAATTTGATTCGGTCTGACCGTCGATTAAGTATTCATGCAATAGGTGAAACTGTAGGCATTGATAAAGAATGTGTACGGAAAATTTTATGTGACAATTTGAACATTCGAAAAGTGTGTGGCAAAATGGTGCCAAAAATTCTCACGTTTGAACAAGCAGCTCGCAAAAATGTTTGTACTGACACTTTGGATGCCATTGAAAATGACCCAAATTTATTCGAAAGGATAATAACATGTGATGAATTGTGGTTTTTTACATATGATCCGGAAACAAAGCGCCAATCCATGCATTGGAAGACCCCCAACTTCACCGACAGCCAAAAAACCAAGAATCAGCAAGTCAAAATTTAAAGCAATGATGATTGTTTTTTCGATATTCATGGGATTGTGTACCTTCACTGGGTTCCTGAAGACCAAACAATTAATCAATATTACTACCTTGTGGTACTTGGTAAACTACGTGAAAGAGTACAGAAAAAACTACCCGAAATGTGGAAGGACAAATCATGGGTTTTCCACCAAGGCAATGCGCCAGCTCATTCCGCGTTATCTGTCAAGAGGTTCCTGGCCAAGTACTGCATCTCAGTGTTAGAACATCCACCTTACTCACCAGACCTTGCACCATGTGACTTCTATCTGTTCCCTAAGGAGAAATCTGCATTAAAAGGAACGAGATTTGAGTCCATGGAAGCTGTAAAAGTGAAAGCGGCAAGAGTCCTGAAGGAGTTGACAGAAGATGACTTCCAGCACTGTTTCCAACAATGGAAAATTCGCATGGAACGTTGTAGGGATAGAGAAGGGGTGTATATTGAAGGTGATAATAAGTAATTATTTATAAAATGAAAATAATTTTTTTTTACGTCAATCTCGTTATATAATAGCCACACTTCGTACAGACAAACTGACAGATTTGTACGTTGAGAAACAATTACGAGTTACAACATCCAATTTCCTTAAAATGTAATTTTCGTCAATTTTATTAATCATATCGTACACTAATGTTAAACTGTGTCTTCTTAGCAATATGTAAAGAAAGAGTTTCTTACTAGAGGTGTTATTTTATTGCTTAATTTGTTTCGTATCGTAAGTTGCCACGTATGGCAAAACATAGTTTTACATTTATGACAATAAAAGAAACAATGATTAGGTTAAAAAGTCAGATATTGTGTGTGTGTGTGCGTGTGTGTGTGTGTGTGTGTGTGTGTGTGTGTGTGTGTGTGTCTGTCTGTGTGTGTGTGTGTGTGTGTCTGTGTGTGTCTGTGTCTGTGTCTGTGTGTGTGTGTGTGTGTGTGTGTGTGTCTGTGTGTCTGTGTCTGTGTCTGTGTGTGCATGTGTGTGTGTGTGTGTGTGTGTGTGTGTGTGTCTGTGTGTGTGTGTGTTTGTGTATGTCTGTGTCTGTGTGTGTGTGTGTGTGTGTGTGTGTGTGTGTGTATGTCTGTGTGTGTGTGTGTGTGTGTGTGTGTGTGTCTGTGTCTGTGTGTGTGTGTGTGTGTGTGTGTGTGTGTGTGTGTGTGTCTGTGTGTGTGTGTGTGTGTGTGTGTGTGTGTGTGTGTGTGTGTGTGTGTGTGTGTGTGTGTGTGTGTGTGTGTGTGTGTGTGTGTCTGTCTGTGTGTCTGTCTGTGTGTGTGCGCGCGCGCGCGCGTGTGTGTGTGTGTGTGTGTAAAATACCACGAAAGAACACATGAATCACTGTTTCTCGAGAACTATAAGCCGAGAAGCACGAAAGCATTTATATAGTGGCTTATTTTATATTGTAGGATCCGAGTTTTAACTGTCCCTTGTCAAACACAATGAGTCAATTTTCTGCGATTTCTTCAAGAACAATTTTAATTGAACTACTTTTTTAAAAAATATATATTTCACAAATATTTTTTATATATATATATATATATATATATATATAA
>CM040188.1:46416623-46419123 GCA_022606455.1 Callitettix versicolor
ACATAATCATTTTAAATTCATAACTTGTGTAAGTTGCATAAAATTATTAAGTATTTCATTAGTTAAGCTAATCTCTATTGTTGATTATTCCGACTGGGAAATTGTTTTTATTGTTCATGAGAACTTTCTTTAATAAATACAATATTTACATTCTATAGGGCCGAATGCGTGCATTTCCAATGCACAGTTGAGCTGTAACCAAACTCTATCTTGTACACTAACACCGAATCCTTTGATTAACCGCCTCGGTAGCCTAGTTGATAGCGTACGATCATCATACTTTCTTTATACGTACTTCATGTAGTGAGAAAAAACATTTTGAAAGGTTTCAAAAGATAACTAAGTAGGACAAAAACTGTCAGCAGAATATTTTGTGGTTGTGAGACATCTCAGATGCTCAAGTGGATATCTTAGGTAAATAAAATTAAATTGTGCAATATCAATAAGAGGAGACCCTAAACAAACAGCTGTTCAGAAGAAAAGATTGAGACGACCGACGAGTCAGTTCTGGAGTGAGGCTACGACCGGTTCGCACAAGGCTACGGCGCTCATAAGGTGAAATTGTGCATCGTGCATTTTTTTGGATTTGGAACATTCTCGCAAACGACACACATTTCATGCGTGAGGTCTATTTATTTTGGATTGGTAACGAAACCCAGCAAGGAAAGAATTTAAAGGTAATAAATTTTGACAATGCGAACTTGGGTGTTATCACCGATCTTGTAGCTCCGCTGGAAAAGAAAAGAAATATCGGCTACCCTAAGGGAAAACCACTAAACTCGGATTAGCGGGAAAAAAATATAAACAATCACTCTGTTTTATACAATTAAAGTCTGTAATCCTTTTTTTTTACTAATATATTCTTGTAAAGGGTTTATGAATATTTTACTTAGACATAGTGACGTCACTAATAATAATAATAATAATAATAATAATAGACTATTTATTACTTTTAGTGAACCCGAAGAATATAGTTTAATCCAAGAGATTTTTGATTTTGTTAAAGTTCGTTTTAGTGGATAAGTGACAGTTATTGTGTAAGATGTTATGTTCCAACAGGTTGGTACAGATTCAAGTTTAGTTTCGATTTTGTTTGGTTTGTTTAAAGTTGAGGTAAAGTTGTTTTATCATTATAAATGTGCTTGCCATTTTGTTTTTTTCTTTCTCTGTGGTATGAAAACAGAATTCATTAATTTTGTTGGTCACTAATTGTTATTTTTCTTTAAATATTAATGTGGCAAAACAAAAACAAAACAAATATAACTTTTGTAAAGCGACCACTTTGATTTCTTGGATCACCCTGAACCACGTGACCGCGTACAGGCATTCTCGTTGTCTTGGCCTAAAACAGTGGTGTATCAATTATATTGAGATTAAAGACAACGTGGCGCCCAACAACTGGTACATCAAAAATTATATACAAATTTGTTACGGCCCACACCCCTTTCTCCTCTGTAGCAAGCGAATAATCAATTTCTTTGTTGCGGGAACGTAACAGTTGTTTTCATCTATAATATTTACCTGTCATCAAATAAGATTTACCTGTCATGAAATAATGTTTTTAGATGTTTTTTCATCAGAGAAACGGAAATTGGTTGATAAATTTAAAATGTCAAATATCAGAACTCTAAAAATAATATAAAATTGTCTTCTCGTTATCCTTTTATGTTTAAAAATATAATTTTTGATTAAACACACAAAATGCAAGCTAGATGTTAGGCACTTGTTTGCAAAAAAAATTCTAAATTATTTCTAAAGTATAAGTGTGACTTATAAGTAAAATTAATTGGAATTAGAATTTCGTAAGAATAATATACAATATTTTGAGCAATACAATATTGTATTGTAATAGCAATACAATATTTTGAGCAATACAATATTGTATTGAAAGAGCAATACAATATTTTTAGAAATACAATATTGTATTGCAAGAGCAATACAATATTTTGAGTATTGTATTTGTGGTAATCAATTTTCTAAAACCAAATAAGTCATTTTGTTCTTAATTATTATTTTTTTCGAAAGTTAGGAATTATGGAAAAATTTTGTGCAAAAGTTTATTTCTATATTGATTTCATATTATATTGTGTTATGTTAAAAGACTAGTAATTCTCCCCCCCCCCAAATAAAAGTAGAAAAAACAGAATTATGTAGTTTTGTAATCTCTGTGGAGACTTTTAACTTAAGTAAAAAGCTTCGTCCAATGCTTGGCACCAAGTGATACAAAGAGTCAACCGGTGAAGCAAACTTTGGCTGAACTACCAACTTGACAGAAGTTAATATTCTTTTAAAAGTTCATTACACGAATGGCCACTTTCCTTGATTATCTCGGCAAAGCTCGTTTCTTGTTGAACGGAAAAATAAAGGGTTATATAAGCTTTTTGGCGATTGTCGTTTTACTGTAACTTCCTACGGTATTGCATGAAGTTTCTCTGCAATACCAGTAGGTTCATTTCGCTGAAGACAGCGTGCCTGTAGCAGAAGCAATTGAATTAGTCTT
>CM040188.1:46424123-46456623 GCA_022606455.1 Callitettix versicolor
TCTATGATCTCTATCTCTATCTCTATCTCTATTATCTATGATCTCTATCTCTATCTCTATCTCTATTATCTATGATCTCTATCTCTATCTCTATCTCTATTATCTATGATTATTGATAAAAACAATCGTTATAATTTTGTTAAAAGAATATTTTTATATAAACTAAAAGAAACGAACCTACCAATTTTGACGGCTTCATTAATGAAGAATCCATTGACGAAAGTTATTCTGGATCTTAAATACAAGACAAAAAATCTTTGTTCGGCAAAAGCATTGAGGAGGATCACCCTCTACAAAACAATTACACGACAGCCTCCCAACCAGAACTACGCTATAAGACATCAACAACTTGTTCGGGAGAAAATAGGACGAACCCGGCCGGGAAGATGTGAACTTCTTATTCACCATTCCGAACAGAAAGAGAGCCTCGGCAAACGCCCGGACTTTTACTGTTTCTTCCGGAGATCAAAATGGTTTGAGCTAACTGTACTAATAACAGATTTTTAAGTAACTGTAATCATAAAAGGGTTTAAAAACCATTTTTTTAAATTTATACAATATTCCCGACATATTATTAAGCAGATCTTAAGTGTAAACTTAATTTCATGGAAAACGTCAATTTGTTTAGGCTTTATTAATATGTACAGTTGGACAAACAGAAAAGTAAAATACACTTTTTTATTCATGGGCAAATTAAAAACGGTTATTTCTACAAAACTCTAAATATTTAAAGAAGTTTTTTACAATACTTCTAAACGATACTTTGCCTCTATACTTCGTATAGTGAGAAAATAAATTTTAATCAATAGGTATATTTTTTACCAAACGATTGTGTTTTATTTTATCTCGGCGAGAACGCCAATAAATTCTTCTTTTTAACATCCCGTATACTGAAACCGTCTCTGCGAAAAGCACTTCTTGTTACGCACTGTACAGTGGGTGTGTCTGGGAGTTTTGCCAAAATTCCTTTCGGTTAAACAGAATGTATAACGTTGCTTCGGGAGATATCAGTCCTCAAGGATTTATTGACCACAAGCACACAGAGCAGTCTGTTTCAAAAATGTACTTTGGGCTTAGGCGATTCTTGATTTAACAGCTTTGTTCAACTCAACAAAATTGTTTGTTCATTTAAAATTCATAAATCTACTCTACTCTGTAAATATAAAAACACAAGGTCTAATTTCAAACGGACATTGTTGCTATTTTGTGACGCGGTCGGTAGAAATAATACGGTCAGCTGTTTAGATAAACAGCTGATTTCGTAACAACTTTCTTGGATGATGCAATTAAGGTTATGTTTACTACCAGTGTTTCAATTGAATACAAGTTTTTAAGATGAATATAAATAAATCGATTTTAATATCGAATTATTTTAATAAATCTCGTATTAGCAGTATACGGAACTTCCTAGCAGTATACGGAACTTCTTAGCAGTATACGGAACTTCCTAGCAGTATACGGAACTTCTTAGCAGTATACGAAACTTATTAGCAGTATACGGAACTTATTAGCAGTATACGGAACTTATTAGCAGTATACGGAACTTATTAGCAGTATACGGAACTTCCTAGCAGTATACGGAACTTATTAGCAGTATACGGAACTTATTAGCAGTATACGGAACTTATTAGCAGTATACGGAACTTCCTAGCAGTATACGGAACTTATTAGCAGTATACGGAACTTCTTAGCAGTATACGGAACTTATTAGCAGTATACGGAACTTCTTAGCAGAATACGGAACTTATTAGCAGTATACGGAACTTCTTAGCAGTATACGGAACTTAGCAGTATACGGAACTTCTTAGCAGTATACGGAACTTCCTAGCAGTATACGGAACTTCTTAGCAGTATACGGAACTTCCTAGCAGTATACGGAACTTCCTAGCAGTATACGGAACTTCCTAGCAGTATACGGAACTTCTGTATAATAAATAAATATAACTAAAAAAAAACAACTGATATCTTTTAATTTATTACTTCAAGAACAGGATAGGAAGAAAGTGGTCATGAGATTTTGATAGATAGTCGGAGTCCAAAGAAATATTTTTCATACCGATGGCTGTATAGATAAAAGTGTATTACGAAACGAGCAGGTATGTTAACATTATCTTATTGCAATTTGTTTTAGGAAATATTTTATTCGCCTAGAAGTATGGAAACATAACAAAACAGCAACTTACGTAAAATATTGTTTTAAACTGGAAAACACTTTTATAATATTATTTACGTGCAAGCAAATAAACAATAGTAACTTTTGAAGCATATTTATTACTTTATAAATAAACTAGCATTACCCGTCGCGGCTTCGTCCACGAAACTTAAACTGTTTCAGTAATGTAATAATTTAGTAACATAAAAAATATATTAATAAAAGCGTGATCATCTAAACTCGTGATTATTTTACAGTGAATATGGAAAAATATTATAACATGAATATGTTGTTTTATTGTCTTCAAACGTGTTCCATTCGAATTTAAGAAAATCTGATCAAGAATATTTTTGTCCAATACAAACGTTTATACCTATTCTATATTTTTGTCCTTTTAGGGGATCAATTCGGGTGAAAATACTGAATTGCGTGTATCATAATTTGTGTTTTAAAATATTTTTGTTTACTTTTAAGAAAATTTGATAAAAAATATTCTTCTCCAATGCAAACACTCTTTTTTCTCCCATTTTTTTCATGGATAACTCTTTTTCCATTTTTATTCTTTTAGGGGATGAATTCAGAAAAATGTTGAAATATGTGTTTAATAGCATATTCTAGAATATAAGATTAAAAAAATATTTTTTCAATACAAAATTGTACCAATTTTTTATATTTTATACCTTCTTTCAATCTCTTTAGGGGATGCGTTTTGGGGAAAATGTGAAAAATATATTTCATTACTTATACTTAAGAGTGAATATGTTACGTTTTAAGAAGGTCAGATGAAAAACATTTTTTCCAATAAAAATTGTTGTACCTCATGTTTACCTCTTTAGGGGTTGCATACTGGAAAATAGTTTTTCAGTGCACCCATTTTTCAGTGCATCTCGAAAATGTTGTAAGAAGGTACCCTGAAAATTTCAAGTCTCTAGCTATAATAGTATTGGCTGTACGTTGATTATTAAATTTGGACTGGGTAAGTAGTTTAATGGAGTTAAAATCAATTTTTTGCAAAATCCTTTCTTAGTACGCGCTTACATATTAAAACGAAGGTATCCTCAAAATATCAAGTCTCTAGGTGTTATAGTTTGGGTTGTACGTTGATCAGTCAATCAGTCAGGATATATATATACGGCCTTTTATATAAGAGATATACGTGCAAGCAAATAAGCAATAGTAACTTTTGAAGCACATTTGTTACTTTATAAATAAATAATATTTAATATTCATTATTTTATTTCAAATTACTGATTAGGCCTACCTTATTGAGAAGATCCAGTACACAAGCTCTGTTTTGTACGCTCGTAAAATTAACAATCATTTATGATTACTAAATTTATTCCTACGTGAACCTGTTTTTATAAAATATTTATCTACTTTTTTCTAATTCTATGTTTTAGTTTAGAAGATAAAGTTCTTGTTAGTTGACTCATCTACTGTAGAGCGCATTTCAGTGATCCACTAGTGCTCACAGATTGGACCACTGATCTGTGCTGCTTTCTTAGTTAATAAGTCAACATATTTGAAAAAGTAAGTACAGTAATATCCCATACTTTGTTGTATAATATTATTTTGCTTCTTTACAAATACTGTCAAAATTTGGATTACTAATTTTGTGTAATTATAATACATAAAAAGGCTGGCAGTAAATTAGTATGTCAAAGGACAGATTTCTGTAGAGATAAATCCAATTATTTCAACATCATTGTGTAGGACACAAAGTTCGATATTTCTGTTTAAAATTAACTTATTAATTTGTTTAGTTACAAAGTTACTAATTATAAAAGTTACTAATTATTCAAAGTTGTTTAGTTACAATTATAAAATCTGAGAAATTTATCAAAAGTTATTATTATGGATTAAACATTTTATTTTTACTATGTTGAGTATAATTATCTGCCTTCCCTAGCTTCGTCAATTCTACTTTTGTTGACGCGTTTCGGAGAACCGCCATCTTCAAAAACTATATCTATACCGGTCACCAATATTATGGCCCGTCCTATTTATAATTTTCTATCTCCATCTCGTAACTCTCCTCTATTCAACACGTGTACATTAAACCTGACGTTGAAGAGAAAGTTTGAAAGGAGGCAATCAGAAGCGAGCGAAAACGTATGTTGAGTATAATCATCTGCCTTCCCTAGCTTCGTCAATTCTACTTTTGTTGACGCGTTTCGGAGAACCGCCATCTTCAAAAACTATATCTATACCGGTCACCAATATTATGGCCCGTCCTATTTATAATTTTCTATCTCCATCTCGTAACTCTCCTCTATTCAACACGTGTACATTAAACCTGACGTTGAAGAGAAAGTTTGAAAGGAGGCAATCAGAAGCGAGCGAAAACGTATGTTGAGTATAATCATCTGCCTTCCCTAGCTTCGTCAATTCTACTTTTGTTGACGCGTTTCGGAGAACCTCCATCTTCAAAAACTACATCTATACCGGTCACCAATATTATGGCCCGTACTATTTATAATTTTCTATCTCCACCTCGTACCCCTCCTCTATTCAACACGTGTACATTAAACCTGACATCAAAATCATACGTTTTCGCTCGCTTCTGATTGGCTCCTTTCAAAATTTCTCTTCAACGTCAGGTTTAATGTACACGTGTTGAATAGAGGAAAGGTACGAGGTGGAGATAGAAAATTATAAATTGGACGGGCCATAATATTGGTGACCAGTATAGATATAGTTTTTGAAGATAGAGGTTATCCGAAACACGTCAACAAAAGTTTATAGTTTTTGAAGATGGAGGTTCTCCGAAACACGTCAACAAAAGTTTATAGTTTTTGAAGATGGAGGTTCTCCGAAACGCGTCAGCAAAAGTAGAATTGACGAAGCTAGGGAAGGCAGATCATTATACTCAACATAGTGACAATAATCCTAGCAGAAAAGAAGAATAATGTAAAAAGAATTTTATTTTTCACTATACGTAATTTTTATTTTTTTAATTTTAAATTTTTGGGAGGAATATTTTAAACGAATGTTGACAAAAAATGTCTATTTTAAGGTGTTTAGGTATATTTATAGGATTAAGAAGTGATACTGTATTTACGTAGGAGTTTGTAAGGCTAGAGACAAAACAAATTGGCTGATGAAATCTTGCATGCAAGCCAAGTGTACTGTTAGCTTATCTGAGGTACGTAATTTTATTGATTTTTTTTTTTTTGCATTAGGCCTCTTTGTTATTTATAGGAGCGTTATTTCATCAATACCAATGCTTGTTGACTATTACAAGGACATATTTCTATAATATTCATTTGATTTTACCACACAAAAAATCACTTATAAACTCTGAATTTGTCTGAAAAATGAAAAGCATAAGTTGCTAAATTTGTTCAAAAATTCGTTTTGTACCGTCATAAATGTTCAGTTGACATAAATGTTATGGCTCCAAGACATCTTAATGTTTACGTAAAACACGAAAACATGATGAATCCACGACTAGAATAAAAGCTTCATTTAAAATACGTTCGCAAAATGCATTTTTAATGAGCATTTTACACGAAACATTTAAACAGCACAAACGAAAGAACGGGGATGTGTAATAGCTTAGAGATTTATTAACTTAGAGAATCGTTTATCCTTCGACGGTACAGTGTTATAAGTTAGAAATCGACCTGTGTAATAAGATAGAGGTTCCGTACTGTGTATTAACTTGGAGACTACAGTTCCGTCAAGTGTGTTGCACCGTGTGTATATGTTGCCGACGCCGCTGCTTGCAGGCGCTTCAGTATCTTTACAGTTTACAGTTGAATTTATTGTCAATACTTTGGTCAACAACATATCTAAATGTTTATTTTTAACAATTATCTGTATAGAAAAATAGAAATATTGGTGTTTTATCGAAAAAAACAACGTAAATTTATATGAGTTCATTAATTTAGGGCTGTTTTCTTAATTCAATTCGGATATGGTTTGAATAAAGCTGCCTTCAAACAATATTTTTATTTGAACTATTACTACTACATATGTAAATTAGTATACATTTACAGCATTGCACATAAGCCTTTAAGAACAAAACCTATCCAAATGAACTTTATATTTTAATAATATATCTTTCTTTAAATAAGCGAATTCTACTTGTTAGATAAACGATACTGAAGCGCCTGCAAGCAGCGGCGTCGGCAACATATACACACGGTGCAACACACTTGACGGAACTGTAGTCTCTAAGTTAATACACAGTACGGAACCTCTATCTTATTACACAGGTCGATCTCTAACTTATAACACGATACTGTCGAAGGAAAAACGAATCTCTAAGTTAATACATCTCTAAGCTATTACACCTTCCCGAAAGAACAAATTCAATATAGCGGTAAAATTCCCATTGAAACATTTTAAATCTATACCTATCTAACGAGTGTTTCCTTCTTTACTTTATGACCAATATCACTTTAATTTTCACACTGGAGTTTATCTCTTCTTTAATTTCTTAATAAAATCTTTTGTCGATTTTAGTTTTCGACATTTACGTAACATAAATTCGTATTTACGATACAACCGGTTTCCGCCTTTATCAAATAAGCAAACCTTTGAACATTGAAGTGTTTGATTTATTCTAGACTTACTAACGACGGAACATAAAAATAATTAATAATTTTGTTATCAGGTTTTTCATTCTTACTGGGTAATTAAATTTATTTAGTTAATTTGTACGGCTTTGCTATGCAATTTTACAATCTGCTGTATGCCAATTTTTTCAAGCATAAACGTTTAAATATTGTAACACTGTATTATATAAGGTGTGATTGGTTTATACGACAGCTGTCAAAATGTTGTAGTTACTAAGATGGCGCTGTGCAGAACAGGAACTGTGCTGGCTGTGTTTACATTCGTGACCATAACTTGTCGGCCACCGATAGATGAAGACGATCCGGACCCGAAACCGGGGAAAGTAAGTGTTAAAGGTATCTAAGTACAGTATCAATATTTACTTTATTCACACAAAACGCGCTCCTACACGTTGTGACATATCGAGATACATGATATGAGCGGAATGCGTGCATTGGAATTTTTTACAAACATCTTCAAATTTAATTATTTATCCAAAAAGCAAAGAAAAAGGAAAATCTACTTATCTTAAAATCGGTTTATCCATTTTCACTCCGTTTATCCATTTGTTCCGTTCTTAGCAGTATACGGAACTTCTTAGCAGTATGTATATATACGGAACTTCATAGCAGTATACGGAACTTCATAGCAGTATGCGGAAATTCTTAGCAGTATATGGAACGTCTTAGCAGTATACGGAACTTCTCAGCAGTATACGGAACGTCTTAGCAGTATGCGGAACTTCTCAGCAGTATACGGAACGTCTTAGCAGTATGCGGAACTTCTCAGCAGTATATGGAATGTCTTAGCAGTATACGGAACTTCTCAGCAGTATACGGAACGTCTTAGCAGTATGCGGAACTTCTTACTAGAGTGCGGAATTTCTTAGCAGTATACGGAACTTCTCAGCAGTATACGGAACGTCTTAGCAGTATGTGGAACTTCTCAGCAGTATATGGAATGTCTTAGCAGTATACGGAACTTCTTACTAGAGTGCGGAATTTCTTAGCAGTATGCGGAACTTCTCAGCAGTATATGGAACGTCTTAGCAGTATACGGAACTTCTCAGCAGTATTCGAAACGTCTTAGCAGTATGCGGAACTTCTTACTAGAGTGCGGAATTTCTTAGCAGTATACGGAACTTCTCAGCAGTATACGGAATTTCTTAGCAGTATCTGGAACGTCTTAGCAGTATACGTAACTTCTTACTATAGTACTGAACTTTTTAGCAATATACGGAACATCTTTGAAGTATGCGGAACACCTTAGCAGTGTATGGAACTTCTTAGCAGTGTACAGAACTTCTTAGCAGTGTGAAGAACGTCTTAAAAGTGTACAAAATTTCATTTTTTATTAAAAACGTGACCAATTAGACAGTACCAATCGTACTATTGACCTAACTTCAATGACCTTGGATAGGATGGTTCCTATATATTTTTTTCTGGGAACTGAAACTACTTTGTGTGCACTTGCTTACGTTTATTTAGGAACATTGGTTTTTCGAATTTTGTATGTTTATTTTCAAACTATTTCTTTTAATTACAAACAAAAATTTTAATTTTTGGTAAACTGAAAATTGAACTTATCAAAAATTCTTCTGGTAATAAATTACAATTTGATTGCAATTTGCGTTTCGAATTTTTTTAAATTAAAACATATCTTTGTATAAACGTTTATGTGATCTTTTAATAAACTTTATTTTAATTTAAAACTTTTTAGTTAAATCAAAACACTTCAATCGTGTTGAACTATAGATTTATTAACTACTTCACATTCAATTAATACGTTCACTTAAAGTATATGAATTGTAAAAACAAATGCAAAATTAATTTAAGAAAAATAAATTACTTGAAGGCAGGTTCTATTTTAACAAAAATATTAAAATTTTATGGATAACAGCTTTTTTTCTTTCTATAAAATAAAGCTGTTTCTGTCGAAGTGTAAGAAACATAATATTAACAATGTATAAATGATTGTTTCAGGTTGGAGACATACCGAAGGAAGAGTGGGTAAAGTGGAAGGTTGGTATACATTGGCATAGAATTTATTTAAACTTAACGAAATTGTTCCAACTTTGATTTTTTTAGTGTTTAACAAACTTTCATTGTTATTTATTTTGCCTCGCACAAAATAATTTGTTTTCTAATATTTCAACTATTTTCAGAAATCGTTATTTTTCAGAATTCAATTACTACCAATTATAAAATATTTTCGATCAAATATTCATTGTTACAGTTTTTAATTTTTGAAACTTTCGCCCTTTTGTAACGGCTATAATTCAAAGAAATATGTATGATTACGCATTATTAGCAGTAAAATTCTTACAAACTCTCACATATAGCTCGCGTGATCCTTAAAATAATAACTATTACATAAAAAAATGTAGTACTACTTTAGATTGTGCACTATAAATATTAAAGTTAAAAAATAACAATATTTTCTGATAGAAACAAAAAATAACAGTTATATTGTATTTTAATACCTATTTTAGGAATTACGTTACATTTTAATTCATTAAATAATAACGACTTATAGTTTTTTAGTTTCATTGAAAATTATTTTGAAAAATAATCAATTAGGAGATGCTCCTGCTTTTTAAAAAGTTATTTAATAAACCGTTATTTTACATTGACTTACAAAGTTACACAATTAAGTTAATTACGGTTCATTATAATTGTGATATACAATAATAATGCATTGACCAATCACTATGCACGCTTTACAATACTAAATTCTGAATGTTTCAGAAAAACGATGAAGTAAGCTTTCAAGAATGGACAGCATATACGGTTAGTACATCATTTTATCAATATACTTTATAAGTATTTGTTTTTCATATGGAACTTCTTAGCAGTATATGGAACTTCTTAGCAGTATACGGAACTTCCTAGCAGTATACGGAACTTCTTAGCAGTATACGGAACTTCCTAGCAGTATACGGAACTTCTTAGCAGTATACGGAACTTCCTAGCAGTATACGGAAATTCTTATCAGTATACAGAACTTCTTATCAGTATACTGAACTTCTTATCAGTATACGGAACTTCTTAGCAGTATACGGAACTTCTTATCAGTATACGGAACTTCTTAGCAGTATTTGGAACTTCTTATCAGTATACGGAACTTCATAGCAGTATATGGAACTTCTTAGCAGTATACGGAACTTCTTATCAGTATACGGAACTTCTTAGCAGTATACGGAACTTCTTATCAGTATACGGAACTTCTTAGCAGTATACAGAACTTCTTATCAGTATACGGAATTTCTTATCAGTATACGGAATTTCTTATCAGTATACGGAACTTCTTATCAGTATACGGAACTTCTTATCAGTATACGGAACTTCTTATCAGTATACGGAACTTCTTATCAGTATACGGAACTTCTTATCAGTATACGGAACTTCTTAGCAGTATACGGAACTTCTTATCAGTATACGGAACTTCTTATCAGTATACGGAACTTATTAGTAGTATACGGAACTTATTAGCAGTATACGGAACTTCTTATCAGTATACGGAACTTATTAGCAGTATACGGAACTTATTAGCAGTATACGGAACTTCTTAGCAGTATACGGAACTTCTTAGCAGTATTCGAAACTTATTAGCAGTATACGGAACTTCTTGTCAGTATACGGAACTTCTTAGCAGTATACGGAACTTCTTATCAGTATACTGAACTTCTTATCAGTATACGGAACTTCTTAGCAGTATACGGAACTTCTTATCAGTATACGGAACTTCTTAGCAGTATTTGGAACTTCTTATCAGTATACGGAACTTCATAGCAGTATATGGAACTTCTTAGCAGTATACGGAACTTCTTATCAGTATACGGAACTTCTTAGCAGTATACGGAACTTCTTATCAGTATACGGAACTTCTTAGCAGTATACAGAACTTCTTATCAGTATACGGAATTTCTTATCAGTATACGGAATTTCTTATCAGTATACGGAACTTCTTATCAGTATACGGAACTTCTTATCAGTATACGGAACTTCTTATCAGTATACGGAACTTCTTATCAGTATACGGAACTTCTTATCAGTATACGGAACTTCTTAGCAGTATACGGAACTTCTTATCAGTATACGGAACTTCTTATCAGTATACGGAACTTATTAGTAGTATACGGAACTTATTAGCAGTATACGGAACTTCTTATCAGTATACGGAACTTATTAGCAGTATACGGAACTTATTAGCAGTATACGGAACTTCTTAGCAGTATACGGAACTTCTTAGCAGTATACGAAACTTATTAGCAGTATACGGAACTTCTTGTCAGTATACGGAACTTCTTAGCAGTATACGGAATTAATTTTGCGTGTAAATTACACCACATTTGTTTGTTTGTGTGTCAAGTAGAAGTTCTTTTACTAAAATAACCAGTATTCAGTTTTTTTGAAATAAATTTTAAAAATAATTGTACGTTTTTATACTATGAACTAGTTCATTTGATAATAACTTTGTACACCGATAACACGTAATATCACTGTAGGCCTACATAATGTATTAATGCCCAATGTATTAATGTTTCAGCCTAACATGACAATAACGAAAGATGAATGGGAGAATTACAAGGTCAGTAAAGTTTAAGCAGTAATTTACGCATGCAAGTGAACTACTAAAGTCATCACATTAAGACGTAGACACGAGGTCATAGATTTGCATCATTAATGACCTGTAAAACACGACTTCAGGGTAGCAATATGTGTAGCAAACCTAATCTCATTCAATTAAACTTAACAAAATTTTGATTCGAGAATAACTTTGACAAGTTCTTTAGGCAGCAGAATCTTTTCATCCATTTCAAAATGGCGGTTATTAAATACGTTTTTAAACGTCACTTGCTTATATCTTACAATAGGATTTCAACATGTTATTAGCGTTACAATATGTACAATTAGCAGCCTGTTTTTATTTTTCAAATGTCAATCAAAATAAAATATTAAATCCGGAGACGGTGTACAATTAGACTTCGCCGCGTGCTACGATTCTTTCAGTATTCGTGATTCTGTCAATTCGTGACTGTTTTTTTTAAATATTTACATACATTATGAAATAAAAGTATACTAGTCATAGGAGGTGTGTTCAGAAAGTAACGAGAATTTTTAAATTTCTCAAGCTTGGAGAGTCCGATTGTCAAACATATTTTTTATTATGTTGGTATACATGCCCGTGAAGTATGATAAAACTTTCAGCTGTTTTTATCGTTGACTTTGTATGTGACAGCCACTAAGGTTAGACGTGTTTTTATGAGCTCGGCGATTTTCGTTTTTTAAAAGAAATGGATCAAAGAATTTCTATATAATTTTGCATAAAAAATGGAATAAAGTGTAACAAAGTGTGAAATGTTAACAAAGGCCTATGGTGAGTCTGCTATGAGTAAAGCAAGAGTTTACGAGTGGTATAAGCGTTTCCAAGAAGGCAGTGAAAACGTTGAAGATAACGAACGCCCTGGACGCCCCAGCACATCAACAACCGATGAAAACGTGGAAAAAGTGAAAGAAATTGTTATGGACAATAGCCAAATCACAATTAGAGAGGTCGCTGATGATTTTGGCATATCGATTGGATCATGTCATGACATTGTTTCCAGTGTTTTGTGTATGAAAAGCAAAATTCGTTCCAAAATTGTTGAATTTTGAACAAATACAGCGACGAATGGAAGTCGCTCAGGAGTCACTAAATGAAGTCAAAGACGATGCAGAATTACTGAAACGTATTATAACAGGTGACGAAACATGGGTTTACGGATATGACGCCGAAATTAAGTCTAAATCATCCCAATGGAGGCATTCTGGCTCGCCAAGACCGAAAAAGAATCGACAAGTGCGGTCGAACGTGAAGATTATGCTCACTGTGTTCTTCGACATTAATGGCATCATGAATTCCTGCCACCAGGTGAAACGGTCAATAAGGAGTACTACCTACAAGTTCAACGCCGTTTGTGTCAAGCAATCCGAAAAAAAATGCCCGGATCTGTGAAAAAACAATTCATGGCTTTTGCACCAGCTCACGTTTCATTGCTTCGTGAATTTTGGGCCAAAAACAGTACTTTAACGACGCCCCAGCCTCCATATTCGCCAGACATGGCTCCGTGTGACTTTTTCCTACATCCGAAAATAAAGAGAACCTTAAAGGGCCGTCGTTGTACAGCTGTAGATGACATTAAAAGCGCATCGCTGAAAGAACTAAAGGCTATATCAAAGATCGAGTTTAACAAGTATTTCTAGAATTGGAAGAAGCGCTGTCACAAGTGCATAATCTCCTATAGGGACTATTTTGAAAGCGACAACATCAATGTAGAATAATAAATATTTTGTTCAAAAAATTAAAATTCTCGTTACTTTCTGAACACACCTCGTATATTGTTGTTTTTAAAATTGAACTGCAGTTGACTTGAAAGAGTGCAATTACTTCAACATTGCCAAATTCAAGAATACTCAGGCCTCACAGTACAGTCACTTCCAGTATCAGTCGCAATTAGGTTCGCTCCTTACATGCGTTATAGGCTACTCAGCTCTCCTCGGTGGCTTAGTGGATAGCGTACTAGGTTTTCACCCCGAGGACCCGGGTTCGATTCCCGGCCAGGGCTTGGCATTTTCATACGCTATAAATCATCCCATCGTCTGCATTAGCCCAAGTGTGCACAATAGTCGGACGTTAAACAAAGAAAAAAACCTAAAAACTGTTTTATTTTTACAAATCGCATAATGTTTGACAACTGCATAATTAAAGTCTCAAATTTCTAAAGAAATAATCAGCAACACATAATTAGTGAAATAAATTTAAATAATGTTAGTGAATACGAACCTATGTTTTTCTTATTTTTTAGCGACATTATAACAAATCTTATCCAGACCCCAATGAAGATGCGAGACGATTTCAAATATACAAGGACACTAAGATCTTTAATGAGAAATATAATACAAAATATAAGCCAAAGCAATATCTTAACCACAGCTATATGGACGACTTGGTAAGTTAAATAACCAATAAAAAATTTGTGATTTTATAAAAATACAATTAAAACATCGCTTAGACTCTAATAAGTATTAATTATAGCGTACTAGTTGTGCTAGTTTGTTCCTATAGGATACTAGATTGTTGTCCGAACTGAACGTAAAGTTTTATCATTAAAAACTTTCGAAAGGTTTTATAAAAAAATGTTAATCCTCGAAAACATACAAACATAGCATAACGAGTGCGTTTGTTAATTGCGTAAATATTAATGGTGCATAAATATTCACAAATATTGTTTTTTTTCATAAAAGTTTATTTCTAAAACTACCAAAGAGCACATAACCGGACTAACATCTAAATTGGTTCATCGTTTTTTCTACAGAAGATTAATAACTTTAATCACTACATCGTATTTGAAATTTTTAATTCTGTGTTATTCAAATGTTTATACCGGACAGGTTAAATCAAAAAACATAACTGTTCAAGTTTTTTTTCGGTTTACTATAGAAACACTCATATTCTTTTACTTTAAAATTGATTACATTCTTTTAAAAAAATATTTTAACAATATTATGATGATATTCCATATTTTTGTTTATAAATTCCTGAATGTGGTTTTTCGTGGGTTGGCAACCAATGTTTTTTGTTCGGTTATGAGCAAAAACTTAAACAAAATAATCAGAGTTGTAGCGGAAAAACGATTTTCCCTAACATTTTAACGAAAACAGGGCTTGGAAATGAGACAAAATTAAAAACGAAAAATGGTTCCGAGATGTGGGCAAACCTACAAGTAAAGTTCCGTCGATTTTTGTCTAATATTGTGCAGTGATGAGTACTGAAAAACATAGAACTAACCTAACCTAACCTACACGTAAAGTTCCGTCGATTTTTGTCTTACATTGTGCAGCGATGAGTACAGAAAAACATAGACCTAACATAACCTAACCTAACCTAACCTACACGTAAAGTTCCGTCGATTTTTGTCTAGTATTGTGCAGCGATGAGTACAGAAAAACATAGAACTAACATAACCTAACCTAACCTAACCTACACATAAAATTCCGTCGATTTTTGTCCAGTATTGTGCAGCGATGAGTACAGAAAAACATAGAACTAACCTAACCTACACGTAAAGTTCCGTCGATTTTTGTCTAGTATTGTGCAGCGATGAGTATAGAAAAACATAGACCTAACATAACCTACACATAAAATTCCGTCGATTTTTGACTAGTATTGTGCAGCGATGAGTACAGAAAAACATAGACCTAACATAACCTACACATAAAATTCCGTCGATTTTTGACTAGTATTGTGCAGCGATGAGTACAGAAAAACATAGAAGTAACATAACTTAACCTAACCTAACCTACACGTAAAGTTCCGTCGATTTTTGTCTAGTATTGTGCAGCGATGAGTACAGAAAAACAAAGAACTAACATAACCTAACCTAACCTACACATAAAATTCCGTCGATTTTTGTCCAGTATTGTGCAGCGATGAGTACAGAAAAACATAGAACTAACATAACCTAACCTAACCTAACCTACACGTAAAGTTCCGTCGATTTTTGTCTAGTATTGTGCAGCGATGAGTACAGAAAAACATAGACCTAACATAACCTACACATAAAATTCCGTCGATTTTTGTCCAGTATTGTGCAGCGATGAGTACAGAAAAACATAGAACTAACATAACCTAACCTAACCTAACCTACACGTAAAGTTCCGTCGATTTTTGTCTAGTATTGTGCAGCGATGAGTACAGAAAAACATAGAACTAACATAACCTAACCTAACCTAACCTACACGTAAAGTTCCGTCGATTTTTTCTAGTATTGTGCAGCGATGAGTACAGAAAAACATAGACCTAACATAACCTACACATAAAATTCCGTCGATTTTTGTCCAGTATTGTGCAGCGATGAGTACAGAAAAAGATAGACCTAACATAACTTAACCTAACCTACACATAAAATTCCGTCGATTTTTGTCTAATATTGTGCAGCCATGAGTACAAAAAAACATAGACCTAACATAACCTAACCTAACCTACACGTAAAATTCCGTCGACCTCTCTAATTGTGATTCGGCGATAGTTCCTAACTATTTCTTTCACTTTTTCCAAGTTTTCATCGGTTATTGTTGTGCAGGGGTGTCCAGGGCGTTCCTCATCTTCAACCACTCATAAACTTTTGCTTTACTCATAGCAGACTCACCATATGCCTTTGTTAACATTTCACACACTTTGTTACACTTTATTCCATTTTTTACGCAACATTAGATACAAATTCTTTGATCCATTTCTTTTAACAAACGAAAATCGCCGAGCTCATAAAAACACGTCTAACCTTAGTGGCTGTCACAGACAAAGTCAACTATGAAAACAGCATACTTCATAGTTTTATCATACTTCAAGGGCATGTATACCAACAATAAAAAAAATGTTTGACAATCGGACTGTCCAAGCCCGCGAAATTTAAAAATTCTCGTTACTTTCTGAACACACCTCGTATTTTGTTTCTTTCTTGAGGAAAAACTATAAATTTAACTTAACGGATTAAAATAATTATCAAATTTTAGGTACAATATGCATAGAGAATTATAAAGTTACGATAAAATTAAAAACAAAATAAATTGATGTGTTTTTTAGGAAGTTGACGACATCAGTTTTCCTGCTAATTCTACAGAGGTTGATAAGGAATTGATGGCATTTACTGGAGACTACGGTGAATGAAGAAAAACCCGATCATAAATTTCAAAACAAAAATACGCACTTTAACAACGAGAACTTAAAATATGACTCACGTCAGTAAAAATCAAAAATATAATACATTTTTATAATTATATTAAATATTTCTGTAAAATTTAATAAACACTCTTCAACTTTAAAAAGGTGTTTTTATGGGTCTTGACAAAAAAATCCTAGGCGTGTAATTATTTGTTTAATGTGAGACCAAAATTTTCAAATGTGTATTTTGTGAAATTGTACTTGAAACGTGAAATGTGTACTTGAAACGTGAACTGTATACTTAAAACTTGAAATGTGTACTTGAAACGTGAAAATGCGTACTTTAAATGTGAGCTGTATACTTGAAACGTGAAATATATACTTGAAACGTGAACTGTGTACTTGAAACGTAAAATGTGTACTTGAAACGTGAAATGCGTACTTGAAAAAATGCGTACTTGAAACGTGAACTGTATACTTGAAACGTGAACTGTATAGTTGAAACGTGAACTGTATTCTTTAAACGTGAACTGTATATTGAAACGTGAAATGTATACTTGAAACGTGAACTGTATACTTGAAACGTAAAATGTGTACTTGAAACGTGAAAATGCGTACTTGAAACGAGAGCTGAATACTTGAAACGTGAAATGTGTATTTGAAACGTGAACTGTATACTTGAAACGTGAACTGTATAGTTAAAACGTGAACTGTATTCTTTAAACGTGAAATGTATACTTGATACGTGAAATGTATACTTGAAACGTGAAATGTATACTTAAAACTTGAACTGTATACTTGAAACGTGAGCTGTACAGTTGAAACGTGAAATGTGTACTTGAAACGTGAAAATGCGTACTTGAAATGTGAGCTGTATACTTGAAACGTGAACTGTATACTTGAAACGTGAACTGTATAGTTGAAACGTGAACTGTATTCTTTAAACGTGAACTGTATACTTGAAACGTGAACTGTATTCTTTAAACGTGAACTGTATACTTGAAACGTGAAATGTATACTTGAAACGTGAAATGTATACTTTATGCCAAAAGCTGTGAATAATAAAGTTACTTAATACTGTTAATAGTTTAGGGTTATTATTGCACAACTTGCTCGCTATTGCCCAACAGTTGCTCACTTTAAATACCTCTGCCGAAATATACAGTGTTACTCGTGGTGTTGTTTTGTAAAGATTTTTTTTGTGGCATTTAGATTGTTAGCTCTGATTATGATGGTAAATGATATTTTGCAAAAAAATATATTATAAAACAATTTTTCGTTTTAGCCACATTTTAAAACGTTTTTCTGTACAAAATAAAATATCTTACTTATGGGGTAAACTAGCTAGGCCGGTATTACTAAAATTGGTGCAAGGTATCAATTACATAACAATAGCCTATATATTTAACTGAACAACTTTAGGTTTCATCATCGGAGCAAATTTTAACGTCTCGAGATTTTTGTTTTATAACTAGCTAATCTTCCAATGGACATCTATATATATAAAAGTCAATGTCCTGACTGACTGACTGATCAACGTACAGCCCAAACTATAAAACCTAGAGACTTGAAATGTTGAGGATACCTTCGTTTTAATATGTAAGCGCGTACTAAGAAAGGATTTTGCTAAAAATTGATTTTCACGCCATTAAACTACTAACCCAGTTCAAATTTATTAATCAACGTACAGCCAATAGCTAGAGACTTGAAATTTTCAAGGTACATTCTTACAACAATGTCAAGATGCTCTAATAAAGGATTTTTCAAAAATATGATTTTGACGCCATTAAATTACTAACCCAGTTCAAATTTAATAATCAACGTACATCCAATACTATTATAGCTAGAGATTTGAAATTTTCAAGGTACCTTCTTACAACATTGTCAAGATGCACTGAAAAAAGGGGTGGGCTGAAAAACGATTTTCCAGTATGCAACCCCTAAAGAGGTAAACATGAGGTACAACAATTTTTATTGAAAAAAATATGTTTTTCATCTGATCCTCTTAAAACGTAACATAGTCACTCTTAAGTATAAGTAATGAAATATATTTGTCACCTTTTCCCCAAAACGCATCCCCTAAAGAGATTGAAAGAAGGTATAAAATATAAAAAATGGGTACAATTTTGTATTGAAAAAAATATTTTTTTATCTTATATTCTAGAAATATGCTATGAAACACATATTTCAACATTTTTCTGAATTCATCCCCTAAAAGAATAAAAATGGAAAAAGAGTTATCATGGGAGAAAAAAGTGTGTTTGCATTGGAGAAGAATATTTTTTATCAAATTTCCTTAAAAGTAAACAAAATATTTTAAAACACAAATTATGATACACGCAATTCAGTATTTTCCCCCGAAATCATTCCCTAAAAGGACAAAAATATAGAATAGGTATAAATGTTTGTATTGGACAAAAATATTCTTGATCAGATTTTCTTAAATTCGAATGGAACACGTTTGAAGACAATAAAACAACATATTCAGGTTATAATATTTTTTCATATTCACTGTAAAATAATCACGAGTTTAGATGATCACGCTTTTATTAATATATTTTTTTATGTTACTAAATCATTACATTAATGAAACAGTTTAAGTTTCGTGGGCGAAGCCGCGACGGGTAATGCTAGTTCTCTATAAATTGTTCATAATTTCTTTTGTAATTAATGTTGAAGTCGCTTAAGGAAAACGATTGATATTATCTCTAAACGGTAGATTAAATTGGATGGTAAAGTAATATATATTAAATGCACCATGATATTACCTGCATATTCGTAACCTATAACAATAAAAAAACACTATGTAAACGTCTTAAATCGAAAAAAACAATTGCTGCCGTTTCTGTTTGTGTTTAGGAGAACAATTGACAGTGTAATACCAGTTCAAGTGTTTAGTGTGCTTTTGTTTTTATTGCAAATGGATTTGTGAAGCGCAGAAAATCACTTAGGTACTATTTCCAGCAATTAGCTTTTCCAAATGCAAACAACGTTATTGGTTCTGCAGCAGAAACAATTTAGAATTTAATTTTAATAATAAAAACGTGATGTAAAATATTGTACAAACATGTGCACAATTGTTTCATCAAACTGAGTGCAAATACTTTGTAGTTCAAGTCGTGTAACAAATTGAAATAAAGGCTGTTATCATCGACGTTGATAACGTTATAAGAGGGTGGGATTAAATTTCCGGGTACTAAGATGCTCTTTGCTTTCAAAACACATTTCGTAATTAACTACAATTATGATTCTTTATGAACGACCAAAAGCTTGATTAAATAGTTTTTTTTAATCCTTATATTGCCGATGATTTTTCGCTATTCATACTATCCACTGGCCGCCTCGGTGGCCTAGTTGATAACGTACTGGGCTTTCACCCCGCGGGTTCGATTCCCGGCCAGGGCTTGGCATTTTCATACGCTATAAATCATCCCATCGTCTGCATTAGCCGAAGTGTGTACAATAGTCGGACGTTAAACACAAAAAAAAACATACTATCCAATATTCGAAGTAAAAAAATACTGTCAACTTGAGAAAAAATTGATCTTAATATTTATTTTCAGTTTTTTCCGAAATTTCTAGATCTCCTGAGTCCAAAAAAGTATTGTTTATTTGAATGTTTGTCATTCTTTGTGTTTGCGGTTGTTACCGGAGACTAAACTTATGGCCAGATGAAATTTGGTATATAGTGGCCTGCCCATGTCTCACTGTTACTCACTGTGACTACAATAAGCTTGTATGTTTGGGAGAAAGGTTTTGTTATTAAAAAGAAAGTTCTTGTTATAGGAAGATATAGTAATTTAACGGCAATATGTCAGATTGAGTCAAAACGTAATGCCTACCACCGCCTCTGGCATTACGATGTTGTAACCGTACAACTAACACTTTGAGGTTAGTTGTAATGATTAATGGGGAGGAGGGGAGGGTAATGAGGAGGAGGTACCCTCCAGTTCGAGGGTAATAAGGAGGCAGACCGACTGGCTGGAATTGGATCTGCATCTGAGATTATCACACCTGAGCCGGCTTTAGAGATTTCTATCGTTGGTTAGGTCCGCTATTAACAGGTGGATTACAAATCAACACCAGGTAAGATGAGACACCTTCATAGGCATTCCCATAGTAAACGTCTCTTAAGCAAAGTTCCTTCTGGAGGACTCAAAGGGGAAACAGGTGTCCTGGACAGAGCACAACTCATGAGTATCATGGGGCTCATAACAGGGCACTGTGGTCTGAGGGTGCACATGGACAGGATAGGAATGTACCACATAGAAACCGTGTGTATATTGTGCAGGAAGGAGAAGGATACTGCAGGTCACATAACTTATAATTGTGAGGCTCTTGCTAGTAGGAGGCTAGGGGTTTTTGGTTTACAAGACCCTAGGGATCTTCAGCAGAGTGAGCTAGTCAGTGGGTTGCTGGAACTAATTAGGGGCACAAATCTGCTGAACTAGGTATTGTAAGAGGTTTAGTTGCACAATGGGTCAGTCGATCGCAGTGCCTTGGGTTGAATTATCCCTTCCTCTATTATCTAATCTAATCTAACACTTTACACGAAAAAATCATGTAGTAGCACTGATGGTTGCTCGACACGTTTGGCCGCTAGAGCTCTAAGAGCTTTCTAAAAAACTTTTTTAAATAAATCAGGTCATGTTATTTCACCGCCATTTTACTTCAAAGAAGTGACTGAAAGTTTGAGATAGCTTAGAACCTACTAAATATGTATTGCATGTATGTAAGAATTTTCATCGAAATCTGACGGGTCGCTTTTTAATGAACAAGCACAGACTCCACTGGGTGCACACTTTCAGACTAAAGGTGTTTAAAATCACAATAATTTCTTGTCATACTTTGTTTCTTGAGGAAAAAATATGACTTTTAACTTAATTAAAATGTTGTGTGAATCGAGTCTTACATTGGGCACTCACCACACATTCCTTACGAGGATCATTGGGATGAGAGACATGTTAAGACTCCAGCGATGCAGGGTGGTAACGTATTGATGCTGGTCTGTAAAAAGGTAGCAGTATCATTTCGGCTGAAGCGTAAGACGCAGTCTTATCACTAAGGTGGACCAGTGACACGCCGAGGGCTGCATGGTTAAGGGAAGCTTAGCTTTTAGTATGTTAACTCTGGATACCAGACGACCTTTAGTTTCAATTTAACCTTACACGTACTTGCTGAACTCTGTATGGGTGGAAACTTATTTTCTCAATCTATTCGTGGGACCTTCATTCAATAGAAACTAAACGAATTTTATTACATCAAACTCAAAACCCTGGGGATTTTAGAAGTGAACCTGAGGGGTGAGAACCTGGATAAGGAGGAAACTGGGGTTGTACTACATCCAGTGGAATCCATCAGTAGTGAACTACAACAGAATGTGGGACTGCGCATTCGACCCGTGATGATTTTTTTTTTTTTTTTTTTTTGTGTTTAACGTCCAACTATTGTGCACACTTGGGCTAATGCAGACGATGGGATGATTTATAGCGTATGAAAATGCCAAGCCCTGGCCGGGAATCGAACCCGGGTCCTCGGGGTGAAAGCCTAGTACGCTATCAACTAGGCCATCGAGGCGGCTTGTGATAGATCTTACACTCCACAGAAGGATGATAATAGTTCAAGCTCATCTACATCCCAGTAAGGCTACCGCCTTTTTTACTGTTGTTTTACGGAGGATGTTTGAACAGGGAGAAGCTGACTAGCAATGTTACAGACTAAACAATATAGGAACTGAGTTACACAACCTAGTTCCGCTTACTAACACCTAAACAACCACGCTAAAAATCTCCGTACTTTTCTTCCGGTTTTGAAACAGCCTAAGTCTGTGAAACCTAATTCACTCCCGTCAACTACTTGAGATTGGATCGCAGTGCAAGCGTATCTTTGGTCTATGCTACATTAATACATTTTTGACGAGGCATTACTGCTTGCGCATCAAATGACATCTCCCGTATATAATAGCTTCATTCTAATTGGTGCGTTTTTCTCTAGTTTTAACAATTGAATTCTGAGAAAACAATTTCAGAATTTCCCATTTTTTGATGTTACAACCATAATTTCGAGTATAAATACAAGTAGAATATCCTTGTTCGGCAGAACATCGAGACCACCCCCTACAGAATAACAACACGCAACCTAACAACACCCGTGACAACTTGCTCGGGAGGAAATAGGAGGAATCCAGGTAACTCTAAACAAGAAGCGAATTTCTTTCACCATTTCGAACCGGAAAAGTACCTCGTCAGTCCGCAACCGATCTGGTAAACGTCCGGAGACTACAACAGCTTTAATGCAAGAACCTTGAGCGAAGAGACTATGACAGGTCAGTCTAGTGACCTAGGACATGCATAGTTGTAAGGAATACTTAAATGCTGATGTGGCCTTGTTTATTTAAAAATTGTACATGTGCATTTTAAGGTCCCGGGCATTACCTAGGCTTCTCCAATGGAAAATCACAAATAAAAGAGAGACGCACTCTATTTTACCATAACATGAAGTTATTGATTATTTCTGCAGTTTTAAAGTCATTACGGTTATTGCAATCTGACGTCATCTAAGACAGTATAAATTGTTTGTTTCTACATTTTGCAAGACATTTAGTGTGTGTACTTGCAACATATAATGCATTCGCCAATAATATTCACTATAAAATTGAACTTGACGACATGTAATGTTATTTGGAAGAACTTTGTACAGTAAATCGTTAGGTTTTAGTATTGAAACAAAATAGTGCGTAAAATATATAAATTAGAAAATCCAAAATGACAGATCATAATTGTTTTAAGTTCAACTTTATTTATTATTTTTTCAAACTATCTGGAGTTTTACACGTAAAATTTACAAAACAGCAGACAAAAAACCGGCAATCAAAACAAGGTAAGTTTTTCTATATTTATCTCCATATATTTTTGTTTTCGTCTTTTCTGTGACGTTCATACAATAAGAAAGTAAAAACATGATGTAAAAATATCAATGTGATTCAATTTTCTCAAAGCAGTAATTTTTCTTTTTGGTTTTTTTATTTACTCCTAATATAAAAGAGTTATAAATTTTTAAAAGTTTGAAATGCCCACCATTTTGAAACTGCTGAACGAATTTTGTGGTTACAGAAATTTTCCGAGCTATTGTCATAATCAATTTTTGTGTCAAGTTTTATTCAGACCAAACAAAAATTTCAAAAAAGCTCAGATTCGCTGCTCACTTCAAGGTCACGGATTTCGGTATTACCTTGATGATTGCTCATATTTTGAGAGAAAATTTGCTGATAACGGCAATATCGGCGATAAGGTATAGCGAAGTGAAGAACACAGCCTTTTAAATAAATTGTGTATAAATAGTAAACGAACATTGCAAAGACTTGATCATATTTAATTAAATTATTTGAAAGGTTATGAAAATAAAACATCAACTGATGGTTTAGTAATAATTTGATTTTTAACTGAGTATAAATTTAAGTAAAAATATTTGTACTTAATATTGTACTTAAATTGTACTTAAATATTGTACAATAATATTGTACAATTTAATTGTACAATTTAATAATATTGTACAATTTATTGTAATATTGTACAATAATATTTAAATAAGTACAATTAATATTGTACTTAAATATTGTACTGAATATTAACATTTGTAAAAATATTTAAGAAATATTCATCATTAAATAAAGTATTTCCAGTGTGAAACAACCAAGAAAAAGTAAGTGTTAGATAATCATTACATTGAGAACAAATATAGGGACTGTACACACTGGGGTTACTTAATGTAAATTATTTCCATTAATAGTTTAATAACATTAACATTAATTAACATAACATTAACATTAATTAACATAACATTAACACTTATTTCTTGAAATGTATATTAGATATTCATTACATTTGGAACAGATATAAACACTCAAAACTCATTTGGTCAAATATCTTTTAATGTGAATCGAAAAAAAATATTTTTTTTAATTTTACTACAAGCATACATTAGTTTCTCAGATTTATTTTAGGGCGTAAATTTCTGTAAATTAAAATTTACTCCACTGCCTGCAGCCATGACTATTCAAAAACAATCAAAATTCGAGCATATGATCAAAAGATGATCAGATTTTTCTGGATTCCGGAGATCCTGTTTCGGATTTTCGGGATGTGTTTTGTTTTGGCACATTCTAAACCAATTTTTTGTAATGATTTGTTGACCAAAAAACTTGTTTAATTACATCCTTAATTAAAACTGATATCGAGATAAAAACAAAAACTGTATATGAATGGCAAAATTCATTAAATAGGTGAATGCAGCGATCTACGCAGGCGCACCGCACAGTAATCCGTGTTCAAAAAACCTTTTATCCTCGGCAGATGTAAAATATAGACGCAAATATACATCAAAAACCATATGATGCATATCTTACATCAGTTTTTTCAAAACTAATTTACACCTTTAAATAATTGTTTCGTTTGTTAACAAGGAACAAATGAAGTGCACTTGGTATTTTATTGAATCTGATTAAGCCAGTAGTTCAAAGAATAGAGACCTCGCAATACAAAGTGTGTTCAGAAAGTAAAGAAAATTTTAATTTTTTGAACAACATTAAGTTCTCGCCTTCAAAATAGTCCCCATTGGAGATTATGCATTTGTGCCAGAGCTTCTTCCAATCCTCGAATCACTTCTCAAACTCGATCTTTGAGATAGCCTTTAGTTTTTTCAGCGATGCGCTTTTAATGTCATCTACGGCTGTAAAACGACGGCCATTAAGGTTCTCTTTATTTTTGGAAATAGGAAAAAGTCACACGGAAAATTTCTGGCGAATATGGAGGCTGTGGCATCGTTACACAACTGTTTTTGGCCAAAAAATCACGAACAAGCAATGAAGAATTTTCATTGCTGGTGCATTATCGTGGTGCAAAAGCCATGAATTGTTTTTCCACAGATCCGGGAGTTTTTTTCGGATTGCTTCACGCAAACTTGTAGGTAGCACCACATTGATCGTTTCACCTGGTGGCAGGAATTCATGATGCACTATGCCATTAATATCGAAGAACACAGTGAGCATAACCTTCACGTTCGACCGCACTTGTCGAGCCTTTTTCGGTCTTGTCGAGCCAGAATGCCTCCACTGGGATGATTGAGCCTTAGTTTCGGCGTCATATCCATAATTCTGCATCGTTGTTTAGTGAGCCTCCTCGGTGGTCTAGTGGATGAGCGTACTGAGCGACTCGATTCCCGGCATTCGCCGCTGTTTTTGTTCAAAATTCAACAATTTTGGAACGAATTTTGCTGCCACGCGTTTCATACGCAAAACATTGGAAAGAATGGCATGACTTGATCCAATCGATATGCCAACATCATCAGCGACCTCTTAGTTGTGATTCAGCGATTGTTCATAACCATTTCTTTCACTTTTACCACGTTTTCATCGGTTGTTGATGTGTTAAGGCGTCCAGGGCGTTCGTCATCTTCAACATCTTCACGGCCTTCTTGGAAACGCTTATACCACTCGTAAACTCTTGCTTTAACTCATAGCAGACTCACCATAGGTCTTTGTTAAAATTTCACTTTACTTTGTTACACTTTATTCCATTTTTTACTCAAAATTTGATACAAATTCTTTGATCCATTTCTTTTAAGAAACGAAAATCGTCGAGCACATAAAAACACGTTTAACCTTAGTTTGTCACAGACAAAGTCAACAATGAAAACAGCTGAAAGTTTTATCATACTTCAAGGGCATGTATACGAACATAACAAAAAAAATGTTTGACAATCGGACTCTCCAAGCCGTGAAAGTTAAAAATTCTCGTTACTTTCTGAACACACCTCGTATTTCTTAATTAAAATATGACATAGCCCGTAACAATTTCTAATACGATAACCGGTAACTTCCACCAGAATATTTCGTGGATTTTAAAATAATATTCAACTTTGTATAGTAAAAAAGAAAAAAATGTAAAACACAAACGTTAAACTTAAATTGCTAACAAATTATGAATTTAATTAATTGCATGCGATGTTTTCAGATTGTCGCTTGTCACAAAGTCACGCCAGCTATATAACAAGTGTACTTCTACTAACTTCGAATATTTATGGTATATACTACACAATTACATATTTGAAATGGAAGAAAGGCACATACGGGGATCGTATGTATGTAGTATTACTAATCTTTCACTATATCAGCACTTCAATATCTGTTTTAACATCAATTTTCTACAAAAGAAGATTATTTCTTGACTTGTTCGCGACGTTTTACAAGCTCTACCATAATCTGTCAAAAATGGTTGCATTTCTCTAAAACGTTTTATATTCTTCATAATGTTTTACCAACTAATAATTTTTAGAACTGTTGCCTTTTCCTTTTGGGCCAAAACTTCAGAGGCATTCATCGATCTACAAATGTTTATAGTTTGTAGCGTATCATTTGCCAGAGAAATGTTGATATGTGTTATGTGGTTTGTGTCGGAAAGAACGTACATTTACATGAACGATCAACTAATTGTTCTCAATAAATCTGAGCGTAATGTTGACGTCACAAAACTTGAAAAAGTTTTAAGCAGTTTGGAAGACTTGTATGTTTTCCACGAACAGATAAAAAATTATTTCCAACTTGATTTTGTTGTTATATTTGTGGATTTTATTTTCCGTTCAGTTATGTACGCGTTCTTTCTTCTGCTGTTTGCAAAGGTGAATCTTAGTTTTAAATTGCTTTTTCTACTGACGCACGTAGCCATTGTTTTTATTCGACTGGTACTTTTTGCCTGCAGATGTCAAGAAGTTATTTGTCAGGTGAGTTCAGTATTGTTTAATTATTTATTGCTTTCTCGACTCGTCTCTTCTTTGCAAAGAGAAAACATTGCTGTCATCTTAAAGTTTCATAATTTTTTGCAATTAATTGTATTTTCTACTCAAACGTAAAGAGTCAGTGAAGTATACACAGTTTGAAAAAAGTAACAAGCTTTACACATTTAAGTTTCCTAAAATTTTAGCAAATCCGTTAGTAAAATTTTTTTAAAACAAGCCTGCAAGTTTTTCACAATAAAGTTTTCTTTGTCAATAAGTGAATTTTGACCTTTTAGTAAAATATAATTGTATTTATTACTTAAACAAATTATACTGCCTTAGCTCAGTTGGTAAAATAGTGACAAATAGTTCACTATACGTTTGTTTGAATTTAGCCAAATAAATTTGACTTTTATTGTTGTGTAACTGGCATAAAACATGTAAGTTACACGAATAAAAATAGATAACACTTGAATTTATTTAAAATTAAAATTATTAGAGTTATCTTTGACAAAATGACTATTTTTATTATTTCAGTTATTTTTTTATTTTGATTTTATTAAATAAATGAAATAAATGCGAGAAGGAAAAAGACTTGGTTCTACGTTTGCTATAGAGAGCTGTTAAAATTTACAAATCTCATTTTGTAGCTTGTAATTCTTCATTCTTTAATTTAATTATACCCTTCTCACCTCTCAGTAGGGCATATGCCTTAGAAAAAAATTAATGTAGTTGATGTGTCACGAAATTTTGCGAAAGAAAATCCGTTTCAAACCGATTTTCAAATTAATCTTATTTGCTAAACTTTAATCTTATTTGTTAAACTTTAATTTTATTTGCTAAACATTAATCTTATATGCTAAACTTTAATCTTATTTGCTAAACTTTAATCTTATTTGTTAAACTTTAATTTTATTTGCTAAACTTTAATATTATATGCTAAACTTTAATCTTATTTGATAAACTTTAATCTTATTTGCTAAACTTTAATCTTATTTGATAAACATTAATCTTATTTGCTAAACTTTAATCTTATTTGCTAAACTTTAATCTTATATGCTAAACTTTAATCTTATATGCTAAACTTTAATCTTATTTGCTAAACTTTAATCTTATTTGCTAAACTTAAATGTTTTTGCTAAACTTTAATCTTATTTGATAAACTTTAATCTTATTTGATAAACTTTAATCTTATTTGATAAACTTTAATCTTATTTGCTAAACTTTAATCTTTTTTGCTAAACTTAAATCTTATTTTAGAAACTTTCTTTAGTTCAGATATTGTCTTCACTCCACCTTTTAGCCATTATGTTTACCTTATTTTAATTTTTTTCTTGAATAACCAACTTGTATTTAATTTCATTTTTAACCATTTCGTTTGGCAGAGATAACTGCTTCTTTAGTTCCTTCATAAATTAAAATAATTCTGAAAACATTATACATTAAATCAATTTTGGGTTCCCTCAGAAACAATTTTTAGGTTGATCTATTTTAAAACTTCATTTTTAATTATGTTCAAATCTTTTTTATTATTATCTCTTTTATGTAATTATCTCTTTTATACTATTTCATATATTGTATCACACAGTTTTGCCTAATCATAAACAAAAATGTGGCATACTGTACATTAGTGGCATACTGTACATTAGCGCCATATTTTATTGCATGTTTGCAACTTTTCACAATTTAAACAATCTCGCCTCAAAAATTTCAATTTTTTATGCAATACAACCATTTTTCATGTATTTATTACAAATCTTAAATAATTTAGTTTTATATTTCTATTTTCAGGCACATAATATTTGTAGACAACTACATGTTGTGCGCTTAAATAAGCAAAATGTTATGATAAGAAAGAGTGAACAGATAATGGTAAGCAAATCTCTATACCTATTTAATCTTACTATTTAAATATTAATTATATATTATTGAATGTATTATTGTTTATTACAAACCAACTTAGTCCTTAATTCAGCAATATTTGTACACAAAAGACAATATTACGCCAAACAGCACTAACGTTTTGCAAATCTATAACTACATTGGTGTACTTATTAGTAGTCGATCTTTGGAAATTGCGTTTTGAAAACTGTCGACAAATGTTCAGGAAAATCGATTTTTAAAAATGCGTTCGATTTATTTTCGTTCAGTTTGTAATTTTATACGTAATATTAGAGAATTTTTAATAAGAAGTTATAGTGTACAAATATAATCAAAATTTCAAAAAATAAAAACGACTAATATTGTTTGGATTAATAACATCCACCAATAAATTTGAAGTACATCTATTGGCTGATTAACACATCTCAAGATTTTTCTTATTTGCTAAACTTTAATTTTATTTGCTAAACTTTAATCTTATTTGCTAAACATTAAACTTTAATCTTATTTGCTAAACTTTAATCTTATTTGCTAAACTTTAATATTATTTGATAAACTTTAATCTTATTTGCTAAACTTTGAGAAAATTTATTCTTATTTGAGAAACTTTAATCTTATATGCTAAACTTTAATCTTATTTGCTAAACTTTAATCTTATTTGCTAAACTTTAATCTTTTTTTATTAAACGTTTATCAACATTGTCTTTACACAGAGTATAAGGAATGTCCGGGAAAAGGTTTACACAAAAAGGCAGCGCTACTCAGTATGCAATTTTCCCGGTGGAAGAGGAAATACTACAATTGTGCTAAACAATTCATGTCAAAAACCATAGTTTGCAAAATTTCAAATCAAACCGGATATCATTCGACCTTTAGTATGATAGACACAGAATGTCATGAAACACTTTGTTAAAACTTTTCTAATTTTGAAAGACTAATTATTATCTTTCAACTTGATAATCATTGTTGAAACCAATCAACAAGTACACAATACCATTACTTGTGTTAGTAGTAGAACTTACTATGCCCATTTAAGAATTAGCATCCCCCGTCGCCAGAGATTACAAGTTTTTAATTTAACCCTTAGGGTGGATTTGTTTTAACCCTTTTTTGTGCACCTGCAAAGTTTTATTAATTAAATTACCCATAAACAACATCCCTATTTTTTTAACATATTAATATGTTCTTCTTTAATACATTTTGAAAACCTGTCTTCTGATTTTTTTAAACTTTCACTTTGCAATCGTCTAGAAACTGTTTAACCAACTAGAAACAATTTCAGAAAATTGTCACGCCAACTAATGCTGTTCTTATTTTTTCACGCCAACTTTAAAGTTCGTTTGTGTATATTGTATTTTGACTTACAAATATATACCCCTATTTCAAACCCCTTAGGTGTAGTTTTTAAAACTATTTCTTATGCACCTGTAAGGTTTTGTTAATTAAATGGTCAGTACGTACCCATAAACAACATTCCTATTTTTTAACATATGACTGGGTTCTTCTTTTATACATTTTAACAATTTATCTTCTGATTTTTTACTTAAACTTTCACTTTGCAACCGTCTAGAAACTTTTTCACCATCTAGAAACATTTTGAGAAAACTTTCACGCCAACATTAAACTTTAAAGTTCTCAAGGTTTGTTACATTGTATTTTGACTTTAACAAACCCCTATTTCAAACCCCTTAGGTGTAGTTTTGAAAACTATTCTCTGTGTGCATCTAGTACTGAAAAATAAATTTTAAAAAAACCATTTCAGCTTGCAACTTCCGTTGAAGTGATCACGTGATTGGGGTTTCCGTTTGTACACTACCCTAGTACAAAGGAATAATTTTTTCTCATGTATAATAACCAAACCATGAGAAGTTTAAAGTTGGCGTGAAAGAATAAGAACAGCATTAGTTGGAGTGAAAGTTTTCTCAAATTGTTTCTAGATGGTTAAAAAGTTTCTAGACAGTTGCAAAGTGAAAGTTTAAAAAAAATCTTTTAAATGTATAAAAGAAGAATCTAATAATATTTTAAAAAATAGGGATGATGTTTATGGGTAATTTAATTAATAAAATGTATTTAATTAAAAAAATGTATAGATTAGTCGGACGTTAAACACACACAAAAAAATTAGTTTCATCCTTTATTCATTGTATTCCTTTATTCATCCTTTATTCCTTTGTACACTAACCTTAACACTTATTTCGTCCTCTTAGATTTGTTTTTTCTCGGAACTATTTCTTTGCCATTAGAAGAGTTTTCCAACAAATTTTAACGTCCCAGATAAAAGTATAAAAAATGTCCCATTTCAACCGCTATGTGGAATTTTAGAAAACTCCTTCTTTTTTAACCTTTAAAGCTTAACATAAACACGGTTATCATATTTCAATATTTCATATTTTTAATATAGATATACAAGGATAAGTTCGATTTTATCCCATTTTAAACTTTTAAGAATGGCATTTTTCAAAACCATTTTTTGCGGGTATCTAGGAGCTAAGATTGGTACATAAGTACCAAATGTTTACTTTGTAGGTTTTTATAGTTTGGATATTGAGTGATGAGTGACCAATCTCTTCCAAATTGATACTAAATTTTAGGGAATTTAGGTACAAACATTTCCTTTTGTTGTATTTTTGGGTCCCAGTTGCAGATGGCGTTTCGTATGAACCAGTTGATGATACCAGAGTTCTCAGGTTATGGACTGTTTAGTGTTAACCTACAATTTACAATCAAGGTAAACGTGTGTTATTTATTAAATATAACTTGTAGATTAGTTACTCGATTTAGAGTAAATAATTAAAAAAACATTATTTATAAATGTTTGACCTTGAAATATTAAAATTACATCTGTACATTTAATGTATGATTACTTTCGTTTATATGTCAATATAAGACAAACTTTAAACAGCTGATCGTTTAATATGCAAAAAATTTAACTTCAGTATGAAATTATCTGCAGTCTGGTTTTGAACATCTTCATATCAAATTTCTCTACTTACTCGGTGTTTTCTAGACGCGTGAAAATTACACGAAAAATTAAGTATAACTAATGCTTAAAAATAACTAGTTAAATATAATTAGTTTGTTGATTTAGAGCAAATAATTAAAAAACATTATTTAAAATATTTTTTCGATTATTAAAATTTAGGTGGCACATAGACATTTAATTTAATTATATGCTTTCTTTGGTTATTTGCTAATAACAGAAAATTTAAAAAAAATATGCAAAAATTTAACTTCGTGTAAACTTATCTACTGTAGCATATCTTTATTTTGTATTACTAACAAATGTATGTACTTGTTCTGTTTTTTTCTACACATTTGAAAACTACATGAGAAATGGTTTTCATAAACAGAAAGTTTTTATGATCATCACCGAGAAAGATTACAGCGATCACGTAAGAGTAATATGGCGGATCAGTAACAAATATTTGCATT
>CM040188.1:46461623-46469123 GCA_022606455.1 Callitettix versicolor
GCACCATCAGACCACAGTGCCCTGTAATGAGCCACATTATACTCCTGAGTTGTGCTCTGCCAAGGACATCTGCTGCTCCTTTGATTCCTCCAGAAGGAACTTTGCTTAAGGACGTTTACTATGGGAATGCCCATGAAGGTTGTCCCATCTTACCTGGTGTTGACATGTAATCCACCCATTAATATCGGACCTGGCCAAAGATAGAGAAATCCCTAAAGCCGGCTCAGGTCCGATAAACTCAGATGCAGATCCAAGACCAGCCAGTCGGTCTGCCTCCTCATTACCCTCAACTCCCCTATGCCCCGGAACCCAGTGAAGAGTTACCCGGTTATCTCAGGACAGAACGTCAAGGTTCTTCCAACACTCCCAGACCAGCTTGAACCCGCAAGTGCTGTCTGACTATCGGTATGAATATGAATACGTGCCTTCTTGAAGCCCCGATCCAAGTTCTCCCGAACACAGTCATTAATGGTCATCACTTCAGCCTGAAATACAGTTGTATGCTGTCCCAGGGTAATTACTTTCTTTAACCCCGGTCTCAGACCGTACACCCCAGCACCAGTGCCTGACTTTGTCTTGGAGCCATCTGTATACCATACTATGTCTCCAGGTTTTTCCAACAAACGATCTCTCCCCTCAAAGGCCAAGTTGACATCAAAGGGTCTAGATACTATGTGCTGTTTAACCATCTGATCAGTCCCCATCATCAAGATTGGGTCAAAGATCTTGTCTGTGATTCTAGCATGCCCATAAATAGAGGGCCGCCAGCCACCACCACCCTGCAGTCTGTAAGCTGCTTTACGTGCCTCCCCCATGACAAAAAGGTCAATAAGAGGAAATATGATTATGTAATAGCATATATAATATAAATAGGATGAAAAGTATTGATATAAATATAAGTATAGTAAAAGTACATCATACTTATATTATTTTTCAATATAAGTAAACATATTACTATACATATAAATATAAGTATTATTAGACTTATAAGTATAACTATTAGGCTAGTAAAAATACATGTAAGTGAACTTTTTGGAAGTTGTATATTCGTATATGCATATGTATAAAAATAAAAATTATAATGTATAAGTATAGTTATAAGTAAAATTTAAGTATACATACTAAATGTAGGAATAAACATGTACAAATATATTAAATTTATATTATATTAAATATAAATATATTAAATATATTAAATTTAAGGATAAACATTATCACAGACTTAATTTAAGAAAAACAATAAAATTATATTTAAAAATGTTAACTGTTTGAAATTTGTACCGGTTTAAAAACTTTGAAGGCTGAATTAATTAAAGTGTTTTCCATTTGTTTTTAACATTTGTTTCTTGAAAAGAAAGAGATTAACTAAAGCGCCTCAAATGTTTTGCTTAACTTTGCTTGAAATTTAAGCAATTTTATACTTACTTTTTGACCATTTACTTATTTTGAGAACTGTTCATTTAATTTGTATTCAATATACGAGTTTTGTGCAATAAATTACTTTATTCTTAGTATTCCAAAACAATTACAATACAACTTCAATGATATTAATGAAGATAAAACTTCATTATAAAATTATTATATTAATAATTATGTCACAATAAATTCAAGTATGATATTCACTTTAAATAGTATTTCATTATAAAACGTTCATGTTTACTCTTTTTTTAATTTTCAAAACAATCGTTTCAAAATGTATTGAAACAACGTTTCAGAAATCATTTTAACTCGTCCTGTGTTAACATTTTCTGCGAAAAGTATGATTATTGTAATGAAAATTATTTTCATTGTTGGTACATACCACAAATTTTCTCGTGATGCATTAGGTTGGAACCAAGTGGTAAATTAATTTAAACATTCTTGGAACTTGTCTAAAATTAAATGAAGGTTCAAGGTTTTTAAATATCTACAACAATGTTTTTCTTTTGAACTTAACTTCATAACCGAAAATGTCTTATTATCATGACTAATATTCAGTGTTGGTCAACTTTATAAATATAATTACCGATTTTCTTTAATTATAACAGTCTACGAGGTGCGTTCAAAAAGTAACGAGAATTTTAATTTTTTGAACAAAATATTTATTTATTCTTCTACATTGATGTTGTCGCCTTCAAAATAGTCCCCATTGGAGATTATGCACTTGTGCCAGCGCTTCTTCAAATCCTCGAAACACTTCTCAAACTCGATCTTTGAGTTCTTCGTATGGTAGCGGTAAAGTTTCTGCAGGTTGGTTTTTTCTGTTCATTATATACATTATCTCTATACTTTAGTAGGCCTATATGGAATAGTTCGAAACAAATCAGTAAGATAGGGTCACTTAATGCTATCCTGAACATTAATTAAAAAAATATTAGGTGACCCTTTGAATTGATCTGCCTAAGAAGCGTGCTCTTTTTATAAACTCCAATATGTTCCATATGCAAATTCCAAATATTTGACACAAATCTAGGATAATCGAAGCAGTTAAGCATTATAAAATTTATGTAAATTATGTTCAACCTAAACGTACAAAATAATAACTTCTTGGAAGGGTCTCAAATGAAATTTGAAACACTGTTTTCTGTCCTAGGTTTAGACATACTTGTCCTGACTGATCAATTACTAAATAAATATTTTATTTCAGAGAAAATGTTAATAATTTCCTTAAATAATCTTGGAATATTTTCAAAATCAAAAATATGAATGCACATTTAATCTAAGAAGTTTTTCGAAAGCTTTTGAAAGCTAATACATCAGCACAACATTTTCAAATATAGATAAACTGTTTCAAATAGAAATTCTAATCCGTTGTGTTCAGTGTAGAAATACTTATTTTACATATGCTGTATGTGATATTTATATGGCCGTGACAAATGTGATTACGTCTATTCCCGCAACTCGTACCTCAATATCAGTATTGAGCCAATATGCCTCAGTATGCGCTATAATACATGGCTTAATGACGTATGTGCATTAATAACCTCATTACGTACTTAACCTACTGGCAGTTACTTTAGGGTATTCAATTTATGTAACAAGCTATGCAGCCTAATGTGCATTAGCCAGCTGTATAATTCATCAGTTCGTATAACACTGATCTATAATACACCGATAATGCTAGACCTACCTTGATTTAAAAAAGAACCACTCAATAGTCCGTACAATATTCACCATAATATACCTGTGTTAGCCTATATTTTTGTTTTACTTAAATAAAAAAACATTAATTTGCTACATAATTCATCAGTTCTTCTAATACTTATACAAAATGTACCGAAAATGCTGTATTTTTATCTTATTTAAACACAAAAACATTATAAATTTGATACGTAATTCATCCGTTCTTCTAATACTGATACAAAATGTACCGAAAATGCTGTATTTTTGTTTTATTTAAATACAAAAACATTATTAATTTGCTACGTAATTCATCAGTTCTTCTAATATTGATAAAAAATGTACAAAAAATACTGTATTTTTGTCTTACTTAAATACAAAAACATTATTAATTTGCTACGTAATTCATCAGTTCTTCTAATACTGATACAAAATGTACCGAAAATGCTATATTTTTGTCTTACTTAAATACAAAAGCATTTGAAATTTGATACATAATTCAACGATTCTTCTAATACTGATACAAAATGTACCGAAAATGCTGTATTTTTGTCTTATTTAAATACAAAAGCATTATTAATTTGCTACGTAATGCATCAGTTCTTCTAATACAGATACAAAATGTACCGAAAATGCTGTATTTTTGTCTTACTTAAATAAAAAAACATTATTAATTTGCTACGTAATTCATCAGTTCTTCTAATACTGATACGAAATGTACCTAAAATGCTGTATTTTTGTCTTACTTAAATAAAAAAACATTATTAATTTGCTACGTAATTCATCAGTTCTTCTAATACTGATACAAAATGTGCCGAAAATGCTGTATTTTTGTCTTACTTAAATAAAAAAACATTATTAATTTGCTACGTCATTCATCAGTTCTTCTAATACTGATACGAAATGTACCGAAAATGCTGTATTTTTGTCTTATTTAAATACAAAAACATTATAAATTTGCTACATAATTCATCAGTTCTTCTAATACTGATACAAAATGTGCTGAAAATGCTGTATTTTTGTCTTACTTAAATACAAAAGCATTATTAATTTGCTACATAATTCAACAGTTCTTCTAATACTGATACAAAATGTACCGAAAATGCTGTATTTTTGTCTTACTCAAATACAAAAACATTATTAATTTGCTACATAATTCAACGGTTCTTCTAATACTGATACAAAATGTACCGAAAATGCTGTATTTTTGTCTTATTTAAATACAAAAACATTATTAATTTGCTACATAATTCATTAACTCTAATAGCATCAGATACTGGTACAAAATATACCGTCAACTTCGGATTATCTGAATAACAAACAGCACGTTATTTGTCTGCATCATAATTTGTTAGTTATAATACTTACTCGTAATTCACACCGAATGCTACCTTGACTTAAATACAAATATATGTATTAGTCTACTACATACTTCAGTTTTTATAATGTATTTGTATAAATATTCTTTTATATTTTTTTTAATTCATATAGTTCTAAAGATTTTCCTACTCGAATCACATAGTAGAATTTGAAGTATATAAGCAAACATGGGCAATATAATCATTATGATACTTTAATATCTTGTAAGTGTACTTCCAACGTCAGTATTTTGTAAAATAACACACAATAACTTTATAGACGTTAATGTTGAATGAGAAATTTGCCTTTCTATGTTATTCTGGGAAACTTTAGAACTACATGTTCACCTGCATTTTCCTAAAACTTTCTTTGGTCATTAGTGCTACTTATATTAATAGCAGCTACTAAAAAAAACACAATAAAAATATGTATTCTTTGTTCTTTTAAGAATACCAGTTCGTCAAAAAAATTAACAATTTAATCAACAAGGAGCCGCCTCGGTGGCCTAGTAGATAGCGTACTGGGCTTTCACCCCGAGGACCCAGGTTCCATTCCCGGCCAGGGCTTGGCATTTTTATACGTTATAAATTATCCCATCGTCTGCATTAGCCCAAGTGTGCACAATAGTCGGACGTTAAACACAAAAAAAAAACAATAAAACAAAATATATATATTTTTCATTAATTAAGGACTGTCTTCATTTTTATTTTGTTTACTTTTATACGTAATCCTTACACTTTGTTTGTATCTTTTTTTACTTCAAAAAATTATAATATTTTACTGAAATTAAAATAAAAAACATGTATTTTTAATAATAAATTAACTTGATACAAGAGGACATTATTTTTCTAAAAATAAAATAAGCTTGGCAGACACAAAACACCTAATAAACACAAAACATAATAAAATTCGACTTACAATATAACCCTCAAACGGCATGCCTGCAGTGAGGTTGGATACAATAAAATGGACGTCATGGGAACATTGTCTGATCTTAATTTAGAACTGATCTAAATACGAATTTATTCATATAAAATATTGTACTGCTGAGATCTTCTAGCGAAATTATTTTGATATATTAAAAAAATGTTTTACAATATGTAAATTTAATAACCAATTTTTCATTTCATTATTGTAACATCCACCGGACCACATATTCAAATGATTAGGATTATGACCTCTTCCCGTTAGTGGTCTATCCACTCACCTCATAAAGGCTACCGCGGTTTCGAAACTCTATCGTTTCATCTTCAGGCCGTTATACAAAATGTTAAATCCCTCTGTAGAGGTCGTCACAAAGTCAAACAAAACATTAAAACATACATCACAAACACTGAGCACAATTACACGTTTAAAATATTCATCATGAAATTCGGCTTGGCCAAGCTACACACGCGACTCGTACGTCGTTACGTTTCGGACTGCGGAGTCTCCATCATTAGTAGCGCGCCCGTCATTGTTATCAGTTACTGTCTGTTGGTTTTTGTTACTTACTCAAATCACTTATCCTTAGAGCCATGTCATATATTAAATTTGATTTAAATGAAACTTTTTCATTGAGGATGTTGTGGGGTCTGATTTTTGGCTCTTGTAAATCTCAAACTCTTCAATCGCATCCATATAACTACTTTTATGACACAAATGTAATATTTCCATGTTGGTATGGATGTCTTCGAATTTATGGTTTTTGTCCATAAGATGTTCTGCGAAAGCCGAGTTTGTCGATAATGCACTTCTGGGTATGTGCTCTTTAAATCTTTTCTTAAAAGAGCGAGATGTCTGACCGATATAGAAGCTTAGGCAATCACTACATTTCATTTTGTATATGCCAGTTTTTTCAAAGTTATCTCCACTTGTATTTGCAACTGGATTCTTTAATAATGTTGATAACTTATTACTTGTTCTGAAACAATTATATTTTCTTTGGCTAATTCTTTTTTTAGGGTGTGGCTTAAAGTTGAACCATATTCCGTGGAGATGTATGTTTTTTTATCAGGAAAGATTATTTTATTTTTGTTTTTGTGTTTGGCAAAAAGTCTATCAACAATTGAGCTTTTATATCCATTAGAAACAGCTATGTACTTGATGATGTTCACTTCATTTCCATAGCTTCCTTTGTCCATAGGGAGTGAAATTAACCTGTGTACCAAACTATTGTAAGCTGCCATTTTTATATTGTATGGATGGTAATATTTCATTGACTCCAACAATTTGGCTAACTTTACACTTTGCCTTATGCCATCCGGAATTTCATAAACAAATACCAGCGCTAAAAAAGACTAACACTTTGTATAATCAGCTGTACTAGACTTTGGAATATGTATTCTTTTAAAAATTCCATTTCGTCAAAAAAAAGTAACAATTTCAGAAACCTTTTTGCTCGTGATAGGTTTAATAAAATTCGCCCAGATTCCAATCGTATGTTAGAGATCATGACTTGAAAAAAGTATAGTTATGGTTTATGAAAATTTATAAAAAAGAAAATTAACCTTTCGGCACTACAGTATTACAACAATACGTATAGAACAATACGTATAGAACAATACGTATAGAACAATACGTATAGAACAATACGTACAGAACAATACGTATAGAACAATACGTACAGAACAATACGTATAGAACAATACGTATAGAACAATACGTATAGAACAATACGTATAGAACAATACGTATAGAACAGTACGTACAGAACAATACGTACAGAACAATACGTACAGAACAATACGTATAGAACAGTACGTACAGAACAATACGTATAGAACAATACGTATAGAACAGTACGTACAGAACAATACGTACAGAACAATACGTACAGAACAATACGTACAGAACAATACGTATAGAACAATACGTATAGAACAATACGTACAGAACAATACGTATAGAACAATACGTATAGAACAATACGTACAGAACAATACGTATAGAACAATACGTACAGAACAATACGTATAGAACAATACGTATAGAACAATACGTATAGAACAATACGTATAGAACAATACGTATAGAACAGTACGTACAGAACAATACGTACAG
>CM040188.1:46474123-46486623 GCA_022606455.1 Callitettix versicolor
TATTTTTAAATTGTCACCATCGCCATTTTTTGGAGTATTTTTGGCGATATTTTCCAAAAGGGAAATATTTATGAGTTCATGTTTTATTTTCGAAAAGGTAGTGCAGCGTTTATACATTTCTCAAACACATACTGAATAAACCATTTTTGTAGTGTATGATTTTAGAAAGAAGCCATTTTAAAAGTAACTGTTATTAAATACATTTCGTGATAATTTTATAACAGAACCTTCTTAATGTATATCCGTGTATTGTCTAATAATTTATGTTAAACTCTACAAATATTCCTGATTATTTTTTCCTATGTTAATAACAGTTAAATAACTAAATACAGTGCTTAAAATATCTGATTTTCTTAAAACTAAAGCTCGCTTACATAACTGAACAATAAGATTAGTGATAAGTGACCGTTGACATGAAGTGTTAGTAGCATTGCTGGGCATTAGACGGTAATATTGTAATAAACGATGCATTATGTAACAAGCCGAAGCACTCAGGAACATAATTAACCGATGTACACAATACAGTTGAGTGCTTTGGTCATCTAGGCAAATGAAACAGTGTGACCAAAATGTTTAGTGATACTGAACAAGTCAGCTCTTGTTTAAAACAAATATTTGAAATTTTAACACTGAAAGAATGACATTGTTCAGTGGATACTTGAGTATAGTGCATATTCCCTTTCAGGAGGGAAACAAAATATTCAGTAAAGGGTGAACAAACATGGCACAAACTTTCCAATAATTAATTATTTTTAAAAAAATCCAATTTGGAACTATCACAAAAATAATAGAAAATAGGTCTAGTTGCTCAAATTTAGTTTATTAACGAATTTCTATAAGACAATGAGCTATTCGAGCTATCATGGTAAGACTCAAACCCACGACCTTGAAATTACTGCCGACTGCAACATCTAGATTACTTTTTGACGGGTTGTCATAATATATATATATATATATATATATATATATATATATATATATATATATATATATATATATATATATATATATATATATTATATATATATATATATATATATTTTTATATATATATATATATATATATATATATATATATATATATTATTATTATTATTATTATTATTATTATTATTATTATCTGCGCATAGACCCTGTTGGATCACGCAAAGCACTCCGACTCATGTCTTTATCTCTCTCTCTCTCTCTCTCTCTCTCTCTCTCTCTCTCTCTCTCTCTCTCTCTCTCTCTCTCTCTCTCTCTCTCTCTCTCTCTCTCTCTCTCTCTCTCTCTCTCTCTCTCTCTCTCTCTCTCTCTCTCTCTCTCTCTCTCTCTCTCTCTCTCTCTCTCTCTCTCTCTCTCTCTCTCTCTCTCTCTCTCTCTCTCTCTCTCTCTCTCTCTCTCTCTCTCTCTCTCTCTCTCTCTCTCTCTCTCTCTCTCTCTCTCTCTCTCTCTCTCTCTCTCTCTCTCTCTCTCTCTCTCTCTCTCTCTCTCTCTCTCTCTCTCTCTCTCTCTCTCTCTCTCTCTCTCTCTCTCTCTCTCTCTCTCTCTCTCTCTCTCTCTCTCTCTCTCTCTCTCTCTCTCTCTCTCTCTCTCTCTCTCTCTCTCTCTCTCTCTCTCTCTCTCTCTCTCTCTCTCTCTCTCTCTCTCTCTCTCTCTCTCTCTCTCTCTCTCTCTCTCTCTCTCTCTCTCTCTCTCTCTCTCCCTCTCTCTCTCTCTCTCTCTCTCTCCTCTCTCCCTCTCTCTCTCTCTCTCTCTCTCTCTCTCTCTCTCTCTCTCTCTCTCTCTCTCTCTCTCTCTCTCTCTCTCTCTCTCTCTCTCTCTCTCTCTCTCTCTTTCACAGTAAGACATTACTTCATTACTGATATATATTACTAATGTTATACATATACCATAGACTGAATGCATGTAACTAATCCAAACAAAATAAAGATTTGCAAGCTGTATAGAGGTACGACCCAACCCAAAATCCGTTACCTTGAACTCGTTATCTAAAGTATAAAGTTTTGTGATGGTAAAAAAATCGATCTTGTTATAGTTACTAGGAGTTGCTGTCAGGGGGACGGGTATTCTGTAATTAACTTTTAAAAGAAAATTAGTGTCTGCTCAGTTGAAACTTTTTTTAAGTTCTTTTAAAGTTTAGTTGCCGTTTCAAGCATCTGGTTCCTTTCAGATGTATTATTTCCTTCTTTACAATCAATTAACATAGTAGCCTACAATAGTTCCAGTTCAAGTTAATTAAGCAATTTTGTCTTAGCCAACTTTAAAAACACAAATAATTATTTGTTTCCAAAAAATATGGTAAAATTAAAGTAAACTTTTAAAATATTTATAACTTATTAATCTACACGTTTACACAAATAACACGTATTCAAAATAATTTATTTAACAGTACTTATTCTAATAATACTTTGACTTATTTGATTATATTATTTTCGTGTACTCTATTGTAACAATAATCAACAAATTATGTGGTGCAAAACCATTACACATATTTTGAATTTAGACCACTCTTACATTCAATTATTTTCGCCGAGCTATCCATTAAAAAACATAATTAAAATGGACTAATTTCTCAAAAATCGGTTTATTGAGTTATGCTCTTTTACAGAAACTCCTAACATTTATATATGAGGTGTGTTCATAAACTAACGAGAATTTTAATTTTTTGAACAAAATATTTATTATTCTTCTACGTTGATGTTATTGCCTTCAAAATAGTCCCCATTGGAGATTATGCACTTGTGCCAGCGCTTCTTCCAATCCTCGAAACACTTCTCAAACTCGATCTTTGAGATAGCCTTTAGTTCTTTCAGCGATGCGCTTTTAATGTCATCTACGGCTGTAAAACGACGGCTTTTTAAGGTTTTCTTTATTTTTGGAAATAGGAAAAAGTCACACGGAGCCATGTCTGGCGAATATGGAGGATGGGGCATCGTTAGAGTAGCCTACTGTTTTTAGCCAAAAATTTACGAACAAGCGATGAAGTGTGAGCTGATGCATTATCCTGGTGCAAAAGCCATGAATAGTTTTTCCACAGATCCGGGCGTTTTTTTTTTCGGATTGCTTCACGCACTTGTACGTAGTACTCCTTATTGACCGTTTCACCTAGTGGCAGGAATTCATGATGCACTATGCCCTTAACACAGTGAACATAATCTTCACGTTCGACCGTACTTGTCTAGCCTTTTTCGGTCTTGGCGAGCCAGAATGCCACTACTGGTATGATTAAGCCTTAGTTTCGACGTCACCCATGTTTCGTCACCTGTTATAATACTTTTCAGTAATTCTGCACCGTCGTTGACTTCATTTAGTGACTCCTGAGCGACTTCCATTCGCCGCTGTTTTTGTTCAAAATTCAACAATTTTGGAACGAATTTTGCTGCCACGCGTTTCATACACAAAACATTGGAAACAATGTCATAACATGATCTAATCGATATACCAACATCATCAGCGACCTCTCTAATTGTGATTCGGCGATTGTTCATAACCATTTCTTTTACTTTTTCCACGTTTTCATCGGTTGTTGATGTACTTGGTCGTCCAGGGCGTTCGTCATCTTCAACGTCTTCACGGCCTTCTTGAAAACACTTATACCACTCGTAAACTCTTGTTTTACTCATAGCAGACTCACCGTAGGCCTTTGTTAACATTTCACACTCTTTGTTACACTTTATTCCATTTTTTACGCAAAATTTGATACAAATTCTTTGATCCATTTTTTTAAGAAAGGAAAATCGCCGAGCTCATAAAAACACGTCTAACCTTAGTGGCTGTCACAGACAAAGTGAACAATGAAAACAGCTGAAAGTTTTATTATACTTCATGGGCATGTATACCAACATAATAAAAAAAATGTTTGACAATCGGACTCTCCAAGCCCGCGAAATTCTCGTTACTTTCTGAACACACCTCGTACATTTGTGCAGTAAATTTTAAACAGAAATATTCACTTAGAAATTAAGTCAAACTTCTTGGATTTTAAATTTTGTACAGTGTACTACCGAACCTGTTACACTGACTTGAATTGAACCTTATTAGCTGAAAATATCTTGAATATATTATGATCAAAATTTAAGCAAAACTTTTATTAACTAAGAAATCGGTAGCTCCAAATACGGAATTTTCTTAGCAACATTTTGTTTTTGAACTGGTCCCGAGATATACCAAACTTGACTTGTGTGCCAAATTTTATAGAGATCGTTCAAATAGTTAATCTTTATCGATTCGCACACACGGCACAAAGGACAGATAGGCTACCCAAATCAAAACAAACAAAAATCTGAAAACATTTATATTCCTGGTGGCCACTAAATGCGGCGCGGATTTGTGCTGGGCGGACTTCACTATGCATTTAAAACCGAACATATTGTTTTTAATGTAAGTGCGACAATTGAAAGCGTAACGGTGCTAAGCCGCGTCTCTGTGCTCCGCTCCGAGAAACTTCAACTCTGTCTAGGTTTGGTTTTAAAGTGTCTCCGCTTTCCCCCACCACGTTGACAACGTGGTTATTATTTCTCGCTACCGTTGCCTAGATTACAGTTTTTAAACATAGTAGTTTCCTAAAACCCGTTATTTAGGACTGGAAAATACAAACTCCGCTACTAAAAGGTTGCCATTCATCTCCTCCGCTCAGTTGCGCTCCGTTTGACTCAGCTCTTCGCAGCTCCTCACACACTTGGCAGCCGAACGTGGCTATTCCACACTTCATTATGGCATGTCCGATGTGTTAAAACACTTTTAATACTGCTGCGGCTCCAAATATTACGTCATTCCTCATACAAAAGCGTCAGACATGCAAAAAAAAAAACGTTTTCAGAAATATTTTCACTTGGTCGTAATTTTTACATCATCTCGTTAAGGAAACGATTTGATAAGCGAACAATTTATTTTGGATTTAAAAGTTCCACAAGGGTTCTTCAATGTTCTTCAAAGTGTTAATTCAAGTAAGCATTTAAGACCTGCATTTAAAATAAATATTAATATATAATGCGATTATTAAGAGTTTTTTTAATAAATGTAGCTGAGACGTGGAGAATTAAAGAAAAAACCAAGAAAAGGATAGAAGCTGTAGAAATGGATGCGTTGAGAAGATCTGCTAGGATATCGAGAGTCCAAAGAATAAGAAATGAGGTAATTCGTCAACAGATGGGAATAGAGGACACGATTATAAAGGATATTGAAAGGAGCCAGTTAAGGTACGGTCATGTCCAACGGATGAGCCAAGCGCGACTGCCGAAACAAGCAACAGAGTGGGTGCAGACCTTAAATAGGGCAAGAGGAAGACGAAGGAAAAGTTGGATGGAAGGAATCCGTAAAGCTATGAGGGATCGAAATTTACAAATCGGACAATGGGAAGATCGGAAAGAGTTGAATCTAGGCATCGGACAACGTCGCTGCACGTTTTAACCGATATTATTATTATTTAAAATAAACTCAATACCAAACAGAATTTAACATAAATTATTTTATGGAACGTAAAAGTAAACAAATATTATAATTGTCATAGGTATGTAGTTTTAAATGATTTTTTTTAAATCAGCTTATGCTTCATTTTTAATTTGAATTAAGTATAAAGTACTCCTCGCTGTCCTTCTTGCATTTAATTACATTTAAAAGACGTTTTAATTTATTTCTGAAAAGTAATTACACCTGAAGACAAAATTAAAAGCAGGAAATTGGAAGCTGCTCAAGTTTACTAATTAATGTTTAAACAATGCAGCTCATTATTTCGTTCTGATTTCGTGTTTGTTTTCACAAAGAAAGCCTTCCATTTATGAGAATTATATTTAAAAAATTTCATGATATAATAATAATCTTATTAAGTAATAAGGCATTATCATATGGTAATTAAACCAGAAGCCTTATATGCAGCTGAAACATTATTTCTCACAACCCAGGGCCCATTTGAAAGGCTGGAGATCAAAGAAAGAAAGATATTACGAAAAATCTTAGGCCCCAAATTCCGTAACAACCAATTACTCCACATCAGTAATGAAACTCTTTACCAAAAAACTGAAACACTATCAGACACAATAAGAAAAAGGAGAATTGATTTTTATGGGCACATCCTCCGAATTGACAAAAATAGACTAACCAAAAAAATATTTGACTACTTTCACAATAAAAGAGCCAAACCACTTTGGTTTAGAGAAACAGAGAAAGACATAACAGAACTACAAATCACTGACACTATGCTCATGGACAAAACAACCAAAACAATAACCAAGGAACAAAAAACGGTCCAAGGCAAAGTCAAAGGCGAACGATCAAATCTCTAAAGCAAGATCACAACGAATGTAAAAAACCGAATTTCACCGTACATATTTTAAACGTGTAATTGTGCTCAGTGTTTGTGACGTATGTTTTTAATATTTTGTTTGACTTTGTGACGACCTCGACAGAGGGATTTAACATTTTGTATAACGGCCTGAAGATGAAACGATAGAGTTTCGAAACCGCGGTAGCCTTTATGAGGTGAGTGGATAGACCATTGACGGGAAGAATAGATTTAACGTTTTTGTATCACGGCCTGAAGATGAAACTATAGAGTTTCGAAACCACGGTAGCCTTTATGAGGTGAGTGGATAGACCACTGACGGGAAGAATAGGTCATAATCCTAATCATTTGAATATGTGGATCCGGTGGCTGTGTTACAATAATGAAGTTAAAAACCGGTGACTAAAGATGCGTTTATTAAAAAAAAATGTGTTCTTTGACTTACGGGCCTAAAATCCCTCGAGCAGAACATTGAGCGCCTTCAAAGTTGGAAATGCTACAGTTGTACACGCGTGCATTCATACCGATTCAGGAATCATCTTTTCTCTCGCAAACAGTGTCACACGATGAAATGTTGACACTATATTTTTACCCGCTTCTATCACTACCAATGACTCTGAGTGGTTGCATATACCAGACTTTCAGGCGAGGAATCACGCATCATTACACTGATGAAATATAGCATCAAGCATTGCTGTACGTCATGCCTTCATATTGACACAACTAATTGAATATCAAACTATTTCTACTTCACTAATGCATAATATTATATTAATGCTTTATTTATCTGATGAATATATTTTAAGAATTTTTTCCAATTTTATAGCTTTCGCAACAGATGTTTGGAAGGAATATGAGAAAGTATTTGTAATATTTTAAAAAATTTATTTATATATCGTCAGTGGAACATATATTTACAGTCCTAGACTAAACGCTTAAGTGGCATGACTAGTGTATTATTATTCACTGATAATGGACTGATCCAGTAAGCAGAATTAGGTCCATTAATGCATACACGTACTTATGTCATAGGCGCTGAATTAATTGGTACAATATTGGATGAAAGCTTACCTGCAGCAGCTTATACAGTACAGCTACGAAAACAAAACTAATAATATAATGGAAATAAATAGTTAAGATTGCAAAAACTATGTGTCCCTCAAAAAACTATTATTGACACTATGTTCAGTATAATGATCTGCCTTCCCTATCTTCGTCAATTGTACTTTCGTTGACGCGTTTCGGAGAACCTCCATCTTCAAAAACTATATCTATACTGGTCACCAATATTATGGCCCCTCCTATTTATAATTTTCTATCTCCACCTCGTACCTCTCCTCTATTCAACATATGTACATTAAACCTAACGTGCTCGCTTCTGATTGTCTCTTCAAAATCATACGTTTTCGTTTGCTTCTGATTGGCTTCTTTCAAAACGTTTTCTTCAACGGTCGTCTGTCCTGTTCATTTAATTTAAATCTAAATTAAAGGGAGAAAACAAAATAAATGAACAGATATCGTCGCAAGCAGATATTACGTTTAAAAATCTAAAAATTTTCAAAAATTAGCAGGAGGGACGATCGTTGAAGGAGAGTTTTGAAAGAAGCTAATCAGAAGCATGCGAAAACGTATGATTTTGAAGAGCCAATCAGAAGCGAGCACGTCAGGTTTAATGTACACGTGTTGAATAGAGGAGGGGTACGAGGAGGAGATAGAAAATTATAAATAGGACGGGCCATAATATTGGTGACCAGTATAGATATGGTTAGTTTTTGAACCATATAAGTTAGTTTGGGTTAGGGTTGAAAATATAAGTTAGTTTGGGTTAGGTTAAATTAGATTATGGACAGGTTACATTATATTAGTTTACGTTATACTAGGTTATGGTTTGGTAAGTTACGTTAGGTTAGGTTAAATTTTGGTTAGGTTGGGTTAAGTTAGTTTGGGTTAGGTTAGGTTAGATTATGGATAGGTTAGGTTAGGTTAGGTTGTGGATAGGTTAGGGTACGTAGTTTCGAATCTTATTACTACCGTTGACTTTGCCCATGCGTTACGTTATGTTAGTTTACTTTATACTAGGTTATGTTAGGTTATGGTTTGGTTAAGTTACGTTAGGTTAGGTTAAATTTTGGTTAGGTTGGGTTAAGTTAGTTTGGGTTAGGTTAGGTTAGGTTAGGTTAGGTTAGGTTAGGTTAGGTTGTGGATAGCTTAGGGTACGTAGTTTCGAATCTATTTACAATCGTTGACTTTTCCCATGCTTTACGTAGATCTCTTGTCTTTATTAGTCTTTAGTCATTACTTAGTCATAAGTCTTCATTAGTCATTAGTGGCAATACTTAAGTTATTCATTAGAAAACAAGATAAAGATAAGCAAAGAAATATTTTTTAAATTTACCCAAATAAGATGGCGGCAACAAATTGTGCAGTTATATGTGTTGAATTTAACCCAATTGCTGAAAAAATATAGTGACGAAGTGAAAGCAATTTACAAAAGATTTGAAAGTCCTAACTCCTAACAATATAAACACTGCTAACATATTATTTTATCTGTTTGTTCGAAAGCAATTCAGTTGGATTGTTCATTGATATTCCCTTGTTCTCAGTTTTTTTAGGTTTTCCGAATATGAAAGTTATATTAGGCTGTCAAAGTTGCAAGACTGCTACTGATTCGACATTTCGTGTAGAGTCTAACTGTTTTCAAGTAATGGAACGTTAATAAAGTAATTTTGTACAAACGCTTCAACAAAATATTTCATGCTGAAATTTAATTATGGCATCAAGACAAAATAGAACGAAGTGTTTGTTTTCGATTTTATACTATTTTTGTACAGTTTTTGCAGTTTTCCAGGTAAAATATATAAATTGTATCAACAATCAAGCAACACTAGGTAAGAATTCTATAGAAATTTAAAGAATTTTTTTGATTTACAGTTTGATTCATGTTAATGCTTGAAACAGCCCATAGGCTGTTTACTTTTGCACTACTCCAAATGTAGCCTTAAAGAAAAAATAATTATCGGCAAAAACAGACCTGAAGTAGGGTTAAGAAAGTTACTTTTACTTGCATATCTGTACAAACAAATGTCCGAATTCGCAGAAATCTTACTTTCAAGTCTGTTTATTCCATATTTCAGGCCAATTATTTTATACTTAAAACTTTTGTAAAACTCTTTTTTGTCAAAAGCGATTCTACTGATTTTGATGAAATTGTTGTTAAATGAAGTCAATAAGTACACAAAAAAATCCGGTTCGGAAATGATCGAGGGAAACTGTAGAATCTATTTAATTTATCATAATCGCGTCATCAGATTTTGTATGGTTCGGTGTATATTAAAAAACCGAAATGTACCCTGACTGCCTGACGGATGTGTAGTTTTTTCGGTTATCTTCATATAGAGACTACGATACAAAAATCTAATGAACCAATTTAGAAGAATTTTGTTGGTTTTCGCGTAATTTTGATAGCTCCGCACCGAATTTTTGACAAAAAAACGTTCTGAACACTTCTGTAAGGAAAATGCTCAGGAAAATATACGGAACAGTTCATGAGTTTGGCGCTTGGAGAACAAAATACAAAACGTACAGAACGACTCACACTTCCAATTGGAGAAGCTCAAATTAAATGTAAGCCGCCTCGGTGGCCTAGTTGATAGCGTACTGGGCTTTCACCCCGATGACCCGGGTTCGATTCCCGGCCAGGGCTTGGCATTTTTATACGCTATAAATCATCCCATCGTCTGCATTAGCCCAAGTGTGCACAATAGTCGGACGTTAAAAAAAAAATCAAACTAAATGTTAACTATGATATCTTATAATCTGGCGAAAAGATTCTAATCTAAGGAAGGGATATTTGTGGTGAAACCAGTAGGTGTAAGAGTATCGGGCAGACCGAGATCGATAGCGATAAGTGATTTTTTTTTTTTATTTGGTGTTTAACGTCCGACTATTGTGCACACTTGGGCTAATGTAGACGATGGGATGATTTATAGCGTATGAAAATGCCAAGCCCTGGCCGGGAATCGAACCCGGGTCCTCGGGGTGAAAGCCTAGTACGCTATCAACTAGGCCACCGAGGCGGCTTAGAGCGATAACAGTGACACTTAACTCAGTGTATAAGTGCAGATCAAGATCCAGTCGGAGTTGAGAGTCGATGATGATTGTGATTAATTCTTAAATGTCTCCGCCTAGATGTTTTAAAATTTTGTCAGGTCCAGGCAAAAATACTCTGTTCGCGATATTGTCATACACACACGTATTCCAGAGTTCAGTTAAAAATCGTACCAACTATGTTCACTTCTTTTTGTATTCTACTTCTTTTCTGCTAGGATTATTATCACTGTGTTCAGTATAATGATATGCCTTCCTTAGCTTCGTCAATTCTACTTCCGTTGACGCGTTTCGGAGAACTTCCAACTTGAAAAACTATATCTATTCTCCACTATGAGTATAGATATAGTCTTTGAAGATGGAGGTTCTCCGAAACGCGTCAACGGAAGTAGAATTGACAAAGCTAGGGAAGGCAGATCATTATACTGAACACAGCAATTATTTTCACCTTTTAATAGTTTCTCTAACAATTGTTAATATTTTCTTATATTATTTATTTAATAAAAAAATAACTGATATTTTTTATTCTTGCAGGTAACCCAGTGATTGTGTACTCCCCAGGATACATAATGTCTGCAACGTATATATTCATTGATATTTATGGATTTTACCATATGTACGAGGAAGTAAACAAGACTTCCAAATTAGTTTATGTGTTCCACGTTTTCGTCATATTGATACTTTTCCACTACTTCAGCAATCTGTGCTCGGTACTGACATCTCATCTCTACAACAAAAGCATGCTGCTCAACTTGTGTTCGCATTTTTACAAATTTTATATTACTTTGGTCGAGAAAAACCGCGTACCTTCAAAACGCTTTATTGCTTTTGTTGTGTTCCAGTTGCTTGTGTTTAGGAAATTTCTGTGCCATATTTACAAAATACGTATTTCGCAAGCGTGTCACGAGCTTTTCTTCGTCCTGGGCTACGCGGCTCTGTTCGCGAAGGAATTGTTGATCTCCGTGATGTGTTTTGTGTCTGAGAAGACGTACAACGAAATAAACAGCGAAATACGTAACCTGGGCAAAACCAAACCGAACGCGGTGTCTTTGAAAATGCTTAAAGAAATCATAACCAGTCTGGACGAAGTAAACGTTTTTAACGAAAAGATTAAAAGTAATTTCAACCTTGACTTCGTACTCATGAACTTTGACTTTACATTTCGTTCAGTTTTGTATGCGTTCTTTTTCATACGTTCCACACAAACGTTAGAGTACAAAAGTATCATCGACGTCTTAGTACATACATCGAATTTGTTGGTTCGATTTATTTTTGTTGCCAACAGCTGTCAGCAAGTTACGAATCAGGTAAGTCGATATTTTGTCGGTATCGATAAATCACTCTACTGTACTTTGCCTCTTTACTAAGAATGTTCGCATTAAAACACCGAACTATAATTAGTGATCCTTTCAGCTTCCTAAGGAGATATTGTTCATCCACTAATTCTTTTTATATTCTTCTTCTTTTCTGCTAGGATTATTGTCACTAGGTTGAGTATAATGATCTGCCTTCCCTAGCTTCGTCAATTCTACTTTTGTTGACGAGTTTCGGAGAACCTCCACAAAAAGAAAAACTATATCTATACTCATATTTATATTTAACAACATAGTGACAATAATCCTAGCAGAAAAGAAGAAGAATATAAAAAGAATTTCAACGTAGTCAGCCGGACGATGTTAGTGAAAAGACTTTAATTTAGTTTTAGGAAGTTATATAAAACGATAGCCAACATATGATTTAACAAACAATGTATTATAAATAACGTGATTCCTTCGTATGCAAGAATCAAGAATAGAACAAATAGTTTTGCTGAAAAATACGCAATCCAGAAGGCGGAAAAAGATTGTATAAAGATGGAAATAAAAACATTATACAGCAAAAAGAGCGATATTAATAAGAAAATAAGAAAATTACATGTAATATTAAACGAAATAGTGTTAGGAGAAATTGCAATGGAGATAATAGAGTGTATTAAGAACAAAATGAACAAAGAAGCTAAAAGTAAATACGATAAGTTGAATAAAAAATTAGGAACACCAATAAATAATAAGAACACAGTCAAAAGAAGTAATTACGAAACGGAAGGAATTTCACGAAAGAATTGTGAATTTAGCAAAGGTGGATCTAAAGG
>CM040188.1:46494123-46496623 GCA_022606455.1 Callitettix versicolor
GTGTGGTGGACTAAGGTCGAGCAGGGGGGGCAGAGAGTCTCTAAGTTTGCAGAGGTTGGCCTGCCTGTGTATCACTAGCTGTATGGACACTGCACCAAGGGCAGCCATGGAGATCATTCTTGGATTTCCCCCTATTGACCTTTTTGTCATGAGGGAGGCACGTAAAGCAGCTTACAGACTGCAGGGTGGTGGTGGCTAGCTACCCTCTATCTATGGGCATGCTAGAATCACAGACAAGATCTTTGACCCAATCTTGATGATGGGGACTGATCAGATGGTTATACGCCACATAGTATCTAGACCGTTTGATGTCAACTTGGCCTTTGAGGGGAGAGATCGTGTTGGAAAAACCTGGAGACATAGTATGGTATACAGATGGCTCCAAGACAAAGTCAGGCACTGGTGCTGGGGTGTACGGTCTGAGACCGGGGTTAAAGAAAGTAATTACCCTGGGACAGCATACAACAGTATTTCAGGCTGAAGTAATGGCCATTAATGACTGTGTTCAGGAGAACTTGGACCGGGGCTTCAAGAAGGCACGTATTCATATTCATATCGATAGTCATACAGCAATAAAAGCACTTGCGGGTCCTATAATACAGTCCAAGCTGGTCTGGGAGTGTTGGAAGAACCTTGACGCTCTGTTCCTGGGTAACCGGGTAACTCTTCATTGGGTTCCGGGGCATAGGGGAGTTGAGGTTAATGAGGAGGCAGACCGACTGGTTGCACTTGGATCTGCATCTGAGTTTATCGGACCTGAGCCGGCTTTAGAGATTTCTCTATAGTTGGCCAGGTCCGCTATTAATGGGTGGATTACATGTCAACACCAGGTAAGATGGGCAACCTTCATGGGAATTCCCTTAGTAAACGTCCCTTGAGCAAAGTTCCTTCTGGAGGAATCAAAGGAGCAGCAGATGTCCTGGGCAGAGCACAACTCATGAGGATCATGTGCCTCATAACAGGGCTCTGTGGTCTGATGGTGCACATGAACAGGATACGTATGTACCATAGAGAAACCGTGTGTAGATTCTGCAGGAAGGAGGAGGAAACTGCAGGTCACATAATTTATGATTGTGAGGCTCTTGCTAATAGGAGGATAGAGGTTTTTAGTTTCCAAGACCCTAGGGATCTTCAGCAGAATGAGCTAGTCAGTGTGTTGTTGGAACTTATTAGGGGCAACAATCTGCTGAACTAGGTATTTTAAGAGGTAAGTTGCACAATAGGTCAATCGATAGCAGTGCCTGGGGTTGAATTATCCCTTCCTCTAGTAAATAATCTTAACACAAGACAATTCCAAAATAAATGGCAATAAACACTATGGCTTACAGAAACTCTCTCACTTTCAATTAGTTTTCCTAGAAATGCACTACCGAAAAATAACTGAAAAGTCATTCTATTTTTCAAAATTAATTTATCCGATTTTGCACAAATTTCGATCATTTATGAAAATCATAATTTAAACCCCTGTATCAAAATTTAAATGAAGGGAAATTAAGATTCGGGAGTAGAACGAGAAAAAAATTGAGAAGCTGCATGTTTCTCTACCACAGCTGTTTATCATCAGGCAAATTACATATTTATGCAATTATTATTTACACATTGTAGAAACGTAGCTTTGGAAACAGAATTGTTATTAATATATCGTTTGCGTTACAAATTTAAAAGTGATTGAAAACCAAACATTGGTTACTGGAAAACATCTCAAAAATAATCAGATTAATGATTCTTGTAATCAAACAACAAACATCTGTTTTGAATCAAAAACTTCCAAATTGTAACTGTCAGATTCGAAGCCAAATAAGAATGAAAGCGAATTTCACTTAGAATGAGGCGAATTTCGAAAAAGTACTAAAATTTGATGACGTCATCGCACAACCGAACAGATTTAATGCACCGTTCGTTTTGTACTTTATTAACATATGTAAATTAGCCAAACCTTCTTAAAATGTACATCTTTTGTTAGCTTATTTTCTACATTTTTGAAACTCGAGATTCACTATCGTCATCTGTGTTAAAACCTGCATAAATTAGTACTTAGTTCAAAAATTAAAATTTTAATTAATGAACATTTTAACACTGTTTACTGCAGTGAATCGTAGCCTACTTTCAAAAAGCGTAATGTAAAAATTTACGATTTTTTTATAAACATTTGTTAATATAACGAAATTGTTGAACGGATTTTTCTGGGTATCGAATTAGTCCAACCTAGTGTATGCCAGAATTATTTGTATTAAATATATATATATAATATATATATATATATATTATATATATATATATATATATATATATATATATATATATATATATGTATGAGGTGTATTCACAAAGTAAACGAGAATTTTTTAATTTCGCGGGCTTGGAGAGTCTGATAGTCATGGCTCGACAAGTGCGGTCGAACGTGAAGGTTATGCTCACTGTGTTCTTCGATATTAATGGCATAGTGCATCATGAATTCCTGCCACCAGGTGAAACGGTCAATAAGGAGTACTACCTACAA
>CM040188.1:46501623-46546623 GCA_022606455.1 Callitettix versicolor
TATATATATATATATATATATATTTACCTAGATCCACCTATTGTAGTCCATCTATCAAAATACCATCAATTGTAGTCCATTTTTAAGCACTATATATTTCTGAAGCCTGATGATAAATGATAATAACGGTTTGGGTCCAAGTACAAAATATACCTTTCAGTCTTAAATTTCTTTTTCCCGAAAAAATATCCAAACAGTTTTTATGTAATTGCATCTGTCACTTCCCAATCAAATGTGGTCCACAACCATTGTCTGACACCAGGTATCAAAACACCCTTGAATGTGGTCCCACTCGCGTATCATTTTACATTTGATTGTGGGCCAGAGCGACAAGTAGTTATATACCCTAATTGTGGTCCGCCTGCAGTGTTGCCAGATTTATTTTGTATATTGATGAAGGCCTGCTTAGCTTCAATGCAACATTCGACTCTTTGCGTATGGGTCTGTAAAAATATTATTATTTATTATTCTGAAATATACGATCTCTTGTTTCTTCACCATTTTTAGTAGTTTATTGGCAACAGTAACCCTAATAAAATTGTCCGAATGTATTTTTGTCTATCAGCAACACAATTACTTCTCAAAATGAATAATTTCAAGTACGCTGGAAATGGGCATATTGTTAACAACTGATTTTGGCCAGTGAGCACCGAAATAGAAATGATGAAGATGCTTGGCTCAAGCTAATCGAGGCCGGAAAACGATGTCAACCCTAGTGGCGTGTGATGTCGCTCCAGGAACAATAACCCGAAACTAATTATATGCAAAAAACAAACATACGTACTGTAATGATATTTATAAGAAGTCTTTTGGAAATTGATTTAAAATAACCTAGGCTATTGATATTACTCGGTTACAGGCTAGTTGTTGAATAAAATAGATAAATTAATAACATTTGATAATATTTGAAGGTAAATTGAAATAGATTATTTGGATAAAATAACTATAATATAAATCAAAATTGGAAAGTAATAAATGAAGCCGAACTTGTTACCAAAAATAGGTTAATAACCTGCATGTATTGATTAGTATTTAATTATTTATTTAATTAAAATTATTATTTAAATTATTTAAATAAATTAAATTATTTATTTAGTATTTAATTAGTAAACCTAATTTGCAATATTTGCAGGTATTTTCTAGGTATTGAAGTAACCTATAACTAGAAATATTTATAATAAATGAAAATAAAAGATTAATTAAAACACAAAAACATATTCAACATATAACAATATACTTGTGTTTTGTGACATGGTATTCAGTTCATTAGTAGTTCTGTGAACTGTAGGCCTCAATCAGTATGGGTCAAAACACAAACATTAGTTGTATTGTTATGTAAACACCATCGACCTTTATTGTTTTTCAAGACATTAAAAAATTACCTAAAGTTATTAAAATTGTCAGATTTAGAATACCTTCATGAAAACCTTTCGCTTGATACCCCATTTAAAAGGTTTCAAATAAAAAAATATATCCTGGCCCATATACTGGACCATAAGCAGCCATCGTGCATTTTGAGCCTTAAATTTTTTTAATGCGCATTGACTCATATTTTACTCAAGTAATGAATTTCAAAGCCTAACAACTTTTTTTTTTAAATAATAACAAAAATTACGAAAATGCAAAAATGTTGTCACGATGTCCCTGACACGTTAAGGAGTCAAAATATTACTGACCGTCATCATGCGGCTAATGGCACTGAAGTTTTTAAATTTGTAATGTACTAATCAAGATCTTTGGTTTGAGACCTAATTGACTGATTTCAATTTTAAAATTTCAACCTATATTTTGGGCCGCTAAAATGAAATCTTACATTTATGAGCCTTGAATTTTTTTAAAATGTGTAGTACATATTTTACTGAAGTAAAAAAATTCAAAGCTTAACAAAGCTTTGTAAAAAGATTTAAAAAATATAACAACAAAAACTGTCTAATGGGTCTCCTGCACTCTAGAGCACCAAATCTCTAATTTATTTGAATTTCAATGCTAACTTTATTGAAAAGATGAAAAAGTTAAAGAAAATACAAAAATATTAGTCATGGACCATCTAGCGCTTCAAGGAGCTAACATTTGTTAAATTTGGATTGTACTAATCAAGACCTTTCGTTTTATACCCCACTTGATAAGTTTCAAAGAAAAGAAAAATATTTTCAGGCCCATAATTTGGGTTATAAAGCAGCCGTTGTGCAATTTTGAAACTTAAAATTTTTTATGTGTGTAGTGGCTCATATTTTACTCAAGTACTTAATTTCAAAGCTCAACGACTATTTGTTAAGAAGATAAAAATAATTTACGAAAATCGCAAAAATGACCCCCATGCTACCCCTGATGTACCAAGGGAGTCCAAAAACTAATCAGCAAATGCCCTTCATGTCATATACGTTTTTACCAAATTTCGTAAAAATCGGACGAAGTGTTCAGGAGTAATCACTTAACAAACAAACAAATCAAAAGCAAGATCATCGAGTTAAAATATAGACCTCATTTCCTTCCGTCAACAAATATATTAAACTAAAATTAAACTAAAAATGGAACTATTAAAAAAATTAAACTAGAAATTAAACTAAAATGGATCTATCCTATAAAAAGTATTGAACAGCTGTGTTCTAGTACATCGAAAATCTAGCGTAAGTAGTTTATCTATGAACTGGTATATTTTTAGTAAATTGATTTAAACAGGAAAAGTAATTTATCTATGTGATAGTTATAAAAGCTCTTGAAACGTCCTTACAGCATATAACAAACATATAAGAATTAGATCATATAAAAATTATGATGTTAATTATTACATTCAATCTACAAGCCTAAACTATAAAATCAGTGCTGGAAAGTAAAGTTAATAATCACACGTGTGTTAATACATTGTATATCTTAATTGAAGAGTGTCTTAATTTTTTTAACAGAAATGTGACAGCTGGAAAAAAATAACTTTGGTAAATTAAATATAGATGCAAATGCTCGCTGTTGGCCTAATAATAATTTGTCTATGGTCGTATATTTTTTCCTATTATTTATTTATATACTGGTACAAATTTCCCATAGAAGGTAATAAATTACCTGTATACGGCACGGCACAGTTTAATATAAAACAATCATACATAGTTTATCTTAAAACTGAAACCAAAAACTAAATCAAACCAAATTCCAAGACATACATTACCTTAGAAACCACAACCAATAACTTATTTCAATATATCTATATAATTCTTTCCAATTAATGACTATGGTAACGATGCATTTAGAAGCAGCCATTTTTTCAATTTATTTTTAGTGTGTCATACTTACATTGAAATAGCTTTTAGGTCATTTGTTAGTCTATTAAAATACATAATAGACCTTATTTAGTTTTTATATTCTTTTTATAAGTGTTTATATTCTTTTTTTCCAGCTTCTTTATATACAGTAGGTATTTGTATAGACTTATGCCTTGTAATACTGTTACTATTTATAAATTCCTTGCTTAAATTATAATAATTTCTTAACAACGCTGTCAAAATATAACTCTGATTTACGTTTAGTATATGTTTTGAAATTCAGCATCATTACTTATTATTTTTAACATCCTTTTTGTAAATTATATAATGGCAAGGAGAATTATAATATGCTCCCAGCCTATTATACCGTATGTGGCAATACTGTTGAAAAGCCCATAATATATTTTTAATATAGTTTTACTTGACATAATCTTTTTAATTTAACAAACACATATGCCAAATACTTAGTTCTATTACGTAAATTAATTATATGATCCGTCCATTTCTTATATCTATTAAAGAAAACACCTAAATATTTAGTACTATGAACATTTAAAAAAATTATTATTTAAAAATATTCTTAGTGCTAGTGGTAATGTTCGTACACTATTTGCAAAAGTTACATATACAGTTGTTTGAATTATATAGGCTTGAATTATCTCTTTTAACCAATAGCCTTGAATTATCACTGTTAGTCAGTATTAATAATAGCTTAACCATATATCCTGATTTAGCTCTTGGTTACCTTCCGACCGTATATGCTGTTTTAGCTGTTGGTAAATAAAATCGAATCTGACACAAATTAATTTCTCCAATCGTACATGCTTATTTAGCTATTTATCACTGATATATTGTCAATCACTGATATAATCAATAGCTATTGATTACTGAATATATTACTTAATATAGATTTTTACTCAAATTAATTTTCCGATCGTACATACTGATTCAGCTGTTGGTCAGTAATAATAGAAAGTTTATTACTATTATTAACCTCTGGCTTAAAAGTTTTTTTAATCCTATGACCGTACATGCGAGTTTTGCTGTTGGCCATATGAACCCATCACAATAGTAAACCTAAATTTAAAAACGCCAACGAACCAGTAACCCGAGATTAAGAAGAAATATTTCAAATGAAAAATAATTCAAGAAATACAAATTTAATCTTAAACAACTTTATTAGTACAAATAACTTGAAACAAATATTAAATAAAACAAAATATATTATAAATTGACGTACAAAATGAGACAATAAAATAAAATAATAGTTCAGTACATCAATACATGAAATGTACCAAGGAGCTTTTCAAAATCAATAATTTTCCACTTTTTAAGAAAAGGAATTTAAATGGTGTAAGTAACTGCAGAGGAATATCCTTTGCTGACTGCGTTTCTAAATTGTTCACGGGGATGCTGCTTAGAGACTGGAGGAATGGGTTTTGAATAATGAAGTACTAACCGAATTTCAGGCTGATTTTATGAAGGGTTATAGTACTTGTGATAACATTTTCAGTCTTACAAATATTATTAGGTTGAAGGCAAAAGAAAAAGGTGAAAACTTTACTGATGTTTGTGGACTTCAGGGTGGCGTTTAACTCTCCAGTCAGACAATATGTGTTCTATAGACTTTATTCTACGGGTGTTTGTAACAAATTTCTAGAAGTCTTGAAGCCGGTAGTCTATATATGGATACCGAGACCAGAATGTGGACCTGACAAACAGTTTCAGAACAGGGATGTGTATTAACTCCTCTGATTTTTCCCTTATATTTGAATGGCATACATTTTTGAAGCTTTTGGAAGGTGGTGTTCTTGTAGCAGGTGTTAAAATAAGATGTTTATGCAGATGAGATATGATTGTGATAGCGGATCATCCGGGAGTATTGCAGGCTATGATTGATAATTTAGCGAAATACTGCAGGCTTTGGAGTTTGACATTGAACCTGTTGGAAACAAAAAAAGAATTTCATTAGGAAATTACCGAAATTCTTAAATATACTTTATTAAAAATATTTTTAAAATTAATAAAAAAAAAAATAATATATTTCAAATAATTTTTTAAAACATTATTATTAAGTAATATTAAGAAACAATTTTATTGTTTTCTAGGATAGACTAGGATAGAGTATGAGGGTAGGTTAATTGAACTTTTGAATTGAATAGTAAAACATTTCGGCATCAACTTTAAAACAACATTCTTTGCTGTTCAGTAATATTAGTGCTAAACCTTTCAAATTAGTTTTTAAATAAGCAAACAAACAAATTTCACTTACTTCACTTAGTAATTCAGATGGGCCTCCAGAATGGGTTTTTGCACTACAGAAATAGTTGAAATAGAAAATCCACTTTTATTTCTCCGACGGCAATCTGCAAGAAGTTCTGCACCTTTAAGAAAGAAAATTACAGTTGTCTCATTAGTCTCATAAATCTTACTGTCTACCATCTTAATGAAAAAAAATCTTCATGCTGATATGTTTTTATAAGATGCCAAAAATATTATCTCTCCTAAAACTTGTTGCTTAACAAGAGTATTTATTGATATCAAGAGTCGAGCTGTGCTTATTTAGAGCATTTCCGAATGCCCTTATCGGCACAAACGCAACCTAAGCCATTACACTTTAAGAAATGCTGATGCCAGCTACTGTCGCGTTGTGCGGCTTCGCAGAATCGCAGTAAGTAGGAAAGGTTCTGCATCAATCACATACTGGCATTCATACGTACACAAACACATACGACATGTGTGCCGAAACATGTCAGTGACATCCATGTAAAGGCCTACATTGACTAATCACTCATTAGTAATAGATTATTATTATAACAAATGGATAATATCATTATTGTTATTATGACCAATCATTTTCTTAAAATTATAATTTTTGTCCTTAGGTATATTTATGTCATAGTAGGCCTAATGTGTAACCACTCGCAAACACACAAGCATCGCGAAATTAAAGCGAGGCCAATAAATGCAATATGTGCGTCTTGGTTGTTTTTTTAAATAATAATTTGATATGTTACAACCAATATTATATTTTAAAACAAGAAATAAAACTCCTATATACACAAAGAATGAAACAATGTGATTCGGTAACAATGGTCTTAACGAGTTAATTGCTGGCATACAAAAAAATCAGACTTTTCTTACTTTTTAATAGTCAAACAAAATATTGCTACAGAAACGTATAAAAAAACTCTGATTTTTCTTAAATAGTTAACCTTAAAACATATTCATATCTGTAAAATCCTACGTTGCTATCCATTTAAAGTTACTTTTTAGGCAGTAGTAGCCTAGGCAACATTTCTAAAAAAAAACTAGATCAGGGAATGTAATTTCTCTCGTGAATTGATTAAAAAATAAAGGTATAAATTTAACAGAAATGATAAAATTTAAAACTACTTAGAAAAGATTTTTTACAGATATATGAATATCAGGCCATATCAATTTTACTTTTATCATTTTGGGTATTGTTTAGGCTATATTTTCATTTAATCTATTGAATGTTAAGAACATTCAGATTCTATACCAATTTTGAATGAACTGGGCTAGTTAAAAACTTGTTTGAATTAATGAAATAAAAATAAATGTAATAAATAAATGTATTTGTACTGAATGCGGGCTATACAATTGGGTAAAACTGAATTTTCAATTAGCTTCAAACTGCACATTTTGTGTAACAATTTAAATAATAATTTGTTAATAACTTTTAAATAACTTATGTAGCGACATTTTAAAACTATAAAAGTGTATAGAAATTTATGCTACAAATTCTTTACAAGATATTTTATAAGCTGCGTATAACGAAAAATGTTGGCGTACATCGTATTTATTTAGTATGACTCGGCGTGATGTGTCTACAAACGACGACATACGACTTTTTCAATCAACTGTCATTTCTAATATTACAAGTCTTTGGTAATAAGTTTTATGAAAAAATAAGGAAGTGAGTTTTATTGTTAGCTAAGTTGATCACTGTATTACTACTAAGAATGAAACCGTAGAAACCATTGACTTGTAAAATACTGAAGGTTTGGTTTACTATAATACACAAATACCTTTAAACGATTAAATAAAACATTAATTAATACAAGTTTAATTAATTACCATCCCTGCAATCATTTTGAGCCAGTTTCATCTTTTAAAGTATTTTCAAATACTTGTAGAACCATGTTTTACCGAATTGTATGAACTACATTCAGTTCTACCAGTTGTTAGGAAATTTGTAGGTTAAGTTAGCCATTTTTAACTTTTTTTAAGGCTAGCTTAATAATTTTAGTTGTCTTGTTACCAACTGAACTTTGTAATTTTACGTTTAGGCCTACGTGACATATACTTGAAACTTATTCGAAATACTTGGGGGCTAAGCAAACGCCTGTGGTTTCAAAAAGCGCTAAAATGCTAAAACATGATGGTATTCATTTTAAATCACACTAATTCACTACAATAAAATAAAATTAAATTGCATTAAATTTAAATTTGAAATTGAATTAAATTAATTCATTACTATAAAATTTATTTTTATAATTTATTTATAAAAATATATTTTGGCAACCAAGTATCAATAAAATAAACTTGTTTGAAAGAAAAATATAGGCCTACATTTTTGTGCTTTTTATGAACAATCTTAAAAGGAGGACCTTGAGGTCAGAAAATAGGAATTTTATTCAAAAATAGATTATTTGGAATTGGAGGATCAAAAATATTAAAAAAATATTGTATATATTATTTAGGCTTACTCTAAACATAAACGTAGTTCTAGCGGAAATGACCGATTACTGTACGTGTGTACATTAGTTTTAATTTTGTCCATGTCCATACAAGTACACCACATAATATACCTAAAATATTTTAAAACTGTCAATAATGTGAGTGAAAAACCCAGATAACCATTAAAAACGTGAATTACATTTAGGATAAATAATTAGTAACTACGTGCATGACAATAATATCATAGTTAATAGTAAATATTTAAGCAAATCAAAATTATTTTGTATTTGATTAAAACATAAGAATAGTTAAATTTCAAACTTACCTGGTATCAACTGGAAAATTGAATTCACTCTCCTGTACATGGTAACTTCAAAAACACAGTCTGATCAGCGCTGCTTGTCTTCATAGGCTACTATACAGAGAAGTAGTGATCTAATGAAAGATAACACAGGCAAACTGGCAACGCCGGAAAGAAGGAGCTAAATACCGCGAAAACTCCTGCAACGTCATGGGACCACAAATGACAGTGTTTTGACACCCCTAATGTGGTCCAGATTTGTAGTCCTCGTGGACCACAATAACAGGTAAAATGATACTCGCTAGGACCACAATCATGGGAGGTAGAAAACTATATATATATATATATATATATATATATATATATATATCGATTAAAATTACAAAAACGAATTTGATTTTGGTCAGGTTTATTTTCCTATTTCCAATGTAATTTTAAATGTTTATTTATGCATATTTTAATACTGGTTATGAGCCGCCTCGGTGGCCTAGTTGATAGCGTACTGAGCTTTCACCCCGAGGACCCGGGTTCGATTCCCAGCTAGGGCTTGGCATTTTCATACGCTATAAATCATCCTATCGTCTGCATTAGCCCAAGTGTGCACAATAGTCGGACGTTAAACACCAAAAAAAAAAAAAAATATAATATAATAATAATAAATAATATGAGGAAGGATTTCCCAACGGCAGAGAGGGCGGAAGAGCTACCTCCAGGGCTCACAACCTTGGTTGTATTTTTGTAAATTCAGAGAGAATTTACCTCAATTTTTAAAATTATCAATTATGGAGAATGTGTGATGTTAATGCAGTAGACTTACTAGGCGGATCTTTGCTTTCTTCAGAGATCGGAAAACGAAGAGTAATTGGTTCAGGCGGGTCCAGGAAGACTTAACTGAGCTGGCGATATCAGATGAGATGATTGACGATGTACTTAAACTGCGAAAACTTTTACATAATGAAAACCTAAGGTTCCAAGAAAAACCAACATCTAAAAGGGGCGGGGCAGTCTCGGATGAAAGAAGGAAGGCAGCCTTGGATAGAATGAAGCAGTATTGGATACAGCGGAGGGCGGCTAACGCACATCAAAGTAATTGATTTGGCGTACCCCAAAGTGGGTGATCCGGATGAAAGAAGTATAATAAATAATACGAAAAATCTTAGGCCCCAAATTCCGTAACAACCAATTACTCCACATCAGTAACGAAACTCTTTACCAAAAAACTGAAACACTATCAGACACAATAAGAAAAAGGAGAATTGATTTTGATGGGCACATCCTGCGAATGGACAAAAATAGACTAACTAAAAAAATATTTGACTACTTTCGCGTCAAAACAAAAAAGTTGTTTTGATTAATGTTTAGACAAGTTTGTTACTCAGAAAAATTGTATTTTTTTCCAAAATGGCGGATAATTTAACAATTTTAAAATATCAACTTTTTTCTTTCCACATTATCGACAATCTGTCGACTATATATTTAGTTTTAAAATCTGCAACAATTATAATTTTTAATTTTATTGAATTATGAAAATAAATCCGACCTTGATTTGAATTTGTTCGAGTATTTTCAATAGAATTTAAAATCCTAACTTATGCGGTTCTGAGAGATGAAAACATTTCGATCATTTTTTTTTTTTTTTTTTTTTGGAAAAGATTTTACTTGCAAAATATGAATTTTAATAATGAAAAATCGTTAATAAACCTCGAAAACAATATATAGAGAAACAGCGTGTATCCATATTGCCTAACCTGCGCCTTAATTCAAACCGATATTACAAGAAAGTCAGAATAAACATTTTAAGTTATACTTTTGACAGCGTGTATCCATATTGCCTAACCAGCGCCTAGATTCCACTTCACACCGCCCGCTTTACTGGAAGTATCTGTACAATTGGTTTTACGAATAAATGTAACTACGTTCGATTACAGTGTTTTCTATCGCGTTATTTTAATGAAACACAAGCAAACTTCCTTACCCTGACGTATGATCGTAGCACGCAGCTGTCTCGTTGACGCGATTGTATCTACACCCAGGACATTAGCCGCCTCGGTGGCCTAGTTGATAGCGTACTGGGCTTTCACCCCGAGAACCCGGGTTCGATTCCCAGTCAGGGCTTGGCATTTTCATACGCTATAAATTATCCCATCGTCTGCATTAGCCCAAGTGTGCACAATAGTCGGACGTAAAAAAAAAAAAAAAAATACTGATTATGAAAATTAAATCAGATAAACAAAAACAGTAAGATATCGCTTTTATCACATCAGCGAAATATCTGCGAGACGCCGTTATTTTGATTTTTTCATTAGTTCGCAAAATACATTTACCACATAGTGTGCTTCTGAATTTTTTTAGTAAAACTAGATTTTATTAATAATATTTATACGTTATATAGTGGACATTTGTAGAACTGTATGAAATCTAGTTGTTGGAAAAAAAACTTTATAAAACATAAACTATTAATAAAACTGTTTTAATAAAGTAATTTTGTAAAATTTATTCAAATATAAAATGTAAATTTAATACAGTTATTGTTAGTGTTTAATGAATAAATTATTAAGTCAAGTACGTATTCCAGCTTGGTAAATGATTCCACAAACCTAAAACATAAAAATATATTTTAAAACACAAAATGTTACCAATTATTTAAAAATGTACTACTTCTACGTCACAAGAAAAAGGATTTATAATACCATATTTATTCCTCGAACTATAATACCATAAAATTCTTCGTAGGTCTTACAATAATAAGAGTACGTTAGTACCCTGGTATTGAAATTCTTCTTATATTCTTCTTCTTTTCTGCTAGGATTATTGTCACTATGTTCAGTATAATGATCTGCCTTCCCTAGCTTCGTCAATTCTACTTTCGTTGACGCGTTTTGCAGAACCTCCATCTTCAAAAACTATATCTATACTGGCCACCAATATTATGGCCCGTCCTATTTATAATTTTCTACCTTCACCTTGTACCCCTCCTCTATTCAACACATGAATAGATGTTTAAAAATCTAAAAATTTTCAAAAATTAACAGGAGGGACGACCGTTAAAGAGAAAGTTTGAAAGGAGCCAATCAGAAGCGAGTGAAACGTATGATTTTGAAGAACTAATCAAGCGAGCACGTCTGGTTAATGTACACTTGTTGAATAAAGGAGGGGTACAAGATGAAGATAGAAAATTATAAATAGGACGGGCCATAATATTGGTGACCAGTATAGATATAGTTTTTGAAGATGGAGATTCTCCGAAACGCGTCAACGAAAGTAGAATTGACGAAGCTAGGGAAGGCAGATCATTATACTGAACATAATAACATTGGTTTGGTTTGAAAATATGTGTATTAATGAAAAAAATTAAGTTTATTATAACAAAAAATAAATTTTTAATAATAAATTTGAGATGTCAAATTTTATTTTTTTATTTTTCTTCGCATTATAATATCTATTCAAAATTAAAATTTCATTTTTAATTTTCAAACTAATTGTTACATTAAAGTTTTTGTTAGTTCTGTTTTTAAGTTTTACCATAAATACACCAAGCACTCAACAGAAACAATATAACACTAAGAACCGAAATTTGCTTCTGTTTTGCTTTGATTCCAACTTAAATGTTTCTTAAAAATATTTGTTGTTTTTAAAACGTTAAAATTTCAATATATTTTATAAAACTAGACAAATTATCACACTATTAGGTACGGAATTTATTAGCCGGCAGTTTTTTGGAAGATTAAACTCAAATGAAAATAACCGTGATATAAATTATTTATTTGAAGAAAGTGACGCTTTCCGATCAATACGTGAACACAAACAAATTTGTTACATTGGTTTTTCGAATCATTTCAAAATGTTTTCACTAATTTGTGTTTATCGTACACTTTCACTGTCTCATTTTACTGACAGTAACTGAGCTGTCAGTATGTCTGTGTATGCAAACGTTAAAGCCTTAGAAATATTAAAAATAAAAAGACAGAAAGTAAAATCAATGATAATGAGATAAAATATTACATGACACATAAAAATAATTAATGCACTCTATATTTATTATGAAGTCCTATTCTTCCCGTCAGTGGTCTATCAACTCACCTCATAAAGGCTACAGCGGTTTCGAAACTCTATCGTTTCATCTTCAGGCCGTTATACAAAATGTTAAATCCCTCTGTTGAGGTCGTCACAAAGTCAAACAAAACATTAAAACATACATCACAAACACTGACCATAATTACACGTTTAAAATATTCATCATGAAATTGGGCTTGGCCAAGCTACACTCGCGACTCGTACGTCGTTACATTCCGGACTGCAGAGTCTCCATCATTAGTAGCGCGCCCGTCATTGTTATTAGTTACGGTCTGTTGTATAACGGCCTGAAGATGAAACTATAGAGTTTCGAAACCGCGGTAGCCTTTATGAGGTGAATTGATAGACCATTGACGGGAAGAATAGGTCATAATCCCTCTCTTTAAAAACTGTTTAAAAAATAATCGTTACACGATTATTACTGTCTCACAAATATTAAACTGTCTCACAAATATTAAACTGTCTCACAAATATTAAACTCTTAAAAAACGGCACGAATATTTCTCATAATTCAATCAGAAAAAAATTAAAATTACCTAATCTCCGGTGTAAATAAACAGTTCAAATTTACTGACAAATATCTCTTTACGTTAGGATCGATTCCCAACTGGAATTTTAACACTCAATTAATTCACTAAAACTATTATTTTTGTAAACTATTGATAAAAACCAGGAAAATCGGCATCATTTCTTATAATCGTTTTAACAAATTTTAACAATACTGTATTAAGATGTCTAATGCATCTCAGTGTATGCTAACAGTTTTATAATTGCACTTGTACATAAGTCAAAGTTTATTTCAGTTTTTCAATTTACTGTCAAACCAAATGTTTCTAAATTTGCTACACTGACTAGTCAGGAAGGCTGTCTTCACATATGATTTGAGCAAAACGTGAATAAACAGCTTTGTAACGTGGTTTTTCGTTAATACAGGGTGTTTCAAAAAGAACTTCCTAGTTTTATGTGTAAATTTAATGTTGAAATTAATGGAAAACTACATCAACAAGTACATACAGTGAAATAGAATACCTTCAAGCTTCTTTTTATGTCAGTAAACTTCAACGTGGGATCCATATTTGGGATCTATTTGTTGCCCCATCGAGACGATATTCCACTTCTCGCCAGGTATTCACCAACTAAACTCCAATAAGAGTATAGATGTAGTTTTTGAAGATGGAGGTTCTCCGAAACGCGTCAACAAAACTAGAATTGACGAAGCTAGGGAAGGCAGATCATTATACTGAACGTAGTGACAATAATCCTAGCAGAAAAGAAGAAGAATATAAAAATAATTTCAACGAGATTTATTATTACAGTTTATTCGGATCTTCGTCGTTTATTTAAAGCAATACATGTATTATCGTTCTTAAGTGACTAAACATGCAACATGAACATAAGCTTAAATACTTAGGCCTATTTTAAAGTACATAAAACTAAGAAAAAAGGGGGAAAGAAGTCAAACTAAAATTGGAACTGAGACTTACACGTGGCCAGGTCATGAAGAACTTGTGGTATTTGCCCTAAATGTTTTTATGCATATTTTAACTTAGCCTAGGCATCTAGGCATATGTTTTTGCTGCGTGTTTAGGTTTTATTAAAAAAAAACAGAATAATCTGCCTTATTTCTCAAAATAAGACAAATGAAGCGATGAATCGAGAAATATTAATAAGACTCTTATAAATTAATTTTCATAACTCAAGTCAGTGTAGTTAATTTGAAATAAAGTGAGTTTACGGTAAACAAATTAATCAAAAATCAATGCCGTCCGTTAATGGAAGTTTTTAGTGGGGTTTACGAAAGCAACACAAATTAATTTCATTTGTCAGTCAAAGTTTTTCATGCAGACTTCTTTTAAATCATTAATTTAATTAAATGTGAACAATGAATTTATTTCCCAGTATTAAAAGAACCTATTGTACACATAGGCAGTCATTTGTTCAATATACACTTGAAAATTTCTATACATTATTAAGTTTATGCTTGCACGTTTATAGTGAATGAATTTCAGAAACAATATAAAACGTAATGTGTATGCTTTATCTAAAATTGAATCTCAACCACTTTTTACAGAAGGGTTGTAGGGTTGTAGTGTATTTGCGTAAAGATAAGTTTTTTCATAATCTAAAATACTGATCTTGTAAAACTTCGTTGCCACTACACTATCCAAACCGAAGGTAAGGTAAAGACAGTGCTCAGTTAAGTAATGCGTACCTTTATTTACAAATACAAATACATTAAACAGTTAGGGCCTACGTTAAACATAAATTGGTGGAGAATTTCCATTGGAAAATGAGCTATTGAAACGGCCATCATATTGTTTTAATTCGGTACCTTGAACTGAGCCCGATCGTAAGCTCCCCGAACCTATAGATCAAGTAAGACACACACACACACACACACACACACACACACACACACACACACACACACACACACACACACACACACACACACATATATATATATATATATATATATATATATATATATATTATATTATATGCAAGCGAGACGCTAGCACTCCACACAAAAGCTACCATGGACGGTATTTTGAAGGAAGAACGCAAAATCTTGAGGAAGATCCTTGGCCCGATATTAACAGAAGATGGATACAGGTTGCACTCCCGAAAGACCACAGAGAAGATATCGAACCTGGCAGCAGATATCAGAAGAAGGAGGCTTCGGTTCTATGGACACATCAGTAGACTCCCAACAACGAGACTTGCCAACAGAATCCTTAAGTATATACAAGGAGTCAAATCAACAACGTCGTGGATCGCACAAGTCAGAATAGACCTACATGACGCAGGAATAGACTATGCTCGGTTGGAAGGTCCCAGAGAATGAAATCCCAAAGAGAGCAGGGGTATAATGGACGGAGGAGCGGAAGAGGATCCATGGGGACAGGATGAGGGAGGTGTGCAGGATTAGAAGGAACAAGACATGAGTCGGAGTGCTTTGCGTGATCCAACTTCTATGCGTAAATAATAATAATAATAATAATAATAATAAATAATAATATATATATATATATATATATATATATATATATATATATATAAATATGTATATTGATATATATAAAATACTGCTGATGGTGATAATGATGATGATGATTCTGCTGATGCTGATTCTGATGCCGATGATGCTGCTGCTGATGATAATGATGATGATGATGTATTATTATTATTATTATTATTATTATTATTATTATTATTATTATTATTATTATTATTATTATTATTATTATTATTATTATTATTATTATTATTATTATTATTATTATTATTATTATTATTATTATTATTATTATTATTATTATTATTATTATTATTATTATTATTATTATTATTATTATTATTATTATTATTATTATTATTATTATTATTATTATTATTATTATTATTATTATTATTATTATTATTATTATTATTCAGTTAAACACAGACACACAGAGGGACAGCAATGAAAAATTCTTTTTGTTTTAAACTCAGGAAATTTTAAAACTCTGTTACTTCGTACAGTGTGTAAGCCGTCCTGAGTGTTTGGTTATGAAATCCTGTGAGATCGCAGTTCCTCAACACTTGTTTGCCAAAGTTTCACTTTAAGTCTCTTAAAACGTCTTGTTAGAGTGCTTTTAATCATGTGTGAAACTTTGTTTGGGGATAAATTACTTGGAACTTCGCTAACATAGTAGTTTGCCTGAAATTTGACTACAAGTACTAAGTAATTAATTTGGTTATAAGGACGATACATAAATTTAGTTGAAAAAGATATTCCACAAAATTGATAAATCAGAACCATCTGTTGAATTCACAACAAGTAAGTGTATCGAAATTGAAATAAAAGACTTTTATGGTCCGTGATAAATTGTTTAAAGAGAAAACGGAAAGTTTTTTGTAAGTTGGTCACGACAACATTTTGTTACTTTCTACTCACGTATTACTTTTTGCTCCGCACGTTTATTGTACATTTTATTTACTACACTAGACTTCACACTTATGTAATTAATTACGTCCAATTAATTATTTGTTTACTCATTTTTGCTCATACTGTAGATTATTGAAAGTATAAAATAAAGTTTTTATTTACATAATTCGAGATTTACTTTTAATTTTTAAATATTTAAGGAACTATTCACTATTTCCGTAACAACAGGTTCCGCGTATATTCGGTAGTCTACATATTGCTTATACGTATTGTTAACACTATTTGTTCAAATATAATTTTAAATAATGTTTAATGTGAAGATTTAATGGAACATTTATAGCAGGCTTTAAAATCATTGGAAAATAACTTTTATACAACTGTTTTAATATATTTTTTTATTGTTGAAATAATTTGTTATTACAAAATAACTTTACGAGTGATTAATTTTTTTCGATAAAAGAACGCTTACATTATTTTTAACAAGATTATTATTTAACAAGATGTTGTACGTGTTTAACTTGTACCTTTGTATTGTGAATATGTAGCTCAATTCAGTTCGTATTATTCTTTTTGTTGTAATCATATTTGTTCCCCAAACCGCCCTGGTAAGTGACAATAGCATATGATGCCATGATTCCGCAGACCTAAAACAAGTACAAGGAATGTTAGCACAAAACACAAACAAATTTGTTTCCTTATACGAGTTATACCTTCAATAAAGTGCATAAAAGTATAGTCAATTACGTCTTGCTGATTTAATACATGTGGCAATATCACATGATATAATTATCTTACTCATTTTATAAAATCTGATTTTAGCACAATAATAATAATAATAATATATATATATATATATATATATATATATATATATATAATATGTTATATAATTATTAATATAATTATATATAATTGAGATAGCCAAACAATTCAAATATCTTGGGGAATGGATCAGCTGGAACGCCCTAGAGAAAAAAGCTATGGAATCTAGGAGAAATAAAGTTGAATTAGTCTTCCAACTTACCAAAGACACATACAACAAGAAGTCCCTCTCCTGGAATACAAAGATAAGGCATTATCATACGATAATTAAACCAGAAGCCTTATTTGCAGCTGAAACATTATCTCTCACAACCCAGGGCCCACTTGAAAGGCTGGAGATCAAAGAAAGAAAGATATTACGAAAAATCTTAGGCCCCAAATTCCGTAACAACAAATTACTCCACATCAGTAATGAAACTCTTTACCAAAAAACTGAAACACTATCAGACACAATAAGAAAAATGAAAATTGATTTTTACGGGCACATCCTCCGAATGGACAAAAATAGACTAACCAAAAAAATATTTGACTACTTTCACAATAAAAGAAACAAACCACATTGGTTTAGAGAAACAGAGAAAGACATAACAGAACCACAAATCACTGACACTATGCTCATGGACAGAACAGCCAAAACAATAACCAAGGACAAGAAACAACGGTTCCAAGGCAAAGTCAAATCCAAGCGAACGATCCAAATCTCTGACGAAGAAAGAAAAGCAAGATTACAACAAATGAAGCAATACTGGGCTACGAGGAAGGCACAGAACATTAAAAAGTGATTGATTTAGTGTACCCCAAAGATGAGTGAAACAAATAAAAGCTAAAGATATATATATATATATATATATATATATATATATATATATATATATATATATATATTTGTGTGTGTTTAACGTCCGACTATTGTGCACACTTGGGCTAATGCAGACGATATATATATATACTTATACTACAGTTATTTCTATAAAAATATAAACTTTTATAAAAAATAAACTTTTTCTGTTTAATATTACAGTGAAAATAAGAACGCTCACTCTAATCGCTGTAGAGTCATATTTGTGTTTTTAATCAAATTTAAAATGCTTTTGTATCTTCATGCAGATTTTAAAGCAGATGACAATGATTAAAACACATTTTTTTAATTTATTCACAAAGAAGTTGTCTATTAGCTCATTTAATAAATATTCTCCAAAAATCGAACCTAGCAGTATTATTTACCCACAACGGTACTTTTTCTTCACATCAGTAGCTTCATTATTAAATTTCAAATATTTTTTTAATAACATGTATACAATTCGTTAGGTAATTTTCAAAAATATTAAAATTATTCAATTCGAGCTCAAAATTGTATGTTTTGAAATTTATTTATGAACAAAACCTTTAATTTACCTTGATCGTAAACAGTAAATTAACATTGAACAGCCCGTATCCTGAAAACTGAGGCATCTTCATTTGGCTCAACTGATATGCGTTCTGTAACTAGAAAAAAAATCCAAAATTGTTAGTAAAATTATTTTATAGTAAACAAATTAGGAAAAATTTCATTAAAAGAATTTAAGAGAAATTAATTAGTGGAAAAAAGCGTTATAAAACTAGCATCAGCTACTATAGTGTATCAAAAAGTCAGTAGTACAAATAAAAGTCCCTCTCACACAACGCAAAATTCTGACACTACAGACACAGGAATGAACTTTGCGACTTTAATATTTTATGAAAACAATAACGGATTGGTTAAAAATGTTTTATCGTATCAACCGCTCGGCACTCGGAATGCGTTTGGCTCCCCCAGGACGGGACTTCACAAATATTATTTGAGGTGTGTTCAGAAAGTAACGAGAATTTTAATTTTTTGAACAAAATATTTATTTATTCTTCTACATTGATGTTGTCGCCTTCAAAATAGTCCCCATTGGAGATTATGCACTTGTGCCAGCGCTTCTTCCAATCCTCGAAACACTTCTCAAACTCGATCTTTGAGATAGCCTTTAGTTCTTTCAGCGATGCGCTTTTAATGTCATCTACGGCTGTAAAACGACGGCCCTTTAAGGTGCCCTTTATTTTTGGAAATAGGAAAAAGTCACACGGAGCCATGTCTGGCGAATATGGAGGCTGGGGCATCGTTACAGTACTGTTTTTGGCCAAAAATTCACGAACAAGAAAAAAAGACTTGTTGTGAGCGTTTTTTCGGATTGCTTCACGCAAACGGCGTTGAACTTGTAGGTAGTACTCCTTATTGACCGTTTCACCTGGTGGCAGGAAATCATTATGCACTATGCCATTAATATCGAAGAACATAATGAACATAACCTTCACGTTCGACCGCACGTGTCGAGCCTTTTTCGGTCTTGGCGAGGCAGAATGCCTCCACTGGGATGATTGAGCCATAGTTTCGACGTCATATTCGTAAACCCATGTTTCGTCACCTGTTATAATACGTTTCCGTAATTCTGCATCGTCGTTGACTTCATTTAGTCACTCCTGAGCAACTTCAATTCGCCGCTGTTTTTGTTCAAAATTCAACAATTTTTGAACGTATTTTGCTGCCACGCGTTTCATACACAAAACATTGGAAAAAATGTCATGACATGATCTAATCGATATGCCAATATCACCAGCAACCTCTCTAATTGTGATTCGGCGATTTTTCATAACCATTTCTTTCACTTTTTCCACGTTTTCAATGGTTGTTTATGTGCTGGGGCGTCCAGGGCGTTCGTCATCTTCAACGTTTTCACGGCCTTCTTGGAAACGCTTTTACCACTCGTAAACTCTTGCTTTACTCATAGCAGACTCACCATAGGCCTTTGTTAACATTTCACACACTTTGTTACACTTTATTCCATTTTTTACGCAAAATTTGTTAAAAATTCTTTGATCCATTTCTTTTAACAAACGAAAATCGCCGAACTCATAAAAACACGTCTAACCTTAGTGGCTGTCACAGACAAAGTCAACAATGAAAACAGCTGAAAGTTTTATCATACATCAAGGGCATGTATACCAACATAATTTTAAAAAATATTTGACAATCGGACTCTCCAAGCCCGCGAAATTTAAAAATGCTCGTTACTTTCTGAACACACCTCGTATACTGTATAGCCTAACCCGATGTGGAGCTTCCTTTGACTTTCAAATCAACGCAACGATACGTAAAACAAAAACAATTATTTTCTAAAACTGGTGTGCCCGTTCTACTAAGTGCTAAGAAACATTAAGAAAAATGAGAAAAAAGTGACAAAAATGGAAAAGAAATGTAGAAAATTCTAAGAACGGATGAACTTAAACAGACCAGCAAAAATATATGAGTTAAGAGAGATACAAGTTCCGTGGAAACAAGACGTGTTTAGACAGAAAGAATTTAAGTAGGAGATGAAACTGACAACAAATATTGGTTCAAATAAAATTAAGAATGAACCATGAAAGAAAAAGAATGAATTGGATCAGATCAAGAATGACTATTGAAGAAGAAAGGTATAAGAAAGCTACAGGATGAAAGAATTCTTTAAAAAACAATTGGAGTTATGTAATGTATTATGGTCAATGAATAATGAATCGTTATGAATAATAATTATGGTCAGTAAAATGAATCGTTTTTAAAAATAATTAATTATGCTAAGCTGGTTCACTATGATTAGAATCAGTCAAACACTCACCAGTCTCTTTTTGCATTTCAGCATCTTACTGTGCCAATATATACGCAGTAAGTGGATTTCTTCGCTCACATTCCTCGCCTGAAATTAATATGATGCGTATAAAAACAGTGATAGGTGACTGTATCAGGGTCGTGAGGTATATCTCTTTGTATACAACAGGTACAGAAGTGGTCCAAGAACACTTCCTTGTGGAACACCCGCTGCTATATTCCTTACCTCTGAGAATTCACCATCATACCTGATCCTGAAGCACCTCTCAGTCAAGTATGACTTCAATATTTGATAAAACTGGTTTGGCAAGTCTCTTTGTAGTTTATAGAGTAAGCCTTCGTGCCAGACTTTATCGAACGCCTGTGACACATCCAAGAACAGAGACGAGCAAACTTTACGTTCTTCAAGTGCTTTTTCTATAACATTTGTAATTCTGTGTACTTGGTCAATTGTTGAATGCTTGTCTCTAAACCCAAACTGATGCTGAGGTATTAGTTCCCTTTCTTTAATTATTGGTTTAAGACGTTTTATCAAAAGTTTTTCAAAACTTTTGAAATAATCGGCAAAAGAGAAATGGGCCGATATGATGTTTTTTCCTGAGGTCTTTTCCTGGCTTTGGTATCAAAATAACTGTTACAAGAAATAACTGTTACAAGAAATAACTGAAGTGTGAGTTTTACTCATGCATTTCTGAGATGTTTTACATTGTACACAATTTATTGTGAATAAATAAAAATATTATTTTTTTTAATCCCTCAACTGAGCACATTTAGTCAATTTTGGTTCTTTTCGGCTTTCAACTTTGGTTCTTTCAGGTTTTTGAGATCCTCCCAATACTTTTTCAGTCTTATAGATCTCTGTAGTCTAACTTCCTCCGAGTAAAAGGCAACTCTTTTTGTTCCTTCTTTAAATTTTAATCTAGTGTTTTTATCCCTAAGGATTGGTTTTTCCCTTGTTTTTCTTTCAGACGTTCCTCCGTTATACCACTCTTTATTTTCATCTTGAGTTGGTAATTTAGGAGTTTCTTCGTCAGTCTTTCTTCTGGTAGCCTTATTAGGTGTCCATAAAAAGCCAGTCTCCTCTTTCTAATATTATCTAACAGATGTTCATTATCCTGATAGATGGCTGAACTTGGCAGCAGTCTGTATGTTCCTTCTACCATGTGTTTTTTATTGATAATGGTTCTCAATATTTTTCTTTCCACTTTTTGAAGCTCTTCTGTTCTGTTTCGGCTTCTTAAATTGGAAAGCGACTTTTTCTTATACGTTCCCCAAGTTAACTTTAGGGCCTTCTTTAATTTGTTCGTTCTATTTTTTATTGCCAGTTTTTCGGCTATGTTTCTAGTGATATTTTCTCCCAAATACTTAAAATTATCCACTATCTTTATTCGTTCGCCTTCTATTTTTATAGACTTTTGTTCCGACTTTTTAGTCGGCATTATTTCCGTCTTTTCGAAAGACATCTGTAAGCCGACCTTTTCTGCTGTTTTTCAGCGATTTGATTTGCTGTTCCGTTTCTTCTCAACTATTTGAGAGGAGTGCTAGATCGTCTGCAAAGGCCAGGCAGTTAAGTCTGATTCTTGTCCCTATTTTTACACCTGTCCAGTACTCTTGCTCCATTCTCTGATGATTTTCTCCAACACGCAATATATTTATATTTAGATTATGTTATTTATAAGAATAATAACCTTTTTTCATACAATTCAATGAGTTCGTGTTACATATAGGCCTACAAATAAAAAAAGGGTTGAAAGTTTCCTCCCAAAGAAATCACGTGAATGTGCCAACGCCACAAGACACGTCAAAGCTCTACAAATAAGTGACTTTATATCAATAATAGGTAATAATAACAACAAATATATTTATAATTTACAGTTCACACTATTTATAATATATTATTACAATTAATAAATAATAAAAATAATTATAAAAATATGTATGGGTCTAGAAATCAATAATTTCTACAGTTGTAATTAAATTATTCAAAGTTAATTTGAAATATTTCACAGTAAATACTTTGGTAATAATAATAAATAATAATAATAATAATAATAATAATAATAATAATAATAATAATAATAATAATAATAATAATAATAATAATAATAACAACAATAATAATAATAATAATAATAATAATAATAATAATAATAATAATTAACAACAACAACAATAATAATAATAATAATAATAATAATAATAACAACAACAACAACAACAACAACAACAACAACAACAACAACAACAACAACAACAACAACAACAACAATAACAACAACAACAACAACAACAACAACAACAATAACAATAACAACAACAACAACAACAACAACAATAATAATAATAATAATAGCTTTAAATATTTTAAGAACGAAATATAAGACACTTTTTCCTTGGCGTTTCAACCCTTGGTGGGCTTTGGCCTCTCTCACTCAACTCTTCTCTATACCTGCGTAGACTGGACTTTCTCCCACCATCCTCCAATATAAATAACCGTCATATCCTCCACCACATCCATCTCTTTCTCAGCCTAAATTTAAGTTAATCGTTTTATTTTGTTAAATCACTCACTAATTACCTCAGATCCTTGCCCGCACATCGCCCATGTAATTTTTAAGTAAATTGAAATATTATTGGCATAGCCTTTAGAATTAATTCTCATCGGTAAGTGATGTAGTCACAGCATAAGACACAACAGGTCTTATACAATTTGAATTCCAATTTTTTATGGGTTGATTTAAATAGCTTAACACTGGCAAAATAGGCTCTGTTCCTCATGAACCTTTTATTGATCCCTACTTTGACCTTGTTCTCGCAGTTCAGGAGACTACTCAAGTAACTAAAGCACTTCACGTTCTCAAAGGTTTGTCGCCCCGTAATTATACCATATCCTGAATTCTAATGCTGATATCTTATTATACTTACTTTTTTCCTATTTAAGTCTTTTCGTTTGACTCCTCTCTTCCAAGATCTTATACTTTTCTTTCAGGTAGTTCAGATTTCTTGCCACCAATATGATGTGCGCTTAGATTTGTGTGCTATCAATCCTTCTAAGTTCAATTCTTTCATGCCACATGCAGAACCCCCCCCACTAAACAGTTTCCTTGTCCCACCTCCAGTAAATGTTCTGGTCTAAGATATGCCCATGGTGAATTCAACCAGCTTCACCAGTTTCTGTGGTACTCTCAGTACCTCTACGGTGCAACACTATCAAATGGTTGGCGAAAATATATAAGCAACATACATAACATAGGCCGATAATAAGTATAACATAGCATACTTAGATTTCTCCATAGACTCTCAAATGATTTTATCTCTCCCAGGTCTCCCCGTGTGACACTGGTATCTCCAGGAATTTCCTCGGAACATCATTTCCATACTTTAGCACTTGTTCAGTCACCTCTGCCATCTTCCAAGGTTGTAACATGTTTCTTGCGTTCCAAGTAACCAATGTTGCATTCCGTATTCGAGTCCATTGACAGAAACATCCATCCTTCCAGGGCTAGTACAAGGGTTTCATAACAATATATTTTTACAGTGTTTGAAAGCCGCCTCGGTGGCCTAGTTGATAGCGTACTAGGCTTTCACTCCGAGGACCCGGGTTCGATTCCCGGCCAGGGCTTGGCATTTTCATACGCTCTAAATCATCCCATCGTCTGCATTAGCCCAAGTGTGCACAATAGTCGGACGTGAAACACCAAAAAAAAAAAAAAAAATAGTGTTTGAAAATTTTTAATGCTAATAGTGAAATCAGATTTTTAAAATGTGTGATAATATGATTTTAAGACTTTTGATTTTGAATCTGTTGAATGGATTTTTCTGAATAATCTTGTTTAAGCTTTTACTAAAAATCTGCATTTTTTCAAAAACGGAACTTAAAAACGCTTTAACCACTTGAAACTCTTTCTTATTAGTCATATTAACTTCATAATCACCTGTCAAAACGTGTTTCAGAGTTCATCGTGGTTCTACGTCTGTATGTTATCCAGATGGCCGTGGATATTCGCTAAAAGTTTTATTTTATAAAATACATTACAGTGAATAAATGCAAATATTGACATTTTGAGTCAGACGTGACAAGTAATAACTGGAAACCAAAAATTCGTTAAACAATTGTGGATCAGATTTCGCAAACTTACCTGATTCAGGACGTTTTGACACTTGACGGTGACAAACAACAAACGGATCAAAACGTTTGTTGTGTGCGCCAGCGAATCCCCGATAGACGCCATACTGTTTGTTTGAAACGAACGCAAGAAAAAGAAGGCGTATATAACTGAACGAAAAATGAAATCAAAAAAAATTATCAGAAAATCCAGGTTGAAGATATTTTTCATTTTTTCATTAAAACCGTAAATTCCGTCAATACGGGTCATTATCGCTTCAAGTTGTTCGAAACAAACTGTATTCAGTTTCATTTTACTCATGTTACGCAATTCGTTGTTAATTTCGTTGTACGTTCTTTCCGACACCAAACATACCACCGAGATCAACAATTCCTTGGCAAACGAAACTGTATACACCAAAATATACATTATCTCCATAAATCCCCGCCTAAAATTACTTGTGACAACGCAATAAACGCTCTTTTTGAACAAAAGCAAATGAAACACTGTGAAACCGATGTACATGTTTGCAGAAATTCGGTTTTTCTTTATCAGAATACTGTAAAGTTGGTAAAACTGCGAACACAGATCCAGAAGTAACTTTCTATTGTAGAGATACACGGTTACAACTGAACAAGCATTGCTAAAGTAATGAAAGAATGTTAATATTTCGTAAACACGAACTACGTAAGATCCTGTAGTAAGAAGGAATTCGTTGTAAACGTAGTAAGATCCGTAAACGTCCATTGTTAAATAAAAAACGCTCATTATGTAGTTTGGTTTGTAAGTAACCAATGCACGATCTGAAAAAAAATATATTTAAAATAGTTTCATAACATTATGTGATAATATTAATATGCAAGTTATATAGAATACAAAGTATGGGCCTTCCCTAGCTTCGTCAATTCTACTTTCGTTGACGCGTTTCGGAGAACCTTCATCTTCAAAAAATATATCTGTACTGGACCAATTGAAAATGATAAGTAAATGAAGTTTTGCCGGTATATCTGCCAGACAAGTTAAAAGACACGAAATCAGCTACTTTATGGAGTAGATTTTCTATAAATTATTTTTATATTCTTCTTCTTTTCTGCTGGGATTATTATCACTGTGTTCAGTATAATTTTCTGCCTTCGTCACATCTACTTTCGTTGACGCGTTTCGGAGAACCTCCATCTTCAAAAACTATATCTATACTGAACACAGTAGATTTTCTATAGTTAAATTTGTCTAAGATTATTAGTCCAAAGAACAGTAGATTTAGCGACAAACTTGTTTTGGCAATTTAACCGATAACCGTAATATTTACGAAAAATGCTACCGGATCACCGTTATCGGAAGTTGTGTGCTCTTTCACCATGAAGCTGTCAAAATTACGGTAGGTTTCGCCGTTCAGCCAGAAAATAATCAGCAAATACATTCCAAACGTTGAATCAGATACAGATATCTTAAAAGGGAAGTGAGTAGGAAAAAATCTTTCACATATGTGTTTTGGGCTCATCGATCAACGCGTTTGGCCAAACTGTTAAATCAGGGCCCGCTAATTTGAAACGAAAATAAATGGGGGGTGGTTATCTTACACATTCGTCATTTGGACTTTTGTACAAGGTTTCTTTGTATCAAATTTCAAAACAATCAGTCAATGCGTTTGGCTAAAACAGCGTACACTCGCCATTGTAAATCAGAGGCAGCCATCTTGAAACGGAAGTGAATGGAAGATCTTACACATACGTCATTCGGGCGCTATATACAAGCACCTATATATATTGGCTATATTTATTGGCATCGTATCAAATTTTAAAATCCGCCTCGGTGGCCTAGTTGATAGCGTACTGGGCTTTCACCCCGAGGACCCGGGTTCGATTCCCGGCCAGGGCTTGGCATTTTCATACATTATAAATCATCCCATCGTCTGCATTAGTCTAAGTGTGCACAATAGTCGGACGTTAAACACCAAAAAAAAAAATAATAATAAAATTTTAAAACAATCGGTCAATGCGTTTATCCAAAACTGCGTAACCACAATTCACTTCGCTCGGTTAATTAAAGGACAACTCTTTTGTTTTTAATTGCAATTTTTGACAGTTTTAACAGAAGTCAGTTTGTTGTTTATCAGCCTAAATAAAAATTTAATTACAAATTTTGCCATTTGTGCAGTATTGTTGTTGACACCTTTTATTTAAAACACAACACCTACAGATTAAATAAACACAACGAATCTCCAACTACATTTACAGAACATCGAATTGCTTAACGGGACTCTACATACAGTAGCAGTGAAGAGTTTGATCCAGTGACGTCATGCGCGCGGTAGTCTATTGCGCATACCCAACGTGGCCCCTACCGCGTATTCTATTTACCGTGATAATATGTACGCTAATATCATTTTATGCATGCTGAAATTATCATATTACATAGTGAATTCTGTCCTGTATCGTATATATACATCGTATAAATATATATAAAAATATATGCTACGAGAATGTAACTTATATTTGCTAACGATATTTTGCAGTTTGGTGACTACTATAGTACTTAAGTGATCTACCGGTGCTTTACATTTACTATAAACGTAAATACATTTAAAATAACAACAATAATAATATTTCATATTGTATATATTTTAATGAATATAATTATAATTTAGTTTGTAGTGTTTAAAATAATATAATTTGTTTTCTTTACTTTTTACCGCCCAAAATATAAAAATCCTCATACTATTGTTTGTGTCTTCTTACCTTGACGAGTTTCTTGGTCGTTTCCTATTGTATTTGTAAATTTTACATTGAAAACACCGAACACTCTGCAGAAGTAATACAGTACTGAGAACCAGAAGTTTGTTGCGTTTCGTTTTGATGTCATATTCGTTTTCGATTTTATATTTTTTCTATAAAAGTATTTATTGTTTCATTGTACACTGTTAGTGATAAAGCACTTATTAAAACAAAACCGATAACTGTCCTTTATTCGCTGGCAGTGACTGCAGGTTTGGAACTATACAGCTGGCAGTGACTGCAGGCTTGGAACTATACAGCTAGCTGTTACATTAGCCGATCAATACATTGATATCAAGCAATTTAGGCTATTAGATTCATTTTTGAAACGTAACAAGTGAAATGTATATAAAAATAATAGTGTTAGTTTTGGTTTTTTTAGGAAAAATGCGTGTTTCCACTTTCGTAAGTAAAGTAAAGAGAAATTACTGATGAATGTTGATCAGAGAATTAATACGACACCTTTTAAAGTAACATTCAACTTAAGAGTTGAAAAAAGTTACACAAACGTTTTCATATATAGTTCGGAAGCACAAAAACACGAAATGCTGTTCTATTTTTCAAAATTTCTTATCAGCTTTTAGTCAAATAAATAACAGAAGTTTTTACGGTTCTAACGTAAATTGAAAAAACCGACAGCGGTCAAGGTTCGTTGTTTTATAATTTCGCACCAAACAGTCAATGTTTTTTAATCTCTAACTAAAACCGAAACTTGAATTAACTTATTTCGTTTTTTCTTCAGCGGTCAAACTGCATTTTTTGAGTATCCTACACGTTTTGTTTGGATATTTTCGGGTATAATTCGATCAAAATCTTTGGAGTTCATGTTTAAAAATGTATTTTTGTCTGTTGTCAAAATTTTCAAAAAATCTTTCTTTTGTTTGAAAAATAAGAAGTAGTTTCTAGATTTGGGTAAACCATACTTACATGACAAGGAGAGAAACGGAGAGACACTCGAGTCAACTTACATGACAAAGAGAGAAACGGAGAGACACTCGAGTCAACTTATATGACAAAGAGAGAAACGGAGAGACACTCGAGTCAACTTACACGACAAAGAGAGAAACGGAGAGACAACTCTAGTCAACTTACATGACAAAGAGAGAAACGGAGAGACACTCGAGTCAACTTACATGACAAAGAGAGAAACGGAGAGACACTCGAGTCAACTTACATGACAAAGAGAGAAACGGAGAGAAACTCGAGTCAACTTACACGACAAAGAGAGAAAAGGAGAGACAACTCTAGTCAACTTACATGACAAAGAGAGAAACGGAGAGACACTCGAGTCAACTTACACGACAAAGAGAGAAACGGAGAGACACTCGAATCAACTTACATGACAAAGAGAGAAACGGAGAGACACTCAAGTCAACTTACAAGACAAAGGGAGAAACGAAGAGACACTCAACCATACTTACATGACAAAGAGAGAAACGGAGAGACACTCGAGTCAACTTACATGACAAAGAGAGAAACGGAGAGACACTCAAGTCAGGAGACCTGAATATTTTACAGGTCCAGTAAAATCTAAAGAGCGATATTTTCATGACTCAAAAGGCTTGACTACATAAATTTAAAAACTACAATAGTTCTATTCTAAAACTCAAAGAATAACACCATTTAAACTGTAACCATTTAATTAAACCATTAAACCATTTAATAAGTAAAGAATAATACTTATTAAACTGAGAAAAGTACAAACCATACTAACCATGACTAGCAAGTATTTATTTTCGGTTTACACCAGAACCCCAAGTTCTATTGTTTCAGATTTGTTAAACAGACTTTAAGAAAACGTTAATCGTTACCCGATTTTAATAAATAAGATTGCTTTTCTGGTGTACTGTTGATATATCGTACAAGGTGTGTTCAGAAAGTAACGAGAATTTTTAAATTTCGCGGGCTTGGAGAGTCCGATTGTCAAACATTTTTTTTATTATGTTGGTATACATGCCCTTGAAATATGATAAAACTTTCAGCTGTTTTCATTGTTGATTTTATCTGTAACAGCCACTAAGGTTAGACGTGTTTTTATGAGCTCGGCGATTTTCGTTTGTTAAAAGAAATTGATCAAAGAATTTGTATCAAATTTTGCGTGAAAAATGAAATACAGTGTAAAAAAGTGTGTGAAATGTTAACAAAGGCCTATGGTGTGTCTGCTATGAGTAAAGCAAAAGTTTACGAGTGGTTGAAGATGACGAACGTCCTGGACACCCCTGCACAACAATAACCGATGAAAACGTGGAAAAAGTTAAAGAAATAGTTAGGAACAATCGCCGAATCACAATCGCTGATGGTGTTGGCATATCGATTGGATCATGTCATGACACTGTTTTCAATGTTTTGTGTATGAAACGCGTGACAGCAAAATTCGTTCCAAAATTGTTGAATTTTGAACAAAAACAGCGGCGAATGGAAGTTGCTCAGGAGTCACTAAATGAAGTAAATGACGATGCAGAATTAATTAAACGTATTATAACAGGTGACGAAACATGGGTTTACGGGTATGACGTCGAAACTAAGGCTCAATCATCACAATGGAGGCATTCTGGCTCGCCAAGACCGAAAAAGGCTCGACAATTGCGGTCGAACGTGAAGGTTATGCTCACTGTGTTCTTCGATATTAATGGCATAGTGCATCATGAATTCCTGCCACCAGGTCAATAAGGAGTACTACTTAAGAGTTCAACGCCGTTTGCGTGAAGAAATCCGAAAAAACGCCCGGATCTGTGGAAAAACAATTCATGGCTTTTGCACCACGATAATGCACCGGCTCACACTTCATTGCTTGTTCGTGAATTTTTGGCCAAAAACAGTACTGTAACGATGCCTCAGCCTCCATATTCGCCAGACATGGCTCCATGTGACTTTTTCCTATTTCCAAAAATAAAGATAACCTTAAAGGGCTGTCATTAACTTCAAGAAACTTCATGAAACTGTAGTTCATTCAAAGAAACTCAAAAATCTTTAATAATCCATATATATATATATATATATATATATATATATATATATATATATATGTATTTATATATATATATACATATACATATACATATACATATACATATACATATACATATATATTCCTAGTTTAATAATATAAGATAAAGAATTCTCGAAACCTACTATGTAAATTTACATTATACGTCCTTTAATGTATTGCAGTTCCTTTAAAAGGAATTGCAGTTATTAAAACCCAGTTCAGTTTTTTGAAAAGAGCTAAAAAAACTAATAACATTTTGAAATGTACCAAACCGAACTCTTAGCAATGCGAGGAAAATATCTTCAAATGACTCATTTGATGATCACTTCTGATAGCTATATTTCTGGACGCTGCCAACTTCGTAGGCCAACCCCGCTAAATGTACTTACATTATGGTAGCGCCTCGGTGGTCTAGTTGATAGCGTACTGGGCTTTCACCCCGAGGATCCGGATTCGATTCCCGGCCAGGGCTTGGCATTTTCACACGCTATAAATCATCTCATCGTCTGTATTAGCCCAAGTGTGCACAATAGTCGGACGTTAAACACAAAAAAATAACGTTTTTTGCATCTATGCAACCAAGAACCAACACTAGAAACATAACTTCGAAATGAATATGTTATAGTGTACTAAGCAGCCTCTGTTCACAACAGCGTTGACACTGATGCTTGACATTGCTGTATGTAAATTGCATAACTAACGCCTTATTTTAATTTACGTGGTATGTGAGTGTTTCCCAGTAATTGTGTGTTTATTGTCAGCCTAACCTCTTTGACGGTTATGCTATTTTATACCATATTTAGAAGAGGATATTAATTTGTCTGTCAGTCGGTCTGTATTAGGGGTGGGCGTTTCTGCTATTTTTACAAAACGTCAACAAACTGTTGAGGAAAAAAGCTGCTTTATAAAACAGTCAGGAAAAAACAGGTTTAGAAAACTGAAAATTGAAGTTGTATTAGCAGCTAAAATATAAAGCACATACGTTCAGTTTTCTAAGACTACTTTTTCATTCCCATTACCACCATGTCCTTAACTGTTTTTGGGTGTAAAGCATTTAGAAAAAAATAATCCTTATAAGTGTAGTAATAATTAAATTACATTCTCAAAACGTAATACATATGTATGCCATTTTATATTTACAAAATGCAATGAATTTCTAATAGAAACATTCTTTTTTTTTACTTAAAAATTAAATAGTCCTTTGCATATTTACCGAAATGCAAACAATTTAGAATATTTTTAGTTGATTAAAAAATATTGATGATTGATAATAAATATAAAAAATACGTTTAAATAAAATTAGGTTATGTATTTACAAAATGTGAGATGTTGCTGTCATATTTTTATTTGGGAGAAAGTAGGTTTTCACTTTTCAACACTGAAAAAAGTAACCTTAATAAGTACAATATAGTAATAAGAACATAGGCCAAATGTGTTTAAATAAAATTAGCTCTATATAGTTACAAAATTATAGATTATTAACATTAGGTTATTAACATTAGCATTAGCAAAAAAATAAATTTTCCATTTTTCAACACAGAAAAAATTATAAACTTCATTGTAATAACATATTTAATAAAACAAATGTTTTTAAAGAAAATTTTAGAAAAAGTACTAAAATAACCTAAAATTATTCAAGATATATACAAGAGTAGATATTGTGAATTTTAAAAAGTCCACACATCCAATAAATAATTAAACGCTATGCACTTAATTCTAAAAGCATAAAAAAAGTAAAAGAAAACTTTCAAAATTGTCCACTAAATATTTTTAAGTTTCTAAACACAAAGTAAACTACGGAGAAAAACTAATATAACACACAATTATGGCTGATTTTACAGTTTAAAAAATGTTTGAACAACAAATTTTACATTTAAAACTTTCAAACAACTCGCAACAAAATAGAGATAAACTTTGACAACGCCCAAACTGTTCTTACTTCACTACAAGCAACAAGCAACAAGAAACTTTGAAATGAAGGGAAAAAGCATAAAAGCAGGTTGAAAAAGCAGTTAGCAGGAAAACAGCAGGAAAAAGTTTCAGCGCTTGCGGAAACGTTCGAATAAAACGTGGGTGGTGGGGAAGTCTCAACAGCTGTTCCTTGTTTAACAAATCACGAACTAGTCCAAATCAAACTGCTTGTTTCCGTTTGGAAAAGCAGTTTGTTTGTCGTATATAGAAAAGCAGTTTTTTTTAACAGTTTGGTGTTTTCTGACCCACCACTAGTGTGTACGTCGATTCTTCGTCAGCATGAGGCTGTGCCTGCAATGTCACGTGATACCGCCTGCAATGCATTGCTTCATTGTGTCCGACGGTACGTCATATGGCTTGCTGATATTGCACGATTATCATTTAACAAACAATTAATTTTATTACACAATGTGTATGTCTATTAATTATAATTTTATGCCATACAATATTGGTAGAAATACAGTTACTTTCCGACATCACGTTCTACCACAACACGTCAAAAACTGACAGCTACGTACAGTGTCAAACTATTACTGCAGCTTAAAAATAAATTTAAATAATTCGTTCTTCCTTCCATAACTAACTATCACATTTCTTTCATTTGTTCCTTACTCTTCCATTTTCGCTGTTATCAGTCGTTGGAACAAAATTTTGTTTTATATATTGTTAGCTTAGTAACGTATTTACCAATTTTAATTTTCAATATAGGTTTTTTAAAAAAAATTATTTGTCTTATATATTTAATTAAATATATTATTTATACTGGAAATAAGAAAATGAACCTTGAACGACGTCAAATTTATTTCCTTGTTTTCAATAGAATAAAATAAATTTAAATGTTTTTTACGTAGGCTAACTTTAATAACAATGGTAAAATCAGAGTTTTAAAAAACATTAAAAACAAAAAAGGTGGGTGGTGGTAAGTCCACCTGCAATGCATTGCAGGCGGTATCACGTGACATTGCAGGCGGTATCACGTGACATTGCAGGCGGTATCACGTGACATTGCAGGCGGTATCACGTGACATTGCAGGCACAGCCTCATGCTGACGAACAATCGACGTACTAATGTTACATACTAGTGGTGGGTCAGAAAACACCAAACTGTTAAAAAAAACTGCTTTTCTATATACGACAAACAAACTGCTTTTTCAAACGGAAGCAATTTGATTTGTTAAACAAGGAACAGCTGTTGAGACTTCCCCACCACCCACGTAAGTCCTTTTTTTTCCCAGGTAAGTCCACCTTACCTTTTAAGACCGTAATGGCCGCTCTTTTGAAACTTTTGAACGAACTTTATTTATTTGTTAACTGACTTATTTACGTTATTAACAAAAATCGATATTTTTTGTCGTTTGAATCGAATTGAATCAAAATTTCGAACGTGAGTTGCCAACATACACATATAAATTCTAACGGCTCTGGTGATCAGGAAGCTCAATACAAAGCCTCGGGTCTGGGTCTTACCATAATGGCCGCTAATAAAAGTTACGGTGCTCAATAACCGACTCAGAATGTTTAAAAAAAATATTGTGTGATAATAAATATGGCTGCTTGTCGCTAATTTCTTATGAATAATTTGGCCAAACAAACATGATTCAGAGTGATGTATCTTTACCCGTAATTCAGTCTTATTTGTTATTTATTATGTTACTGTATTATCCGGGAGAAATAGAAGTCCGGGCGTTTATTAGGTTGGCCGCATGCTAGCGAGGAATGGTGAATGACATTAGCTTTTTATTTAAAGTTGGCCGGATTCCTCCCGAGCAAGTCGTGTTGTTCTGTATACTTGTTCCGAGTGTTGGTAGGCTGCGTATAGTTGTCCTGTAGTGAGTGGTCCTCCTCGATGTTCTGCCGACATTTATTTAAACTCGAAATTATGGCTGCAACCGTAATTTCTCAGAATGCCATTGTTAAAACTAGAGAAAGAACGAACCAATCAGAATGAAGCTATTATAAGGGAAATGCGAGGTGATACGCCGGCAGTAATGCCTGAGTAGAAATTTATTAATCTACCATAGTATAGACCCGAGATAAGCGTGCACTGCGACCGACCGGAAGTGGTTGACGGGAGTGAATTAAGTTTCGCAGGCTTAGACTGTTTCAAAGCCGGGAGGGAAGTACAGGGATTTTTAGCGTTGTTGTTTAGGTGTTAGCAAGCGGAACTAGGTTAGTATAGACCCGAGATAAGCATGCACTGTGACCGACCGGAAGTGGTTGACGGGAGTGAATTAAGTTTCGCAGGCTTAGACTGTTTCAAAGCCGGGAGGGAAGTACAGGGATTTTTAGCGTTGTTGTTTAGGCGTTAGCAAGCGGAACTAGGTTAGTATAGACCCGAGATAAGCATGCACTGTGACCGACCGGAAGTGGTTGACGGGAGTGAATTAAGTTTCGCAGGCTTAGACTGTTTCAAAGCCGGGAGGAAAGTACAGGGATTTTTAGCGTTGTTGTTTAGGTGTTAGCAAGCGGAACTAGGTTAGTATAGACCCGAGATAAGCATGCACTGTGACCGACCGGAAGTGGTTGACGGGAGTGAATTAAGTTTCGCAGGCTTAGACTGTTTCAAAGCCGGGAGGGAAGTACAGGTATTTTTAGCGTTGTTGTTTAGGTGTTAGCAAGCGGAACTAGGTTAGTATAGACCCGAGATAAGCATGCACTGTGACCGACCGGAAGTGGTTGACGGGAGTGAATTAAGTTTCGCAGGCTTAGACTGTTTCAAAGCCGGGAGGGAAGTACAGGGATTTTTAGCGTTGTTGTATAACTCAGTTCCTACGTTGTTTAGGCGATGACATGTAAATAGATTTTATTGCAATGGAAACGTTACTGAACTAAAAGAGTTCTTGTTGTAACTTATTACCGTGGAAGTGGCTGCTGCTTGGTAACGGTGACATCCGGTTATATCAGGTTTCATTTGTAAATATTTTAATAAGGTACAATGTTAGAATTCACTTATAATTTTATAGGTTATAATTTTAAATACGAAAACAGAACAGATTGTATTAAGTAACCTAAATATGACGAATGTTATAAAGAACTAATAACTTCTTGTTGTACATTGTTGCATATTATTCGTTTCTTTCTCCCATTAACTGTGAAAAGTAGCTGTGAAAGGTAACTGTGAACGGGATCACTTGTATATCCGATTACGTTATTTAACGCCGATCCATAATTTACAATCCTTGTTACGTTGGAACTGAAATACTTGTAAAACAGTGTTGAATACAATATCCACCTTCTCGTTGCTCTTTGTGAGACGCAAGCATCGGGCTTCCTAAAAGTTACTGGCGGAGTTTCGCCACAGACTGATGTGGTTTTTCGATCTCCAACTAACATGTAATAGCACTTTGCTAAACTGAAGGGAGTGGTTAGTTGAAACCACCTGCGGGCGGTTGCAACTTTTACAGTACGTCTGGGACCGTTAGGGAGCGAGTTGGGAGTTGGAGAAGTACAGTTACTTGTCAATTAGAATTAGTCGATTTTAGATTTATCAATAATTTAAAACAGGAACATAACACTGTCAAACAATTAATTAACCTAGGCCTAAAAAATACTTGATTTCGAAAAGCTTAGGAAGTAAATTCTGGTCGTCTACGGTTTTTTCGTTCTTCTACTAAATTGTGAAGCCGTAAATTTTGTTTAATTAATGTTACATTACTCGACTTGAGTTATAACCGAAATTTTAACAAAATCTGATTAATCGATTATGATGTGTTTGACAGATTTTCCGAATCTTTTGTTTGTTGTTTAATAATCAGAATGTTTGTGTAATTGAATGTATAAGAAACATTGTTATTTTTATAATGATAATCGTGAAGCAACAAGTAGTCCTATACAGACAAGATTAAAGATTTCAAGTCTGTTTAGTTTTTATTAACAGCCTAATCTTGACGGTTTTATTAGCATGTCCCTACCGGTCAGTAGGAAGCTACAAATGGTAAAACTAAAATTTCTGAATAATTTCTCAAAATCGGTTAGTCGTATTTCGCTAAAATTTTGATAATTTGAAATAAAATAAATTTACGGTCCAATGGTAAATCTAAACGAGTGTGATAAAACTTATTTCAGAAATTTGTCGAAATTCTTCAGTTGTTTTTCGGCAGCTCCTGAATCGGATTGAGATGTTTTCTTTCAGTTGATAAGCTTAATTCGATCAAAAATTAGAGCCGATTTTCGATAAAATCATAGTTTTAAGTATTTTTACCAAAAACGTTTTGGAAAAATTCAAAACGGTCTCGATAAACCGTCAAACTGTAAATATGCTAAAATTTATCGTATCAATACTTGAATTTAGTCTTCGGATATGTGCACACTTCAGTAAAACCAATTTTTACTCAGGGAACCTAAAACATATAAATCCATCAAATTATGTTTTAACAATCACCTTACTTTTCGTATACTTCTTGAAATTTGTTATTTTTGTAGCCGTATTACTGGACAGTGGGAATAACCTAATCTGTTATTTTTGTAGCCCTATTACTGGACAGTGGGAATAACCTAATCTGTTATTTTTGTAGCCGTATTACTGGACAGTGGGAATAACCTAATCTGTAAGCACGACTTATAACAATCTCCTGAATTCAATAAATCCTGTAACAATAAGAACATTTCTGTTTCCGGTGGATAAAAAAAATCCGTTGAGAGGATTTCCTTAAGTCGCGAGTGTTAGCCAAGCTTTGCGATACAGCGCAATAAATCTTGACAATTCTCGCGATTCCTGCTTACAAGTAAGCTACACACCAAAAATATTTTAAGAACAATTTCAACCCATGCCAGCGTCGTAGATCAATACCGCAATTCATAGTTGCAAACTGATGCAGCAATAAAGAAATAATTTTAAATTAACATAATAATTTAATTTTTTTTTTAACGTCCGACTATTGTGCACACTTGGGCTAATGCATACGATGGGATGATTTATAGCGTATGAAAATGCTACGCTATAAATCGAACCCGGGTCCTCGGGGTGAAAGCCCAGTACGCTATCAACTAGGCCACCATCACTATCACTAGGCCGCTATCACTAGGTCTGTTATAAAACAGCTGTTTATTAATGAAAAGGCAAATGATAGGCGTCATCGTTCTTGCATCCAAGTTTAAGACCTGTAGCCGCTTTCCCGTTCTTGTATCCAAGTTTAAGACCTGTAGCCGCTTTCCCGTTCTTGTATCCAAGTTTAAGACCTGTAGCCGCTTTCCCGTTCTTGTATCCAAGTTTAAGACCTGTAGCTTTCCCGCAAGTTTAAGACCTGTAGCCGCTTTCCCGTTCTTGTATCCAAGTTTAAGACCTGTAGCCGCTTTCCCGTTCTTGCATCCAAGTTTAAGACCTGTAGCCGCTTTCCCGTTCTTGTATCCAAGTTTAAGACCTGTAGCCGCTTTCCCGTTCTTGTATCCAAGTTTAAGACCTGTAACTGCTTTCCCGTTCTTGTATCCAAGTTTAAGACAAGTTTAAGTAGCCGCTTTCCGTTCTTGTATCCAAGTTTAAGACCTGTAGCCGCTTTCCGTTCTTGTATCCAAGTTTAAGACCTGTAGCCGCTTTCCCGTTCTTGTATCCAAGTTTAAGACCTGTAGCCGCTTTCCCGTTCTTGTATCCAAGTTTAAGACCTGTAACAAGTTTAAGACCTGTAGCCGCTTTCCGTTCTTGTTCTTGTATCCAAGTTTAAGACCTGTAAGCCGCTTTCCCGTTCTTGTATCCAAGTTTAAGACCTGTAGCCGCTTTTTCCCGTTCTTGTATCCAAGTTTAAGACCTGTACGTTCTTGTATCCAAGTTTAAGACCTGTAGCCGCTTTCCCGTTCTTGTATCCAAGTTTAAGACCTGTAGCCGCTTTCCCGTTCTTGTATCCAAGACCTTAAGACCTGTAGCCGCTTTCCCGTTCTTGTATCCAAGTTTAAGACCTGTAGCCGCTTTCCCGTTCTTGTATCCAAGTTTAAGACCTGTAGCCGCTTTCCCGTTCTTGTATCCAAGTTTAAGACCTGTAGCCGCTTTCCCGTTCTTGTATCCAAGTTTAAGACCTGTAGCCGCTTTCCCGTTTTGAGGAGATCTTCCCAATTATCGCTGTTATTATTATTATATAACAATTATTATAAAATTATTATATTATACAGTCACACTAAATAATATTTTTTAACAAATACTTACTTTTTTAATTGATTAAAATCATAATCAGTATTAAAAGCTGCAAAAACTATGATTTTCAATGGCTTAAGATGGTGAAATCACATTTTTTAAAAAGTTATTTTTACTATGTTTTGCTTTTTTGAGTTAAAGAATGTCCCCCATTGTGAGACAGTTGATCGGATTTTGCTAATAACTATCCAAAACTATGAGTTTATACAATCAATGTTGTTGATAAGTTTTCACCATATCGGAAAAAAATTACTAATGCCAGAGTTCAATTTATATACATATATGTATAAAATATTTTAAAAATGTTTACGCCTTCTCAAAATGTATTTTATACGAGATGTGTTCAGAAAGTAATGAAGATTTTAAATTTTGAACAAAATATTTACTTTTTCTTCTACATTGATGTTGTCGCCTTCAAAATAGTCCCCATTGGAGATTATGCACTTGTGCCAGCGCTTGTTCTAATCCTCGAAACACTTCTCAAACTCGATCTTTGAGATAGCCTTTAGTTCTTTCAGCGATGCGCTTTTAATGCCATCTACGGCTGTAAAACGACGACCCCTTAAGATTATCTTTATTTTTGGAAATAGGAAAAAGTCACACGGAACCAAGTCTGGCGAATATGGAGGCTGGGGAATCGTTACAGTACTGTTTTTGGCCAAAAATTCACGTCAAGCAATGAAGTGTGAGCTGGTGCATTATCGTGGTGCAAAAGCCATGAATTGTTTTTCCACAGATCCGTGCGTTTTTTTCGGATTTCTTCACGCAAACGGCGTTGAACTTGTAGACCGTTTCACCTGGTGGCAGGAATTCATGATGCACTATGCCATTGATATCGAAGAACACAGTGAGCATAACCTTCACGTTCGACCGCACTTGTCGAGCCTTTTTCGGTCTTGGCGAGCCAGAATGCCTCCACTGGGATGATTGAGCCTTAGTTTCGACGTCATATCCGTAAACCCATGTTTCGTCATATATTATAATACGTTTCAGTAATTCTGCATCGTCGTTGATTTCATTTAGTGACTCCTGAGCAACTTCCATTCGCCACTGTTTTTGTTCAAAATTTAACAATTTTGGAAAGAATTTTGCTGCCACGCGTTTCATACACAAAACATTGGAAACAATGTCATAACATGATCCAATCGATATGCCAACATCATCAGCAACCTCTCTAATTGTGATTCGGCGATTGCTCATAACCATTTCTTTCACTTTTTCCACGTTTTCATCGGTTGTTGATTTGCTCTGGTGTCCATCTTCAACGTCTTCACGGCCTTCTTGGAAACTCTTACAACACTCGTAAACTCTTGCTTTACTCATAGCAGACTCACCATAGGCCTTTGTTAATATTTCACACACTTTGTTACACTTTATTCCATTTTTTACGCAAAATTTGATACAAATTTTTGATCCATTTTTTTTAACCAACGAAAATCGCCGAGCTCATAAAAACACGTCTAACCTTAGTGGCTGTCACAGACGAAGTCAACAATGAAAACAGCTGAAAGTTTTATCATATTTCAAGGACATGTACACCAACATAATAAAAAAAATTAAAAAATTAACGTTACTTTCTGAACACACCTCGTACATCAAGATATGCGTTCTGGTCATTAAGGTCCATATCTGGGTCTTTTTTGTCTTACCATGACGACTATAATAGCTTATTTTGAAATTTAAATTTGCTATTAATATTTGGAAACAATTCTCCATAATTTCTAAACATAAATGTACGAAATTAATTTTTGATTCGGGTTTATTGAATAGACCCGGAAGTGTAGAATATCTAGCGTGTTTACCTTTTTCATAATTAACTATGCAAATTTTAATTGTGTGTATTTATCCAACCATTCTATACAAATTTCACTAGCATTATAATTAATGTCAAATTCACATTTGTTGATATAATTAACATCGGCTTTTAATGAGGGCGCACAAATACACTTGCTGACTACTTTGTATTCAAAATGGCGACTGTTGCAGAGTTTGTTTTGTTGAGCGCTAACGAACGCAAATATTTAAGCGTGTGAGTATTAAAAATGTTGGGCCTCCGGGTTGGTCAATATACAGACGTATATGTTTACATAGCACACTTGTAATTTCGTTTCCCTTTAATTGCGAATGTTCAAATGCTAAGCATTTTAAAATGTAATACCAGACAACAACTAGGCCCGTTTTGCATTTCATCTCGACTTGCTCCAACTGCAAGAGTAGTTCGGACAAAACCGTGAAAATAATACATCTAAAAAACTAAAAAACTATTGTTGCCTATAGCCTATATATATATATATATATATATATATATATATATATATATATATATATATATAGTGTTTAACGTCCGACTATTGTGCACACTTGGGCTAATGCACACGATGGGATGCTTTATAGCGTATGAAAATGCCAAGCCCTTGCCGGGAATCGAACCCGTGTCCTCGGGGTGAAAGCTATCAACTAGGCCACAGAGGCGGCTTTTATTTCCTATAATCAGCTGTTTGAAAACATTTCAAAAGAGAATAAAAAAAGAATTTATGACACAATTGTAAAAAGTATTATAACATATGGTAGTGAGGTATGGCCAATTACGAGGAGAACAGAAAGAATGCTGTTGGCTACTGAGATGGACTTTTGGAGAAGAGCAGCAGGAAGATCAAGAAAAGAGAGAGTGAGAAATGAAAGTATACGGAGGATAATGGACGTAAAGCATACAATTGTAGAGGACATAAGAACAAAACAACTGGTTTGGTACGGGCATGTACAAAGAATGCCGGATGAGCGAATTCCCAAAAAAATCATGCAATGGCGAACACCAGGAAGAAGAAAACGAGGAAGGCCGAGACTGAGCTGGAGAGATGGAGTCGAAAAGGAAATTAAAAAAAGGGATCTAACAGAAGACCTGTGGTGGGACCACGATCGGTGGAGGTTGGAGATCGGAAGACGGCGTAGAACGTTGTAGACCGAATTATAGATAGAGAATCAGCTGTTTGGTGACACGTGTAAGGCTATTTGTTTACAAATGTTTTTCCATTAACAGCTAAAACTGCAATGGATTTCGTTTTTCTGTCGAATTAGCCAGCGTGCTCGTGTCTGTTTTCTTCGGACTACAGCAAACAAACAAACAAAATTTTAATAATAATTTGAACAAACTCCGAATTGATTCAGACTATAGAACGAGATGTCTGCATGTCTAAATGTTTAAATAAATAATTCTTTTTAGAAATAGCTATTTAATCTCTAAATTAAGTACAGCTGTCACGTAACGGAAAAAATATGATTTTCGTAAAATTGTCTGAAACAATTTTGATGGAAATAATGGACCGCTCTGGAGAACCCATATAAGAAGCCTGTGATAGCTTTGTCACTAAAAATTCCCTTTTTGAATGTAACGAGAAAATTTCTTAAAATCTGTCAAACATATTTTTATTTATCAGTTACGGAGTACAAAAATTAGCAAAACGAAAATAAAGCCCGACCGCCGTCAGTTTATTTTAATTCTTGATGATTTTTTTTAACTGTAACATTTTTACTTCAAATTTGTATACACTGATTTGATTAATGATTACAGATATATGATAAAAAAATGTGTTAATCTGTTGAGCTAATTTTGAGAAATCGTGTTTGAGTTTACAATAGCTATTTTTATATTTACTAGAAAGCGCTGATTGTTTATTTCTACATCTGTTTATATTTTAGAAAATAATATGTACGTATTAATAATCGAATTGACCTATTTTGATGAAACATTCAAATTTTCACTATCAGGTTTCCTTTGATACTACAGAACTGAATTTCTGCAAAATATATTTCAAGTCGTTATACCTATTTCGTTAGTTTTTTAAATAATTTATTTATAAATAACGTTATAATTTATTTTATAATAATTTTTTTGCAGAATAGAGGTTAGAAAAACAAACATTTTTTAAAATTAAAACAACACAGCTGATTTACAATTAATTTGCATGCCAAAACTTTATCGAAATCAGCCAATTTGTTAGTCTACAGTTATGTAAACATACATATAGACGAACGAGTATCCAAGTCAAAACCACTTTTTTTAGACTAAGAAGATCGATATATTTAAAAGATCGATTGTTTCACGCACACATAGTCTACTGGGTACAGAGTGAGAGTGAAACGAGTAAACACAATGTTGTCTCGTTATTTTTTAAAAGCATGGCTGGATTTGATGTCTGCAAAGCTTGCAGTTTGCATTTCCGGTTCGTTAGATCGACAAAATTACGGGCAAAAAAGTTTCCTCTGTGACCCAGTAATGCCATACAGAAATGGCGTCCTACACGGATCGGAAATGCAATCAAAATGCGCATAAATAATTTTACGTCAGTTAAATATATGTTTTCAATACTTTAAGTCACTATGAAAAATGACTATGTTTTGTAGAAATAAAGAAAAATAAAAAGTCAAAAGAATATTTGTGTTTTGTCTTTTTTAACATTAAGATACGAGTATGAAAGATTGTAGTAAAAACAATACAACATTGTAGGTGCAATTTTTTTATATTCTTTTTTATAATTTTTAAGCCCTCAATGGAGCACATTTAGTCAATTTTGATTCTTTTCGGCTTTCAACTTTGGTTCTTTTAAGTTTTTGAAATTCTCCCAATACTTTTTCAGTCTTATAGATCTCTGTAGTCTAACTTCCTCCGAGTAAAAATCAACTCTTTTTTTCCTTCTTTAAATTTTAATCTAGTGTTTTTATCCCTAAGAATTGGTTTTTCTCTTCCTTCTTTCAGACGTTCCTCCGTTATCCCACTCTTTACTTTCATCTTGAGTTGGTAATTTAGGAGTTTCTTCGTCAGTCTTTCTTCTGGTAGCCTTATTAGGTATCCATAAAAAGCCAGTCTCCTCTTTCTAATATTATCTAACAGATGTTCATTATCCTGATAGATGGCTGAACTTGGCAGCAGTCTGTATGTTCCTTCTACCATGCGTTTTTTGTTGATAATGGTTCTCAATATTTTTCTTTCCACTTTTTGAAGCTCCTCTGTTCTGTTTCGGCTTCTTAGATTAAATAAATTTTCCGCGGCATAAGTCACTTCCGGTCTTGTGACCGTATTATAATGTCTGATTTTCGACTTTATGGAAAGCGACTTTTCCTTATACGTTCCCCAAGTTAACTTTAGGGCCTTCTTTAATTTGTTCGTTCTATTTTTTATTGCCAGTTTTTCGTTTATGTTTCCAGTGATATTTTCTCCCAAATAGCAAACTAATATGGTTGTTAGGCCTAACACGGTGAAGCATTAAAAAAACCTTTATTTATTTTTTTAAAAAGAGTACTCCAAACCTAACTGACACGGTTGTTGGGTTAAACGGTGATGCAAGAAAAAAACCTTAATTTTTTTTAAAGAGTACTCCAAAACTTAAATAACACGGTTGTTGGTCCTAACACGGTAATGCATGATCTTTAATGTATATTATGATTGCGGGCAAAGCCGTAACGGGTAACAGCTAATCATATCATATTTCTGAAAGTTTGTTTTTGTTTATTTGTTTGTTATACAATCACACTTTAATTACTGGACCAATTGATATTAAATTTGGTGTGAACACGATTTAGGTACCTTATATAAACACAATACTATTCCAGTTTAATTGTATAATAGTGACTTATTAATAATACTGTATTTTATTAAAATATGACAGGACCCTGTTTTAGAGTATCGAGTAGCAAAAATTTATATGTCTTGGCCGAAAACCATAAATCTTATAATATTGTATATAGAAATATATTAAAATGAAATGACCTATTCTGATTTTGAAAATCGACTATAATTATTGCCTACATTATAATTACAGGCAAAGCCGCAACGGGTTACAGCTAGTAATCTATAGTTCTATAGACCAGTATTATTGTTATTAGAAACAAGGAAAACTTGATTTCATTTCTCATTTAAACTTAGCAAATATAATTCAGTAGTTTTTATAGCCTAAAAGAGTGACTAAATCGAACAAAGCCCAACGTTCCACAGCCTTCTTAAGTAACAATTCTCATTCTCGTAAAAAGTTCTTTACTGACAAAATCTAATAAAAAGTTAGATTATTTTGGGAATATACAATGGGCATCATTGGAATATAGAAGGCTTCATAAAAAGTTTTACGTTTTCCTTAAACCGATGTTTATTTTGTGTAAACGGAACGTTTTATATCTCTTATATGTGTAAATTATATTGCAACTAAGCGGCTTGCCCCTTTGCAGCCTTTAGCAACAAACCCTCGTCTCTAACAACTTATAATGCTAAACTTACACGATATAATTAACAAAACTTGTATTTATTTAAACACAA
>CM040188.1:46551623-46651623 GCA_022606455.1 Callitettix versicolor
CTTCATTCGTTGTGATCTTGCTTCTCTTTCTTCGTCAGAGATTTGGAACGTTCGCTTGGATTTGACTTTGCCTTGGAACCGTTTCTTCTTGTCCTTGGTTTTGTTTTGGCTGTTTTGTCCATGAGCATAGTGTCAGTGATCTGTAGTTCTGTTATGTCTTTCTCTGTTTTTCTAAACCAAAGTGGTTTGGCTCTTTTAATGTGAAAGTAGTCAAATATTTTTTTGGTTAGTCTATTTTTATCCATTCGGAGGATGTGCCCATAAAAATCAATTCTCCTTTTTCTCATTGTGTGTGATAGTGTTTCAGTTTTTTGGTAAAGAGTTTCATTACTGATGTGGAGTAATTGGTTGTTACGGAATTTGAGGCCTAAGATTTTTCGTAATATCTTTCTTTCTTTGATCTCCAGCCTTTCAAGTGGGCCCTGGGTTGTGAGAGATAAGGTTTCAGCTGCATATAAGGCTTCTGGTTTAATTACCGTATGATAATGCCTTATATTTGTATTCCAGGAGAGGGACTTCTTGTTGTATGTGTCCTTGGTAAGTTGGAAGGCTAATTCAACTTTATTTCTCCTAGATTCCGAAGCTTTTTTCTCTAGGGCGTTCCAGCTGATCCATTCCCCAAGATATTTGAATTCTTTCAATACTACCAACATTACTATACGAGGATATTTAATTTTTTTCCAAAAAAACATTTCGATCAATCTTATCAAATCGTGTATCTTTTATCGAATCGTTTTCAGTAAGTCTAATTTGGGTTATAATTCTTTTATTGAAAATAATTTTTATGTTAAAAATGTCATGTTTTGTCATTATCTACGCCATCATCAGCTTTCTAGATCTAAGTGTTCTTTTCTCTACAGATATGTCAAATGATTACTTACATCGTTATGCCAAATTACAAGTTTCTATCTTTAACAAAAGCGGAATGAAAATTAGATTTGTAAAAATCACGTAGAAGAGAGAGCTTAAGGCTCTGTGGTCTGTGTGGCCAAGGCAGATCTGCTGCATCTCTGAACTGCGTACTTCAAGCTTCTTGGTTCGAGAAGCAGTTTCTGCCGCTGAGCTGATCTCGTTGCCGTTACCGTTAATTAGTACCAAAATTCAACAATTTTGGAACTAATTTTGCTGCCACGCATTTCATACACAAAACACTGGAAACAATGTCATGACATTGATCCAATCGATATGCCAACATCATCAGCGACCTCTCTAATTGTGATTCGGCGATTGTTCATAACCATTTCTTTTACTTTTTCCACGTTTTCATCGGTTGTTGATGTGCTGGGGCGCTTCCAGGGCGTTTGTTATCTTCAACGTCTTCACGGCCTTCTTGGAAACGCTTATACCACTCATAAACTCTTGCTTTACTCATAGCAGACTCACCATAGGCCTTTGTTAACATTTCACACACTTTATTCCATTTTTTACGCAAAATTTGATACAAATTGTTTGATCCATTTCTTTTAACAAACGAAAATCGCCGAGCTCATAAAAACACGTCTAACCTTAGTGGCTGTCACAAAGTCAACAATGAAAACAGCTGAAAGTTTTATCATACTTCAAGAGCAGTATACCAACATAATAAAATAAAATTTTTGACAATCGGACTCTCCAAGCCCGCGAAATTTAAAAATTCTCGTTACTTTCTGAACACACCTCGTATGTTGAAATAAGGCTCAAAAGTTACATTACTTCAAAATTGCATCCATTTTGAAAAACCTTATATTTATAGCGGGCTGCTGCTAATAGTCACAATGCGGATAATTTTGTCAATACAACAATGTCTTTTGTTTGACAATGAACACAATTAATCGTAAGATATCTCAACGTCCGACTTGCTTTGACTTTACAACATCGATTAGTTAATACGAACACCCTGCAGGCATACAAAGACTAATCTACAGCACATAGAAGATGTACCCACTTATCCCTTCCAAATGGAACTATGTTTTGCTACATTTTGTTTAGTGTCTTGTCTCTTTGTGACGGATACAAGAAGCATATTTGTTAGAAGCTTAGGCCTACGTTTATCATAAGCTGTGTTTTATGTTTATTAATGCCATTGATAAATTTGCTAACGTGTTAAATTGATAATATTGATTGCCAGTTAAAGAATAATAACAAACAATAACATCAATTAAATAAACGTTTCGAAAAGAGAAAATCAAACTGTTTTTTTTTTTTTTTTAATAGCTTAAACGATTTTATTAAATAGCAAAATCCAATGATTGAAAACTATTGCTAAGCACGATTGGTAAATCAAACTTTCAGAAACATGTAAGATAAAAAAAAGTTATCATTTAACACCTCCTCACTATAAGAAAAATAAAAAAAGTTTACTTAGGCTACTGTCAAAAAATTGTTCACGATATTTTTCTCGTAAAAAGCAGAAAATGAACATATTCGTCCACAAGCGCTCTGAATCCAAAAAAGTGGATTTTGCTTAGATGTCTGTCTATGTGTATTTGGCTCATCATATCGCTTGATACCAAATTAATGTAACGATTTTTATAAAACTTGCCTTGCACGTGTGGCTTTCTCACTCGTCGTAGGAACAAATCGTTTCAATCTTTCAAAAAATGTTAGTTTTCAAGCTCTTTTTGGTCGAAAATCCTTAAATATCAACAAACATTGCGTTTTCTCTAAATCACTTCTAACGGTTTTGCTAAAATGAATTGCCAAACGATTTTGCTAAAAAAAAGTAGTTTACTATTTACATAATTTCGTTCGGAATTAATTTTTCTACGAGTTTTATTTTAAAAATTGTCATTTGTTTATCGAGAAAATAACAGAGTAGGCTAAATGAAACAGAGTTATTACAGGCTAAATGAAACAGAGATATTGTAGGCTAAATGAAACAGAGTTATTGTAGGCTAAATGAAACAGAGATATTGTAGGATAAATGAAACAGAGTTATTGTAGGCTAAATGAAACAGAGTTATTGTAGGCTAATTGAAACAGAGTTATTGTACTCTAAATGAAACAGAGTTATTGTAGGCTAAATGAAACAGAGTTATTGTAGGCTAAATGAAACAGAGTTATTGTATGCTAAATGAAACAGAGTTATTGTAGGCTAAATGAAACAGAGTTATTGTAGGCTACATGAAACAGAGTTATTGTACGCTAAATGAAACATTTATTGTACGCTAAATGAAACAGAGTTATTGTAGGCTAAATGAAACAGAGTTATTGTGGGCTAAATGAAACAGAGTTATTGTAGGCTAAATGAAACAGAGTTATTCCAGGCTAAATGAAACAGAGTTATTGTAGGTTAAATGAAACAGAGTTATTGTAGGCTAAATAAAACAGAGTTATTGTAGGCTAAATGAAACAGAGTTATTGTAGGCTAAATAAAACAGAGTTATTGTAGGCTACATGAAACAGAGTTATTGTAGGCTAAATGAAACAGAGTTATTGTAGGCTAAATGAAACAGAGTTATTGCAAGCTAAATGAAACAGAGTTATTGTAGGCTAAATGAAACAGAGTTATTGTAGGCTAAATGAAAAAGAGTTGTTGTAGGCTAAATAAAACAGAGTTATTGTAGGCTAAATGAAACAGAGTTATTGTAGGCTAAATGAAACAGAGTTATTGTAGGCTAAATGAAACAGAGTTATTGTGGGCTAAATGAAACAGAGTTATTGTGGGCTAAATGAAACAGAGTTATTGTAGGCTAAATGAAACAGAGTTATTGTAGGCTAAATGAAACAGAGTTATTGTACGCTAAATGAAACATTTATTGTACGCTAAATGAAACAGAGTTATTGCAAGCTAAATGAAACAGAGTTATTGTAGGCTAAATAAAACAGAGTTATTGTACGCTAAATGAAACAGAGTTATTGTAGGCTAAATGAAACAGAGTTATTGTAGGATAAATGAAAAAAAGTTATTTTAGGCTAAATGAAACAGAGTTATTGTACGCTAAATGAAACATTTATTGTACGCTAAATGAAACAGAGTTATTGCAAGCTAAATGAAACAGAGTTATTGTAGGCTAAATGAAACAGAGTTATTGTAGGTTAAATGAAACAGAGTTATTGTAGGCTAAATGAAACAGAGTTATTGTAGGCTAAATGAAACAGAGTTATTGTATGCTAAATGAAACAGAGTTATTGTAGGCTAAATGAAACAGAGTTATTGTAGGCTACATGAAACAGAGTTATTGTAGGCTAAATGAAACAGAGTTATTGTAGGCTAAATGAAACAGAGTTATTGTAGGCTAAATGAAACAGAGTTATTGTAGGCTAAATGAAAAAGAGTTGTTGTAGGCTAAATAAAACAGAGTTATTGTAGGCTAAATGAAACAGAGTTATTGTAGGCTAAATGAAACAGAGTTATTGTAGGCTAAATGAAACAGAGTTTTGTAGGCTAAATGAAACAGAGTTATTGTAGGCTAAATGAAACAGAGTTATTGTAGGCTAAATGAAACAGACTTATTGTAGGCTAAATGAAACAGAGTTATTGCAAGCTAAATGAAACAGTTATTGTAGGCTAAATGAAACAGAGTTATTGTAGGCTAAATGAAACAGAGTTATTGTAGGCTAAATGAAACAGAGTTATTGCAAGCTAAATGAAACAGTTATTGTAGGCTAAATGAAACAGAGTTATTGTAGGCTAAATGAAACAGAGTTATTGTAGGCTAAATGAAACAGAGTTATTGCAGGCTAAATGAAACAGAGTTATTGTGGGCTAAATGAAACAGAGTTATTTTGTGGTAAATGAAACAGAGTTATTGTAGGCTAAATGAAACAGAGTTATTTTAGACTAAATGAAACAGAGTTATTTTAGGCTAAATGAAACAGAGTTATTGTAGGCTAAATGAAACAGACTTATTGTGGGCTAAATGAAACAGAGTTATTGTACGCTAAATGAAACAGAGTTATTGTGGGCTAAATGAAACAGAATTATTGTAGACTAAATGAAACAGAGTTATTTTATGCTAAATGAAACATAGTTATTGTAGGCTAAATGAAACAGAGTTATTGTAGGCTAAATGAAACAGAGTTATTGTAGGATAAATGAAAAAAGTTATTTTAGGCTAAATGAAACAGAGTTATTGTACGCTAAATGAAACAGAGTTATTGTAGGCTAAATGAAACAGAGTTATTGTAGGATAAATGAAAAAAAGTTATTTTAGGCTAAATGAAACAGAGTTATTGTACGCTAAATGAAACATTTATTGTACGCTAAATGAAACAGAGTTATTGCAAGCTAAATGAAACAGAGTTATTGTAGGCTAAATAAAACAGAGTTATTGTAGGCTAAATGATACAGAGTTATTGTAGGCTAAATGAAACAGAGTTATTGTGGGCTAAATGAAACAGAGTTATTGTAGGCTAAATGAAACAGAGTTATTCCAGGCTAAATGAAACAGAGTTATTGTAGGTTAAATGAAACAGAGTTATTGTAGGCTAAATAAAACAGAGTTATTGTAGGCTAAATGAAACAGAGTTATTGTAGGTTAAATGAAACAGAGTTATTGTAGGCTAAATGAAACAGAGTTATTGTAGGCTAAATGAAACAGAGTTATTGTATGCTAAATGAAACAGAGTTATTGTAGGCTAAATGAAACAGAGTTATTGTAGGCTACATGAAACAGAGTTATTGTAGGCTAAATGAAACAGAGTTATTGTAGGCTAAATGAAACAGAGTTATTGTAGGCTAAATGAAACAGACTTATTGTAGGCTAAATGAAACAGAGTTATTGCAAGCTAAATGAAACAGTTATTGTAGGCTAAATGAAACAGAGTTATTGTAGGCTAAATGAAACAGAGTTATTGTAGGCTAAATGAAACAGAGTTATTGCAAGCTAAATGAAACAGTTATTGTAGGCTAAATGAAACAGAGTTATTGTAGGCTAAATGAAACAGAGTTATTGTAGGCTAAATGAAACAGAGTTATTGCAGGCTAAATGAAACAGAGTTATTGTGGGCTAAATGAAACAGAGTTATTTTGTGGTAAATGAAACAGAGTTATTGTAGGTTAAATGAAACAGAGTTATTGTGGGCTAAATGAAACAGAATTATTGTAGACTAAATGAAACAGAGTTATTTTAGGCTAAATGAAACATAGTTATTGTAGGCTAAATGAAACAGAGTTATTGTAGGCTAAATGAAACAGAGTTATTGTAGGATAAATGAAAAAAGTTATTTTAGGCTAAATGAAACAGAGTTATTGTACGCTAAATGAAACAGAGTTATTGTAGGCTAAATGAAACAGAGTTATTGTACGCTAAATGAAACAGAGTTATTGTAGGCTAAATGAAACAGAGTTATTGTGGGCTAAATGAAACAGAGTTATTGTAAGCTAAATGAAAAAAATTGTTTTGGCTCTGATTTTTGCGTTTTACACAGGTTTTCTCAAGCACTACTTTACTTAGAACTCTTGGACTAGTTTTATTCAATTTTTCAGGTCCAAAATCATCAGAAACCATCAGGTGCTTAGAATTTCAGTGTGGCTTAATTTCCTTCATTTTCTAGGATCATGGCAAAATTTTTCGCCAGCTGGAACTCGCTAACCAAGCGTTTCCGGGGTCCCATGCTTATATAAACTTTTGTTACCATTTTCACTGGCCCTGCAATTCTTTCCGTTTCTTCCTGAAACACCCTGTCCTGTATTTGTGTGTGTGCGTGCGCGCGCGAGTGTGTGTATATATATTTACACAGTATATAATTTCTTACACAGTATACAAATGTATATTTAGGATCTACTTCTTTAAAATAAATATTCGCGCGCGCGCGCGCACGCACGCACACACACACACACACACACACACACACACACACACACACACACACACAAACACACACACACACATTTTAACTGCCTCTCATCTAGACATCAGGATCTACCCTTATTTCAAGACAAGAGGTCTTGTTCTTACTAGAGCGGCTGTTCCAATAGCTTATATTCTAATGGAAATTCGTGAAAAAGTTTAATTTTTCTTGTGGAACAATATCCCGTTTTTATTGCTCTAGTACAAAAACTAGATTTTAAAAACTAGTTTTTAAGCACAATTTCAAGATAAAATCGCATAACTAGTTATTCTTATAATAAATACCAATCCAGCCGTTACACTCGTGTATTGTTTGTCTTTGAACAAAATGTAAAAGAATAAATTTATAACTAATTTAAAATTATTCATTTTTTTTAAAAGATGAAACTCTCAAAACCTCTACATAGCCTGCCTGCAACACGATTTTTGAAATATCAGAATCCTTTTTTGTTCGTAAAGAGTATTGTATATTCAAACAAAGAATTTCTGGCGTCCTACCTCCGTATATAACTTCTCACAACCTCATAAAAAGTTGCTTACCGAAAAATGTAATAAAAAAGTTTAGATTATTTCGAGATTATGCAATGGACATCTTTGAATATAGATTGCTTCATAAAAAGTTTACGACTCCATTCAACTACTAAACCAAATACCATACCTAAAGACTGACATAGAAATATTAGGTCTACTTTGTGTTAGTTGAACAGTCTTGTTTGTATTGGTATTAAGTATTATAATAAAGTCAACAAGTTGGGTGACAATTCTTACAGTATTACTATACAACAAGTTGGGTGTCAGTTTCTGTAGGAAAACAGTTAATTACTTATTACGGAAATTGTCAATATTTACTGAAAAGTATGGAAATATTTGAAGGTTTTCTTCTTCTTTTCGTTTCACCCTCTTTGGGGTACGCTGAATTAATCATTTCTTGCGCGCTGAACTTTTCTTTGTTCCCATTCTTTCTGATCTTCTTTTCCTCTCCTCTTCTGAAATGATAGGTTTAGGTTTTATCTTGGAATCTTATTCTTTCGTTCTTGTTACTTATCTTAGCAGTTTGGTCAAGCAGTGAATTTTCTGTAATTTTTAATTCTATTAGGTCTTTTTCAATTTCTTTAAACCAGTTCGGTTTTGTTTTACGATTATGGAAAAAATCAAACACTTGTTTCGTTAATCTATTGGAGTTCATTCTAAGAAGATGGCCGTAAAAATTTATTCTCCTTTTTCTCATAGTATCTGACAGTTTTTCAATTTTCTTGTAGAGAGCTTCATTTCTTATATATACTACCTATATACTTATATATACTATCCTGAAATTTTTGAAGGTTTTATTAATTAAGTATTCAATATCCTATAAACAATTCTTTTAATTACGAACTGGGTCTCAAATTAAGTAATGGTACGCAATGCAAAAAATTATTGCATAAATTATCTGTGGGTAGTTCTTTGATACTGCAAATAGGAACTAAGAGTGTTTTAATATTGTTCAATTTAACTTATTACAAAAAAAAGTTACAATGTTTAATTACCATGATTGTTACTGAGAGTCTTTAATGATGCGAAGTTAGATGCATAGTAAACATGATGGTCCGGATGGCCACAGTTCTAGAGTGAAGTATTGTTGCGATGAGTCGACTTTCAAGATAAATCGTTACACTTTACAACGATTACAATCCACTTATTCAGTATTCTTACTGAATCAACTTATTGACTAAATAAAAAATTGTAGAAATTTACACTAGCAACTTTTGCACGCAGTACCACTGAATTCGATAAACACTGTGTAAATTGAACACAAAGCACTCTAATCAATTTTATTTGATTAATTAAAATAAAAGCAATGATAAAAAGACTTTACTGTAATGATAGACTCAATGTAATACTTTAATAATTAAAAAACACAAACGTTGCATTGTTGTGTTATTAAATTTGTCAATTGATTATTGAACGTTTGACTTATTTGTGATAAAGTAGTAGAGTTATTGCTTCTAAAGTACTTATTACGAGGTGTGGCTATTAAATAACGAGACTGACGTTGTAACAAATTTTATTTTTATTTTATACATAATTACTTATTATCACCTTCAATATACACCCCTTCTCTATCCCTACAACGTTCCATGCGAATTTTCCATTGTGGGAAACAGTGCTGGAAGTCATCTTCTGTCAACTCCTTCAGGACTCTTGCCGCTTTCACTTTTACAGCTTCCACGGACTCAAATCTCGTCCATTTTAATGCAGATTTCACCAGAAGTCACGTGGTCTGGTGAGTAAGGTGGATGTTCTAACACTGGGATGCTGTACTTGGCCAGGAACCTCTTGACAGATAACGCGGAATCAGCTGGCGCATTGTTTTGGTGGAAAACCCATGATTTGTCCTTCCACATTTCGGGTAGTTTTTCCCTTACTTTTTCACGTAGTTTACCAAATACCTCAAGGTAGTAATATTGATTAAATGTTTGTCCTTCAGGAACCCAGTGAAGGTACACAATTCCATGAATGTCGAAAAAAACAATCATCATTGCTTTAAATTTTGACTTGCTGATTCTTGATTTTTTGGCTCTCGGTGAAGTTGGGGTCTTTCAATGCATGGATTGGCGCTTTGTTTCCGGATAATACATAAAAAACCACGATTCATCACATGTTAATATTCTTTCCAATAAATTCGGGTCATTTTCAATGGCATCCAAAGTGTCAGTACAAAAATTTTTGCGAGCTGCTTGTTGTTCAAACGTGAGAATTTTTAAAAAAATTAATTGTGAAGCTACATAGGTCAAATGATTAGGATTATGACCTATTCTTCCCGTCAGTGGTCTATCAACTCACCTCATAAAGGCTACCGCGGTTTCGAAACTCTATAGTTTCATCTTCAGGCCGTTATACAAAATGTTAAATCCCTCTGTCGAGGTTGTCACAAAGTCAAACAAAACATTAAAACATACATCACAAACACTGAGCACAATTACACGTTTAAAATATTCATCATGAAATTCGGCTTGGCCAAGCTACACACGCGACTCGTACGTCGTTACATTCCGGACTGCGGAGTCTCCATCATTAGTAGCCCACCCGTCGTTGTTATCAGTTACGGTGCGTCTGTTGGTGTTGTTACTTACTCAAATCACTTATCCTTAGAGCCATGTCATATATTAAATTTGATTTAAATGAAAGTTTTTCATTGAGGATGTTCTTGGGGTCTGATTTTTTGCTCTTGTAAATCTCAAACTCTTCAATCACATCCATATAACCACCCCTATGACACAAATGCAATATTTCCATGTTGGTATGGATGTCGTCGAATTTATGGTTTTTGTCCATAAGATGTTCTGCGAAAGCCGAGTTTGTCGATAATGCACTTCTGGGTATGTGCTCTTTAAATATTTTCTTAAAAGAGCGAGATGTCTGACCGATATAGAAGCTTAGGCAATCACTATATTTCATTTTGTATATGCCAGTTTTTCCAAAGTTATCTGCACTTGTATTTACAACTGGCTTCTTTAATAATGTTGATAACTTATTACTTGTTCTGAAAGAGACATTTATATTTTCTTTGGCTAATTCTTTTTTTAGTGTGTGGCTTAAAGTTGAACCATATTCCGTGGAGGTGTATGTTTTTTTATCAGGAACGATTTTTTTATGCATTGGTTAACTGTTAAAAAAATGGTAAGAATTCTCTATTGCGGACCTTGTTTTAGTCTTTATATCAACTCTCTTCCACAGTACCTAAATTCTCTTAACCAATAACGGAAAGCATTGGGAATATGTCTAAGCCAAAAATATTGAAAAATTTCTTTAAATTTAAACTTATTTAGTCTTTAAGTTCCTGCAAACAATTGTTTTATTTTGTGTTTTACTTATGAGCCTTTTAGCACATTTTTGGAGTCCTAACCTACTTACAATAAAATAAAACCTATATTTTTTTTTCTTTAAATAACAACATCCTGCAGTTAATTTATTTTGGAGTTTGTCTCTTCTTATTCCTTTTTAACTGCCAAATTCTATCCAATTTTTAAAGCTCAACTGTTAGTTACATACTATTTACGTAACTAACACACGCACACACGCACACACACACACACACACACACACACACACACACACACACACACACACACACACACACACACACACACACACACACACACACACACACACACACACACACACACACACACACACACACACACACACACACACACACACACACACACACACACACACACACACACACACACACACACACACACACACACACACATATATATATATATATATATAAGAGGATAATAAATAAATATTTTCTGTAACCCATGTTTGTTCATCAAGAAATTTGTTATGTCAATCCTTTCATGAGGTGTTTCGGGACCGTAATCACTTTTCAGGATTCCCTTAGCTTCCCTCAAGTAGAGATTATTTTACATAATTGAAACAGACTAAACCCACAATCTACTGTATCAAATCCAGTTTATTTCTTTCAATTATTTTATTTTACTATTTATACTATATGATTGAAATTCAATCTATGCTATTCGTTTTCACTGATTTAAACAAACTGTACGTTGAGTCATTTGTAATTACTACTGTTTTCTTGATATCAGTTCTGTTATACTAAACATACTAAAATACTGTTATTCTGCATATAGTATTATCAAATATTATAGTATAATATATACAGTAATATCAGTATTATATTATATATTATATTCAAGAATATACTTGAATTTTTTATAACAATATTGCAATGCCGTGGGTTTCTGCTCATGTAGATCTGCAGGAGAATGAAGCTGCAGATTACTTGGCGAAGAAAGGAACAAAAATTATTCAAAAATTAGCAGGTGCCCTGATGTATGATGATTAAAAACAACCTCACGGCAGAAATTTATTGATGAGATGAAGGATCAACTGCGTGGTAAAGCTTATGATTCATTTGAACTTTTTTAAAGAAAACTTGACGCTGTAGCAAATTTCCAGCTAGTTACAGTCACAATTGTCTTGCCAAGGATCTCTAGAAAATAAAGATACTAACATCTAACAAGTGCACAATTTGTTCACAGGGTAGGTGTGCTATAGACAAGGATCATCTACTATTCTGCAGGGATGCGGATTGTGAGAAGTAAAAAGGAGGGATTTTTCTGAACTGTATTGGGAGGCAAGATCCAAGATGGTGTGAACCAAAAGAAGCCATTGGAAGAATAAGAAGAAGAAGAGATCTTTTATCAATTATAATTTCTAATGAATAGTGTTATATAACTATTTAAATACAGAAGTAACAAATTTTGCCCCTTTATTTATTTTCTTACTTTAGTTTCAACATATCTGTAATAAGGATTAACCGGTAAAAAATTTAATTTGTTTATAAAGTCTACAACAATCATGTCACCCAAGCTGCTGCAGTGTTGGCAATTGGCAATTTTCAGGTTAACATAACTTAAAAACAAAAATTCCCTAAAGATTTGGTAATAATAATAATACCTTTAGAAACATGATGAAGTGGTAAAAACCAAAACTAAAATTTTGAAAATCACTTAGAGTTGTTGTTTGCTATGGCTAGCCCGGACTCCATTCCATCAGCCTCCTTGCCTTCCAATACAGTCGAGTGAAGCTCTTCTGTCGTCTCGAATCAGCATTCAATCGAGGGCATGTCAGCAGGTGTTCCTTGTTCATATTTGAGTTGGTCTCTTGGCACATAGGGCACATTTCAGAGGAGTAGACTCCAATGTGCTTCAAGTGGGTGGTGAGGCAGTCATGACCCATGTCAAGACAGAACTGTACCATTGACTGTCTCCTTGATTTTTCCTTCAGTTCGTCCCATTCCTCGTCTATATTTTCCCAGCGTTTGCCTTTTGCTATGCTCTTCATTTTTTCCATCTGCTGTTTCTTCATTGTACTTTTGAGCATAGCTTTTGCCTTATTTGGATTGGGCAAACGTTTGGGTTGGGGTAGGAGTGAACCTTTCTTTGCCAGTTCATCTGCAGGCTCATTTCCTGGCACACCTACATTAGAAGGGATCCATTGGAATACTATATTTCTGCTTAATTTTTGAAGCGTTTATAACATTTGATTTATTTCTTTAAGATTGTTGCCCACAGATGATGATAAGGCCTGCACGCTACCTTGGAATCTGTCAGTATTACACAGTTTTGGTGTTTATGCGAAGTGTTCAGCAGAAAAAAGTTACTCATTTCCGCAGCAAACCTTAAGCTGTATGTGTCCCTGGGTGGTGCTAAATGAGTAACAGTGCTGGCATGAGCCATCCCAATACACAAATCAGTTAGAGTAAAAGCATAGAAAATGGCACTTTTAACAATTTTCTGCTTCTTTGACACCGATGCATCTACAGCTTAAATTGCTGAACCAATTTTGATCAATGATGAGTGCCTTTGTATGTAAGCTCCAAAAATAAATATGGTAATGATTTAAAATTACTTATAACTTTGTGATTGTAGAATTTCAAAAAAAACAGCAAAAAAATCTGAAAATTTAATCATTTTGAGCACAAACAGCTTAAACTGCTCAGTCCTGATCAACGATGATTTACTTTATTCATTATGTTTATAGCATTTGCTTTTTGCATAAAAGTAGAAAAATATGTTACAAATTATTAAAGTGTATATTATACTATTTATTTAATATAAACTATTAAAAAAAAATTGTTAATCAAATTGGAAGCATTGACACTTTTAACAGTCCAAACTACTTATCTAATTTTCATCAATGATCGCTCATTTTATTCATCATGGTTTTAGTTTTCATGGTCATTGTATAAATATTCTAATTCTAACATTGCAACAAACTGAAAAAACATTTATCATTTTCAGTATTTTATATCCGAACTGACTTGATAAATTTGATATGGCTCAGCTAACAGAATCAAAATAACCACGGTGTAGGTCACTGTCTGGCCTGGCAGTAAGTACAAGACTCGTGTAGAGTAGAGGAGAGAGGTGCATTGCGCAATCAGCAAAATTCCTGAAACTGACTTTCTTTTCAGCTGCCAGCTTCCTCCAGCGACCATTTGCAGATTTAATAAATACAATTATTGTGAACAAATATTAAAGTTCTTTAAACTAAGATATTGAAACCACTACTTCCTGAACATCTAAAACGGAATGAAGTATTAGATAATCGTCAGCAATTATCAGGTATTATGGTTATACTGATGAAACCTGTTAAATATAAGTTCTTTCTTTTAGCTTTTTAGATTTTTAGTCAAATACAACTCATTTCTTTAGCTTCCTTTGGATCAAATACATTGAGGAAATCATAAACATTATTGAAAAATTTAAAGCATTTTAAAAAATTTAAATCTTCCCACTAGCCTCTACCAGGCTGTCAGTTGCTTTAGTAGACTAAATTAGTAAAAGTCAAACTAAACACAGACTTTTTAAGTGTGTGTGTGTGTGTGTGTGTGTGTGTGTGTGTGAAGCTATTAATTTACATACTGGTGAATAAATAAATACACTCTTGTAAAGTATTTAATTTGAAATTTGTATAAAAATCATTTTTAACAAGGTTAAAATCTGTAGAGATACATTATATTTAGGTTATATACATCGATAGGCATTGATATTCCAAGAAAAAAATTAAAGAGCACAGTAATGTAATATGCTACAGTGAAACGGATAGCATTCTAGGCTTTCACCCCGAGGACCCAGGTTCGATTCTCGGCCAGGGCTTGGCATTTTCGTACCCTATAAATAATCTCATCTTCTGCATTAGCCCAAGTGTGCACAATAGTTTGGCGTTAAAACACCAAAAAAAAAAAAAATTATTACTACTCAGTGATAGTGAAAGAAAAGGATGAAGCTATGGGAAGGGAGTGGGAAATCAACCTCTCATCTGTAATTAGTCTCTCTATCCCACTAGTTTTGTTGTGTTAAAGCAATAAAAACAGTTCTGAAAGCTAACTTTACTACTTAGGCTACACCTTTTATGGAGGACCAATCTGGTAGTACACTTACTAATTTTGATTAGCTGACCTACCGGGCAAGATGTCCGGGATGTCCTTGCGCACTGTACAGTGATCAATCCTTGCAGTTAGGAAGGTCACCACTACTGAACTACAGACTTTGACTGATGGAAACTGTTAGAATGGACTGGTAAAGGAAAAGTGTTTTAATTAGCACAAAACTGGTTGTCGGATTTAGTTAAGATGTAGAGAAAAATGAAAACACATTATCGCGTAGAAAAATGTGAACTTCAACTACACTCGGACGCTGTGGTTGCTGTCGGTAATAGTTGAGCAGTTGCGGAATTCAACTACACGCGGACACTATGGTCGCTGGCAGTGATAGTTGGAAACGGAATTTCAACTTTACGCAGACATATATATATATATATATATATATATATATATATATATATATATATATATATATATATATATATATATATATGCTAATTTTATGTCTGGCTATGGGTAATTATTACTGTTGATGTTGGCTACACTGAATACAATATTCAGTGCCAGGAGTTCTGTTGTACCGTTTTATTGTATCTGTATGGCATGTTGTATTTTTGTTTATGTGTAGATTTTAGGTTAAGTTTTTAACAGTTTTTGTTTTATCTTTTTTTAGTTTGCAATTTTTTATTGTACTCTAGTAGCTATGCATTAAATATAGTATATTATATACACTTTATTTTACATGTGTATATATATGTATAATTTTAACTGTATGATAACACATTGCCTTAACAAAATTAAAAAGAAAAATTATACAGTACTGTATTTCATTTTCAAGGCCTAAAGTATGGATTTAGAAATATATAAGAGTGTAATTGCTTCAATAAAACGATTTAAAGGCCCTTCTCGTGAATGTAGAAAGTTATTATCAAAGGAGTATCCACAGTAAGTAAAGTTTATTATAATTAGAATTCGATTAACTATATGTTTAGTAAATATGTAGTATAGAGTGTAGTTATTTTCTTCACCCAGTTACTTTTTCACTGAGTGAAATCACTCAGTGATTTCTCAGTTATTTTTTTCACGAAAATGCTTTATTATATGCCCAAAAGTAATAATCCAAAATATAAAAGCATGGAAGTAAGTTAAAATACAAAATAAAAGTGACCCATATAACCTTAAAATTGCTACCACATGAAAGGCTGTAATGTGTTTTTGATTGCTAAAACGATAAAAGTTTCTTCTTTTTTTTTTAATTACTTAATAACCTAATTGACATGGTTTTTGGGTGGTGAACCTAACTAACACGGTTGCTGAATGATAAAAACTCCTTTTTTTAAAAAAAGAAAATACTAATAACGAAAGTTGGTAACGTATTTTTGATCGCTAAAACGATAAAAGTTTTTTTTTGATTGCTCAATAACCTAACAACCAATGGTTGTTGCATAGTGAATATAACCAACATGGTTGATTATGCACATGGTGAACATAACTAACCTTTATTTTTTTTAAAAAAAGAATACCAAAACCTAACTGACACGGTTGTTGCATGATGAAAACAATTTTATTAAAATAATAATAATAATAACTAGATAACCTAATTTACATTTAATTTAGGGTAAAAAAGCTATTTGATTTAAGCTAGTTATCCTGTAGGTAACATGTTTTTAATTGCTAAAATGATAAAAAAAACTTTTTTTTAAATACTCAAGGACTTAACTGAGTGTGATAGGTGGTGAATCTAACACAAAAAGAGACAAATTATGAAGTTCACAAATAATGGATGGCATTTTAACAATGTTTTCATTATGAGAATGAACTAACGAAAAAAGGAATAAACCTTAACATTTAGTAGCAAGATTATTATGGTTATGTAATCTTGTCATGAACCATACGTACGAAAATTTATGTAATCTATGTTCCTAGTGTAATGTCCCATTCCGTCATGACTAACATATAAAGTTATTTTTGAAAGTGACTCATGAAGTATTATATATTGTGTTTATGTGTTTAGAAAAGTTATTTTGCTTGTTTAATATAATTGTTTGATATAATTAATCATAATTGATAATTATGAACTATTAATAAAATAGATCACATTAATAAACAGCGAATTCTTGCTGTTATTAGAATCCTTCTCAAAAAGTAGTAAACTTTGAGAGGCAGGTACAGAAAGTACAAGTAAAAATTAATATAGCTTGGGGAAATATAATGAAACAAAATAGAAAATAATTTAGGTAACACTACATCCTAAGAATTCGTTTACCAAATGTCAAGGTCGTACAAGATGATGAACACTGGAGTAGTGAACACCTTTATAAACTTGCCATAGACAGGGGAAAATGTCTAAAATGAACTTTTTAAAACCCTTTTAAGAGAACTACTTAAATTAGAGGTCAGCACTTAAAATCCGCCAAGACAATTGAAGGTCCATGTAAAGGTAACAAGAAGAAAAGGTAAATGACCTCATACTTAAGGTACTGCTGGCAGCTGTAATTATTGCTAATGCAGAGTTATTTTTCACTAAGAAATAATATATTTTTCTCTTTATTTGTTTCACCCAACTTTGAGGTACACTAAATCAATCACTTTTTAATGTTCTGTACCTTCCTCGTAGCCCAGTATTGCTTCATTCGTTGTGATCTTGCTTTTCTTTCTTCGTCAGAGATTTGGATCGATCACTTGTATTTGACTTTGCCTTGGAACCGTTGCTTCTTGTCCTTGGTTATTTTTTGGCTGTTTTGTCCATGAGCTTAGTGTCAGTGATTTGTAGTTCTGTTATGTCTTTCTCTGTTTCTCTAAACCAAAATAGGTTTGGCTCTTTTATTGCGAAAGTAGTCAAATTTTTTTGGTTAGTCTATTTTGTCCATTCGGAGGATGTGCCCATAAAAATCAATTCTCCTTTTTCTTATTGTGTCTGATAGTGTTTCAGTTTTTTGGTAAAGAGTTTCATTCCTGATGTGGAGTAATTGGTTGTTACGGAATTTGGCGCCTAAGATTTTTCGTAATATCTTTCTTTGATCTCCAGCCTTTCAAGTGGGCCCTGGGTTGTGAGAGATAATATTTCAGCTGCATATAAGGTTTCTGGTTTTATTACCGTATGATAATGCCTTATCTTTGTATTCCAGGAGAGGGACTTCTAACATATTTTTATTAAAGTACAATTTGTTTTTATTTTGTATTTTTTATAATATTTAAATGTTGTAAACAACATAAATGTATAAGATGTTGTTTTTAAGTATATTTTCAAAATGCCAATAATCTAGGTCTAAGTGAAATTCAATTAAGACTGAATCTCTTACAATTTTTCTTATGTGATTTTGTTTTTGAACGTATATTATTAATATTTTTTGTAGATTACCTGCAAGCACTTTAGGCAGTATATTAGGAGCAGAATGGCAGTACAAACTTATGTCAAGCCATTCATATATAAAACGGATGGCTGGTAAACATTATGAAAGGTATGTATTTAAAAAAAGTGCTTCATCTACAATTTAGTTTCCATTTTTTTTTTAAACTAATAATTTTTATTCGTATTACACAGATGTTCTGTATTAAATTATTTCTTTAAAAAATCTAATTCAAACACAATAAGGAGGAAAACAAAAACTGCCTAATTCTTAAAATCACTTCATCAGATTTTCTTCAAATTTTTTTGTATGGGCTAAATGAAGATTCATAATTCATGTCACTGATTTCCAGTATACCACTGGAGAGTGAATTATTGAACAAAACAACGAAATTCAAGAAATAAGACCAATTTCTAGTTCTTTTTAAGATCACCCAAAACAGATTTTTTGGAGAGAAATATTTTATTTGAGTACTTAACAGTAGCATAAATAACGCCCTGTACCGCAGTGTATCACGAAAGAAACTTTGGTATAAACAATTGCTATAAGCTGGCCTGTAGAATAGCAGAGACGGACACCCATCCTGATGCCATCTACTCACGTTGTTCGAGCATGCATATATGCTCAGAATTCTCTGCAAAAATTTGTGTTCAAAATTTGCTTTGAGCATATATTTATTAGATGGTAGAAAGGTGGTAGTATCTTTTTGCCATAATACTGGTCAGTTTATGTTCATAATGTGCATACCAGGCAAAAATGAGATCAAGAGCCTGCCAAATACACCAAGCTGGGCTGCTGAAATAAAAGCAAAATTTGTCACTTCCACCAAAAATGTTTATATTGTTCACAATGCATAAAACATATAATAATAATATGTAGACTATTAATATTTTTTTACATTAATGAGAGGACTATATTATAGGCTATATTAATTTAAAATTTTTCTTTTAAAGATACAAATTTAATGTATTTTTAGATTCAGAGCAGCAGTGGATGCAGGAGAAGAGCCAGGTATCATATTAAGGTTAGCAGTAGAATTTGATTTCTCACCATCTCAATTGGCAAGGTTTATTATAGAACAACATTATGAAAGAATTTCCGAACCAGGTTAGATATTTTTTGTTTGCTCTAAAATTCAAATACAAACATTTTTTTAATATTTCATTTGTAATCATATCAAGTGTTATTCTAGTAATGAAACTGGTTAAACTGAGTTTTTGTTAATTTTAGTAATTTTTGCACTAAAACACTTTATAAAAGTGACAAACATAACCTCAAAATGACTACCGCGCAAAAGTGAGAAATGTGTTTGTAATGGTGAAAATGATAAATTAAATATGTGATATTAATAATTGAAAAGAATATATTTTTTTAAAAAAGAACTGATAACCCAACTCGACTTAGCGGTTGTGTGTATGACATGTGTGTTGTTAATAATGTAGATTGTAGTCCTATTTCCTCCCAAGCAAGTTGTGGTATCTAGTACAGTTGGTCGGCTGCGTGTAGTTGTTTTGTAGTGGGTGGTGCTTCTCGATGTTCTGCCGAACAACAATTTTTGACCTGTATTTATTCAAAATTATGGCGGCAATCATAATTTCTCAGAATTCCATTGTTAAAATTAGAGGAAGAACGCACCAATCAGAATGATACTATTGTATACGGGAGATGCAAGGTATTGCATCAGCAGTAATGCATAGGCAGAAATAAATCCAGTGTATTATAGATCTGAGTTTTTTTTTTTTTTTTTTTTTTAACGTCCAACTATTGTGCACACTTGGGCTAATGCAGACGATGAGATGATTTATAGCGTATGAAAATGCCAAGCCCTGGCCGGGAATCGAACCCGGGTACTTGGGGTGAAAGCCCAGTACGCTATCAACTAGGCCAGGGGTCTCCAAACTTTCCAGCCTTAGGGCCATACTGATTACTCCAGTAAGTTCCGAGGGCCAAAACCATATTATCATTGTTGCCGGTGGTAAAAAGTGAAATAGTCCACAGATGAAAAAAAAAGTTCGAAAAAAAGTGATATAATTAAGAACAAATATCAAAACTCATCTTTGTTGGAATTTTATAAGAGTCTTCCACTGACATAATTTGATAATTTGCATAAATTTGCTCGTGGGCTGTTTTCTGTTTTTGGTACTACTTATTTGTGTGAGAAGACCTTCTCCAAAATGAAGTACACAAAAAATGTTTACAGATCTAAATTAACTGATGAGCATCTTAAATCTCTTTTAATAATTGGTACAAGTAAAATTAGTCCACAACTACAAACTATTGTCAGTGGAAAATCTCAATTACATAAATCTCATTAGTATTTCATATGTCATTATTCTTGTTATAAGTTATGTTTTTATATAAAATGTTAGTTGGATTCATTTCAATAATTTGTTAGTTATTATATACTGAAGTTAAATTTTCTGCATATTATACATGTCTTTACTCATTACAATTCTGTGTTTCTTTATCCAACTTATCACAAAAACAATAACAATAAGCCTACAACAATGTTATGAGTAGTTAGCCCATGACCGTATCAATGTAGATGTCATATTAATAATTATTCAACATAAAATTAGAATACTTCAGTAAACTAAATTTAATTTGCTATAAAAAATATGTTCTCTAAAAGGAGTTTTCAAGTATGCTAGCTCTCCGCGGGCCGGACAAAATCTGTCCGCGGGCCGGATGTGGCCCTCGTGCCGTAGTTTGGAGACCCCTGAACTAGGCCACTGAGGCGGCTAGATCTGAGATAAGCATGCACTGTGAACTAATCTGAAGTGAGTATTGGTTGATGGGAGCGAATTAGGTTTCACAGGCTTAAGCAGTTTCCAAGCCAGGACTGAAGTACGGGCATTTTTAGCATGGTTGATTAGGAGTTAACAAACGGAACTAGGTTGTGTAGCTCAGTTCCTATAAATATGTGGACGTCAAACATATTAAGGTTATAAATAAAAACCTTAGATCTTTATTACTCACTTTTACAAGTTATATACTAAGCTAAAGTTAAACAAAAGAGAGAAGAACAAGTGGCGGTGGGAACTGCTAGCACTTAAGCGGGTAGAAAATAGGAGTCGGGAACTTAGGTGTTTAATTGGGATTAAATTAGCAAAAATAAACCTAATAAGTCGTTGGGAACTGTTCTGGATGAAGATTACATCTTTTAACCAAAATATCTATAAACAATATGAGGGGTTAAGTATGGGCTGTACTTTGTCACCTCTTCTTACTGATATATTTATGGATTCACAGGAAAAATGTTATTTAATATCAACGACAATTTTCTTAATTATATATTTTTCTGAACAGGCTACATGGATATGTTTTACATATGTTTTTTTTTTTGTGTTTAACGTCCGACTATTGTGCACACTTGGGCTAATGCAGACGATGGAATGATTTATAGCGTATGAAAATGCCAAGCCATGTCCGGGAATCGAACCCGGGTCCTCGGGGTGAAAGCCCAGTACGCTATCAACTAGGCCAATGAGGCGGCCCTGTTTTACATATGAACCAAGACTTCAAGACAGATAGCATTATTCTGAAATTACGTTAGTAATATTCTCCCTAAGACTGAATTCATTTTGGAACTAGAAAATAATAAATCGCTTAACGTTTTGAACATTACAATCAGTTTTGGAAAACTTAACATTTGAAATACTTAGGAGGAAATCAGCCTGCATCGAAACCATAATACATGCCAACTCGCATCACCCTTCATTACACAAAACATCCGCTTTTAGGTCAGTGATTAATAGATTAATAAGATCCTTCTCAATGTAAAGCGTACAACGAAGAATTAGAGATCATCAAACAAATAGCTACTAACAAGGCGTATAACGCATGTATCATGGACAAAATAATGAAGAAAAGTATTGAAGGACAAACCTTGAATTAGTTTATTCCAGCGGCTTTCCTCCCAATTCAATATTTGGTATCTAACAAATATAGAAAACTTTTACTTGGACATCTCACTAAAAAACTCATTAAACTTTTAACTCTGGAAATTAAACCTACTTTCTACACTAAGAATTTAGGGAAAAGGTTAGGCAATGTCAAAGATAAATATAATCAGCACGGCAGTCGGAGGGAGTCTGCAAATTAAAATGTAATGATTGTGGGGCATTCTGTATAAGGCAGACAGGTAGAAGTTTTAATAAAAGGGTTAAGGAATATTTTTTAAGTGTTATGTAAAGGTCAGACCAAACTATTCTTTGCTAAGTATAATAGAGAATGACCGTAGTACTGATTTTAACTAGTACTCCCTTCTTTACCTCCAAAACAAAGAGTTATAGCTAAATCTTCTGGAAAATTTTGAAATTTTAAAATGTTTTAAACAGGAAAGTCTTTTTGACGTTAAACAAATTTTTCCATACAAATCTCTTACACTAGAATGTTTACTTTATATAGTTAGATTTTTTCCTGCTAAATGGCTATTTTATCTGGTTTTTCCTTTAAAAATGTTTGCTAATTTTATATTGTCTTTAGGCAGCTTATTATCAAAACAAGCACTTCAAAAACTTATGAGAGATACAACTCTAATTGAAGACAAAGATTTAGCCTTTGAAACATATTTGGTAAGAATAAAACTAAATATAAAGTAAATATATTTAAGTTCTGAGCAATATCAAAAATACGAGGGTGGTCTGAAAAGTTTCCAACCTCAACATGAAGATAGCAGCACTCGAATTTCGTTGTTCATTTGTTGACAGTTACTCACCAAAGTTTCAGCCATTTTGGATGCGCAGTTATTATGTAATAGTCGTTTGAGTGAGTTGATGTGAGTATTTTTATGAAAATGGACAAAATCGAGTATCGAGCTGTCATTAAATGTTTGTTTTTTAAAGGCAATACGCCTACGCAAATCAAAGATGAGTTGGATTCTGTATATGGGGACACCGCACCATCATTTACCACAGTGAAATTTTGGGCAGCTGAATTTAAACGTGGCCGTAAGAGCTTGGGAGACGATGAACGTTTGGGACGTCCAAAAACTGCAACTACCGACAAAAACATCGTCAAAGTTCACCAAATATTGCTAGATGACCGCCGAATTAAAGTGAGAAGATAGCAGACGTTATGAACATGTCAAAAGAACGTGTTTGTCACATATTCAATCAACATTTAGACATGAGAAAGCTGTCCGCACGTTGGGTGCCGCGTATGCTCACGTTAGACCAAAAACGTGTTCAAATGAACATTTCCAATGCTCTGTTGGCGCAGTTTAGGCGCAATAAATCCCAGTTTTGGCGCCGATTAATTACTGTAAATGAAACTTGGATACACCATTATACGCCCGAAACAAAAATACAGTCCAAACAGTGGAAAAGGGGAAACGGCGGCCAAAAAAGCAAAAACTGTTTTTGTTTTTGGGAAAGTGATGAGACTATTTTTGGGATAGTCATGGAGTTATTTTAATCGACTATCTTCAAAAAGGAAAAACCATTACAGGAGCATACTGCGCATCATTACTTGACAAGCTGAAGTCAGAACTTGCAGAAAAAGAAAATCCTGTTTCACCAAGACAACGCACCGTCTCACACTCAGTGGTTGCCATGGCAAAAATCCACGAATTACGGTTTGACTGCTTGACCATCCGCCTTACTCACCAGATCTAGCCCCAAGCGACTTCTTTTTGTTCCCTCATCTAAAAATTGCGCTCGGAGGACAGAGATTTTCGTCAAAAATGAAGAAGCAATCACTTTCGTGAACAATTATTTTGCAGAGAAAAATGCCGAGTACCATTTTGACGGGTTACAGAGATGGAAGCATCGCTGGGAGAAGTGTGTAGAGGTACAAATGTTGAAAAATAAAAAAAAATTTGAAAAAATGTCTTGTATCTTTGTTAGGTCGGAAACTTTTCAGACCACCCTCGTATGTGTTAGGCTTTTATTATAGAACCGCATGGCCAATGATTACTACTATTCATTCCTTTATTTCTGTAAGTACTTGTTAAAAATATGCTAATAACACACAAGGTCTTTATCTGAGGACACACAAAAAATTGTTTTCAAACAAATTTGATCTTATACATTTTTTAACATGATTACAGTATTTCTTTTCTTATATAAGTTAAATATTATTTATATACTGTTAAAAAAAAACACACACTTTATAGTGTACTTGCAAACATGAGGCTGAACTATTACAACCATAAGTTTTTATATTTTGTCATTTCTTTTTGTATATGTTTAGTATTTTTTTAACAATTTAATTTGGGGTTTTATTTGCTTTCCGTAATTATTTCTATGTGATGTACCTGAAATGCTAGAACAATTGACAAATGGCATTATGTTGTTTAATGCTAAATAAAAACAAAGCAATTTTATTACCTTCTTAATTTTTACCGAGTATGATGAACAGAACAATTAATTCTTATGTTACTTTCACTGGATGTTCTATAAATATCATGTTAGCAAAGTGAGTGAGTTAATTCTTGAGAAGGTTGGGTACTTTTTTTTTTTAATGGAAAACCACGACACTTTATCACAGTGAAAATATTGTATGTAAGCCTTTAATTTACAGTCTTACCTTTAAGCTTAGTTTTATTTATGATAAAGTTTATTTCATGGAAAGACTAATGGTTACATTGTAGTTTGCGTACACGTACATTCGTAGTTTGCGTTAGTTGACAGTATCCTGTTTTTAAACGATACAACTAAATATAACCACTTCTTACTTTTCGTTTGCAAATATTGTTTACCTAATACAGTCGACCTCGGATATAACGCGGTTGAAGGGACGAAACGTATATGAGCACTGTAAACGAGATAGCGTAACCGAATTTACAGTAAACAAGTTTGTAAACAGCGCAAATACTGTATTTAGTGAAAGAAAAGCATACTTAGTACTGTATACATAGTTAATGGCTATTTTATTACAATTTATTACTTAATTTTGAAATTTATTTTAGTTAAAATTAATAGAAAATAAGTACTGTACAGTCTAGTATGTATAAGCTGCCTCGGTGGCCTAGTTGATAGCGTACTGGGCTTTCACCCCGAGTACCCGGGTTCGATTCCCGGCCAGGGATTGGCACTTTCATACGCTATAAATCATCCCATCGTCTGCATTAGCCAGAGTGGGCACAATAGTCGGATGTTAAACACAAAAAAAAAACAACAAATCTAGTATGTATACATGAAATACAGTGCGTACACTGTTGTGAGGGTTCGTGAGATTGAAGTTTTCCCTCCACTAAGGCGTACAGTGTGTATGTGTGTGTGAGAGAGAGAGAGAGAGAGAGAGAGAGCTTTTACGGGAACATCACAATTTACATTTTACGGGAACAACACAATTTACATTTTTTTTTTTTTTTTTGGACTACAACAAAATTCTAAGAAAGGGTCCGTTTCTATTCTCAACCTTTATTCTAAAAATAGAATACAAATTGCATTTCAAGTGAGAGTGACTTAGAAAACTGCTAAGAGTACCAGTGGGACAGAAAAAAAAAATGTGTGAGTGAGATGTCATGTCCCCACTTTGTCACCATAGCTTCACTCTTTTCCTTCACTATCACCGAGTAGTAACAGTTTCTAGACTCACATTGGCAGACTATGTGTCACTGAACTGTTGGAGGGAGCTGGAGGGGAATTCCACATGCAGGAGTACTTCTCGAGCAGGCCATTTACTAAATAACTGGACTATAACTGCAGTTGTATCCGAGTTCACAAAGCGTTGTAACCGAGCCCAAAATACGCGTACACAATATAGAATATTGGGTGCGCTATAACCGAGTTAGCATTCTAACCAAGGGCGTTATAGCCAAGGTCGACTGTATAAATATTTTACAATGATTAAAACCAATAAACTGTAAATGGAATGTTATTGAATGAATTACCGCATATTGCATTTGTTTTCAAAATTCAATAAAAAAATAATATGTCACAGTACTAACTGGTATTACTTTGCATGGTATTGCATGCCTTTACTTTTATATGTATTGTCTCGCATCAGTGGCTATATGAAATATATTTTAAATAGGAAAGTAATATTTGGATTACATGAAAACGTAAAAAGAAGTTGTATTTTTTAAAAACCTGTTTGAACAGAAGTGGTTTTGCCAATTGGTTCAGGTTAGCTGGACCAATAGTATTATATTTTTATATGGTAGCTAAAATATTTTAGAAGTCACAGAGAAATTACAGAATGCCATCAATGCAGTAAGTCAATGGACAAAAAAATGGAGAGTAAAGCTTAATGAAGCGAAAACTGTACACATTAATTTTACAAATAGAAAATATGAACCATTACCAATAATATTAAACGAAAGGAGTATAACATATGCAAACAGTGCTAAATATCTAGGAATGACACTCGATGCAAAGCTCCGATGGAAGGTGCATGTAAAAAAGAAAAAAGAGGAGCTACAGCTCAAATTCAATAAAATGTTTTGGCTTATTGGAAGAAATTCAGAACTTTCGATAGACAACAAGATACTGCTATACAAGCAAGTTCTAAGACCAATATGGACCTATGGTGCACCACTCTGGGGATGTACAAGAAAAAGCAATAGTAAAATTATTCAAGTTTTTTCAAAATAAAGTATTGAGAAACGATTGTCAACGCCCTTGGTATGTGAGAAATGAAAACATACATAGGGACCTAGGTGTTGAATCTGTTCAGGAAGTCATTAAAAAGCTCTCGGTTAAGCATTATTGCAGGTTAGAACAGCATAATAATACAGAGATTGTCCAACTACTATGCCACAGTGACAACATCACAAGAAGGCTGAAGAGGACCAACCCAATTGACCTCTCCAGGCTGTAAACACATTGGGACCAGCCGTCGGACTGCACCCCAACACACAGTGAACACAATGATAAAGAAAAATTACTAGATGGGGCATGCCTCAGTTGTAATTAATAAAAAAAAAAAAAATATGGTAGCTGAGTTGATTAGTTCGTCTAAAAGCTCTTAAGAAGTCATAGAGTTAAATTACAAACGAGTTTTTTCTGATTTAACATTTTACGTAAGGTAAAATTAGATAACTTTTGTAGAATTAATGTATTTTTAATTACCATTATATAATCTAGACCAGATAGCCTAATTTTATTGTGTGTGTAATGTTTATTGCATTAAATGTTACTAATATATTTTCTTTTCTTTTTTTTTTTAAATTGTTGCAGTGCATGCTGACTGATGATCAATATGGACCATATTCTGATCAAATCAAGAAGTAGGTGTAAGCCGTTTATTTTCTAGTTTCCGTATAATCACATATGTTCATGTTTGTAATTAGATCAAATTAGTTTAATTTCAGTAAGTAATAATTGTGTAATAATTAGCTGTTTTTTGCTACTTGTCAGCTCCACCAGTGCTAACCGATTGCTAATGACGTGGTAGTTGAATTGGCCAAATTTCTGTCCACCTCTAATGCCAGTTCAGATGCTCACTAAGCCCATTTGTTTAGGCCTCGAGGGGCACAATTTGATCAGACCTTTATGGGCTAAGGCATGCAAACTGTAAACATACACGAATTTCTTACTTTTATTTGAGTCCAAGCTAAAGCTTCAAATTAAACTATTTTTGGAATTCCGTCACATTGCATTCAGAATCCAACATACCTTGAAAAAACACCTTGTAAATATAAAATTTTGAATTTCGTCTTGATTCTTGACTGAATTAATGCAGTGACATTAACTGGAAGATGGTAAGCTGTAAAAAATCTGTCCTGAAACTGAATTTGGGGCAGTGGTTAGGCCATACAATAATGAAGTAATAAAACAGCTTTGCTATTTTCTTAAAGTCAAAGTGGCCGCCTCGTGGCCTAGTTGATAGCAAAGTGGGCTTTCACGCCGAGGACCCGGGTTCGATTCCCGGTCAGGGTTTGACATTTTCATACACAATAAATCATTCCATCGTCTGCATTAGCCCAAGTGTGCACAATAGTCGGACGTTAAACAGAAAAAAAAGCCAAAATTTCACTGCACTTGCACAGAACGATAGAACTAGTCCTTAAAATATCTGCCATCATTTCTGAATATCTGCCTTTTTCTGAATATCACATTGGGCAAGAAAATTTACAATTCCTGAAAAGCTGTAGACTTTGTATACTTTCAGTAACAAAAAGGCATTAACTGATGATCTCCGGACATATTCAAAACTAACAAAATTGTCAATCTACTTTTTTTAACACTTTTTACCTCACTGCTTGGGTTGAGTTTGGAAAGCCGCCTCGGTGGCCTAGTTGATAGCGTACTAGACTTTCACCCCAAGGACCCAGGTTCGATTCCCGGCCAAGGCTTGGCATTTTCATACGCTATAAATCATCCCATCGTCTGCATTAGCCCAAGTGTGCACAGTAGTCGGACGTTAAACACAAAAAATTGAGTTCGGTAAAGAACACCAGAGAAAGCCATTCTCATCACCGTTATAAATTTGACTTGGGTTAAATTGTGCTTTAAAACTGTGTTGCTGATCGTTGCCTTATATTTTTCAACAGCATTAATATTAGCTTTGTTTAACCCGTCATGTCTGTAGCTTACAGATTCCATATTGAACTTCAAACTTTTAAAGCCACCTATCGAAAATACACAATCACTACCTGATACACCCATTTCTTTGCTTCTTAGTTCCAGTTACAGGTTTATCTCCTGTTCTTAGAGTCTTTGAGTAACAAACCATCCAAGACTGTACAACAATTTTTTTAGTTATTTTGTTTTATAACATTTTAAATGACTATATTGTACTTACTCATAATTAAGTTTATGTTTTCATCCTTTTCAAGGTGGATTACAATGTTCAGCTGGGTCTTAAGGCTGGTTTGCACTTATTTGTTGCCTATTGTTGAAGCTGATGTTTGGCTTTATTCATTCTTCATTCTTTTACGAGGGTGGTCTGATAAGTTTCCGACCTCAACATGAAGATAGCAGCACTCGTCGGTGGCAGCACTTGAATTTCGTTGTTCATCTGTTGACAGTTACTCACCAAAGTTTCAGCCATTTTGGACGTGCAGTTGTTATGTAACAGTCGTTTGAGTGAGTTGATGTGAGTATTTTTATGACAATGGACAAAATCGAGTATCGAGCTGTCATTAAATATTAAATGGCAATATGCCAACGCAAATCAAAGATGAGTTGAATTCTGTGTATGGGGACTCTGCACCATCATTTACCACAGTGAAATTTTGGGCAGCTGAATTTAAACGTGGCAGTAAGAGCTTGGGAGACGATGAACGTTTGGGACGTCCAAAAACTGCAACTACCGACGAAAACATCGCCAAAATTCACCAAATAGTGCTAGATGACCACTGAATTAAAGTGAGAGATATAGCAGACGTTATGAACATGTCAAAAGAACATGTTTGTCACATATTCAATCGACATTTAGACATGAGAAAGCTGTCCACACATTGGGTGCCGCGTTTGCTCATGTTAGACCAAAAATATGTTCGAATAAATATTTCCAATGCTCTGTTGGACGCAGTTTAGACGCAATAAATCCCAGTTTTGGCGCCGATTAATTACTGTAGATGAAACTTGGGTACACCATTATACGCCCGAAACAAAAATACAGTCCAAACAGTGGACTGCAAAGGGGAAACCGGCTCCAAAAAAAGCAAAAACTGTTTTTTCGGCTGGGAAAGTCATACCGACTGTTTTTTGGGATAGTCATGGAGTTATTTTAATCGACTATCTTCAAAAAGGAAAAACCATTACAGGAGCATACTACGCATCATTATTTGACAAGCTGAAGTCAGAACTTGCGGAAAAATGGCCACATTTGCAGAAAAAAGAAAATCCTGTTTCACCAAGACAACGCATCGTCTCACACCTCAGCGGTTGCCATGGCGAAAATCCACGAATTACGGTTTGAACTGCTTGACCATCTGCCTTACTCACCAGATCTAGCCCTAAGCGATTTCTTTTTGTTCTCTCATCTAAAAATTGCGCTCGGAGGACAGAGATTTTCATCAAATGAAGAAGCAATCACCTTCGTGAACAATTATTTTGCAGAGAAAAACGCCGAGTACTATTTGGATGGGTCACAGAGATGGGAGCATCGCTGGGAAAAGTGTGTAGAGGTACAAGGAGACTATGTTGAAAAATAAAAAAAAAAATTCTGAAAAAATGTCTTGTTAGGTCAAAAACTTTTCAGACTACCCTCGTATTTACACCTTTATTCCTGTTCTTGTTAAACTTTAAACATCCTTTTACTGTGTTGTTTTTAAATGTACTGTGTATACATTATATTTATATTATTTGTTATAATATAACAAATTATACCATTTGTTCTGTAGAATTGTTTTAACTTGATTCCTAAATTGCTAACATAAAAAAATAGTTTCATGAAATAGTGTTTATAGATTTCATACCACTGAAATACTTTTTTTTAATAATTATTGCTAACAATCTGTATTAATACTGTTTTCTTTGTGTTTCAGCTCTGTTGGAAGTGAATTTGAAATAAAATTGCAAGTACAGTTAAGGAAAATTGGTTTAGTGTTTAAGACTGAAAAAGAGTTGTCTGTGAAAGGTTATGACAAAACACCCGATATTAAATTAGAAATTCCGGTAGCAGTGGATGGTTTTATCATCAATTGGGTGGAAAGCAAAGCTCTATTTGGGAGTCCAAGGCAGCACGAACAGTATGTCAAAGAGCAGTATCGTAGTTATTGGAACAGGTTTGCAGTTTTATTCTTCTATTACTGGGGTTGTCCGTAAAATAAGGTTCCCAATAGTCCCATAATAGTTCACAAGTAGAAATTTGGTTAACATTGTCCTATGTTAACATTATCACTATGTTGGACCTCCTAATAGAATTTAGGATGTGCAACCCATTTTTTTTACTATGAATTTCCTGTAGTTATCCCATTCTTTCTTTCATATCGGTCCTTCACCCTAACTTGAGAAAAACACTTTTATCACCAATAAGTAAAGTCAGTAGAGTAGTCAATAGTTACTGTGATCGTACAATGTAATACACGGTAGATCAGGGAACATGACGTGGTGTGGGTTCCTTTGCATGGGCTAGCATTACATTCCATGACCTCGATCCGTTAAACATAAATGTGCCTGTATGCTGTATTTATAAAATACATGAGATTCATTTTTAAGCTTTTTTAAACATTAGACAATTTGTTTACATTAATGTATTACTGTAGTTTTATCGCAACAAGAGCGGGCTATAAAGTCTCATAAGCCGTTGACAGTTATGTTAAACATAAATGTGCCTGTATGCTGTATTTATAAAATACATGAGATTCATTTTTAAGCTTTTTTAAACATCAGACAATTTGTTTACATTAATGTATTACTGTAGTTTTATCGCAACAAGAGCGGTCTATAAAGTCTCATAAGCCGTTGACAGTTATGTATTTATAAAAACATAAATGTGTTTACCTGTATACTGTATTTATAAAATACATGAGATTCATTTTTAAGCTTTTTTAAACATCAGACAATTTGTTTACATTAATGTATTACTGTAGTTTTATCGCAACAAGAGCGGTCTATAAAGTCTCATAAGCCGTTGACAGTTATGTTAAACATAAATGTGCCTGTATGCTGTATTTATAAAATACATGAGATTCATTTTTAAGCTTTTTTAAACATTAGAAAATTTGTTTACATTAATGTATTACTGTAGCTTTATCGCAACAAGAGCGGGCTATAAAGTCTCGTTGGCTATAAAAAACTTATTGTTACGTCTTAATTTTTTTTTTTTTTTTGTACAAAATGTTTCCAGAGCTGAAGTATGCTTTGGTTAGATTTATGTAAACAGATGTCCATTTAATCGGACATTGGTTACCAAAAGGATTAAGAGAGTGTGTGATTTTGCAACCAACAGAATAGTTTTTACATTAATTTTGTATTTTTTTCCTTTCAGATTTGGTCCTGGTTTAGTTATTTACTGGTTTAGTTATGTAAAGACTATCGTTGATCCTTCAGAAAAAAGATTCATTATCAGGGAGAGTTTCCCTGAAAATTTAACGTTTCTTAATCCCGACCTCATACCAGCACCAATGTTTTCAACAGTACAAAAGTAGAAGTAATCGAAAACGTAAGCAAATACGTTTGTTGTCTCAGTGCAATCATTATTTATAAAATATTTTTAAGTTGTTCATATATACTTCATAAACAGTAATCAAATAATGGAAGTATATTTATGTAAGTTATGTGAAAATATAATATTGTATGTAATATATTAAAGTCAATGTATATATGAAAATTTGCTTGCTGTAGTTATATTTGATGTATTATGTATTTAAACTCTAAATAGTTATTGTACTGTATCTAAAGTATAGCTTACTTATTAAATACAGTACATATTTTAAGGTGTTTGTAAAATGTATTTTGTATTGTGCATTTTGTTAGTTAATTGTACAAAAATATAAAAGTACAGTATTTTAAATTATTTTAATTGAGAAGCGTTTTATTAATCTCCTTTAATTTTTCTAATAATATTTTTTAGATCCCAGCAAAATTAATTCTAAACTTTTCCAACAATTATTCAAAAAAAGCTTTTATTATTATTTTCTCTCCATTTGTTTCACCCAAATTTGGGGTACACCAGATCAATCACTTTTTAATGTTCTGTGCCTTCCTCGTAGCCCAGTATTGCTTCATTCGTTGCGATCTTGCTTTTATTTCTTCGTCAGAGATTTGGATCGTTCTATTGGATTTGACTTTGCCTTGGAACCGTTGTTTCTTGTCCTTGGTTATTGTTTTGGCTGTTTTGTCCATGAGCATAGTGTCAGTGATTTGTGGTTCTGTTATGTCTTTCTCTGTTTCTCTAAACCAAAGTGGTTTGGCTCTTTTATTGCAAAAGTAGTCAAATATTTTTTTGGTTAATCTATTTTTGTCCATTCGGAGGATGTACCCATAAAAATCAATTCTCATTTTTCTTATTGTGTCTGATAGTGTTTCAGGTTTTTGGTAAAGAATTTCATTACTAATGTGGAGTAATTGGTTGTTACGGAATTTGGGGCCTAAGATTTTTCGTAATATCTTTCTTTCTTTGATCTCCAGCCTTTCAAGTGGGCTCTGGGTTGTGAGAGCTAATGTTTCAGCTGCATATAAGGCTTCTGGTTTAATTACCGTATGAAAATGCCTTATCTTTGTATTCCAGGAGAGGGACTTCTTGTTGTATGTATTATTATTTTCAATATAGTTTTTCTGCACCTTTTTGTATAACAAAGTTGTTATTTCAATAAATGGTATAAATTGCTAACAATATACCAGTTTTAAATTAAGATCATATTAAGATTAAATTTGCTTGCTAAACTGTTTAATCGCTTATTTATATTTAGTACTCAAAAATATATTAGTGTAATATTATTTGTTATATCTGATTTTTTTTCTTAATGAATATACAGCATTTTTTCAAACAAAGCTCTAAAATTCCACTTTCAGTCAACAGATATAAATTTAATGTACCATAAATTGTTCTTACCACAAGCTTTTAGAAAGTAGAACAATACACAAGCTTTTAAAATACTTCCACACATATGTATTTAGTTTATAACTGGGAAGTAGTCTGGCAACACTGCGCTTCTCTGATTGGTTGGCATACTAACAGTGCTAATATATCCATGTTTTAATGGACTAGACTTGTAATGCCAGTTATAGTTATAAATTGACAGACCAAATTAAAATAAACTTTCGGTTGGAATCAGTATAAATTTACAGAAGACAAGTTAATGAAATATTATCAAGTATAAAAATCATTTTATTTTTATTTATAAAAAGTTTGTTTGCAAACCTGGAACTTTTCCAGAGTAACATTTACTCTTCTGATATTTGGTTCGAAACTGTTTAGATTAATCGCCAAGGCAATTGGAACTTTTAGAAGTTGAAACAGTCAAATTTTGTAGAGTTTTCTGACTTTATTCTTTTAAACTTTTTTACAAGTTTAATAATGCAAACCAAAATAATAACAATGAAAGTAGATTAAGAACATAATTCAGATAGTTTTAATATTACATTTTAAAAAATAAATAGCTGATTTATAAATACGGTAAAATATACAATTATTTTAAAATTTAATGAGTTTTTCTCTTTCAACATTGCCACCATCTACGAGCTTTCCTTCTGTTATGTTTCCTTTTACTATTTCTGCTTCTATAATGTCTCTTTCTGCTCTGTCTTTTCCTAGGAATGCATCCGCAGCTTGTTTTCCTTGATCTGCTTTTTCTTTTCATGTTTCTAGTTAATTTTTTTGCATTTTTCTTTTTGTGTTTTCCGTCTTCCTTGTTAATAATTGAACAGCATTTTCTTACATGACACAGTTTATACTTTCCATTTTTAGTTTGAATTAATATTCCTTTTTTTACAGCCAGCTGTAATGCCATGTGCACTTTTCCAGGTGTAATAGCTTTGTTATCGACTAAGCTAGGAACGCTCGCGACATCATAAAGACTAGAACCATTTCTCTCTTGCAAAGCCTGTATAGCTTCGCACACAAGTTTTACCAATTTTTCAGCCTTAACCATGTTTGTTAAAATTGTTTACATTAATTTAAAGTGTTAAAATAAAATTTTGCTGCCAACTGCAAAAGCAACTTTCAAAACAGTTGTAAATATTGCTTAGCAATAGCAAGAAATCAACATTGTTTGGTAACAATTAAATTTTTTTAATAATGTCAGCTTATTTTATAATACATTGGCCTATTTATTATACAGTTAGGCTATGTATTAATTGTTTTTGTTTCAAACAAATTCCTAATTGTTTGCTGTTTTAATTGTAAGCCGGTGTATTTAATACTCATATATAAAAACAAAAAATAGAACATTAAAAAGAAATATATTTAATTGTAGAGCTTTTCTAAAATAATTTAGGCCCAAATACATTGAAAGTAGGATTTTAATTTTAAAAATATTAATTAGTTATTTTATTTTATGAGGAGAAAATAGAAATTTGAGATGGTGTAAATAAAAAAAAAAATCATCATGCTTGTCACATACATATTATTAGAATTCTTGAAGTGAGTTTAAGTCTACCAGTGAGCTGGTACTTTCTAGTGCCATAAATATTTATTATCATCACAACTGATTTTAAATTTTGTTTACATTAGATTAATAATAATATACTCATGTATATAAATAAAGTGAATAAATATATATATTATAATTAATGCAAACATACTGTTGACTGAATTAGTTTTGACATACAGTTGCACTACTAGCCATTTAGTGAAGTAATGAAGGAAATGATAATGTGTGAAATGGTAGCTGTATAAATATAGTTTCACCAATGTTATTACAATAGATGACAAAACACCCTGTTTTCTGTATTTTGCATTTTTAAGAATGTTGTGAACATACTGATGTTCACTGGTGGCATTTAACCACCAGTTAAAAATTTGTAAAATTATTGCATTTATATGTTTGAATTATATTTTATTCCATACACATTCTCAAACTGCATTAAAATTGATTTACTTTCCATATCTTATAATCAGGGTACATAAATAATTTTTGAATCATAATCATGCAATGTACAAAATTTATATTAGAAAAAAGTTGTGTCAAACGTCTAGAAATAAATATTTTATTTTATCTGCAATTGGTAAAATTTAATTAATTGTATTGGGCTAATGTATGATACAAGTACTGCGTTTAATAATAATGTTAAAGTAATAACAAAACAACCGCTAGGTTCGCTGAAACCTGCCAGAGTTTCATTTCCTTGTTCATTGAGTTTACATCGCCTTGTTATATTATCTCTGTTCCTATTTTTATTTAGTAGTAATCTATGGTAGTAATTTCTATCTATGGATGAAAATGCAATATCAGTATGAATAAGCAGTCAATGTGCATTATAGTGAAGTAACGAATTAATAAACAGACTTGGAATAGTGTTAATGGACGTGAAATGAAAAGCACGCTATCGTAACTCGTTATATGTGTGTTTTATGTATGTTTATAGGTAATTGTAAACATTAATTGAGAAGTTTATTTAGTTATTAAGGTATATTTGAATTATTGAAAATTACAATTAAACTTGAAAAGAACTGTAAAATACGTATAAGAATTTTCTTATAATAATCTTGTCATACGACGCCAGCTTTAGAATATTAAAATAATAGCCTAAACTACTAACCTTGATATTCATTAGTTCACAAATCTTTGTTAAATTTGCCAGAAATTTGTGACGTTGAGGTAATTTTAATAGGCCCTCAATTAATACTGTCTGATTTTACCTAGTGCACAATGCATTTTACAAGGGCTCTTAAACTTCATTTATACATATTTCTTGCACAAAAGCTCAGCTCAAAACATTTTGTAATTGTGTATATTTCAGGCTTTGTGAGTTTTCCAACTTTTTTCAGTAATGTACTCCTGATAAAGAAAATGAAAGATTAACTGGGCTATTTTTGCTTATTTCTTTTGTTGTAATAAGATTAATGTTTGTGTAAGGAATAGTCAGTGTTGATCTTGTTCTTTGAGGAATATTCTTTTTTTATTGTTATTTTGAAGGTGATATTTTTATTTCCTCCACTAAAAAAGGTGGGTAAATATGCAGTGTAGGTTGCTTTTGATTTTTCGAGAATTGTTTCACTAAAATGATTTATTACATTTCCAAAAGCAATAATCCACAATATAAAAGTACAGGAAGTGCAATAAAAATCAAAAATAAAAGTGACCCGCATAACTTCAAAATTGTTACTGTGTAGCCGCCTCAGTGTTGATATAGGTACTGGGCTTTCACCCCGAGGACCTGGATTCGATTCCCGGCCAGGGCTTGGCATTTTCATACACTATAAATCATCCCATCGTCTGCATTAGCCCAAGTGTGCATAGTAGTCGGACGTTAAACAAAAAAAAAAATTGTTACTATGCAAAAGTAGGTAAAAACATGTTTTTGATTGCTAAAATGATAAAAAAATAATAATGACCTAGCTGACACAGATGTTGGGTGGAAAACCTATTTAATTAAATGGTTACCATTTTAACATTTTCTCTATAAAAACAAAGTAATATATATTAAGTAATACTTATTACAATATGATAACATGCATGAGCAGTAAGTCGGGTACTAAATGATAGCACATGTGAGCAGTGAATGAGTGCAGGAAGTCTAGTAGGTTCCATGCATAGTAAACAACAATGACGTTATATATAGTTATGTTGAAAAAGCTTACAATCATAAGTAATCTAAAAAAAATTATTTTTAATGGTGAATATATGTTAATTGGATAATAAGGTTTGTAATAAAAGAAAAAATGTTCAAAAATCACTATTTGAAAAAAAACAATCTATACTGCTTAAATATGAAAAGGTGTCAGGTAGTCTACGTGGTTAGGTGCTTGATCTAAAGAGTTTGTACATTAGTAATTTTTTTTTAAGGCGAAAAGCACATTCAGGCTATTATCGCCTCCCTAAATGTAAGTGTGAGTATAACGTGTTAAAATTAGACTCGAGGGTACTGCGAGGGATGTCTAAATCCTCTTAATAGGTGCAGCTAGTCTGCACCTCCCTGCGGGGAGTAAAAATTTTTAAGTCAAATTGATAATTATGCATAATTACGACATATTTAGTAAACATACTGCATGATATGAAGATTTTGATCTAGGCCTATCAAAATCTGTATTTTCAAACAAACAAAACCAAGTTAGTTAGGTTTACAACTATTCTGTAAAATATGTGGCAGTCGGAGGTTTGGCAAGCAGACGGGAAAACGTAATAAAAGTATTTGCGTAAATATATTATGTAGTTACACAATAGGCAACTTTTATTTTATGAAATTAAGTAATATTAATCTGTGAAACATTTATCAAATTATAATTTTATGCAATTTTTAACAGAACTTGATATTTATGCAGTACAAGTTGTTTTTCTCAAAAAGTGATTTTTTTTTAATTGGTATTTCTACACTTACGGGTCTCATGCTCAAGTAGTGATTTCAAGAATTTTTTTTATTGTTAAGTTTATTATCACAGTAACATATATTTACCCGCGGAAGATTCAATTAACTTATGATCTTAAGCCCTTTTTAAAAAAACTATGTGATATCATCACTGTTTGTTTACATAGAACATGCAAGATTTACTGTACAAGATTACTACGCCTATGTCACAGCTCATGCGCGTCAGCACATTATAACCGAGTCTGAAATATTTCGAGTTAGTAAATACCCAACAACCGAGTCATGTTTGGAATGCCAAAATTATACGGTATTAAATTATGAAACATGTATTTTGCTGTAATAAACAAATAAGTACATTGAACAGTCACCATTAAAAAATTTAAACAGGGTAATATTTCCTGTTTAAATACAATAAAGACAATAAAGGTATCTCAAAATAAGAAGCATTTTATGGAAAGTTTTTATTTCTTGAAGAAACATTTGTCAAGTGCATTATGTGGTGTTAGTACAGTTGGAAAATATTAAACTGACAAAGTGTGAAGTGTGCGATAGCCAGCGGTGCCCTAATATCGGTATTTCACGTTATCTTGTTTTCCAACTCTTTTAAAATAGTAACCTGTTGTTAGTAAACAAAAATGAATAAAATACCTCAAAGTAAAAACATGTAGTTGCTGGTGACATGTAAGTTGTAAGCAATTATGGAAATTAAAAGAAATGATGTTACTCAGAATTTTATTGCTTTAATTTAAAAATTATAATTATTTCAATTTGTATATACTACCTCATAAAGGATTATAAACATGGTTAAAACAGTGTATTTTTGATGAATCTATTAATGTGTGTAGTAAGTAGGCTGCTTGTTGGCATTCATTAATTGTTAAGAGATCGATTATGCTTAACAATCTGAGCAGTATTATATGGTATTACTATTTTACTTCAGCCTGTTAGAATGAGTATACAATCCAAGAAGTAATGAAACAAAGTTGAATGTTTTTTTAGTAATTGCAGATGAAATTTTTCAAGGTTTGATATTATAAAACTGTTAACAAATTATTTGCATTTGGTTGGAAAAAATTGTCATGTATAAATGTATATTTTATTTTATTTTTTTAGATCTGGCTTGTGAGTACAATACTTGTTTCAGATTCCAAAGTCTTCCAATGAGGAAGAAAGAATACTATGGAAGAAGAACAGCAATTTTACCATCCAGATGAAGAAGCTACTGTTCAGTGGCCAGATAACATTGAAATTTCTCAACTGTGTCGAATTTGTGCTAATACTAGTGAATATCTCATACCAATTTTTGATGGAGAAGGAATGGAAAATGAACTGGAATTGAAAATAAAGAAGCATTTACCAATCCAGGTAAAAATAACCAATGTTATAGATTACTAATAATCTTTTGATTGAGTATTCAATAAAAAACTGAATTTCTCTTTGATTTCAGTAATTCAACTAATAAAATACGAGGGTGGTCTGAAAAGTTTCCGACCTAACAAAGATACAAGACATTTTTTTCAGAAATTTTTTTTTTTTTATTTTTCAACATAGTGTCCTTGTACCTCTACACACTTCTCCCAGCGATGCTCCCATCTCTGTAACCCGTCCAAATAGTACTTGGCGTTTTTCTCTGCAAAATAATTGTTCACGAAGGTGATTGCCTCTTCATTTAACGAAAATCTCTGTCCTCCGAGCGCAGTTTTTAGATGAGGGAACAAAAAGAAGTCGCAAACCATAATTCTTGGATTTTCGCCAGGGCAACCGCTGAGGTGTGAGACGGTGCGTTGTCTTGGTGAAACAGGATTTTCTTTTTCTGCAAATATGGCCGTTTTTCCACAAGTTCTGACTTTAGTTTGTCAAGTAATGATGCGTAGTATGCCCCTGTAATGGTTTTTCCTTTTTGAAGATAGTCGATTAAAATAACTCCATGACCCAAAAAACAGTCGCCATCCCTTTCCCAGCCGAAAAAACAGTTTTTGCTTTTTTTGGAGTTGGTTCCCCCTTTGCAGTCCACTGTCTGGACTGTATTTTTGTTTCGGGTGTATAATGGTGTATCCAAGTTTCATCTACAATAATTAATCGGCGCCAACAGAGTATTGGAAATGTTCATTCGAACACGTTTTTGGTCTAACGTGAGCAAATGCTGCACCCAACGCGTGAACAACTTTCTCATGTCTAAATGTTGATTTAATATGTGACAAACACGTTCTTTTGACATGTTCATAATGTCTGCTATCTCTTTCACTTTAATTCGGCGGTCATCTAGTACTATTTGGTGAACTTTGGCAATGTTTTCATCGGTATTTGCAATTTTTGGACGTCCCAAACGTTCGTCTCCCAAGCTCTTCAGGCCACGTTTAAATTCAGCTGCCCAAAATTTCACTGTGGTAAATGATGGTGCAGAGTCCCCATATACAGAATCCAACTCATCTTTGATTTGCGTTGGCGTATTGCCTTTCAAAAACAAATATTTAATGACAGTTTGATACTCGATTTTGTCCATTTTTATAAAAATACATCAACTCATTCAAACGACTGTTACATAACAACTGCGCATCCAAAATGGCTGAAACTTAGGCGAGTAACTGTCAACAGATGAAATTCTAGTGCTGCCACTGACGAGTGCTGCTATCTTTAAATTGAGGTCAGAAACTTATCAGACCACCCTCGTAGAACTGCTTTTGTAAAACAACAATAAAAATGCATAGAAGTTTTTTTTCTTTTTTGGGGATTAACCCCCCAACACATCAGCTTAAGAGTTTTTTGTACACCCCTATCACTTCACCTTTAAACCAACTCCATAATCCCTTGACAAGCTCCATAATCTTGTGTAAGGTCTCCTGGTTGAACTCCTGATCTGGTTGCTGAGATCCAAAGAGTCTCCTTTTGATTTCATAGTTTCTCTTGAAATTTCAGTATTCAACTAATGAAATAAAAGTGCTTTTGTAAAACAGCAATAAGAATGCATATAAGTTACATATGAATCTAATCTCCATATAAAATGTATGCTTTGCCCTCGCATTTGTGCCTGCAGTTCAAAAACCACAGTACCAGCCTTAATAACTCAAGATTGGTAGCGGCTAAATTCTATGAAGTATAGAAAAATATTCATTTTTGAACATATAAAAAAAAAATCATATTTCAGTTGATTATGAAACTGTTACCGAATTTAAGTTTTGACCCTTATTTAGTCTGTGAGGTGACGCTGATAGACATCATTGGCCCACATTTTACTTATAGCAGCTGGAGTGGAAAGAGAACTTGTATAATCAGTTGTCATATCCATTCCGCTGGCCTGGCAAGCAGTGATTATTCAATCAAGAGTATGCTGGTGTAATCAGGATAATGAAATAATTTCTTTATTAGTATTGTTTCTTCTGAGAAATATTTACATATACATTCACGAGATTATCAGCGGCAGTGGGTGACGAGAACATTGCAGATAATCTATAAATAAGTTAAAAATATAAGATAAACAGTAAAAACTCAACAAAATACGAACTTTATTTCATATTTAGAATAAACCACGGTATGTACAAACTAATAAAAAAACCATAGCAATTGAAAGTTATTTACAGTACTGTACTATATATGTATGTAAAATTTGTGGACCAAAGTTTTGAAATTTTTATATTAGACTAGAGTTTATTTTGTTCTCAAAACAATCAGTTAACATCTTTTTTTATTATTATTTGTAACAAAACACTATTTTTAATGAAAATGTATTTTACATAGCATATGTTTTTGGGCTAATGATGTAAAACATTGTCTTTTATAGTATATTATGCCATTTATATTTACAAATATATCATCTCAATAAAATAATGTACTACATTCAACAAAACATCCCTCTATACAATATTGGGCATAATTTTTTAACCGAGATATTTTTTGGTTGGATAAAATTAAATCAACTATATACAGAATTGATATCACTACTATATTACTTTAAAACAATATATCTTCGAAACACATACGAGGTGTGTTCAGAAAGTAACGAGAATTTTTTAATTTCGCGGGCTTGGAGAGTCCGATTGTCAAAACATTTTTTTTATTATGTTGGTATACATGCCCTTAAAGTATGATAAAACTTTCAGCTGTTTTCATTGTTGACTTTGTCTGTGACAGCCACTAAGGTTAGACGTGTTTTTATGAGCTCTGCGATTTTCATTTGTTAAAAGAAATGGATCAAAGTATTTGTATCAAATTTTGCGTAAAAAATGAATAAAGTGTAACAAAGTGTGTGAAATGTTAACAAAGGCCTATGGTGAGTCTGTTATGATTAAAGCAAGAGTTTACAAGTGGTATAAGCGTTTCCAAGAAGGCCGTGAAGACGTTGAAGCTGACGAACGCCCTAGATGCCCCAGCACATCAACAACCGAAGAAAACGTGGAAAAAGTTGAAGAAATGGTTATCAACAATCGCCGAATCACAATTAGAGAGGTCGCTGTTGATATTGGCATATCGATTGGATTTTGTCATATTGTTTCCACTGTTTTGTGTATGAAACGCATGGCAGCAAAATTCGTTCCAAAATTGTTGAATTTTGAACAAAAACAGTGGCGAATGGAAGTTGCTCAGGAGTCACTAAATGAAGTCAACGACGATGCAGAATTTCTGAAGCGTATTATAACAGGTGACGATACATGGGTTTACGGATATGACATCGAAACTAAGGCACAATCATCCCAGTGGAGGCATTTTGGCTCACCAAGACCTGTGCGATCGAACATGAAGGTTATGCTCACTGTGTTCTTCGATATTAATGGCATAGTGCATCATGAATTCTTGCCACCAAGTGAAACAGTCAATAAGGAGTACTACCTACAAGTTCAACGCCGTTTGCGTGAAGCATTCTAAAAAAACACCCAAATCTGTGGAAAAACAATTCATGGCTTTTGCACCATGATAATGCACCAGCTGACATTTCATTGCTTTTTTTGTGATTTTTTTTTTTTGCCAAAAACAGTACTGTAATGTTGTCCCAGCCTCCATATTCGCCAGACATGGCTCTGTGTGACTTTTTCCTATTTCCAAAAATAAAGGGCACCTTAAAGGGCCGTCGTTTTACAGCTGTAGATGACATTAAAAGCGCATCGCTGAAAGAACTAAAGGCTATCTCAAAGATCGAGTTTGAGAAGTGTTTCGAGGATTGGAAGAAGCGCTGGCACAAGTGCATAATCTTCAATGGGGACTATTTTGAAGGCGACAACATCAATGTAGAAGAATAAATAAATATTTTGTTCAAAAAATTAAAATTCTCGTTACTTTCTGAACACACCTCGTACACATATCTATACTGTACAGTAAATGTGTACAAACAAAACTATCATATTGAGAGGGGGGGAACTATAGCTATGTGTTAGTGTAATATCAGTAGCATAGATACTATTTATAGCAAGTCACTGTCACTTTATTTTTTGCTTCTACTTACACAGTTGACTATCAACCACGGACTAGTAGAGATAAATGTGTAGCTGATTTGAAAACATAAAGAGTTAATGGGTCATAGACAGATATGCAGGTGTGTAGTGCAAACAAATATTCAGTTACAGATAACGAAAACAGTGTAGTTCTACTGTGAAAGTCTTTTTATACAGGACAATGCTAATTAATTATTTATAAGCATGCAGCTATCACAGTTATTTATCTGATCATTTTTTTTTTATAGTACCACAAGACTTTCTTACAAAAAAAATACTTTAAAGTTCAACAAAGATTTTATTTCCTTTATAAATCAAAGTCCGGAGTGATATTGTACACCACACGTATTGTGATAAAGGGTATTTTATCTCAAATAAAATTATAAATTTTATGTTATATGTTACAAAAGGTTCGGCAACGTTATTACAATTTATTATTTGTATATAATTGATTCCATTTTCATTTTTGTTTAAAGGTATCTAAAACTGACACATTACCAATGAATTTGTGTTATCAATGTGCTTCCACATTGATAGCTTGGCATGACTTAACGTTGGGCTGTATTGAAGCTGACAAACGACTGCGAGACCTTGTTAATTGCAGAGAGGTAAGAAGTGAGTGTAATTTTGCAATAATTGCAAATTATAATTTTTGTTTATTATTTACTTTATAACCCATTTAGTATTGTGGGCGAAAATGTAATCTTTTTTTAATTTGTGAGTATTTTAAGCCTAATGAACAGATATAGTTATAACATTTTCAACTGGACACAGTTGAATTTTTACTGGAATTTTCAGTAGAATAATTTATTAATAAAAATATTTTGAAAAAAGTTAAGTTGTTCAAAAAATTTAGATGATGAGGCTGATTTTTCACATACATTTTCTGACAAGATCACTCACAGCACATCTTTCTTTATTCATAGTGTTTTGGGCTATACACATAAACAACTGACAATGAATGTCAGTCGCTGAATCATTTTGTACCAAAAGAATCTTATAACAGTACCACATCTCAAGTTCTGAATCAGAAAGTTGTCGGTTGCGCTTCTCCCACAGGTACTAATACAACGAAGATTATAAAACGAATATTTTTTCTGAAAAATCATCATATAGTGTTTTCTTGATGTGTGTGTGTAAAATTTCAAAAATCAAAACGAATACATATAAAAATGGCGGAGAAATTTGTTTGTTAAAAAAAATGTTATATGCTTTATTAAATAACACAACAGCTGAAGTATTTAAGAAAAATTTTCGTAATTAATACAAGTCTTTAAGTAAATACATCAAAGAAAATTTTGTTCTAGGAGAGAAGTCTTCAGTCTAAAAATGTTGACTGTGATGGATCAGAAAGTGCAAGAGGTGTTGGTGATATTGAGATAGAGTTTGAAGAAGAAGTAACAACAACACCAAGCACTTCAACACAAGTTGAGGTTTTAGAAAGTACAAGTACATCAGACAAGGTCAGTAAAAAGTTTGTAAGTGTATTGAAATTATATAGCATTCGTTTTTATTTCATACTTCCAAAGATTACTTAGTATAGTCATTATTAATTTTTGCTTATAATACGAGATATGACAATTAAATAACTGGGCTAGTGCTGCAAAAAAACACTATTAATTACCATTACATTACAAAGTTTATCCCTTTCAATGCACGTTCCTTGGCAATCCCTACAATGCTCAATACAAATTTTTCATTGTTTAAAGAGGTATGCTTCTGTCAGCATGTCTAGAACGTCTGTCGCTTTTGCTTTCACTGCTTCTGCACTGTGAAACCTTGTGAGTTTAAGCTCTGACTTGAACTTAGAAAATTAAAAAGTCACAGAAGCTGGATGGGTGGTCCAACACAATGATGCCGTATTTCACAAAGAACACCTTCACAGACAAGGCAGAATGGGCAGGCGCGTTATCTTGGTAAAACGTCCAGGAATTGCTCTTCCACAAATCGATCTTCATATTCTCACTCGTTCATAAAAGGCTGTCAGACTTAATAATGTTCATTGATCATTTGACCTTTAGGGACTTTATGAACGTAGAGAATTACATGCTTGTAAGAAAAGAAAAACATGACCTTCAATTTTAATTTGATTTTTTCACTTTTTTGCTGTGTGAGGTAGGACTCTTGCAATGCATCGATTGGCACTGTGTTTCAGAATCGCAGGTAAAAAAACCACGATTCATCACCAGTAATCAAGCTAAGAATTCTGGATCATTTTCAGTATTGTTTCACAAATGTTTTTTCACGATTCCTTTTGCTCTGGAGTAAGAAGTTTTAGTTCCATTTTTGTTCAAACTTTCTGTATGTTTAATGATTCCTGGAAAATCTTATGGACACGTTCTCTGTTAATTTCTGAGATTTAAACGAGCTCAGACACAGACTACAATTTTCACATATCAGTTTACCAATCTGTTACTAATGTTGAGGGTCGTCTAGGGCACGGATTGCCTTCAGTCGCTTCACAATAGGTCCCTCCTTAAACCTTTAAACCACTCAAAAAGTGCTCCGTTCTGTAACAGTTTTCCCCATTTTCGCAGGAAACTTGAGGTTAACTCATTACTCCATCTGAACACTGCATTTTTTCAACAAGAAAGCGCAAGGACTTGAGCTGGCAATTTCTACAGCGAGAATGAGCAGCATTCAATGCATTGAGTCTCACAATAGCAAGATACGTAATATGGTCATGTTCATATCTTCTGAGTGGTACTAAATGAGCCATAAATTTGTCTAATAATAATTGCTTTCTAACTAAAATATCCAAGACAAAGCGAATAAAAAGATATACAGAAAAAGTGTTATTAGGACAATACCTGACAATGGCTGAATAAGGAAAGCAAATAAACTAACCTAAATTCTTTTTTTATTCTTCTTCTTTTCTGCTAGGATTATTGTCACTATGTTCAGTATAATGATCTGCTTTCCCTAGCTTCTTCAATTCTACTTTTGTTGACGCATTTCGGAGAACCCACTGTTGATGGCGGCAAAAAACCCACTGATCTAATAAAAGTAGGGGTCAGGATATTATATTCAAAGCCTCCTAGGTGGCCTAGTTGATAGCGTACTGGGCTTTCACCCCGAGGACCCGGGTTCGATTCCCGGCCAGGGCTTGTCATTTTCATACGCTATAAATCATTCCATCGTCTGCATTAGCCCAAGTGTGCACAATAATCAGACGTTAAAAAAAAATTCAAACCATGTAATGCTAACAAATTTATTGCATACCACAAGGAAGGACACAGTCTGTCGAAACAAAATTTAAAAGGAGGTAAAGATATAAAAAGGGGACATCAGGAAATCAGAACTTGGAAAAAAAGAATAATCTGTTTTCGCAACAGTACTCCTTGGCAGAACTTGGTGTGATAATAAGAAAACTGAATGGTTTATCCTTGTCTTGTCTGAAATACTTGACAAGATACATCCCAAGTTTGTCACAACATTTGTTGTTTGGAACTAAACTCTTACTCCTCATTATTTACAACAAAGTATGGACAGGTAAATCTATCATGCCAATAATGTGGAAGAAGACTGTCGTCCTTATTAAAAAGGCTAAGACATCCGTAGAAGAAATGTCCAACTGTAGACCAATCTCACTTAATAATAGCAAAGACCATGAAAATGATGCTAAACACAAGACTACAGCATTACTTGGAGAGCAAAAAACTCATATCTAACAATCAAGTAGATTTAGACCCTCCAGTACAGCTATTCACCAAGTTCTGAGGTTACAGAGCATCAGAGATTCATGCAAGAGTGCTGACTGTGGTCGTGGATTTCAAAGGTGTGTTTGTCACGGTCTGTCTCAACAGAAACTCAAAATGGTGTCAGTTATGTTGAGTTTCTGAACCAGAGGTGGATTTCTACTGCATGGAGGTCAACACTGTCCTCTGGGTGTCGTACCTAGCACTTTATTATTCAACAATTGCATAAACTACTTGCCCAAGACCTTATCCTCTTGTGGAGTTAAGATGGGGACAGTGGGGGAATATGAACAAGAAAATGTTTGATATGTTGAGAAAGTAGAGTGATGGATGCAATGTGAAAATGAACGTCCAGAAAACATGATGTCAGTTATTTTCGTTGAAAACAAAAGCTAGAGACTTTAAATCGAAGGTAAAGAAAATGGGAATTTAAAGAAGTGATGGCACAACACATTTGGAGTGGTTTTGTATAACAAATTAAAGTCGAAACAACATGTACATCAAATTGCTGCCAAGGTAGCAGCAAAATTTGGCATCATGAAGAGACTGGCAGGCATGAAATGGGAGGAACACTGCCCCATTTGAACGAACGTTCGAAACATGCTGTACGGAGGAGATATGGCTGTGGCCTCTACTGGCACTATAAGAAAACTAGAAACAACTAAAGAAAATTGTCTACGGCATGTAACTGGTGCCGTTAAAACAATACTGTTGTCCACTATTTATGCCTATACATCTGATGAATATGATTCTAAAACATAGGTAATGCATGACAATCTTACATCTTCTCTTGCACAGGAAGTATAATAACACTTGGATTATGGAACCACCAAGTGTTAACCATCTGGGGCTTCAACTATGACAAGAAAATACAGAAGTAGAACAACAAGAATAAAGTTTTATCAGAGGTATCCTAGATCATGTTGGAATCTATCAACAACCTATATCCAGCTGAACATCGGATAAAAATCTTTACTCATTTTTTTCTCCGACGTGAGACTTGTTTAGTTATTACAATTAAAACTATTCACAAACATATGTATATTTCAGTTAATGAGTAAATGGTTTTTATGTGTGATAAAATGTAAATGTTTTAGCTGCTGCCCACATCGGACAAACATGAGGACGTGAAAAAACAGAACCAAGTAACGGAAGATGAAACCATAGCAAACAATTCTGGTGGAGAGGATGCAGCAAATGAAAGGTAAGAGGCGATGAATTTGTGTTGTGTGTTGTACAAGTATTTTAATGTATATTGTAGCAAAAAAAATCTTGTCTCAATCTCAGTAGACTAACTTCAATTGAAACGTTTTAATACTTCGGCTTGAGAACCAACTTTTACGATTAAAAGAATAATTAAGAATTTCAAACTAACTAAAGAAAATTCAGAAGTATTGTCTAAGTGGAAGGCAAAATTGAGAAGTTATGATAGGTTGCAAAGGGTAGAGAATTGTGATGCACTAACCACATGCCTCATGCCAAACAGCTGCATAGCCAGCCGAAGCCTTCAACAGGCTGTTCAAAATTTTATTCATTGATTAAATGTATTTTTATATGCATGCAAATCGAAAAGCATGAATCCACAGCACCTTTAGCACATTTTGAATGACTTTTACTAGAAGAATTCATGGAGTAGTTAGGAATGAAGTGCCGTTTTATTTACAGGTAAGTCATTATAACAATCTAACCAGTATTACTGAGCAGTATTTTTTTATTATATTTTGTATGAGAATCTCTTATATAAAAGGCAATGTCCTGACTGACTGATCAACGTACAGCCCAAACTATAAAATCTAGAGACTTGAAATTTTGAGGATACCTTCGTTTTAATATGTAAGCGTGTACTAAGAAATGATTTTGCTAAAAATTGATTTTCACGCCATTAAACTACTTACGCAGTTCAAATTTAATAAACAAGTCTAAATTTAATAAACCTTCTAAATGTAACATGAGGTACAACAATTTTATTAGTCACTCACCTAAGTAGTAATGAAATATATTTTTACCTTTTTCCCAAAACGCATCCCCTAAAGAGATTGAAAGAAGGTATAAAATATAAAAAAGGGGTACAATTTTGTATTGAAAAAATATTTTTTTTTTGTCTTATATTCTAGAAATATGCAATGAAACACATTTTTCTGAATTCATCCCCTAAAAGAATAAAAAGGGAAAAAGAGTTATCATGGGAGAAAAAAGAGTGTAAGCATTGGAGAAAAATATTTTTTATCTAATTTTCTTAAAAGTAAACAGAATATTTTAAAACACAAATTATGATACACACAATTCATTGTTTTTCCCCGAATTCATCCCCTAAAAGGACAAAAATATAGAATAGTTATAATGTTTGTATTGGACAAAAATATTCTTGATCAGATTTTCTTAAATTCAAATGGAACACGTTTGAAGTCAATAAAACAACATATTCAGGTTATAATATTTTTCATATTCACTGTAAAATAATCACGAGTTTAGATGATCACGCTTTTATTAATATATTTTTATGTTTCTAAATTATTATATTACTGAAACAGTTTTTTAGTTAAGTAAGCGAAGCCACGACGAGGTAATGCTAGTATATGTATAATATTTAAAATACAGTTTTATTAACATTCATATTTCTGATGATGCTATAATTCAAATACGGAGTAGTTCAGTATAGTGCTGAGAATAAAGAAGCAGTTTTTTTAATGAATTTAAAAATAACAAAATTCAGTTTTGATGCAACCATGAAGTGATTTCAACACGATTTATCCTGGTCTCAAATGTACCGTATTCTTTAGATTTAATATAAATTTTCAAAATTAATTAAATCCAATTAAAACAGATTCTGAAACACACTAAACTAGGTATGTAATAAAGTAAATCTAAAGAATATGAAGACTCTTTGAAATGACAAAAAACTGATGAATTAAATTCCAAATGACATTTTTTTAACAACATAATTAATTTAGTTGTTTGGATGAGATAAAACAACAGTTTTCCTATTACAGTAGAGAGTCGATTATCCGAAACAATTGGTGCAGGGGGGTGTTCGGATAATCGATTTTTCGGATAAACGAACATATTCGAAAAAAGGTAGTGTGATATAATTTAACAATGGTAGAACCAATTTAAGGAGCAAGTAGACATGTACAGCACATAAATTCATCCAGTTGTTTAATGACATATGATAAATATAAGCTGTACAGTATACAGTGTTCTGTACAGTAAAACAACTCTTTGATAATGAAAAAATAAACATTAGGTAAAGTAAAATTAAACATTCAGTAAAGAAAGTTGCAGTTCGGTAATTACAAAGCAAAACAAACAGAAGCACAAACGGTCTAAACAACACGGAGACTGACTCGTCACTGTATGTGCTAGTGCACACTCTATATTGAGACTGTACTGCTGTCGAGCTGCCGCGCTGGCTCTGTCTGGCCGCTGCACTGTCAGGTTTCCGCGCCACCGCTTTCGGTTAACCGACGTTTCGGATGACCGGGCTTCGGATAATTGATGCTCTACTGTATTTATGTCAATAGGAAGTTTTCTTTGACATGGTTTGAATAGAAATTCTGTTACAAAGTTTATTTCATATTATGTCAAAAATGTGATAATTAAAAATAATAGGGCCTGCTGAATATATTACCTAAAAAAATAGTCTTGTTTTTTTTAACTTTTGACTTCTTAAGCATCTTTCAAAGTAAATTTTTGTTGAGAAAATTTATTGTATTCGGTAGGTGGAGTAAGTGGAACCTTTTTATAACTGACAAATGTATCCATTTGGTAGTTCTTTAATATATCACATTACATAAAATAAAATTATTATGACACGATCATGTACAATAACAAATAATGATATTAGAAATTATTTAGTGGGTGTGGGTGTGCGTGTGCGTGCATACAAATCACAGTGTTGAATGTTTATTTCATAAAATCTATAAGGTAGATCCCCTTGTTATTTAGGGTGTTTATGAGGTTCTGATGACAAAAAATATTTTGATAATATTGATATTTTATTATTATGTTAATGTACACTACTCCTTATGTCTCAGTTTTGGGGTGGGGTTATTTGCTGATCCTTTTCAAAAATACAAACATTTCTAAAAAATGGATTATCATGCATACTGGTTTGAAAGAAAATTTAGAAATGTACAAATTTAGGAGATTGAAATTTGAATTTTTAATATAGTTGTTGTTTCCTATGGCTAGCCCGGACTCCAGTCCATTAGCCTTGCCTACCAATACAGCTTTTGCTAAAAATTGATTTTCACGCCATTAAACTACTTTAATGGCAGTCCAAATTTAATAAACCTTCTAAATGTAACATAGTCACTCCTAAGTAGTAATGAAATATATTTTTTACCTTTTCCCCAAAACGCATCCCCTAAAGAGATTGAAAGAAGGTATAAAATATAAAAAGGGGTACAATTTTGTATTGAAAAAATATTTTTTTTTTGTCTTATATTCTAGAAATATGCAATGAAACACATTTTTCTGAATTCATCCCCTAAAAGAATAAAAAGGGAAAAAGAGTTATCATGGGAGAAAAAAGAGTGTAAGCATTGGAGAAAAATATTTTTTATCTAATTTTCTTAAAAGTAAACAGAATATTTTAAAACACAAATTATGATACACACAATTCATTGTTTTTCCCCGAATTCATCCCCTAAAAGGACAAAAATATAGAATAGTTATAATGTTTGTATTGGACAAAAATATTCTTGATCAGATTTTCTTAAATTCAAATGGAACACGTTTGAAGTCAATAAAACAACATATTCAGGTTATAATATTTTTTCATATTCACTGTAAAATAATCACGAGTTTAGATGATCACGCTTTTATTAATATATTTTTTTATGTTTCTAAATTATTATATTACTGAAACAGTTTTAGTTTCGTGGGCGAAGCCACGACGGGTAATGCTAGTATATGTATAATATTTAAAATACAGTTTTATTAACATTCATATTTCTGATGATGCTATAATTCAAATACGGAGTAGTTCAGTATAGTGCTGAGAATAAAGAAGCAGTTTTTTAATGAATTTAAAAATAACAAAATTCAGTTTTTGATGCAACCATGAAGTGATTTCAACACGATTTATCCTGGTCTCAAATGTACCGTATTCTTTAGATTTAATATAAATTTTCAAAATTAATTAAATCCAATTAAAACAGATTCTGAAACACACTAAACTAGGTATGTAAAAAGTAAATCTAAAGAATATGAAGACTCTTTGAAATGACAAAAAACTGATGAATTAAATTCCAAATGACATTTTTTTAACAACATAATTAATTTAGTTGTTTGGATGAGATAAAACAACAGTTTTCCCTATTACAGTAGAGAGTCGATTATCCGAAACAATTGGTGCAGGGGGGTGTTCGGATAATCGATTTTTCGGATAAACGAACATATTCGAAAAAAGGTAGTGTGATATAATTTAACAATGGTAGAACCAATTTAAGGAGCAAGTAGACATGTACAGCACATAAATTCATCCAGTTGTTTAATGACATATGATAAATATAAGCTGTACAGTATACAGTGTTCTGTACAGTAAAACAACTCTTTGATAATGAAAAAATAAACATTAGGTAAAGTAAAATTAAACATTCAGTAAAGAAAGTTGCAGTTCGGTAATTACAAAGCAAAACAAACAGAAGCACAAACGGTCTAAACAACACGGAGACTGACTTCGTCACTGTATGTGCTAGTGCACACTCTATATTGAGACTGTACTGCTGTCGAGCTGCGCGCTGGCTCTGTCTGGCACGCTGCACTGTCAGGTTTCGCGCCACCGCTTTTCGGTTAACCGACGCTTTGGATGACCGGGCGGATAATTGATGCTCTACTGTATTTATGTCAATAGGAAGTTTTCTTTGACATGGTTTGAATAGAAATTCTGTTACAAAGTTTATTTCATATTATGTCAAAAATGTGATAATTAAAAATAATAGGGCCTGCTGAATATATTACCTAAAAAATAGTCTTGTTTTTTTAACTTTTGACTTCTTAAGCATCTTTCAAAGTAAATTTTGTTGAGAAAATTTATTGTATTGATAGGTGGAGTAAGTGGAACCTTTTATAACTGACAAATGTATCCATTTGGTAGTTCTTTAATATATCACATTACATAAAATAAAATTATTATGACACGATCATGTACAATAACAAATAATGATATTAGAAATTATTTAGTGGGTGTGGGTGTGCATGTGCGTGCATACAAATCACAGTGTTGAATGTTTATTTCATAAAATCTATAAGGTAGATCCCCTTGTTATTTAGGGTGTTTATGAGGTTCTGATGACAAAAAATATTTTGATAATATTGATATTTTAATTATGTTAATGTACACTACTCCTTATGTCTCAGTTTGGGGGTGGGGTTATTTGCTGATCCTTTTCAAAAATACAAACATTTCTAAAAAATGGATTATCATGCATACTGCTTTGAAAGAAAATTTAGAAATGTACAAATTTAGGAGATTGAAATTTCGGAATTTTTTTAATAGTTGTTGTTTCCTATGGCTAGCCCGGACTCCAGTCCATTAGCCTTGCCTCCCAATACAGCCGAGCGAAGCTCTTCTGTCATCTCGAATCAGCATTCAATCCAGGGTATGTCAGCAGGTGTTCCTTGTTCATATTTGAGTTCGTCTCTTGGCACAGAGGGCACATTTCAGAGGAGTAGACTCCAATTTGCTTCAAGTGGGCAGCGAGGCAGTCATGACCCGTGTCAAGATGGAACTGTGCCACTGACTGTCTCCTTGGTTTTTCCTTCAGTTCGTTCCATTTCTCGTCTATATTTTCCCAGCGTTTGCCTTTTGTTGTGCTCTTCATTTTTTCCATCTGCTGTTTCTTCATTGTACTTTTGAACATGGCTTTTGCCTTATTTGGATTGGGCAAATGTTTGTGTTGGGCTAGGAGTGAACCTTTCTTTGCCAGCTCATCTGCATCCTCATTTCCTGGCACACCTGGAGGGGACAAAGTTACTCGCATCCGCAGCAAACCTTAAGCTGTACATGTTCCCTGGATGGTGCTAAATGAGTATCAGTGCCGGCATGAGCCATTCCAATACAATTTTTTAAATATCAAAATTATATTTATACTTTAGTTAAATAATTGTTCATAAATGATCAACTTCCATAAACTTATCAAAATACATATACTTGAATATGTTAATTGTTCAGTTCAAATGGTAATAATATTTGAATATATCTCACCAAGTTACAATACGCCTTGACTGTGGTTTATTTTTTCTATTGGTCACATGTGCTGTAAGTAACTGCCCTATGTTTTAGGGCTTATTCCTACAATTTCGACGCTTTTGTCGAACACAAATATGTCTGCTCACTATTGCGATGTGGAACTGCACTGCCCTTTTTCTCAGTGTTGCATTCAAAATATATCTTCTTCATTGTTGCAATAAACATATGTTTGTAAATGACAGTCCAAGTTTGGTAAAGAAATATTCAAGACTGAATTTACATAAGAAATTGATTAATTCTAATTGGCATTCATTTTAATATAATTTTAATAGAGAAATAACTTTTACTTGACTCTAAACTGTTTACATATAAATTAAATTCTTACATGGTTTGCATTTCAATTAACCAGCCTCATATTGTTCGAGCACCAACCAGTCATGATGTTTGTGGGTGTGGCATCTGGTTTGTTTGCATGTTACGCTTTAGAAATCTTGATTGGAACAAGATCATTTTGGTTATTAATTATTTATGCAGATTTGTTTTGGAAATCCCAATTGTGTGTTGTATTCAAATTTCATTGTGCATCTTTAAGTTGTTAGGATTTAGAAAAATATTAATTTTTAGTTACTAGTCTTAAATATTATAATGAGGTCACAGCCAAAGAATGAACACTATTGACAAAGACATAGGCAAATTACGAAACTGCCTGACATACTGCCTGTTGCAATAAGCAACAAGGTATGTAGAACAGCAGTTGAAATAAAAGCTCGGGGAAGAAGTAGGGCGAAAACAGTCGATTCCGGGGGGGTCATGAACGTTAGTATATTCCAGGTGACGGTCGTTTCTGTGAAGAACCGAAGGCGGTACATCAGGACGCACTACGGAAGAGCATTCCAGCCAGGCGGTGCTGAGAAGTGGCGAATCGGCGGTAAAAGTAAGTAGGCAAAAATTTGCGTACACTTCTTACCCTTTTACTTTTGGTTTGAATACATTAATATATATTTTGGGGAACGTTTAATGAAAAATAAGACAGTAATGTTCATTCTTGGGGTTTGTTACCAACCATAGAAGTAAGTGTAACAAGGTAAAGGTAACACATCTCAAAGTATTAAAGGTATTATTTTTTGATGAACCACCGATAGTTGTTGTCTACCACTGAACCATCCGAGAAGTAGAAAAGAGACCCTTATCCCTAACAAAGTATTCGTTGAAATTTCCTACATGAACGGGTACAACTGTTGTATTAAGGAAACAATAAAAACCATGGATTCTGTTTCGTTGACAGTATACAATGGTTGGTGTTTTTATGTTCAGAATGATGGTTTGACTTTTGAAGATTGGCCGAAAGATAGTATGAATTTTTGACAATGTATGTATATATTTATCATGGGTCTAACTACTCTTATTTATTTATGGAAGTCTAGAAAATTTGTGGAAGTTTTGAAAATGTTTTGTAGTTTATTAGTTTATGCGTAGTTTTGGATTTATTGAAGTCTTATTTATTGGTTGTGTGCGAGATTAGGCGAGATAATGCCACGACTGCAGACAGTTGTTGCAGCTGTTCATATAGAAGATTTATTTATGTTCTATGCGACTTAACCTTTTTAGTTTATTTTAATATAGTACTTAATATTTTTGTTATGTTTCAATATCCCTTGTAATTTTTAGAAAAATGATGCAGTTGAATTTTTTGAAAGAGCTAGTAATCCAAAAAAAAAATGTATACAATATATTTTCTTTGGTATATAAGACACAGCTGATCGGCTGTGTTACATTACTTTCTCCTCTTGGAACATGTGATTCTTGACCTATCTCGACGTTTGACTTATTGTAGTCATCATTAAACGTGATGATCCATCATCACCGTCAATGAATCATCATTGTCCATGAATCGACATATAAAAATAGTATTTGTAGAGGCCTATACCTAGTTATATATTTTAAAACAATATAGTCCATAGTATATTATTTTTCACATGTTTGACATAAAGTTGATTTTGTCAATAAAAGATTTTATGCTTCAAATAAATTGTGTTGATAAAAATATCCGAACTGGCACTGTAAGTGTTTGATATGTAGAACACATTACAAAATAATCTACTATAAACAATTCGGCCATTTGAAAAAACACAAATCAAAAAAATAATAAATACTGTAGATTTTGGTTAATCAAAAGCTAATGCAGACGATGGGATGATTTATAATGTATGAAAATGCCAAGCCCTGGCCGATAATCGAACTCGGGTTCTCGGTGTGAAAGCCCAGTACGCTATCAACTAGGCCTCCGAGGCGGCTTAAATTATTAATATTTCACATGTAAACGAAATGTAAAATTGTTCAGTTAACCGAAACAAAGGAGGCAGAGGTAGTTTAGGAAAACCAAAATTTCAGTTAAAAATGAATGCATCAATTTTGTTATTAGTAAAATCATCTAATGAAATGTTCAGTTCCACCAAAATATTTAATAACAAATTTAACAGCTCTTCAGAACATATTTACTACTTTATATAAATTGCTATTACAGTTAGGTCTATCCTATTTTGACAGCAAGTTTATCTTAAATGTTTCACGAATTGTAAGGCAATTAAAAATATTAAAACTAACTAAAGAAAAAAAAAAATGAACACAATAATAGTAATTTCAATTAAGCATATCGATTATTATTATTATAAATAAAATAGTTTGCCTTAAGTCATAAACCTAACTACTAAACATTGTCGCTGGGGTTATGGCTCGCTTCTTGTCTATCTAAAATGCATATGTTTATTGGGCAGAAGAAATGTTGTAATATTCTGACAGGGTATTTTCTTCTTTTTTTTATGGTCGTTTTGATTAAACACTGTTTCGGTTACTAGAGGCGTTACTGTATGTTGGAACATTCAAAAGAGTACTTATAGAAGGTACCTAAAAAATTGCATGTTAACATTGCACGTTTTTCTATTTTAGAGTGTTAATTTACAAAGGAAATATTTCTGATCTACAATTTATTTTCATTTTAATAAAAAGGTCAGTTTTTGACTGGTTTTACTGTAATGTATAATAAATTTAATCCGGAACATATGAATGAGAAATGACCGGCTAATCTACATTAATAGAATATGACTGTTAGTGAACAATATGGAAGAAAGTGGTTAGACGCTTGACATTTGATAATTTATTTTTTGTATATATAATTTTTTGTCTATTACATATGTATTGTGTAAACTACTGCCTAAAAAACATTACAAAACTACTGCCCAAATTGTAAACTTGGCCCGAAACGAAGTCGGGCTTTTCAATTGGCCCGACTCGACCCGTAAAATTCGGGGCCCTGCAGACCCCTAATATATATATTATACTACTATTGTACAGTTTAAAGCAGAATAACTTCACTGCACTAAAATATTAAAACAAAATATTGTGTTGAACGAATCTTTTAGTTAGCGTACAGTAAACTCTTGCTTATCCGCAGTAATGACTGGTGCGATTTTTCATGGATAATCCGCCAACTCTGAGGAAAATGTTTATCTTAATATAAATGTTTTATTTTCATTTCAATAGAATTTCTTCAGTTTCCTATAGTAAATATAATAAAACATTAGAAATGAACAGTAAACTAAATAGTGAACAGTAAGTCCTTCATTTCAAAACAGAAATTAAATTTTGAAAAACAGATAGATAACTTTTAAACTTATTTTGTATAATCTGATGATTGTTTAAATAAGAGGAGGGAGTGACTAAGCTCTAAGCCTACTTGCACATCAGTTCACACATTCCACATGGGTCGCGGGCAAACAGTTTCATACACTGTCAGTACATAAAATATGTAACATTCAATTGCTGTATCTCAGCTTGTTGAAAAATGTAATTACTGCACCATATTTTTACATTTCAGTTCTGTCATGTAGGGTACTGTTACAGTAATTTTTGATTGTATTTTTTTCTGCTTCTGAAATCTTTTGCAAAAAAACGTGAAAATTGCTGTACTTGTCAAACACTTAGAAAAATGCTCCCACATGTTGCACATATGGTATAAGGCGTAAAGAATATTTGAGAATATTGCTTGAATTTGTATTGCAAGAAAGTTAAAATCAATAAATATTAATGAACTAAAACACATTGAGATAGTCAAAGAATTCAAATATCTTGGGGAATGGATCAGCTGGAACGCCCTAGAGAAAAAAGCTATGGAATCTAGAAGAATTTAATGACTCAATGTGTTATTTTGGGGAACCAATATCTTGATTTTAAACATTTTGTTTACGATATAAATTAATGTATAATATATTGGAATAAGTATTTCCAACTTACGTTACGTCCTTCAAAAGTAATTACGATGTGACTTCAAGGTACTACTGTAACCTCAGAGTTGAAGTGTTTGAATAACTTAATACATGGTTTAAGTTTATGTACAATATAATTATCAATCGTGTTGTTTGTTAAAGTACAAGTAATTAGACTAATCAGTATTGTGGCAAAACAATAAAATTAAAAGCTGTTTGGTATTTTATATTCATTATAAACAATGACAATAAACATAGCCACATTTTAAATATTATCATTGTAACAACTATGGCGCAAAGTCAGCTGTCTCCACCCCTACCCTGTAAGTTATTACTCTATTATTATTTTCTTTGAGATTATAGAAAAAATAGAAATTAAATAAACTTCAAATATAAGGACTAATGTTACAAATAAAATTATAACAATATGGTTTTACTTTGCTGGCTTAATTTCTATTCATTTTCTAAGTTTGATTATTGTTGCAATTTTGTTAGGTGAACCAGCTTATTGTTAATGAATCAGATCATGAGAATAATCCGCAATATTTCACCAGATATATTAAAATGTGTGTGTGTGTGTGTTTAGTTATATGAAATAATTGGTTAAGTGCGAGAAGTGGAGTTTAAAATGAATAATCAATTGCAGATGTGCCATAAGCATATAAAGTGGCAATCATATTTAACTGTAAAGAAGAATTAAATAAACAAATACTGTATTGAGAGGTGCATTGAGCAGAAGAATGAATGATAGGCTCCTTTATTTTCCAGGTCGCCTCTTTCGTTCAAAGAATTTGAAAATGCACAATACGCTCTGAGGCAGAGGCTGATGAAGTTACAAAACAATTCCTGTGCTAAATGGAACAAAGTGGTCGCCAGTGCTTTCGATTTGCAGGTGCATTTAAATTTGCGTGACAACCAAGAAACTGTATTTAGTGAAACTAAGGACATTTCAAATAACGAATCAGATGAAGAGACAATTGTTAAACTTAATCTTTTAAGCAAGTCAAAAAAGAAAAAGGTTTATAAATGTAATCTGTGTGAGAGAGAGTTTGGCAGGCGATACGATTTAAAAAGACATAGTACAGTACAGTGTACGGATTTAAAGGACGTTGAAAAGATTAAAGATGAGAGTGAAATAACAGTTATTAAAGTTACAGATATTAATCAGTTTATGACTAATTCTAAAAATAATAAAATGTTCAGTTGCGAAACGTGTGGTAGGTTGTTCCGCTTGAAAGACAGTTATGAACGACATAAACGTATCCATACGGGAGAGAGACCGTTCGGTTGTAATGAGTGTGGCAAACGTTTCACAGATTCAGGAGGACTCTCACGGCACACAAGAGATGTCCACGCTAAGATACGTAAACATCCTTGTGATTTTTGCAACAAATGGTTTGCTAATCGAGCAACATTAGAAGATCATCGAAGAACACATACAGGAGAAAGGCCTTTTGTTTGCCACAGCTGCGGGCAAATGTTTAAATCTAAAGCTGCGTTATATATTCATAACAAACTGCATGTCGATGTGTTTCCACATCAATGTGTATATTGCGGTAAAAGGTTTCGACGTAAACAGGAAATGCTTTCGCATAGCACAACCCATACTGGGGAAAGACCTCATATATGTGACAAGTGTGGGAGATGTTTCCGTATTCGGGGTGAACTTATTCGTCATATTGTCATCCATTCTGATGAGAAACCTTTTGTCTGTGTCGATTGTGGTTTACGTTTTAGGCAGAAACGTTATTTAAAAAATCATGCAAAATCTCGTCATGGAAGAACGGACAATATTGAAAATGATAATATTATTAATGTAAACATGTCATTTCTTTGATAACATTTTGAATTATTATGTTTAATAGATAATTCACTTTTATAATTAACAAAAATAATGTGTATATACAATTTAATCTAAGAGTTAAAACAAGTTCAATACCATTATTATATAATGTACATAAATAAAATATTATTTTTTATACAATTTAATTAAAATGAGAATGTGGAATGAAAATTGTATATATGCTTTTTTTAATAACAAAACCTAGCCTATTATTTAAAAGTGTCTGTGATTACTGACTATATGAGATTATATATAATATAATACTATAAATTGATGTAAAAGTGCTTGGAAAGAAAGGTGTGGAGAAGAGAGCCTCGAAAATTTTCAGGTTTGGCTTTCAGTGATTACTGCACAACCATTAGGGTCACACGAATATAGTTATATGTGGACAGGAACCAGAAAAAGAATGAGAATTGTTTTGAAAAAAATCAAAGTTTACGTTCATTTACTTTTCAAAAAGTATTTGAACTTCTCTACACTGCTAGAATATGTTTCAAGATGAAAAAGTACAGCTAAAACCCTTTATATATATGCACATCATCCATATTATTATTAACTTTTGTTTAATAAACACACACACGCGCGTGCGGTAGCACACACACACACACACACACACACACACACACACACACATATATATATATATATATATCGAGACGCTGGCACTCCACACAAAGGTACCATGGAAGACATTTTGAAGGAAGAACGCAAAATCTTGAGGAAGATCCTTGGCCCAAGATTAACAGAAGACTGATTAAATGATTTTATTTCATACTTTACTGTGTAACATTCAGTATCCAGTAGTAAGTGTTCGTAAATTGTTATTTACTTATTTTATTTATTTATTTACCAAGGACTCCTTTATACAAAAATATCATATAAAAGGACCTATAGGGGTCAAATACAATGCTCAATACAATATCCATGCTCAAAAGTACAATGAAGAAACAGCAGATGGGAAAAATGAAGAGCAATGCGAAAGGCAAACGCTGGGAAAATATAGACGAGGAATGGAACGGACTGAAGGAAAAACCAAGGAGACAGTCAGTGGCACAGTTCCGTCTTGACACGGGTCATGACGCCTCGCCGCCCACTTGAAGCACATTGGAGTTTACTCCTCTGAAATGGGCCCTTTATGCCAAAAGACGAACTCAAATATGAACAAGGAACACCTTGCTGACATGCCCTGGATCAAATGCTGATTCGAGACGACAGAAGAGCTTCGCTCGGCTGTATTGGGAGGCAAGGAGGCTGATGGACTGGATTCCGGGCTAGCCATAGGAAACAACAACAGTAGGACCTATAGGGGACATAAATGTCCGTACATAGGTTGTACGTAGTTATAGATCCTATAACTAAATATTCATATTTTAAACATTAATCTCATTTTTATAATAATTTTAAGTTTATTAGTTTAAAATTATATAAAACAAAATCATAAAATTAGTGACTTACATGGCCAAAGTAAATTTATATAACAGAATATATTTTATAATTGAAAACTTTTAGCTACACTGTAGTGATGTAGTTATTCGGCAATTCATTATAGTATTTTTTCACATAGTTTTTCTGTCCTATTGACAATTGATGTTTCGGTAATTGTACACTAAATGTGGTAATCACTGGTTAGTTTATAAATGCAGCTTTTAATTCGCTATATAAGTACATTATTGATTCACTACAAAAATTTATCGTATGTCTAGTGGCTTATATGGAACTTGATCATGGATTCCAGTTATTCTGATTTTTTTTTTTTTTGTAGCCTACTTAGCTGGTCAGAAAAATAAATTATATAGTCCACCCTGTCCAATAATTCCGTAGGCAGCAACACTGTTAAACAGACCATAATAAATCTGCAAAAGTTGGTTTTTATACATTACATGTTTTAGCCTGTCAAATATATATACCGGGATATCTCAGAGTGCAATCAAAGGTAATACCTAGGTATATGCAGCTGCTTACACTTTGAAGTTGTTGCCCATTGTTAGCTATAAATTCTATAGGTACTGAATCTCTGTAATTTCCAAAGGTATGACTTGTTAACATTTAGTATTAGGTTATTCTGAAATAGCTTGAGGTAAATTTTACTAGTTTATTGGATACTAGCAACCAATTCAGTCCAAGTGTTGCCATGATTTGGTGCTACAGTATCATCTGCGTAAGCAATTATATCTGATTGTAGGGTAAATAGATCATTTATATATAGGATAAACAACAGTTAATGGATATATATTTAATTTTTTTATGTCATTATTTTTTCCAACTATGACTTTAATAAACTAATGTTAAGGCATGGCAACAGTGGCAATCACAGAAAACAGAAGAAAGTAGAGAACATTTCATTGGAATTCAAAAAATGGTAAAAAAAAAGTGAAAAAATTCACTGCTTGACCAAACTGCTAAGATAAGTACCAAGGACGAAAGAATAAGATTTCAAGGTAAAACCAAAATAAGACCTAAACCTGTCATTTCGGAAGAGGAGAGGAAAAGAAGATCGGAAAGAATAAAGAGCTACTGGGAACAAAGAAAAGTACAGCGCGCAAGAAATGATTGATTCAGCGTACCCCAAAGAGGGTTAAACGAAGAGAAGAAGAAACTAATGTTATTAATGCAAAATTAAAATGAGACATTTGTTGCCTTTTGCTGATTACATTAAAGAACAATTAAGCTTGTCTAATCGCCAAATTTCCCTGTATGAAATAAGGTTACAATCCATAAATTGTAATTGAAAGGAGATATAATTTTTTCAACTACTTAATTTTTTTAACATTTATAAAAAGCAAAATGTCAATAAAAATATATAGTACTAGCTAAATACCTTTTTTTTTGTTTAACGTTCGACTATTGTGCACATTTGGGCTAATGCAGACGATGGGATGATTTACAGCGTATGAAAATGCAAAGCCCTGGCCGGGAATCGAACCCGGGTCCTCAGGGTGAAAGCCCAGTACGCTATCGACTAGGCCACCAAAGATAGCTGTGGTATTTTAATTGGTATCGTTAATGTCAATGAAGAATTTTGAGTTATGTTTAATCATAATCAATAACATAGCTTTTCAGACACTTGCTAGAGTAAGCTGCATTGCAATAACTAATTTCATAACTGAGCAAATTAATTATTACTTCAACTGAAATTGAAAAAGAACTTAACCCAGTATCTAAAGTGTATGGGTGCAAAATTTCATGACAATCCATGCAGCAGTTTAGATTCATCTATTCTGAACAAATGTACATACTTTTAATTTTATAGATTATTACATGTTGCTATCATATTTTGGTGTAACTCAATTTTCAAAACATACTGATATATTGTGTACTTAACTATTACTGTAGAGATAAGGTTTACAAAATATAATTATAATAGTCTATTTACAGTGTAAAAAAAGATGATTTTACAATTGCACTGATTATAAATAATTGTACATCTTCAGTTAGGTAGGATATTACTATAAAATAATTATCGTTTGTAACAATATACCTAAATTTTTATTGCAGCTATCTGTTTATTTTATAGATAGATGTCAGCTGATAAGTTCAATAATTGTTTAAAAAGTGGATGTATAATCAATACTAAATGCTGTTTTATATATATCTTTGCATTCAGTACAGTTTGCCTATACAGTAAGGACAGAAGATGTTGATCAAGTTAAAGTATGTAACGGACAGATTTGACAATGACGTATATAAAAACACCTTTTATCACTGTACGAAGAAGGTTATGAATAATGGTGGACAATTTATTTTGCAGGTGTACATCGTCAATCAGTCCGTTCAAAGCATACCATCAGTCAAAAATTGCATTCAAGAATCTTTCATCGAGAAGGGCACAACTCGAAGAAATAAGTAACACACCGTTTACCTGCACGCATTGTGACAAATTGTTTTTGAGTAGTGAACATTTGTTGAGTCATATAAAGGTTGATCATGAAAATAGTGTCCATAAGTGTAATCATTGCAATGCTGAATTTAGTGTCGGTAAGGATTTGGATGATCACGTGCAATATTCATGCGTAAATTGCAATATTTGTGGTAAATCGTTCAGTAATAAAAGTGATGTGTGCAAACATAAAAAAATATTTCACACAGTTAACAACATTAAACCCGATGCTAATGGAAAGTTTCCTTGCGATATTTGTGGTAAAAGTTTTGCTAGAAAATTTCATGTGCAGTTTCACAGAGAAAGGCAGCATAATTCGTTCGACGACTGCAATGAGAATAGAGATTCCAATTTGGATTCTGATTCTGAGAAAAGCAAATATTCTTGTGATGTATGCAATAAGGATTATTCGAGAAAATATGATTTGAAAAAGCATAAAATGAAAGTGCATAGTTTAAGTGATAAAAAATTGACTGAAAACGGTCAAAATATTGATGAGTTTATTGAAATTGAGACTGTCTTGTTGAAGAGTGAAATTGATATTAGTTACGAACAAATAAAGAAACACGTATGTTTAATATGTAGAGAATCTTTTGAAAGCATAAAAGAGCTAAAAGACCATCAAGAGAAACACATGTCGTACATTGATGACAATATGTCATGTAGTATGTCCGACTATTCTGTAAACAGTGATGACATCAGTAGACATTTAGATGTACCTATAAATTCTCCGCCACAAGTAACACCAGAAAACAAGTCTTTCATCCGACAGCATAAATGTACATTGTGTAATCACGCTTATACAAGAAAACATGACATGATGAAACATCGAAGACAAGCCCATACAGTAGAGGAACGTAAACGAGATCCATTAGAACCAGCTTTGATTAAGAAGGAAAAAGACTTGGGAAAGAAATATAGTTGCAGTCAGTGTAGTAACTCTTATTCAAGGAACTCTGATTTACGTAAGCATGTATACAGAAGTCATGAAGGAGAAATGTATAAAGGGCGTCAAGTTGATACCATTGATGACATGGATATAGAAATATTAAATCGAGCTAAAATTGAAATCAGTGGAAATGTTGTTTATCATTGTGATACGTGCGGGAAGAACATCATAACAAAACGTGGTTTTGTCCGTCACGTGCGTATTCACTCCGGAGAAAGGCCATTCACTTGTCATGTTTGTGGCAAGCAGTACAGATCTTCTACAGACTTAATGAGGCATTTGCGATGTGTGCACGATGGAATAAAAAATTATCAATGTGATGTGTGCGGGCGCTGTTTTGCAAACAAAGGTACAAGGAACGATCACAGGCGAATCCATACTGGAGAGCGACCGTATATATGCCATACGTGTGGTAAAGCATTTCCTACACCAAATTCGATTTATGTTCATCGTAGAATTCACACAGACTATTTTCCACATCAGTGTACTTCTTGTGATAAACGTTTCAGAAGGCGTCAACAATTAATACACCATATTCGTACGCACACTGGTGAGAAGCCTCACTCTTGTGATATTTGTGGCAAGTGTTTTGGAGTGAAAGACGAAGTTTCACGCCACAGACTGACACATTCGGGAGAGAAACCTCATGTGTGCTCTATTTGTGGTTTGTGTTTTGGACAAAAAAGGTATCTTAGGAGTCATATGAAAACCCATCACGGCCGTCTCTTGTGATACTCTAGTGATTTAAACAATAACAAAAAATCAGTTCCAAATGAAACTTTAAAGGTCTCTATTATTTTAGCTTCAGCTGTTTTTTTATAACACTTTTTTAACTAGTTACTAATTTAAGTTATATTACTGTTAATAAATAAGACTGCTATTAATAGTGAATCTAAAAGTGCTGTTCCTTTTTTAAATTAATATAAATGTTTTATTGTTAAATGTACTAACAACTAATTGTCTCAAATACAAGCATCGATACATGGTGAATTTAGTAAATAATGTTACAAAATTATTATAAAATAAATGGAGCACAAAAGTTGCTCAAACTTTTTCACTTTCAATTAAATTATTCAAAAAGGTTTCTTACATTCAATTAAATTATTCAAAAAGGTTTCTTAGATTCAATTAAATTATTCAAAAAGGTTTCTTACATTCAATTAAATTATTTAAAAAGGTTTCTTACATTCAATTAAATTATTCAAAAAGGTTTCTTACTTTCAATTAAATTATTCAAAAAGGTTTCTTACTTTCAATTAAATTATTTAAAAAGGTTTCTTACTTTCAATTAAATTATTCAAAAAGGTTTCTTACTTTCAATTAAATTATTCAAAAAGGTTTCTTACTTTCAATTCAATTATTTAAAAAGGTTTCTTAGATTCAATTAAATTATTCAAAAAGGTTTCTTACTTTCAATTAAATTATTCAAAAAGGTTTCTTAGATTCAATTAAATTATTCAAAAAGGTTTCTTACATTCAATTAAATTATTCAAAAAGGTTTCTTACATTCAATTAAATTATTCAAAAAGGTTTCTTACATTCAATTAAATTATTTAAAAGTTGCTTACATTCAATTAAATTATTCAAAAAGGTTTCTTACATTCATTTAAATTATTCAAAAAGGTTTCTTACATTCAATTAAATTATTTAAAAAGGTTTCTTACATTCAATTAAATTATTCAGAAAGGTTTCTTACATTCAATTAAATTATTTAAAAAGGTTTCTTACATTTAGTTATTACTGATATAAACTAAGGAATAATCAGGAACTTGTGTTGCTATTTCCCCAAAATGTTTAGTTGAGAAAATATTAACAAAAAGTCGAAAATCAGCCTAATTTCGCAAAGTTTGTTACTGAGGTTTTGCTAAAATTTTGGTCATATGACCATTCAAACCTCTCAGATCTGCATGATTTTTTTAAATAACTGAATTATGGTTTAAGAGTAAATTGAAAATATGTTTTCAAAGTTTTTTGATAAATTAAAAAATGTTGGTGTGCTTGCCGATAAGCCAATTTCCTTCATTTTACATTTCAAGTACAGTTTTTATATTTATTTTTGGTGTTTTTATTAAAATTTCTTGTGCTGAAGAACCTGTAAAAATAGCTATCACCAAACTGCCCTTTAAATTTCCCTAACTCACATGTAGAGGTTTTTAAGTATACTGTTAAAATGATCCATTAGGTAAAAACTGTTTTTGGTTAAAAACAAATGTGCCTGTCATATGTTATGTTAGGTATATGAAATATCCATCAACTAAGAAATGTTTGTTTTGTTTTGCTTTATCCGTGTATCAATAATATAACTAAATATGGTGGCTATTAGGCTTGTGTGTCTGTCATAAACGTTACTGACTGTTCAATTGATCAGCACTTAACTTTTTTACTGCTGCCATCATAATTGTCCGTTTTCTAATAATCACAACTCTTGCAATCAATTATAAATGACTTTGCATGTTGTTCCTCTGCTTATATGACTAGCTACTTGTATCTACAGCATTCTAGCCAACCTATTAAATATAATATTACGAGCAATGTCAGAAATCGTGTAGTTTTACATTAGTTTTTTGTACATACATTAATTATAGTACATATTGTAGTTAAATGTTAGAATTAGTAAAAAAATGTTGATCACTACCAACTGCTGTTGAATCCCTATTGCATATGAAATCACAGAAGTTTGTGAGGGATTACTGCATTGTAATAAAAGGGTGGTGTGAAAAGTTTCCGACCTAACAAAGATACAAGACATTTTTTCAGAATTTTTTTTTATTTTTTAACATAGTCTCCTTGTACCTCTACACACTTCTCCCAGCGATGCTCCCATCTCTGTAACCCGTCAAATAGTACTCTGCATTTTTCTCTGCAAAATAATTGATCACGAAGGTAATTGCCTCTTCATTTGACAAAAATCTCTGTCCTCCGAGCGCAATTTTTAGATGAGGGAACAAAAAAAGTCGCTTGGGACTAGATCTGGTGAGTAAGGCGGATGGTCAAGCAGTTCAAACCGTAATTCGTGGATTTTCGCCATGGCAACCGCTGAGGTGTGAGAAGGTGCCTCGTCTTGATGAAACAGGATTTTCTTTTTCTGCAAATGTGGCCATTTTCCCGCAAGTTCTGACTTCAGCTTGTCAAGTAATGATGCGTAATATGCTCCTGTAATGGTTTTTCCTTTTTGAAGATGGTCGATTAAAATAACTCCATGACTATCCCAAAAAACAGTCGCCATCACTTTCCCAGCCGAAAAAACAGTTTTTGCTTTTTTTGGAGCCGGTTCCCCCTTTGCAGTCCACTGTTTGGACTGTATTTTTGTTTCGGGCGTATAATGGTGTATCCAAGTTTCATCTACAGTAATTAATCGGCGCCAAAACGGGGATTTATTGTGCCAACAGAGCATTGGAAATGTTCATTCGAACACGTTTTTGGTCTAACTTGAGACAAAGGCGCAGACAGCTTTCTCATGTCTAAATGTTGATTTAATATGTGACAAACACATTCTTTTGACATGTTCTTCTGCTATCTCTCTCACTTTAATTCGGCGGTCATCTAGCACTATTTGGTGAACTTTGGCGATGTTTTCGTCGGTAGTTGCAGTTTTTGGATGTCCCGAATGTTCATCGTCTCCCAAGCTCTTACGGCCATGTTTAAATTCAGCTGCCCAAAATTTCACTGTGGTAAATGATGGTGCAGAGTCCCCATACACAGAATCCAACTCATCTTTTATTCACGTAGGTGTACTGCCTTTCAAAAACAAATATTTAATGACAGCTCGATACTCGATTTTGTCCATTTTCATAAAAATACATCAACTCACTCAAACGACTGTTACATAACAACTGTGTGTCCAAAATGGCTGAAACTTTGGTGAGTAACTGTCAACAGATGAACAACGAAATTCAAGTGCTGCTATCTTCATGTTGAGGTCGGAAACTTATCAGACCACCCTCGTATATTTAAAGTTCAAACAACGTATGTTTTTCCAATTGCCCTGTGTAATCCAATGGGTGTCCCCTCCCGTTGGACGGTACTGCAATTTCGAATATTTACAACCCTCTTTTAAGTCTGACACCTCTTCCATTTGATGATAAAACATTTTATCTAAGTCACAGTTTGACCAGACTAAACAATAGAAAGGCTAATTATATTGACACCGAGTGAAATATAATAGAATTTTAAACCGGTTAAGAATTCCTTCTTCAGAAGAAATAGAGAAAGAAATTAATATTTCACTATATTTGACTGAAAAAAAATTGTCCACGTGTTGGACTAGTAAATTTGAAAAAGAACAATTGGAAGAATGATTTTACTTTATAGCTAATTTAGGCGATGATAAGACACTGCGGAATGAGCAAGGTAATTGGTTTGCCATTACACAAGAATAATGAAGGCAGAGTCGGTGAGCAAACAAGTGAAACAAGACCTCGTGCTGAAGTTAAGGGCAAAGCTGTTTTCTTTTTTTATATATTAAAATGCATCTTTAATTGGAAACTATTTGGGATACTGATGTATCAAGTAATACATATATGTTTTACCCTTTTCCAACTGGTCGTATAGCAATTGCTTTGCTGCTTACAAGGTATTTTTTATGTTTTAGGTGCCACTATCAAGTGCCTTCAAGCATGGCCTCTTCTAATTGTCAGTTTTGTTTTAAAACTATGAAAACTAAAAATATAAAAAGGCATGAATCTGCCTGTTTAAAAAATGATAAAAAAGAAATTAAAGAATACATTTGTTCAAAGTGTCATACTGTGTATAAAAGAAAATGTAAATTGGATGTGCATAGCACAAACTGTACGAGTTCAGAAAAGAAGCACTTAACTTGCACGTATAAAGATTGTGCGGAAATGTTCAAAACTAAAGTTTCACTTATTGAACATATGAAAGGAATTCATAGTTGCGATATTAAAAAACCGAGAACACTGAAGTTTAATTCTGTTGCTGATTTTGAAAAGTGGAAAGTAGAGGAGGAAGAAAAGACGTACTCTTACTTTTCTAAACAAAGCGGAAGTAAAAATGGTCGAACGTATTTTTACTGTCAGCACGATGGGAGTTCTCAGCCACACCGAAAGAAAGATGAACAGGCACGTAAAACAAGTAGAAAACTGAAACGAGGCCAAATAAAAAGAGGCTTCAGATGCATTTCGATGATACATTTTTATTTAAATGAGGACAAAACATGTTACATTAATTATTTTCCATCGCACAGCCATCCGCTGCAAATTGAAGATCTAAAACATCATCCTCAGACTAAGGATACGTACAAGTTTATTGACCAACAAATTGTTCAAGATATTCCGCCGGCACAAATCGTTGAGAACTTGAAAATGCTGGAACAAGACCAGCATAAAGGCGGCGTACGTGTGAGCAAGAAACAGAAATTTGTGACAGAGAAGTTAGTGAGACTAAGAGCTAACAAATTAAAATCTGTAAGACTTGATGAAGATGAAGATTCTATGTGTCAGATTGCACAAATTTTACGAGAAGAAGAAGATATAGACTTGAACCAAGTTGTTATATATAAGGCTTTAGATAGCAATTGCTTAATAGATCCCAAAAACACTCTTGGTGCAGATGAATTATTTTAAACTGTTATAAAATATATAAATTTCATCAGTGCAATTTGCAGTACCAGCAATTTTGCTTTAACAGTTACAGATCCTAAAGTATAAACTGAACTCGTAATATACCTAAAAAAGTATAAATTGTTACAAAATGAAACTTTTTAAGGTTGTAATTGATATTTTATTGGGGAAAATAGCTTAGGACGTAGGTAATGGGCTGGTTACATTAGAGATCAACCTGTGTAATAAGAGGTTCCTTTTTAACTAAAAACTACAGTTCTGTCAAGGTTGTTCATGTGTGTATAAGTTGATCGCTGCTTGCAGGCGCTTCAGTATCTTTACAGTTTACAGTTGAATATATTGTCAATACTATGGTCAACAACATATCTAAATCTTTATTTTTTACAATTATCTGTATAGAAAAATAGAAATATTGGTGTTTTATCGAAAAAAAACAACGCAAGTTTATATGAATTCATTAATTTATAATTAATTCATTAATTTAGGGCTGTTTTCTTAATTTGATTCGGATATGGTTTGAATAAAACAGCCTTCAAACAATATGTTTATATTATTATTACTATTTTTAATAATATAATTCTTTAACTAAGCGAATTCTATTTGTTAGATAAAAGATACTGAAGCGCCTGCAAGCAGCAGCGTCGGCAACATATACACACAGTGCAACACATTTGACGGAACTGTAATCTCTAAGTTAATACACAGTACGGAACCTCTATCTTATTACACAGGTCGATCTCTAACTTATAACACGATACTGTCAAAGGAAAAATGAATCTCTAAGTTAATATATCTCTAAGCTATTACACCTTCCCGTTTTATTGCAGTGGATTCTTTTGTGATATTAAGTATTTAATTGCTTTTGTTAATGTTATATAGGTTAATTTAAATAAAACATAATTATTCTTTCCTTCTGCCCAATAGTTGTAATATTGCTTACAAATAAGTAATAATTACTCAAATCAATTTATTCTTACTACCATTAGTGTTTATAATCTTGTGAATTTAATATTTATGCAATCTCTTGGTTTTTTGAGGTAATCAGTTGTCTTAATTTATAAAATCATAAAAATTGAGTTAAAGTAGTTTACGTATTTTAAACAAGTATTGTAATTATAAATGTAAACCTGTCTGCCCCTTATTTCAACATTTATTTACATGTTTTTTATTACTGTAAAATAATTCTTATTAAGAGATAGTATACTGCTTATTCACAATGATTACTTATAATTTAAATTTTATGTTAAAATCTCACTTTAAAATGTGTCGTTAACAGAATACAATAAATCTCAACTCGACTGTTATCAAGTGAAACTAAGTTTGATTCGAATAAATCAGGGTATCTGTAACTTTTTTATTGAATTTATTTTAAATTACCTATATGTGATGGATTTTTGTGTCAGTCTTTTTAGGGACCGTAGGCCTCCTTACAAACCAAGGGCGCTTATAAATTTGTGACCCTGTCTGTCAGTAATGCTTCCATTACTCGTAAATTGACTGATCGCCGTAAGATTTTGCAAAAATTGCCTTTCTAGTGGCCTGAACCCAGGAAATACACAGATTGAAACTTGCTATATTTAAGAGTAGTTAAAAGGTAAAAATATTTTGTATGTAGTCTAGAGTATCATTTGAAACTAGAACTGATTCCGAATTACATAGTTTTGACACTTAAAGTTTTCATACAAAATTGCCGTACCTCTGAAAGTTCAAGTTAACTTGGACCTACCAAACATAATTTCAACATATTAGGTTAGAAAAACTTTATAAAATTATAAAACCAGTTTGGGACAAAACATAAAACTGACTTTCAGAATGCTGTGATATTTTTCTATTTATGGGCCACAACAAACTTGTTTTAACAAATTCGCCAACAGTATAAGAAGATTTGTTTGCACTGCTTGATCTTTTGTAGTGTTGTTAAAAGTAAGCAGAATAAACTTTAAAGTCATTTTAATGTTTAGGCATCAAATAATATTATAAAAAAAGCATTATCCCTAAATCGTTTGCTACAAGCGGTACAAACCATACATTGTGTTTTGAATATGGAAATGCAGATTAGATTCCTCGGTGGCCTAGTTGATAGCGTACTAGGCTTTCACCCCGAGGACCCGGGTTCGATTCCTGGCGAGGGCTTGGCATTTTCATACGCTATAAATCATCCCACCGTCTGCATTAGCCCAAGTGTGCACAATAGTCATACGTTGTGCAAGGAAACTTTACTTGCAATTTTGTAAACTAATTATACTTGATTTTATCTAATGTTAGTTTCTCTAATAAAATTGTAAACTTTAAAAGAAAATGTTGATGTTTGTTAATTATTTCTAAGTTTTAGCAGTTTAGGTAATAATGATCTCAGTAAAAAGGTAAAGACAAGTACAACTAAACAAGAACTACGAATCTGTAATGGCAGGTTTTGTTAATATTTACCACTTCGGCAGTTATCTCACTTTACTGTTTGTTGTTTCATTTTTTTACTGAAAATTTTAAGAGAATATGTCCTGTGTATGCCACCCTCACTAATGTTCATGTTTATGAAAAATTAAATCAGAAGCCAATGGTTACTTTTGCTTAAAACTGGGCACTGCTCGTTGTATTGGTGTACTACATTCAAATGATTAGGATTATGACCTATTCTTCCCATCAGTGGTCTATCAATTCACCTCATAAAGACAACCGCGGTTTCAAACTATAGTTTCATCTTCAGGCCGTTATAAAAAAATGTTAAATCCTCTGTACAGGTTGTCACAAAGTCAAACAAAACATTAAAACATACATCACAAACACTGAGCACAATTACACATTTAAAATATTCATCATGAAAATTCGGCTTGGCCAAGCTACACACGCGACTTGTACGTCGTTACATTCCGGACTCATTCAGTTCAAGCTTGGAAGCATCTGCTGATTCAGGGTCTGTTTCATCATTGTTGTGCAGAGTACAAATTACAGTCACCAATATGTTTTTGTTTGGAGTTTAAGCCACTGTAATAACATTTCTTCTAAAGAACAAGATGCTTGAGTTTACTGGCATTACTGTTTTAAAGTTGTGGAGGAAATTTCTTTTTTGTTTTTTCTTATAGTAGTGTTAGTTTATGACTAGTAAATAAGATCTGCAAGAGGGATTGACAGAAATCAATTGTTTGCAGTAATTGACTGTCCTGTTTCTCTAACTGATGCTATAATTCTTTTTATTACTTCAAGCCCTTATTTGAAGCTGAATACGACCCTCAGGCAGTTTTCCTCCATAAGAGGTTTTTGCAAGTGCCAAAGAATAGATTTTGATGTCATATTTTGTAGGGTTTTTGTAACTTTTAAGAAAAGGTATTAAAAAAGTTTGCCCATTTTAAGTTCATGTGGGTTCAAAAAAAATCTTTCTTGAAAAAGTAGGTAAAAGACAGTAGAATAAAAATAAAAAGTTTTTATGTGACAATAAACTAAAAATACAATTGTTTTTTAAATTAAAAATTAATATTGTTTTGTTGAGAGAACCTAGACTGATCACACATCTACCTAACCTCCGATCTCATTTATACCTTTGGCCTAAGATGCTGGGTTTGTTTTATATATATACGAGGGTGGTCTGAAAAGTTTCCGACCTAACAAAGATACAAGACATTTTTTCAGAATTTTTTTTTTATTTTTCAACATAGTCTCCTTGTACCTCTACACACTTCTCGCAGCGATGCTCCAATCTCTGTAACCCGTCAAAATAGTACTCGGCGTTTTTCTCTGCAAAATAATTGTTCATGAAGGTGATTGCCTCTTCATTTGATGAAAATCTCTGTCCTCTGAGCGCAATTTTTAGATGAGGGAACAAAAAGAAGTCGCTTGGGGCTAGATCTGGTGAGTAAGGCGGATGGTCAAGCAGTTCAGACCATAATTCGTGGATTTTCGCCATGGCAACCGCTGAGGTGTGAGACAGTGCATTGTCTTGGTGAAACAAGATTATCTTTTTCTGCAAATGTGGCCATTTTTCCGCAAGTTCTGACTTCAGCTTGTTAAGTAATGATGCGTAGTATGCTCCTGTAATGGCTTTTCCTTTTTGAAGGTAGTCGATTAAAATAACTCCATGACTATCCCAAAAAACAGTCGCCATCACTTTCCCAGCCGAAAAAACAGTTTTTGCTTTTTTTGGAGCCAGCTACCCCTTTGCAGTCCACTGTTTTGACTGTATTTTTGTTTTGGGCGTATAATGGTGTATCCAAGTTTCACCTACAGTAATCAATCGGCGCCAAAACTGGGATTTATTGCGCCAACAGAGCATTGGAAATGATCATTCGAACACGTTTTTGGTCTAACTTGAGCAAACGTGCGGACAGCTTTCTCATGTCTAAATGTTGATTTAATATGTGACAAACACATTCTTTTGACATGTTCATAATGTCTGCCATCTCTCTCACTTTAATATGGCGGTCATCTAGCACTATTTGGTGAATTTTGGCACTATGTTTTCGTCGGCAGTTGCAGTTTTTGGACGTCCCGAACGTTCATCGTCTCCTAAGCTCTTACAGCCACGTTTAAATTCAGCTGCCCAAAATTTCACTGTGGTAAATGATAGTGCAGAGTCCCCATACACAGAACCAAACTCATCTTTGATTTGTGTAGACATATTGCCTTTCAAAAACAAATATTTAATGACAGCTCGATACTTGATTTTGTCCATTTTCATAAAAATACATCAACTCACTCAAACAACTGTTACATAACAACTGCGCGTCCAAAATGGCTGAAACTTTGGTGAGTAACTGTCAACAGATGAATAACGAAATTCGAGTGCTGCTACCTTCATGTTGAGGTCGGAAACTTTTCAGTTTCCATATATATATATATGGTATATATATATATATATATATATATATCATATAGTATATATATATATATATATATATGATATATATATATATATATATATATATATATATATATATATATATATATATATATATGTTTATTAGGCATTTTCTGCTCATTCAGTGAAATAATACTTATTGAACAGCAAGATTCTTAAGAGTAATCGTAGATAAGATCTGCTGACAGTGTGTCAAAATCAAAATAATAATAATTGACCGTTTTTTCATCGATTTTCGATCTAACAACATCAATGTTGGAAACATTGTAACCAAACCATTAACGTTTTGAAAACAGCAACAACCAGTTTAGTTGTCTGTACTAAACTTGGGGCTTTTGCTCTTTAACGCAGTCTTCGTAATTAATTACTTAACTACATTTAATAAATTTATTAAAATTTTGGAATCATTTAGATTTTTTTTCTAAAAAAATTAGTGCTCCAATTTTTTATGTGGTCAGTAATATTTTTTTAATTGAAACAATTAAATTATTGTATTTTTTTTTATTTTTTTTTTCTGCTTTGTTCAGCTTTAATTTTTTTTCAACTAGGCCTTGTGGAAAATGTTAATTTTTTTTCATAAGTAATTCTTTACAGCTTTAATTGAATAAGTTCAGTTCATGTTTAATGTAAAATAAATTACAGTAGTTTTTGCATATTTTTTCATTCCGTAATTTGGTTTAGTTATTAATGACTGTTCTTTGGGGACATCCGTCCAAATCTTGCCCTGAGCACCAACTAGTGAACTTTTGGTTTTTAGAGATGCCTTATTAGTTTAAATATGTCGTTTTATAGGTTAATTGTTCCATAAAGTAGTCAATTGTAAAATTCGAAGAATAATGTACAAAAGTTATTAAATTTTTATTTTTAAATTACAATTTACTTTGACTTTGACATTTTTCATTGCTTTGTAACTGTTCTAACATAACAACAGTATGGTCTTTTGGTTTTGATTTTTTAACTGTTTACTAGTGATTGATTTTTCAGAAAAAAGTATGCCAAACAATCATTATTTAGAAACAGGAAGCAGTATGATCGGATTATACACTTTGCTAAATTGATCAAGGTTACATGTTCTTATCTTTATTTTAAAAATAGGTAATATCCGAATTATCTTGGAGAAGTTATAGATTTTGTTTAATGAGTTGTCAGTTAATGAGCTTTTTTAAAGAAGTAAAAATTATGAAAACTTAATTTAAAATATTTTTTATTTTTACTGGAAAACATAAAACCAGTAACATGTACCTGATCTGTTTATAATTTTAGCAATAATAAAGGCTAAATAAACTATTGGATTATTACATTAGGGTTTATAATAATGTTAATGAAGATGTTACATGATGATTTTTATAATTGGTGAAGAGATCATTCAGTGATTCGGGACACTTTGTTTTTCAGGTGTCCGTCCGAAGTAGTTCATGAGGCCAAAATTTTAAGGACGAAGATAAAGCAACAGAATACCTTCCCAATATTATTGAAAGAAGAAAATCTCTTGAGATGTTCTCACTGTGGCAAAACCTTTTCAAAAAAGAGTGAATTGGCAACTCATCTGTCTAAAATACATTTAAATAATGTGTTCCATTGTGAACCTTGTGATACTTTGTTCCATCACAATAAATCTTTATTTGTTGATCACATGAAGTGGCATCAAGAATCAACTGCAAATTCTAATTGTAATGAAAATTTAGGCAACAAAGCTTTAACCAACTGCCAGTCTGAAGTTAAATGTCATAAAAAGAAAGAAATAAAAAATATCACTGGAAGTAATAAAGTTGATCAAGGTCTAAAAACTATTAAAAAAGAATTAACAGCATCATATTCTTGTGAAGATTGTGGGAAGAATTTTCAAATTTTGTCACGATACAATAAACATATAATTAGGCATAAAAGTTCAACAGTCCAGAACAGTGATAGTGAAGGAAATGTTTCTGATGAGCAAGAACTAGATGTAAAAGAAGGTGTTTTATATAGGTGCGAAGATTGTGGTAAAAGTTTTAAATTAAAAGACAGTTATAAATCGCACCAGAGAAAACATACAGGGGAAAAACCATATACGTGTCACGTGTGTGGAAAAAGGTTTGCACACAATGGCGGACTTTCATATCACTTGAAGCATGTTCATTTGGGAATTAAGGACCACAGCTGTGATATTTGTGGTCGCAGTTTTGCTATGAAAGCAGCAATGGAAGACCATCGTAGAATTCACACTGGGGAGAGACCATATATTTGTCACTCGTGTGGAAAAACCTTTAAAACAAAAGCTTCGCTTTACATTCACAGTAAAACGCATACTGATTATTTTCCTCATTCGTGTACGTATTGCCTCCGTCGATTTCGCTGGAAACAGCAACTGCTTGGACATTTAACAACACACACGGGTGAAAGGAACCACACCTGCGATGTTTGTGGGAAACGTTTTGCTGTTAAAAATGATCTGACAAGACATAAAAAAGTCCATTCGGATGAAAAGCCATTTAGTTGCCCTGTGTGCTCATTTCCATTCGCACAAAAACGTTACTTGAAAAATCACATGAAGGCACGCCATAAAATGAAATATGTTGACAGCATAAGTGGCCCTGGGAAATAGCTTGTCTTGTATTGGAATTTTTATTTTGAATTAATGAATCGGTAAAACAGTCGTATGATGATGAAAGTGAAATTCTAATTTTATTTGTCTGTCTTATTGTCATTTGAAAGTCTTAGATCACCTTCATAATCAGTATTAAAATATGTGTAAGTTAACATTTAAAACTTTTATACATTGAAAATACAAAAAAAAAAAAAAAAACCTTGCAATTAATTTTCTTAAATTCAGTTAATTTTTATAGTTGAAGTTCTTTTTATATTCTTCTTTTTTTGCTAGGATTATTGTCACTATGTTGAGTATAATGATCTGCCTTCCCTAGCTTTGTTAATCCTACTTTTGTTGACACGTTTCGGAGAACCTCCATCTTCAAAAACTATATCTATACTCATATAAACTATAAAATAAAAAAGAATTTTTATAGTTCTTTTAAAATGCTTATTTATGCAACATTTAGTGTTGATAACGAAGAGGAAAAAATTTCAAAAATGAGCAAGCTAAAAATTATTTTTTTAATATTTGAAACTGTTTTTCTGTGTAAGGAACATGTGCAATTGATTTTTGTGCCAAGTTTGAATCATCTCGAGAATTCTGTATAAAATTGTTAACAGTCCATCAAAAAGTGATTGTTAACATAAAAAGGGAGTTATGGCTCGGCATTCATTTCAAAGCGCCGTTTCTGAATTATACCTGACAGGTTGCTCCAATAGCTTATGCTTAGAGCCATGTCATATATTAAGTGATTTGAGTAAGTAACAAAAACCAACAGACGCACAGTAACTGATAACAATGACAGGCGCGCTACTAATGATGGAGACTCCGCAGTCCGGAATGTAACAACGTACGAGTCGCGTGTGTAGCTTAGCCAAGCCAAATTTCATGATGAATATTTTAAACGTGTAATTGTGCTCAGTGTTTGTGATGTATGTTTTAACGTTTTGTTTGACTTTGTGACGACCTCGACAGAAGGATTTAACATTTTGTATAACGGCCTGAAGATGAAACTATAAAGTTTCGAAACCGCGGTAGCCTTTATGAGGTGAGTTGATAGACCACTGATGGGAAGAATAGGTCATAATCCTAATCATTTGAATATGTGGTCTGGTGGCTGTGTTACAATAATGGAATTATATTTCAATTCAAAGAATTGCGTAAGTGCTATAAATTTAAAGATAATACCTGAATAATTTCATATATGAATACACAATAAAACTGTGGGTTTATTTTAAGTCAAATTTGGAAATTTAAAGTGCTAATTTGTGCAATTTTAATACTAATTAAAGATGGTGAAATTAGATTAAAGTAAAAATTATGATTTATTTTTAGATTTTGAATTGTTATTACTTATTACTTACAACTTGTTCAAACTAAGTTGTTCAAAATTAATTTGTGTGCCAAAATATGATTTTGTACAATAAATAAATATAATCATACAGTTTTATGATATCGTTTAGTTTGTCTGAAATTGGCAGTTTAATGTACTTTTTTTTAGAAAAATAATATGTAGTACAATTTTGTTAATTCAAAACAATTGGAACCGGACTCATTTCGGATTAAGTAGCTTTGCCCTTCAGATACATTAAGTATTTCATAAATACTAATAAAATGCTACTATAGTACACCTATTATCTTTTCTATTTATGACAAATCATAAAATATTATTTTGCCAAATGAATGTTAGCTGCCAATAAAGGTTATTAAAAATGTAATGATGAATAAATTGTACAATTAATTAGCGTCTCATTAATTAATTGTGAAGAAAACAACAGCGACATCTCTTATGTGGAGCAGCTCTAAAGCCTCTTTCAGCAAGCAAATATTTTAAGGCACACGCACAATACTAAATCCAAAGGTACAGATATCAGAAAAATACACAGCGATTGAGTTTTTTGCTTCCTTGGTACCTGTAAGTAAGCAGATGCTTTGTGGCCAATAAAATAAAAATTCAGTCCAAAATTTATTTTATGACGGAAAGTATATTTGGGTTTGTCTGTCAACAGTTATTGGGAACACAATATACTATACACGATTCTCATTATCCTGTTATGAAGCGTACCTTATTATAATACCACTATCCTAAGTAAAAGATAAATTATTGGTCAAAATTGTTGTGATGGCAGCCGCCTCGGTGGCCTAGTGGATAGCGTACTAGGCTTTCACCCCGAGGACCCGGGTTCAATTTTCGGCCAGGGTTTGGCATTTTCATACGCTATAAATCATCCGATCGTCTGCATTAGGCCCAAGTGTGCACAATAGTTGGACGTTAAACACCAAAAAAAAAAAAAATGTGATGGCGGAGGTAAAAAAAGGAGGGAAAATTTCACTTCTTGCAAACTTGTACATCTCAAGTTCAGCTTACAGGATTGGATACAGTATAGTATAGACATGTAAATCTTACGTAAATCAGTAATTGTCATATTTATTTATTAAACTCATATTTGAAAAAAATTTGAAATTAAAAGTGTGATTTTTTTTTAATAAATTTATATTCAGGTTTTATTGGCGAAGTATTTTAGGTCATTTTGATAATGGTAAAGGCAATGAGGAAGCAGTATGCTCTTTCATTGGAAGTGTATTTTAAAAAATAATTCACAAGTAAGTGAATGTACCTATATATTTTAATTGAAAACATTTAACTTGTGAAAATTAGATTTTACAAAATTTATGAACATATATAGGTAACGTGTTACATGTACGTACAGTGATCGCCGGTTATACAACGCCCGAAATCATGCCCCTCCTTTTTAAAGTGTGATGATACATGTGGATATAAATAACTCATTCGTCAAAGTATAATATTTTGTAGACAAAATAACGAGCAGTTCTTTGAAAATAATGTTTTCAAAGCAGTATTATTGCTGCAGACGATGCCACTCTGTTTCATTCTCGTAATATAAACATGTCTAATTAAGTGACTTTGACTTACCTAACAACACGTAAACATGCTATATTGAATGTATTGCCAAAACGTGCGGATAACGTGTTTTGATTTAGTCTATGTACCACTACATGCTTAACTATAGAATGTCTTCATTTGTACACTACATGTCTGATTTGTAAAAATTATAACCGATGACCACTGCTTTAAGTAATTTAATTAGTTATTTAAGTTTCAATATAATCAGTACAAGTTTAAGTTTAATTAGGTATTTTTGTACAACTGTATTTCTGAACATTACTACATTAATTATTATTTCATTCAAAAAGTACAACTAAGTTTTGTGTGTATTTTTCTTAACCTTACTTTTTTGTTGGTTTCAGATTGTGGTTTTTGTATTTTGTTACTTTACTGTATACTGATTTTAATTTGGTCAAATTGACTATAGCAGTGGTTAAAAATTGAAATTTTATTTAACAAATCGCAAAACTGAAACTCCTAAATATATTGTTTAGCTATAAAAAATATTTACAGAACGTCCAGTTGATTGATCAGGCATTGGCATTTAAAATGTGTTTAGATGTACTTCTATGTTAAATATGAAACATTATTTTTGAAACTGCTTTACAGTAATCTTTTAATCTTTCAAACATTCTAGTTGTACGTATTTGAATTTTATCTAGTATTAATGTTGTAAAGTGTTTAATTTTATACAATTTTGTATAGCTTTAAAATTATTTGATAAAACTCAAAAATGAATTAATAAAATATTTACCTCACAGTTGCCTAATAATTCAGCAATTAATGTAATCAAGAGAATTACAGAAGTTATTAATAAAGCAATTGCAGCGTAGTGTTGGGAAATCAGTAAAAGCTAATGATTTTCCTATTTCAAAGTAAAAATTGTCGTTTCAAGACCTATCCATGTGACTTGATGCTGAGTATGTCTTTATTTTAAACAGTATCTTTGTGACTTGCACCCACTAACTTTAAACATTCACTGCAATGGAATCATCCTCGTTAATGATGGTTAGTTGAATATGAATTAAATAATTATTCCATAAATAAACACAAACCAGTTTTAATTTTTATCTGGAAAAGTAATGATGTGAGCTACTTTGTTTTTCAGGTCACCGATTTTTTCAGGGGGCAATTATATTTTGTTTTTGCCGTTGAAAGAAGAAACTATCGAAGAAGATCCAGATCCGTGTACTTGCGAATATTGTGGGGAAAGTTTTCAAAGCCTTTTGCAGTTTAACGAACATAAAGAAAAACATCATATTAATAACCATCATTCAGAAGATTCTAATAGTGAATGTGTTTATAATGAACAAAAAAGCGTTGCGAAGGGCACAATTTTATATCAATGTGAAATATGTGGAAAAGGGTTTAAGCTTAGAGATAGCTATTTAGCGCACCAAAGAACGCACACGGGTGAACGACCGTACGTTTGCCATATTTGTGGGAATAGTTTTGTACGCTCTAAAGGGCTTAAATGCCATTTAAAATATGTACATTTGGGAGTTAAAGAACATACTTGTGATATTTGTAGTCGTACTTTTGCAATGAAATCATCGTTGGTAGATCATCGAAGAACTCACACTGGAGAAACACCGTTTACTTGCAATATTTGTAGAAAATCTTTTAAAACAAAATCTTCGCTAAACATTCATAATAAATATCACACCGATGAATCGTGTTATGCTTGCAATTATTGCCAGCGTCGATTTCGGCAAAACCATCACTTGCTTAACCATCTTACAATACACACTGGAGAGAAAAATCATATATGTGATATTTGTGGGAAACAGTTTCAAATTAAATACGATATGATTAGGCACAGAAAACTTCACTCCGGTATTAAGCCTTTTGAATGTTCAGTATGCGGATTAATGTTTGCAGATAAACGTTACTTAACAAAACATAAAAGGAGCCACAAAGAAACTGATACGATTGATTTTAATGAATAAAATGAAATGGAAAATTAAATTTTTGTATTGTTAAATTACAGCAATAAAACAAATATAATTTTACTGTGTCAAGTTATTTTTATTAAAATAATAGTTTATTAACTACATTTCCTTTTTAAGGCTCGGTGGTCTAGGCTTTCACCCCGAGGACCCAGGTTCGATTCCCGGCGAGGGCTTGGCATTTTCATACGCTATAAATCATCCCATCGTCTGCATTAGCCCAAGTGTGCACAATAGTCGGATGTTAAACACCAAAAAAAAAAAAAAAAAAAAAAAAAAAAAAAAAAATTTTAAATAGTTACTATACTTAATGATTAAATATTTTTGTTACCGTTACTGTTTATTCAGACATTTGCCATCATTTTGTGAATATAAAACAATACATAATGTTTCGAGAGTACAATCAGCTTTCGTTCTCAAGAGCCTAACTTAAAAACTAAACATGAATCTAGGACATAAGTATAGATGTGTAGGCTTATTTTCTTGAGATTTCACATTTTCTTCTAATTCATAATTCTTTATTTTTCGCGAGTTAAATCTTCGCAATTTTTAGTAAAATAAAACAACAGTTGAGCTCCAGAGAATGGAAAGGAGAGTACTCCGAACAATTATTAATAAGAAACATTTGGTGGGGGGACAGTACGGACATTTGCTGAATGCGGTCTTGTATCGGAACAACGAGCAGCTCACTAACATTTTTAGGAAAAGAAGATTGGCCTTCTTTGGACACCTAACTCGATTACCGGAGAGTAGACTTACGAAGAGATTATTGGACTACCAACTGAAGTGTAAAGTTAAGAACAACTGGTTGAAGGAGGTGGAACAGGACTTGGAGGAACTGAAGAAGGGAAAAAGCGATATTAAAAAGTCAGGAAACCCAATTACAGTTTAGGGAAAAACGTCCACAAAACGTAGTATATTCGGAAGAACTCAGACTTCAGAGATTAATAAGTTAAAAAAATACTGATAAGAACGCAGAAAAACCAAAATACTTAATTAAATTGACTGTGTGGGCTCCAAAAAAAAAAAAAGACAGTATTTTCAAATTTTTACCGGAACAACTCTATAAATTGAAATTTACTGTAAAATACTCCGTATTGTTATTTACACAAGTTCCAAATTACGCTTCTCTCAGTATTATGTAGTGCGCAATTGTTTATAGCACATCAATGTATTACTTGTTCTGACTTTTGGATGCTGTATTCTACAGTAAACATCTTAAACATTTTACAACTTCCTTTATTAGTTATAGGAAGTACTTATTTATCTTCAGTACATATTGCTGCCCGTTGTAGTATTGCTTTCTCTAACACAATGTGGAGAACCTAAGTTTGAAAAAATATGTTGAGAGTAAGAAAATTGTTTTTGAAAAAGGAAGATCTTTAAAACATGTGAAAGAAGGAAGATGAAGAGACAATAATATGTTACAAGAAGCAACAATTGTACTCGGTAATTGAAAAAAAAACTTTTTTTGTTACTTTTGCGGTTTAATACACTAAACATATTTCAGTAACAAATTAGGTTCAATCTTCAATACAAAAAAAGAACAGGTTATTTTTTTTAATTTCCACTGAAAAACGAGCTACTGAGGCAATAGTAAAATTTTGATAAAGGATCATGAAGTGTGCACTGATACGAGATTTTTAGAACACACTGAACAATTTAATATCTTAAATTGTTTAAGATATTAACCTAAGATCTCCAGCGATTATAGATTAGATTAGATTCTAGTTCAACCCCAGGCAATGCAATCAACTGACCTATTGTGCAACTTACCTCTTAAAATACCTAGTTCAGCAGATTGGTGCCACTAATAAGTTCCAACAACCCACTGACTAGCTCACACTGCTGAAGATCCCTAGGGCCTTGGAAACCAAAAACCCCTAGCCTCCTACTAGCATGAGCCTCACAATCATAAATTATGTGACCTGCAGTTTCCTCCTCCTTCCTGCACAATCTACATACGGTTTCTCCATGGTACACACCTATCCTGTTCAATGTGCACCCTCAGACCACAGTGCCCTGTTATGAGCTCCATGATCCTCCTGAGTTGTGCTCTGCCCAGGACATCTGCTGCCCCTTTGATTCCTCCAGAATTAACTTTGCTTAAGAGGCGTTTACTATGGGAATGCCCATGAAGGTTGTCCCATTTTACCTGATGTTGACATGTAATCCACCCATTAATAGCGGACCTGGCCAATGATAGAGAAATCCCTAAAGCCGGCTCAGGTCCGATAAACTCAGATGCAGATCCAAGTCCAGCCAGTCGGTCTGCCTCCTCCTCATTATCCTCAACTCCCTTATGCCCCGGAACCCAGTGAAGAGTTACCTGGTTATCCCGGGACAGAATGTCAAGGTGCTTCCTACACTCCCAGACCAGCTTGGACTGTATTGTAGGACCCGCAAGTGCTTTTATTGCCGCCTGACTATCGGTATGAATATGAATACGTGCCTTTTTGAAGCCCCAATCCAAGTTCTCCCGAACACAGTCATTAATAGCCATCACTTCCAGTGATTGTAACATTTTTATCAAATTTCCATGAAAATGAACTATTAGAGCAACTATTACAGTAAGACAAGTGCTTTACAGGAATTATGAAATGTATGCCAATCCTGGACTTTAGAAAAAAATTTATGAGACATTAAAAATGTTACACCATTTTTAGCATTCTACAGTTGCAATTTTGATCAGATTTTATTCAAACTGGGCGAAAACTAATTTTAGTAATAGCTTAGACAATTTGTTCATCCATGCATCCTTTTCAAAATTGTTAAAAATCATAATTTCCTTACACTTTTTTGAAAATGGTTTTACCGTCAAATCAAACAATAAAGGGTGCACACATTAGTAGGCATGTTTTAAATGTAATTAAAAACATTTTCGTTTCATATATTCTAGTTCAATTCAACAAGAATTTTTTATAATACAAAATTTTAATTGAAAATGTATTAAATCTTCAATAAAAAGTTATATTCTGTTCAAATATAATTTATTCATTATTGTTAGTTTTGCATTGTTTTTACAAATAGGACTTTAAAAAAAATTGTTTATTAAAAAATAATCCTGAGATATAATTGGCAAATGAGGCTTGCATATTAAATTTCATCAAAATCTGTTAATAGTTTAGTCTCCAGCGATCTGCACAGTCAGTAATGTGCATATTGGTAGGGACTAAATGAATGACAGATTTCGATTAAATTTGACATGTAGGTTTGGTTTGTTTCCTTCTCAGAACCATTTTAAAATTTCAAAAAGTAAAAATATTTTTAAAAATCTGATTTGATCAAACCCAGTTTTAACAATTTTGCCCAAATTTAATTATCCAAAAAATGTTTACTCCTACAAAATCTGGTTTGATTTTATATATATATATATATATATATATATATATATATATATATATATATATATATATATATACAAGGTGTTAAATCAACAACAACATCGTGGATACAAGTCAGAATAGACTTACATGATGCAGAAATAGACTCAACAGACGTTGAAGACAGGAACGCATACAGGAGAAAGATGCTCGGTTGGAAGGTCCCAGAGAATGAAATCTCGTCTGCACTAGCCCAAGTGTGCACAATAGTCGGACATTAATCACCAAAAAAAAAAACCAAAGAGAGCAGGGGTAAAATGGACGGAGGAGCAGAAGAGGATCCATGGGGACAGGATGAGGGAGGTGTGGAGGATTAGAAGGAGCAAGACATGAGTCGGAGTGCTTTGTGTGATCCAACAGGGTCTATACGCAGATAAATAATATATATATATATATATATATGCACTTATGTATCGAACTATATACTTTTTCTATGTATTTCCAGATTAAAGTATATTAAAGGTGCTCCAATAATGCTATTGAATAACTTTAGGCCTCCAAAATCTGTATAATGGGATGAGGCTGCAGATGACAACTCGTCGTTCAACCATGTCATTGAAGCCACAATATTCACAAGCATTGGCCAGGGAGAAACTGTTTTCATCCCTTGCATGCCTACAATCAATTTCAATTTAAATGTCTGCAACTCCCAATTAGAGTATGTTATGCCGTGACTATCAACAAGGCACAGCAGGTCAGGATTTAAGATTAGCTGGCGTAGATCTGCGGAGTGACTAGTTGTACATGGCATGCTCCAGGGTCAGAAAAACCAGGAATTTTGTTTAAGGGGATGTCTAAAACAATAACTAGAGGGGAAAGTATGGGATAGCCCGAACTCATATATCTTTGTAGGAGAACGTTTCAACAAATTATATCAAAACAGATTTTGAACCAAAAAAGGGCTAAAAACCCTCTTTTTAAATTTAAAAATAGCCCCAAGATACAGGCAAATGAGACCTATAAGATAATTTATAAACTTAGCGGACTGGTTTTTTCTGCAGGAATTGGGAAGATGAAGAGACAATAATATGTTACAAGAGGCAACAGTTGTACTCAGTAATTGAAAAAACCCTTTAAGTTTGTCGCTATTGCAGTTTAATACACTAAACATATTTCAGTAACATAAATTAGGTTCAATCTTCAATACAAAAAAGAACAGGGTAATTATTTTCACATTCTTCTTCTTTTCTGCTAGGATTATTATCACTGTGTTCAGTATAATGATCTGCCTTCCCTAGCTTCGTCAATTCTACTTTTGTTGACGCGTTTCGGAGAACCTCCATCTTCAAAAACTATATCTATACTGGTCACATATTGAAAGGAGCCAATCAGAAGCGAGCGAAAACATACGATTTTGACTACAAATAATACGATAAGGAACAAACTGACAAAGAATATAGAAGAAAAGGACAAATATAGTAAGAATGGGGTATACAGAATACAGTGTGGAATACATAGAACAAACGGGACGAAAATTTATAACTAGGTTTAAAGAACATGTAGGATCATTCAAATACAGCAAAAATGATTCAAGTTATGTGTCACGTTTAATAAAAGAGGGACACATACCTCAAGAAATAGAAAACTCCATGAAAGTACTACATATGGCAGAAAAAGGAAGACATATGAACATTTTAGAGAACTTGGAAATTTTTAAATCTAAATTAAAGGGAGAAAACATAATAAATGAACAGATATCGTTGCAAGCAGATATTACGTTTAAAAATCTAAAAATTTTCAAAAATTAACAGGAGGGAAAGTTTGAAGAGAAAGTTGAAGAGAAAGTTTGAAAGGAGCCAATCAGAAGCAAGCGAAAACGTATGATTTTGAAGAGCCAATCAGAAGCGAGCATGTCAGGTTTAATGTACACTGTTGAATAGAGGAGGGGTACGAGGTGGAGATAGAAAATTATAAATAGGACGGGCCATAATATTGGTGACTAGTATAGTTATAGTTTTTGAAGATGGAGGTTCGCCGAAACTGGGGAAGGCAGATCATACTGAACACAGTAAGAATAGGGTACTTAAGATACAACAAAATCTCATGATTGCTTTACAATCACCAAATCTTCTTTATACCTAATATATTGGTGGGGTCTCAATAACACGCTGTCACTAGTCTATTAATTCCTTGTATAAATATTGACTATGTAACTCTAATGTGACTGTGTGAGAAAGTGCAATGTTGTCTAACTATAATTTGCTACTAATCATAGCATGTGCTATTGTAAAATCACAATGTAACATGAAACTAGCAACAGCTCATTCAGTGTGAAATTTGAATAATAGAGATAAACTTGATTGCTAACTTGCTTGCCTTATATATTTTAGGAGTGCTCATAGCAACACTTTTTTTGATAATCTTTGTAAAAAACTCAAAAATCAGATTTCGTCAAAATTGGCTGGCCGCAATTGTTGATGAAGTTTTGCTGTACTGTAGTCAAACAAAATGTTTGCTTTGAAAGAATGCATTTCAAGTGCAATTTAAAAAATATAAAAATTAAGCTTATCGGTTTTACAGATTTCGCTAAAATTTTGTCCATGTATGAAAATGCACAACTGGTACTGACTACAAATAAAATACGTTTACAGTTTTAGGAGTAAAATGGAATTAAACTTATTGTTTTTTATTGTATTTGCTGTCAAAATATCTCTTATTTAAAATTCGCTGTACTACATTGTCGTGAATTTTCATACATGAACAAAATCCGAACTGATTTTGAGGCCAATTTTATGTCGACAGTTTCAAACCAGATATTTGACGGAATAATTGAATGTGAGAAAGAATGTTTTGTAGTTTGTTTTACTTTGCTCAAATGTTATTTAAGACAGCCGTGTATTTTATTTCAGACATCTTGAAGATCAGTTGCCCGAGAAATCGACAAGCAGCACAGACCCAAGTACAAATAACAGAATCGCTTTAATTAAAGTTTGCAAGAAGTCTAGGAAAGCTAAGCTATGCGAATGTTCTGTTTGCGGCAAAAAATTTAATTTTACCAACAATTTGAGAGTACATATGTACAGCCACTCGGATGTTCGCCAATTTTCCTGCGAACTGTGCGGCAAGGCATTTAAACGTAAAGATCACGTAAGAAATCACCGTAAAATAAAGCACGAAGGTAAATCAATTACTCCACGACCCGGTTATGTTCGACCGAAAAAAACTTTGATATGCAATATTTGCGGTAATGTTTTCAGTAGCAAGCTCGCGTTATTCGATCACCTGCGAAGACACACAGGAGAAACTCCATTTCTGTGTTCTTCTTGTGGGAAAGGTTTTCCAGCAAAATGTGCATTGAGGAATCATCAAGCAGCTCAATGCTCGGGCATCAGTACAAATTTAAGAAACAATAGTACAAATGAAAAGTACGTATGCGATGTCTGTAATGAAGAATTCATTTCTTACGTTAGTTTTTACAGACACAAATTAAAACATAACAAGTCCTTCATTTGTGATATTTGTGGAAAATGTTTTGCATTAAAAGGTCAGCTAAAGTGTCACCAAGTAATTCATTCGGAAGAAAGGCCGCATAAGTGCGATAAGTGCAGTAAAACTTTTAAAACAAAAACTATCTTATTCGCACATCAAAAGATGCACACAGATGAACGCCCATATCCATGTCCACATTGTTCTTGGAAGTGTAGAAAACATGCAGATTTAGTGGTGCATATAAGGACACATACAGGGGAAAAACCATACGAATGCAGTATTTGTGGAAGAGGATTTGCCCAGGCTGGGGACATGCGAAAGCATAAAATTACACATAACATATTAAAATACTGAATTATTGTAACATTGAACCTTTAAAAACTATATATATAATTATGAATTATATATTTTTAATTTAAAGTCTCAAACAAATTTAATTTTAAAGATATTTATTGTCATTAAACAATTATTGATGTGATAAGCATAATAAATAGTAATATATATTCGCCATAAATTAACAAATGTTACAAAAAAATTGCTTAATAGTTCTCATATTCAATTATTTTCAAACGAATCGCAGGCACCCAAACAAAATGTACAGATCCACCGATAGACTTTATCAAAAATTCTGGCTCAACATTTATAAATGATAAAACAAAAACAAACATTTACATCCAGTTAAAGTTAATTTTAGTTTTTATTTCTATATTCTTGAAATATTTTTGTTTAAATTTAAAGTTTGTTACACTTATTTGAGTTATACTCTTTATTTCATCAAAATTTGATTGGCCATTTTTTTTAAATTGACTAATTTTTTGTGAGTATTTCCCGAACTTAATTTTTGTTTGGTTATTTAAACTACGTTTTATTATTATTTAACAAGATAATTTTATTATTATTAACATTTTGTTTGGTTATGTTCATTTTGACAAAATTATAAGAAAAGTATTAAAGCCAATTTTTAATCAGAAAAGCGTTAAAAAAGTAAATAATTTGAAAAATTAAAAAATAGCAATACATTTCTTTTCAGTTTATACAAGTTGGCCAGTTATTTTAAGGTATATTACAGAACATTTCTTATTATGTGTTTTAAGAACGTATTCCATTAAAGTTGATTTTTATAATGATCGCTATGCTTTCTTTATTTAAGATAGTTAAAATAATATGTACTGTTAAGTAAACCAAGTAAAGAAATATAATATTTTAGGTTCTGAAGCTAAAATACACAATGTTACCATTTTTATCCATCAAACATGCCATTACAGTACAAAAAAAGCATAACCTATGACTGCTATTCGTATAGAATAGGTTGGCAAAGTATTGTGCTAAACAAAACATTTGCAATTGAAAATTTACAATTTTAATTCAAAACTACTGCTGCGTGTACGCCTGAACGTCCTTTCAAAGTTGATTTTTGCCGTAATCGTCATATTTTTATATATTTTAATTATTGTCAAAAACAAATAAAGAGGGAAAACATTGCACAAACTGTTTTATTTTCAGTAAATCACTTTTTAAAAGAAGTTACATGAAGTATTGAACCACCATGGATTGTAAAAATATACTACAAGATAGATTGAATTATCTTGTAAAATAATAATATACTGTACTTGTTCCTTTTTTTTAATACATACTTTTATTTGTACTGAGACGGGAATTTTAAACAACTTTCTTAAATAAGGAAAAAGTGTATTAAAATTGTTATATTTTTGATTAATAGCATAACAAATTTAGTTGTCAAAATTTGTGAACACAGGTATAATGTATGATGATACACTTTTTCGTATTGTATCTGTATTTATATATAGCAAGAGACTTTTTTAATTATGAAATGAATTAATTTATATTAAACTTACATGTTTTATTTATTCCTTTCCTTGTGTTAAGAATAAATGGTGCAACAACGTTACAAAAATCTTCTCACATTCAATTATTTCACCTAAAAAAATCGGTATATAAGCTACTGATAAAGAAAATCAGGTTAATCTCACATACCAATCAATTTCATCAATAATAAAATTACAGTTCAACAGTAAATAAAAAACCTGAAAATTTCTTTTAGACTATTTCAAAATTTGCTACACTGACTGAAGTTACATATGAGTCTTCATATCTGATCAAAACTTGAGCAAAAACTGATGAAACAATTTTTAAAAAACTACGCTGATTTTTTAGTTTTTTCCTTATAGTTCCTGAATCGATTTCTTTTGTTTAGCTGATTATGAATAAGGTTGCCAGATATTCTGGTTTGGACTCTTATCCTGGCCAGATTTGTATATGCCCCTATGTATTCGTGGTCAAATGTGGCATTAAAATAATGTTGCAAAAGTACTGAAAGCGTGTAAAAATCCAAACTGCGGTGCGGAAACGTTATTCTGAAATGAGAGATTAAATTTGGCTGACACGGTGTACTGGTAAAATGCACAAGCAATTCAAAACAGGATATTAGGAATAATTCAGTTATTGATCAGCATACCATGGAGTCAGAACATCGGCAACTGTGGTAAGAATATTTTTGGTTGCAAATTTTTTTTTTTTTTTTTTGTGTTTAACATCTGACTATTGTTCACACTTAGGCTAATGCAGACGATGGGATAATTTATAGCGTATGAAAATGCCAAGCCCTGGCCGGAAATCGAACCCGGGTCCTCAGGGTGAAAGCCTAGTATGCTATCCACTAGACCACCGAGGCGGCTCAATTTTGCTTGTAATTATAAGGTATTTAAATGATAATGTACCAGAAGAAAATCTTTTGCTATGTTATCCTCTCATTAAGATGTGTACAGGATAGGACATATTTAATGTCATTCAGGATTATTTTCATGAAAAGGAAATTTATTGGGCCATCTGCGGAAGTATTTTTTGCACAGATGGGGAAGTCTATGTCTGGCTGTTACACATGCAGGCTTGCATGGTTGAATTAAAGAGTAAGGTTGAATGTAGATTGGAGCCAATATTGCATCCACAAACAAAGTCTAACAACTAAGCTTCTTCCAAACTCATTAAAGGTAGTTTTAGATCAATCTGTAGAAGTTGTTAATTTTATAAATGTCAGTTCAACAGACTATCTAAATCTTTGTATGAAAATATGGACAGCTTACATAACGTATTACTCATTTACACTGAAGTTTCGAAGATTTCATAAAGGAAAGTATTAACAAGATTGTTTGAACTAAAATATGAAGTTCAGGTGTTTTTTTAACAATTTTATATTGAGCTCTAAATTTCATGACAATGACAATGTGTACTTCTCTGACATTTTCTTAGAAATCAAACAATAAAATTTGAGTTTATAAAACAGTTCAATTATCATTTTTAAGTCAGACAAAATCAGTTTTATGGACAAGAAATTAGACTTTTGGAAAACTTGTATCAAAAAGGCCAGTATGAGGTGTTTGAGACCCTTCACAATCTTGTATTCAAAAACAACCTGCAGTTCACAAATCTAGTCAATAGCTCACTTAAAAAGAGCTAACTTAAGGAATCATATAGGCACTATTTCCAGTGAAAAATAATGAGTACAATTGGATTTTAAATCCTTTTCATGAATTGGCATTACTTTCAACAAGCATAAAAATTACCAATTTCTGAAAAAGAAAAACTAATTGAACTTTCAACTGACCCTTCTCTACAGTCTGGTTTAAAAAAAAATCTCATCTTTTGGGCAATAGTGAAAAAAGATTATGAAGAACATAGTGGTGAAGCTTTTCAATATTTAGTGCCTTTCACAAACATAGAGCTTGTTGAAAAAGCATTCTTATCCTATGCACACATCAAGAATAAATATCAAAATAACGTAATTGCAGCACATGACTTGAGATTATACTTATTGCCATTTATATCTGACTTTAAAAACTCACTTCCATGAAACAAGGATCACTTTGAATAAAGTTCCGCCTACAAAAATAGTAGACTACAGCGCATTTTTAAAAATAGTAGTGTTGTATCACTAAAATAAGTTAAAATTACAAACTTCAAATTAAAAAAAGGACAATTTAAAATAGTTTTTAAAAATCATTTTCAGGCATTTTGAACGATTTTAGAATTTTTGGTAGTAAAAACAATTAAAATTATTTCTCAATTAAAATTAATTACTCAATGTAAGATAAAAATTGATAGTTGAAATATATCGTCAAAATTTTCATATTATTATAAAGTTGTAGAGTAATAAGATAGTATTACTCCGTAGCTTCATTTAAAAGGTCCGTATCAACATTTAAGTTGAAGATGTTGTATTTTCATACAATATACAATAATAATATTTCTACAACGTTCGTTATATAAATAAGACCTCTTAAGGAGTAATCTATATAGTTGTAGGTATAGTCCTGGATTATTTATATGCTTGAAGTGAAAATCTTTATTACAATAATTTTCTTTTCACGTGTTGTGTTGGTTGTTCTGTAAAACAGCTGTGTGATGTAAACATTTTTGGCGGGACAATGCATTTATTGCATTTCGTTTGTGTATCTTGTAATTGTTGAAGTTTACTTTAACCTTATAGTGTAATAATATTATTATTATATCTGTTTTTGGTATTAATTCGCTTCAACAACTTTGTATTAAATATTATTATATAAACTAGTAAACTATAATTAAGAAACGTAGTATTTAACATAATATGAATTTGATGTGTTCTGTAATCCATTTTATTTAAGGTAACAGGGAGTACTGTATCAAAAAATGGTTTTGCAAAATTCAGGAAGATATAAATCTGACAAAAATGATTTCTTCAAAAACTCTTCTGGTCCAAAGTAAGTTACTAAGTTATAAATTTAATATACGAATTTTTTTGAAGTGTGTTTACATTTCATAATATATTGTTCAGTGAAAGTACTTTCTTCAGTAAATATACAGTAGCAAGAATTTTGACTATTTTCGTAATTTTTCTGTAAAAAAGCTATTTCACGCCCATTAGTAATAATACAATATATAAAAGTGAGGGAAATAACAAGGTAAAAAACAATTACCTCCATAACCTAACAATTATGGCTGTGTGGAAGTTGTTAGTGTCTTTGATCATGAAAACGATTTATATAATGCCTATAATTAATAATAAAAACTTTAATAACCTAAGTAACACAATTCCATGAAAAAGTTACAATTTTAAACTATTATCTGACTCCTTAATATGCTAATAACCTAAGTTCACTACAAGGTTAGTAACTTTTACACAGTACTAATTATGTATTAAAAAAAAATTGTTAAGTTTTTCATGCACAACCATGTCAAGTTTTGGAATTTGTGACAAACTAGTTTCAGTAAAGATTTTTAAATATTTTTTCTTTATTATGTACTTTATTATTAAATTTAGAAATATTCACCAGCAGAAGATTAAATATATTATGCCAACTTACAATTGTATGCTATTTTTAATGGAAATATATTTTGATATCATTGCCGATAAAATACATGAAGTGTGATCTGATTGCTGTTTCTTATCTGGTAGTGTTCATGTACTTTCTTACAAAGCCATGCTAGTTAGATTATTCACATAATTTTATTTGCATTCAAAACCGTGTTAATTAATTTAATTTAACTTTAATTTTTTTTTTAAAGTAAGAAGTTTCTTGTGTGTTTTATTATTAATAACACACATTTAATTAATAAAAAATGTGATCTGCTTTCATGAGGAAGTGATTTTGAGATTATGTTGGATCTTCAATTTTTTCCCAAACTTCCCAAAGTTTGTGATCTTTTATATTTTGTGTTATTACTAAATGGAAAATAATGAAGCATTTTGAGGAGAAAATATGAAAATTGACAAAAATGGTTTAATATCACATTTACCCTGGTTTTTACTCATGATCTAAGTTAGTTAGGGTCTTAAGTTTTTTTTTAAAGAAATGTTATATTGTTTTCATTGTTGATAACAGTAGATGTGCAACCATGTCATGTAAGGTTTTCTGCCCAACAATCGTGTCTGTTAGGTTAAACAACAACCATGTGTTAGGAATTTGGGATTTTTCCTAACCAAGGTCATCTAAAGAATCAACTGGTGGTTCAAAGCCCTTTAATTCATTTAAGTATATTACATTATTCTTATGTTGTTAAGGCTACAAGTACAGCTGATAACAACCCCAAGAATGAATAATATTCTATTACTCTATCAAAATGTTTCCCCTCTGTAAAACTGTTCCCCAATTTGTTTAATCATACAAGAGAAAAAGGGAAGAAGTGTTTGCAAAAACTATCTATTTACTTAGACTGTCGATTTGTTGTTCCCTAGCACCACTCGGCCAGTTCAATTTCAATTCCAGTGGCATATTTAGATTTAGCACAAAATGTCCTTTAAATTAGACACTTCACTTGAAATAATTGGTACTTAATCCCAATTTGAAAATGTCTTCTTTATAGTTTTCATTTATGCCCTGCAGTTTTTTTAGCAACAAAGCTAAAAAACTATAGGGTTATATTCCAAGCAGTAATGGTTTAGTGTTACTAATTTTAAGTCAGTCGATTGATCCTTTTTCTCATTATCATGCTTACAAATGCTCAGTGGCCTAGTTGATAGCGTACTGGGCTTTCACCCCAAGGACCCAGGGTTGATTCCCAGTCAGGGCTTGGCATTTTCATATGCTATAAATCATCCCATCATCTGCATTAGCCCAAGTATGCGCAATAATCAGACGTTAAAAATATATATATATACAAATTTTATGATACACAGAAAGACAAATGAAATTTTGAAGTTGTTTGGAAATCGATTCTGTGTATATTGTAAAAAAATATTCATTTTGAGGCATTTTGATTGATTTTAGAATTTTTGCTAAAATATTATACTTTGTACTTGACTAGTCTACGAAGAGTAGCCAAAAATTTATATTCAAACACATTGCCTGGTGTTGCATATATATGTGATGTGCAAACATTTTGCAAACATTCTTACATAGTTTTAATCAAGAAATCTAGTTTAGCATGGCACCAATATCCAAATACTTTATTTTATTTATTTATTTTTTAATAAATGTAAAATAAACATGATGGTGAACAAATTTTTTTGCATTCTTTAAAATTGACACCATGGTGATTTTTTGAAAATCAATTATTTTATGTAATTAGGTATGCAAATACAGGTACATGTTAGTTTTTTCATATAAAAAAATTAATTTTAGAAACATATTTCACTTTTTATACACATATTACATATTAACACTTATTGCACTGCTACATTTTTTGGTTAACTATTATTTTATTTTAACTAAATGTTTTTTTCATTTTTAGCCACTTAATTTCTATGATTTTAGGCTATGATTTAATTTAAGCAAAGCAATCTGTCAACAAAATATTATTATAACTAATGTGATTGTTATTTTCATGTTTGCCAAGTTATTTATTTTGTTTTAAATATAAAATAATTGTATTAACAATATCTATTAATTTGTTTATAGAGAAGATTCTTCAGAAGCACGCATTAGGCAGTCTCTTGAAAATGACGCTATTGATTCAAAATATGGATTTGATCGTGTTAAGGATCATCAGGAGAGAACCGGTTTTCTTATTAATATGCACAGTGTAAGCTTTTATTATAATTTAGACTAAATATTTGGAGAAACCTGAGATGGCTTACATCAGTATTTTTTGTCAGATTTTATTTTTTTTATAAATACTGAATCCCAATTTCATTCGTTTCAAACTGTTTCTCGAGTAGAAAATGTTTGTGACATTTTGCTAAAATTCTATTTGAAATTTTTTTAAAAATTGATATAGCATAGCATATATGCTATGTGAAGAGCATAGTGGAATAATAAAAATTATGCCTTATAAATTTTATTTGCAATTATTGTTATTTTTAATTATTTTTTAAGGCGTAAAGCACATTGAAGCTATCATCGCCTCCCTAAATGTAAATGTGAGAGTAAAGTGTTAAAGTTGTAAGTGTAGTGTTGCAAGTGTAAGTGTTTGTTAGACTCGGGTACCATGAGAGACGTCAAAATCCTCTCAGTAGGTGCAGCTAGTCTACACCCACTGTGGGATGTTATTTTTAATATATGTATTGTTGAATAAACATATTTTTAAATGTATGTGATAAAAAGTATTTAGTTGAAACAACAACAAAATATTACTAATAAATGTTTGGTACTAACATTAAAATAATATTTAAACACACACACACACACACACACACACACACACACACACACTAGTTCAAAATTCAAAATTTTTTGATTGTCATTTTATACTAGTTTTAGTTTATCTTCAGTGCTATATTATTTTATATTGATCAGTAACTTCTTCAACTGTCATTTCCTCTGCTATAATGACAGTATCTTCTGCAAAAATTGCAATTTTAGCCTTTTTTATTGTAGGTATGTCATTTGTGTGAAAGTATTAGATTAAATTACAAACTAAAGGAAGGAATTACACAACCCCAGGCACTGCGATCGATGGCCTTATTGTGCTACTAAACCTCTTTAAGTACTACTTCAGCAGATTGGTGCCCTTAATAAGTTTCAACAATCCATTGACTAGCTCATCCTTCTGGCAGTCGGTAGGGTCCTGGAAACCAAATAACCCATTAGCCTCCTGCTAGCAAGTGCCTCTCAGTCATGAAGGTCTTGCAGTTACCTTCTCTTTACTGCATAACCTACACATGGTTTATGTGAAGAAAACTGCTGTCAAGCAGCTTTGGTTTGATTAAGAATAAATATGGATAACAAAAATTTACTGGTTTGGAGAAATTAGACCTCATGGATTATCTCAAAATCTAGAAAAAAAATATTTACTTGTTTCTTGGTTCTGTATCTCTTGTAGTATTTTTAATTTTTAGTTACCTTGATTCAAGTAAATTAATGTTCATATTTATTTGTTTATTAACCCATTGGTAACCAAAGACGTATATTGCCCGTCCTTCTCTCCCAATGGCTTAAGTACTAAAGACGGGCAATGTCCGTCCTCTACTTCTCTGATCTCTTTGCCGTATGTTTCTAGCCTAAAAGTCGAATATAGAAATATAAATCTATTTTCAATCTATGAGATATTTTTCCTTCGTTTATTTCCGTTGTTACTCGTTAATTTCCGCCAGTTTCTTTGTGAAGTTGTGTACGAATTTGACAGTTGTAGAAACATGGATTCTCGTGAGGAATTGTTTATTTCTTCGAGTGCATTTAGTGAGTTTGTTGGGGATATTTTTAATGAAAGTAGTTGTGAGATTAGTGATAATGAAGAGCAAGAAGGTATTGTTGAAAATGACAGTAGTGATAGTGATAACAGTGATGATGAGATCTGTGAAAATAGGCCTAATTGCAGACAATACAACACATAACCTACAAGTAAATGATTGGCAGTGGACTTCTAATCCAAATATAACTAAAATTCTGGTGACATTTTATGGGGAAAACCCCCAACAAGCAAAGCAAGGCCATCTAGAAAGTGTAGAGTATGTACTGCAAAAGGAAAAAGGTCTGAAACAATTTACCAGTGCAAAAAATGTAGTGTTCCTTTGCATTTGGAAAATTGTTTTGAAATTTATCATAGTTGGACAAATTTTAAAAAAAGGAAACAAAATGTACATAGTGTAAATATATAAAAATTTAAAAAATGTTAATATAGTGTTAAAAGTGTTGGCTAAATATGTGTTAACAATTACAACAACATTATGTAGGATAAAATTGGTAGGTTTCTTGCTTTTATTATTGCACATAATCTTAGTGTAAACTGTTGAAAAAATTCAGTACTGAAGGCCAATAGCATGTTAGTAAAATCCAGTTTCCAATGGGTTAATACCATCTACATTGAAAATAAAGGGAAAAGTTTTTTTTAATGAAATCAAATTTTTGCTAAACTCTTGTTTAATTCCATGGATTTTACTATATTTTTTAAAAATAAGTTTAGTAATACTATCAGTTTGTGTTAATAAAGTAATAACAATTTTTTGTATTATACTAACCTACAATAACGTCCAACTTATAAGTAAATAAGTAGTAACTATGAAATCACATTTTTACAGACTGAAATCTTGGATGAAGACAAAAGGCTAATTAGTGCTGTAGATTATTATTTTATTCAAGAAGATGGCAGTAGATTTAAAGTATCGATGCCTTTTCGACCATATTTCTTTGTTTTGACAAGAAAAGAAAATATGCAAGAAATTTCTGCATTTTTAAGTAAAAAATTCACTGGGTCAATTCTGTCAGTTGAACAAGTTACCAAAGAAGATCTAGATTTGGTATGTATCAATTTTAGACTTAGTAATAATATTTTTTATTTAGATACTCGGTTGATTACAGATTACTACTTAAATATTTTCT
>CM040188.1:46656623-46741623 GCA_022606455.1 Callitettix versicolor
TAATTTATGTTAATTTTAAATGCCGATTATGACAGTGAAATGTGATTTTCAAAAATAAAATAGAGTGAAAAAGTTGTGATTTTGTTTACAAATTGGAATGACTATCATTTTGAAACCAGTTTAACTGATTTTGCCGTGTAATGAATTTGCCCTGGCTATTATCAAAGCAGATTTTTGGGCCGAGTTTCAATCAAATGTGTATTAGAATGCTAACATATAGCGATCTCAGTCTCATTTTAAGATTTCAGACCTGGATCTTTCCAAGATGGCTGCACCAATACCTTATTTTCCAATAGAAATTTGCTACAAAATTAAATGTTTACATATGTATTACAGAGAATACGATGTACCATATCATGTGAGAGTTTCGATAGATCAGAAAATTTTTGTTGGTTCATGGTATTCCATAAAAAGTAATGGTGCAAATATTGCTCCAGTTATAACGAAACGCGAAGACATTATTGAACGTCCCGACACCATTGTGCTGGCTTACGATATAGAAACTACAAAGCTACCGCTGAAATTTCCCGATGCAACTTCAGATCAAATTATGATGATATCATACATGATTGATGGACAGGTAATTTTTTTTTTACTAGTTGTGTACATATAAATTGTATTACTCTTTAAGTATAAATTTTGTCTAAACATTTTAATGAATATAGGCATATACATATACAGGGTGGGGCAGGGAAGTATCCCTACTTTTGAGATGGCGTTGTGTGTAGTGAGGATGTGTTGGAGGAGTGGGGGTAAGCTCTAATGACGCTGTGGCCATGGAATTTTCCGTTAGTACCGCCGTCAGTTGTAGACATGGCTTGGTCGAATGAGCAACGCGCTTTTGCAGTCGAAACGTATTTCTCTCAAAATAAGTCTATTGTTGCGGTGAAGCGTGCGCTGCGAACTCGTTATCGAATTCCTACCCGCAATGCTCCTGACCGCAAATCCATTTTGTTGTGGGTGGAGAACTTCCGTGCATGTGGTAGTGTAGTGCGAAAGGGAGTTGGGGCTCAGAGGACCGTCCGAACTCCAGAAAATATTGACCGTGTCAGAAGATCGATCTTGCAGTCTCCTAAGCGTTCTGCTCGCAAGCACGCATCCAGCCTGGCGTTGTCTAATCGTACTGTGCGTCGTATTCTCCACGAGGAACTACACTTCCATCCATACAAGATGATAATCGTTCAAGAACTCACACAACGGGACTGGCAACAACGAATACAGGCATGTGAAACTTTCATTGCTGACTTGCCAAATGATGCACGTGTTTTGTTCAGTGACGAGGCGCACTTCCACATTTCTGGAGTTGTAAATAAGCAGAATATGCGTTATTGGAGTGGTGCAAACCCTAGGGTAGTTCACAAGAGGCCTCTACACAGTGACAAAGTGACGGTTTGGTGTGCAATCAGCAGTGAAGGCATAATTGGGCCTTATTTCTTCGAGGAGGACAATCAATTCGGAACGGTATGTAAACATGCTCCAACAATTTCTTGAACCACAATTGCAACAAAATAATTTGGGACTAGTGTGGTTTCAGCAGGATGGTGCCACAGCCCATACTGCTAGAAATTCGATGACTGTTTTGAGGGAAATGTTCCCCAGGCGATTGATCTCCCGGTATGGTGACATTCCATGGCCCGCGCACTCGCCGGATTTAACTCCGTGTGATTACTTTTTATGGGGCTACCTCAAGAGTGAAGTGTTTAAACATCGACCCAGGACCCTAGAAGCCTTAAAGCATGCAATTCGCCTTGAAGTTGGCCGCGTTCCACAAGAAATGCTTCGCAGAGTTATGCGGAACTTTAGAACCAGGCTACAGCAGTGCATTGACAATGAGGGACATCACTTGCGTGATGTGATATTTAAAACAAAGTAAAATTATTATTACAATTAACTTCCATCTGTACCCTTTTGATGCCACAATAAAGTTTTGTTCAAACATTTTTGGTTATTTTTTAATTTACCTTTAAAATTAGGGATACTTCCCTGCCCCACCCTGTATTAAAGTCTAGAAGCTAGCCTATAAGGGAAAATTATTAGTTGTATAAGGGAAAAATGATTATAAATTATACAAATAAATTTATATTTAGAGTAGTTTAAAATTAAAATTGGGAAGAGTTTCACAAGTGAACTGGCAGGAATGTGTGATAGGATAAAAGTAAAAATCAAATACTTAAAGTTGTAGTCTTAAATGTTCTGTTTTATTATATGAACCCTTTTATTTTTATTACATAAAATTATATTTTCACTTTAAATGTTGCTTTTAAAAAGTTCATACAAAAATTATTTTGATTTTTCTGTATACTCATTTTTATGTCATTGAGGACTTAAGAACTTTTATCTAAATTAATAAAATTCAATTCTTAGTAATGATATTTGAATTCTAACATGTTAGAAAGGTTAATGTATAAAGTTATAAATTGCTACCCATTTATTTTGTTTAAACATATCAAAGTGATAATTGTGTAGGTTATAATAAAGATTCGGAATAGCTAAAAGATTATGTAATCAAATTAAAAACGAAACATTGTAGTAGCTAGTTATTACAAGCAAATGTTTGGTTATACTTGTTGCAGGGTTATTTGATAACAAACAGAGAAATAATTTCTGCTGATGTAGATGACTTTGAATACACACCTAAACCAGAATTTGAAGGTTCCTTTACCATATTTAATGAAGTAGATGAAGCTGCTCTCATCCAACGATTCTTTGATCATATTCTTGAGGTAATACTATTGTTTTTATTGTTATATATATATATAGCCACCTCGGTGGTCTAGTTGATAGCATAGGAATAATCACCCCGAGGACCCTGGTTCAACTCCCGGCCAGGGCTTGGCATTTTCATACACTATAAATCATACCATCATCTGCATTAGCCCAAGTGTGCACAATAGTCGGACGTTAAAAAAAAAAATATATATATATATTGTTAACAATTTAACAATATATATTTGAATATTTTTGGAATATAACATTTTGTTAAAAAGTAAAACTGTTTTCTATAAATAATTGTTCATATTTTTTTTAAAGTATTAGTTATTTTGCATCAAAAACATTAGGACTTGCCAGAAAATTTTAACAATTGATGTTATAAAGTGACTTTGGGAAACATTTCCCATCATTGCTGATCATTTAGCACTACCCAGGGGACACGTACAGCTTAAAGTGTGCTGCGGCCGCGATCAACTTTGTCCCCCAATAGTGCAGAAACCAAAAAGAATGCTCACACTGGAGGCTAGGATTAGTGCACTGAAGTGAACATCTTATCTTGAATTTACAAATAAAGTCAAGGAAGACATAAAGAACAAGCCTTATAAGAATGTATTCGACTTGTATGGGAAGGTCAAGGACCTCCAGAGGAGGACATCTGTCGCGGTCTTTCAGCTGACAACTGGACACGACTGTCTGAATGAACACCTGAAGAAAATTAAGATATTAAACTATGACAACTGTACATTGTGTGAATGCCCAGACACTATCATGAACAAGGACCACCTCCTGGTCTGTAGAAAATTAGATGAAGAGAAGAGGAGACTTCCCTGGCCTCTACTGGGAAGCAAGATCAAAGATGGCATGAGCTAGCGGAAGCCATTGGAAAGCAACAAACAACAACAACATGTCATACCAGTAAGATACAGTTTTTTGTCAGACAATGGTGGTTAAATTACTGTCAGTTGATGGAATTTTTACGTTGTAAATAAAAAGAAAACTCATGTTCAAATTTGTGAGAAAATCGGTAATAACGGGCCATTGTTTCTTTCTAAATCTAAAAAAAGAACATTTCTAAGCTTTGATTTTGTGTATTGTTAATTTTTTTTGTCAAACTATGCTTTATTTTAAAATTAATGTATTATTTTCACTGTTTGGTTATCACGGGAGAAATAAATGTTTTAGGCCTCTACTCGTACTTATTTTCTAATAGTATTAATTTTTTTCAGATTCGTCCACATATATTTGTAACATACAACGGTGACTTTTTCGATTGGCCGTTTGTAGAGACTCGAGCTGCAGCTCACGGTATGGACATGAAACAAGAAATTGGATTTTCAAAAAACAAAGAAGGTGTCTATTCATGTCGGCCTGCCATGCACATGGATTGTTTATGGTATTTAACTTAAAACATTTAAGAATAATAAGAAAGAATGATTTTTTTAAAATCATAATTCTTACTGAATAATAGTGGAAGGATTATTTTTTTGTTGGAATTTAAAATGAGAAACTCACAGTTATTAAAAAAAAAACAATTGAGTAAACTGTGAAAATACTGATGAAGTAGATTGTAAAAAAGTAGTCGAAAGATCGTTCAAAGAGCAAATGAAGTGTGTAATTTCATAACGTTTTAAGTACCAAAAACATTATTTGCAGGAGACAAAAAACTTCTTTTGTTAAACAATGTTATTTACAGTATTTAAAAAATATTTTGTCAATTTGTACACTGGTACACAAAAGTGTAAAAAAAATTAAACACTTCACTGTAGTAAGATGCACAAAAAATGTTTTAAAATGATTTCGGAACCAAAATGTTGTAAATGCCGAAATTGTGCAAGTGCAGGAAGTTGTAAATGCCAATAATAAAGTGTGTTAAACAGGTGAAAAATTAAAGAAACATGTGAAGTTTTTTTTAAAAAAACAGCTACCAAAAACTTTCTTAAAAATCATTGAAAAAAGTTGTCAAAAGAATAAGTAATTCAAAGTAAAGTTATTGTCTTAAAACAAGTGTAAAAAATAATTACTTTTACAAGATTAAAGTACCTAGGAAATTATTTTCTCATTATTTGTTTCACCCAACTTTGGGGTACACTAAATCAATCACTTTTTAATGTTCTGTGCCTTCCTCGTAGCCCAGTATTGCTTCATTCGTTGTGATCTTGCTTTTCTTTCTTCTTCAGAGATATGGATTGTTCGCTTGGATTTGACTTTGCCTTGCAACCGTTGCTTCTTGTCCTTGGTTATTGGCTGTTCTGTCCATGAGCATAGTGTCAGTGATTTGTAGTTCTGTTATGTCTTTCTCTGTTTCTCTAAACCAAAGTGGTTTGGCTCATCTATTGCGAAAGTAGTCGAAATATTTTTTTGATTAGTCTATTTTTGTCTGTTCGGAGGATGTGCTCATAAAAATCAATTCTCTTTTTTCTTATTGTGTCTGATAGTGTTTCAGTTTTTTGGTAAAGAGTTTCATTACTGATGTGGAGTAATTGGTTGTTACGGAATTTGGGGCCTAAGATCCTTCGTAATATCTTTCTTTCTTTGATCTCCAGCCTTTCAAGTGGGCCCTGGGTTGTGAGAGATAATGTTTCAGCTGCATATAAGGTTTCTGGTTTAATTACCGTATGATAGTGCCTTATCTTTGTATTCCAGGAGAGGGGTTTCTTGTTGTATGTGTCTTTATTAAGTTGGAAGGCTAATTCAAATTTATTTCTCCTAGATTCCATAGCTTTTTTCTCTAGGGCATTCCAGCTGATCCATTCCCCAAGATATTTGGATTCTTTGACTATCTCAATGTATTGTTCTCCCACTTGAAGCTTTTTTGGTGGTTTTTGTATGTTTGTCAATATTTTAATCTTCAAATGAAACTTTGAGACCCATCTTATTATTTTATTATACTATTTGTTATTGCTTATTTTAATACCATAATTGTATTATTTTTATACATTTTATACACCAATATTGTTTATACATTTTCTAGTTGGGTTAAGAGAGATTCGTACCTTCCAGTCGGCTCACAAAACCTGAAAGCCGTAGCTAAAGCAAAGCTTCGCTATGATCCTGTTGAACTTGATCCAGAAGATATGTGTAGGTGAGTAATAGCTGTTTACTTTTATGTTTATTAATATTTCATATCCTAAATGTACGATATGTTTAGCGTCAGTATTGTTTAGGAAATTAAAAGTAGGTTTTCAGTTATTAAAAATAATAACTTTATTATTATTTTTGAGTGTGTATCTGCTAATAACCTATCCAAGAGCTGTTTTGTGTCTTGACCTATAAAGAAAATCAAAGTCAGGGCCATAACTACGAATGGTTAAACCATGCTTTTGTACTGCACTATTTCAGATGATATTTATAAATCAGTTTTATAATTTGATAATTTTAACATGAGGAAAGATTTATTGTAATTAAAATATGTTTTTTTTTGTTTGTTTGGTTTTTTTTGTGTTTAACGTCCGACTGTTGTGCACACTTGGGTTAATGCAGACGATGGGATGATTTACAGCGTATGAAAATGCCAAGCCCTGGCCTGGAATCGTACCTGGGTCCTCGGGGTGAAAGCCCAGTACACTATTAACTAGGCCACCAAGGCGGCTAAAATATGTTATTAGAGACCACTCAGAAACATTTAAAAAAGTTCATTTCTACTACTTTTAAGCTGTTTTTTAAAGATTTACTGCAACTGTTTTTTTTTATTATGAAATACACAAAAGAAGCATGTAATTTTTAAGTCATAATGTAGTATTATTCCCATTTACTTAAGTTAAAAAAACAGCTTATTACAGAGTGCATATTTTTACTGTTTTACTGGAATATAGAAGGCTGTTAACAGTCAAATGGAAAATAAGTAAATGTGCGTTTATATAAATATTTAAGCCCAAGTACTGATAAAGTCAGTAGTTATGAACTAACTAATTCTTGTATTCAAAATGGAAAAGTCGAAGATATTCAAAAATTAATATGATTTCAGCATAACTCAAGAAAGATAACAGTTATTTTCTTCTTCTTTATTTATATATCAAGTGTTTTGAAATTGAAAAGAACCATAAGATTCTTTCATATTTATTCCATATGTATTTCATTAAAAAAAAATTTTCTTATCTTTGGTTTGAGCTCGCCAGCTATCTGCTGCATTTGTTTTATTGTTATATCTGTGGTAGAATAAAGAATCTTAAATTGTTTTAATCTATATGGGCAGTTATTGCTTTTTCAGAAATAAATTGACTATTTTGTTTTTCTATAAAACATTTAAGCCGTTTAAAGAAATTTCTACTGTTGTAATTATATTTTTATCTTCTGTTGGATATAATTTTTGTTTACTTCTTAGAAATCGTTTAAATGCTTGTATCTTTTTTAAGTTTTTATATGTTTTACTTAATAATTTGTACTATTAATAGGCTTGCATCAGAAGAACCCCAAGTGATGTCTAATTATTCAGTTTCCGATGCTGTTGCAACATATTACTTGTACATGAAGTATGTACATCCATTTATTTTCGCACTCTGCACAATTATCCCGATGGAACCTGATGAGGTAAGTGTGTTGACAGCCTTATAAATAGTAATGCACTGTCAAAGTTAACATAAGAGAATGTTGTTGTTGTTTTCCAATGGCTTCCACTGGCTCATGCTATCTTTGATCTTGCTTCCCAGTAGAGGCCAGGGAGTTTCTTCTTCTCTGCTTCTTTTTATCTAATTTTCTGCAGACCAGGAGATGGTCCTTGTTCATGATGGTGTCTGGGCATTCACACAATGTTGCAGTTGTCATAGTTTAATATCTTAATTTTCTTCAGGTGTTTATTCAGACAGTCGTGTCCAGTTGTCAGCTGAAAGACCGTGACAGATATCCTCCTCTGGAGGTCCTTGACCTTCCCATACAAGTCAAAAACATTCTCATAAGGCTTGTTCTTTATGTCTTCCTTGACTTTGTTTGTAAATTCAAGATAAGATGTTCGCTTTAGTGCACTAATCCTAGCCTCAAGTGTGAGCATTCTTTTTGGTTTCTGCACTATTAGGGTTCCTTTTTTGGCTAGCTTGTCTGCCTGCTCATTCCCTTGTATGCCTACATGTGACGGGATCCACTGCAGAACCAATTCCTTGGTAATGTGTTTAACTACTTTGTATTTCTTCTGGATCGATTGTATCATAGAGCCTGCAGATGTGTTGTCAGCAATTGCTTGTAATGCCGATTTAGAGTCAACTAATATCACTATGTTATTATTCAACCATGGCCTCGTTATTATTTGCCTCAATGTCTCATCGATTGCAAATAACTCCGCCTCAAAAACGGTGGCGCCCAAGCTTAATTCAAATAGTGAGATAAATGCTCACAGAATATTCCCACTCCTGTTTCACCTTTGATTTTAGATCCGTCAGTGTATATTCGCAACCAGTCGTCTGATGGGTATAGATTGTTTATAGTCTCCAAAGTTATTTGTGCAACTGTGATTGGATTGTCCTTGGCTTTATTTATTGGTTCCACAAGTTGAGTGCTTATGTTGTATCTGTCATAGTCCAGAGGACTCTTCAGCTGTGTAGGCTCCTCGATCACCACACCACTTGATCTCCATTTAAGCATCAGGTGTTTGAAACTTGTCTGTGTTTGAATGTTTGTTCTGCTGGTGGTTCTAGGATCCATGGGTTATTGTACTTCCTGTGAAGAATCTTCTCATATGTTGTCATAGCTTTGCACCTGTATTCATTATGCAATGGTTTGGTGTCTGTATAGGCATGCAGTGCTGCAATTGGTGTGGTTTTGACGGCACCCGTTATCATTCGTAGGCAGTTGTTCTGGCTTGTTTCAAGTTTCTTCAGGGCATCACTGCTTGCTAAAGCAAGCATCTCACCACCGTAAAGGAAATTTGGTTTTATGTATGACTTGTAGGTTTGGCAGAGTACATCAAGAGTTCCTCCCCATTTTACTCCTGCTAGTCTTTTTAGTATATTGTTTTTGGAGAAGATCTTTGATGCGATGTAATTTGCATGGTCTTTTACATTTAGCTTTTTGTCGAGGATGACTCCCAGGTATTTAGTACTACAGTGCTGTTGGACTACTGTGTTTTCCACTTGGAGAGGTATGTTTTGTGTTTTTGTTTTCAGTGAGAAGAGCTGGTAACGTGTTTTCTGGACATTAATTTTCATGTTGTTATTCCTACTCCATCTGGTCAGCGCCTCCATAGCTTCATTCATCCCATCATGAAGTGAGTCAAAGACTTTCCTGTCTTTGTTGCTGTTTGCCAGCCATATCAGTATACATCATCCGCATACATCGCACAGTTGAGTTGATTGTAGGATAACGCTTTGGGGAGATCGTTTATGTATATGTTAAATAACAATGCACTAAGAACTGCGCCCTGCGGGAGGCTCACCTGTGTTTGTTTATACTTGGATGTTGGCGTTTTCCATTTGGTGCATATCCACCTTTGACTTAGGAAGTGTTTCAGCCAATAGAACATATTGCCAGTTATATGTAAGTCTTTGATCTTTTTTAAAAGTTGGGATCTCCATACCGTATCGAAGGCACCCTTGAAATCAACAAAGACAGCCAGAACCGACTCTCCTCTGTTGAACGAGTCCTTCACACTCTGTGTGAACTTCAGCACTTGGTTCATAGGTGTAGAGTGAGGCCTGAATCTGGCTTGGTTATTGCAGATTAATTTGTTGTTTCCCAAATAGTACTGTAGCCTTGCAGCAACCATTCTTTCCATTGTTTTTCATAAGAGAATAGTTGCACTAAATTTGAATGTTAAAAAATGTTAACAAAAATTGCAACCAGCACAGTTTCGTATGTAGAACTCCTCCTGACATGGTTTACTGTAAGTAATAATTCTTCATAAAAATTTATTTTTTAAGGTGTTGCGTAAAGGTTCCGGTACTTTGTGCGAAGCATTGTTAATGGTGGAAGCTTTTCATGCAAATATTATCTTCCCAAATAAACAAGTGACCGAACTAAACAAGATGACAACGGATGGGCATGTATTGGATCAGGAAACTTATGTCGGTGGTCATGTTGAAGCTTTGGAGTCTGGTGTTTTCAGATCAGACCTTCCGTGCCGTTTTAGAATGGTAAGTGATACCCTGTAAATAAGTAATGACTTTCATTTCTCACTGTACAAAGTATGAAGTTCCGTATGTACAAACTATTCGTGATTACGAAAAACAATTAGATTAAGATTTTTATGAATATTTCAGTTCCCATGAGTCCAGAAAAAGTGGTTTCACATAAATCTGTATTCATCTTTAGTTAAAGTTAGCATGTTGGTAATTTACCCAGATCTTTGGATCATTATATTTATTATCTTATTATCATTTTTTTCATTTTCAAGTTCTTTTGATGGTCAGTAAAAATCTTAACAAAAATTATATTTCGTAACTCAGTACACCAAGTTTGAAAATAATGATATTTAGTACACTGACTTGAGTTATGAATCTGCAGATATGACCAAAATTTGATGGACCAACTTTGAGAAATCAGGCAGTTTTTTGTTTGTTTTTTATTAGCTTTTTGTTAATTTTCAAAATGTATTTTTTGAGAAGATAATATATTGGAAGAAAGTTTATTTAATGTTTTGTGTATTGGGATGGCTCATGTTACTCATTTAGCGCCACCCAGGGGACACGTACAGCTTAAGGTTTGCTGTGGACGCGAGTAACTTTGTCCCCCAAACACCAAAACTGTGTAATACTGACAGATTCCAAGGCAGCAGGGCAGGCCCTATCATCATCAGCTGGCAACAATCTTAAAGAAATACATCAAATGTTATGAACGCTTCAAAAATTAAGCAAAATTTTGTGTTCCAATGGATCCCTTCTCATGTAGGTGTGCCAGGAAATGAGGCTGCAGATGAGCTGGCAAAGAAAGGTTCACTCCTAACCCAACACAAACATTTGTCCACTCCAAATAAGGTAAAAGCCATGCTCAAAAGTACAACGAAGAAACAGAAACAGCAGATGGAAAAATGAAGAGCATAGCAAAAGGCAAATGCTGTGAAAATATAGACGAAGAATGGGACGGACTGAAGGGAAAACCAAAGAGACAGTCAGTGGCACAGTTCCGTCATGACTGCCTCGCCACTCACTTGAAGCACATTGGAGTCTACTCCTCTGAAATGTGCCCTCTGTGCCATGAGACGAACTCAAATATGAACAAGGAACACCTGCTGACATGCCCTGGATTGAATGCTGATTCGAGACGACAGAAGAGCTTCGCTCGGCTGTATTGGGAGGCAAGGAGGCTGATGGACTGGAGTCCGGGCTAGCCATAGGAAACAACAACATGTTTCTACACCATTTTTAAATTGCAATTCAGTTTTCATAAATTTAATAATGTCACTCAGTCAAAAAGATTCATTGTCTCACTATTTTCTGTTACGCCATTTTGTTGGTTTTTTGCAGGCAGCTTTGTAATCAAATTTTTTAATAGAAACATACATATAAATATATGTTTGGACACTGTATTTGGATTGAAATTGCTAGAGCCATTTATGTATATATAGTTGCAGTTAACTAAATTTTGAGTACTAAATTTGTCAGTGGCTATAATAATTTTTTTTTTGTTTGTTAAGAAAGGATTAAGTTATTTAAAAGCTCTATATTTTTCCAGTTGTCATAAACTTTCTAGGTACTAGTATACTATGTGTACAGTGAGAAAAGAAAATAACATAAAATTCTGTTAACCTTTATACAGAAATTGTATAAGAATAGTTTGTTATTATATTTTCAGGTTCCTGAAGCTTTCGAAAAGTTAATTGGTGGTGTTGAAAGGGCCTTAAAACATGCAATTGAAGAAGAAGAGAAGATACCACTAAGTACTGTAACAAATTTTGATGAAATTGTCGCCGATGTTAAAATTAAGCTGAGTGAATTACGAGATACCCCAACTCGAATGGAAAATCCCATTATTTATCACTTGGATGTTGGTAAGGTTTTTGTTATTTGACACTCCTTTTACTAAGTAAAGTCATAAATAGTGATTATAACTACATACACATGTACTTATATTTATAATAACTGATTTAAAAAATAAAACTTTTCACAGTGTATTCCTATACTTACTTCCTTTTATTTTGTAATGTTTTTTTTTTTAGAACTGTCTGGTAGCTTTTTATTTGTAGTATTAAATCTTTTTAAATTGTTTGATCTAAGTTGAAAGTGGTAAATTAGACTCTCCATGGTAGATGATTTATAGCATATGAAAATGCCAAGCCCTCGCCGGGAATCGAACCCAGGTCCTCGGGTTGAAAGCCTAGTACGCTATCCACTAGGCCACCGAGGCGGCCCCATCACATGTAAGCATACAAGGGAATGAGCGGGCAGACAAGCTGGCCAAAGAAGGAACCCTTATAGTGCAGAAACCAAATAGAATGCTCATACTTGAGGCTAGGATTAGTGCACTGAAGTGAACATCTTATCTTGAATTTACAAACAAAGTCAAGGGAGACATAAAGAACAAGCCTAATGAGAATGTATTCAACTTGTATGGGAAGGTCAAGGACCTCCAGAGGAGGACATCTGTCGCGGTCTTTCAGCTGGCAACTGGACACGACTGAATGAACACCTGAAGAAAATTAAGATATTAAACTATGACAACTGCACATTGTGTGAATGCGCAGACACCATCATGAACAAGGACCATCTCCTGGTCTGCAGAAAATTAGATGCAGAGAAGAAGAGACTTCCCTGGCCTCTACTGGGAAGCATGATCAAAGATGGCGTGAGCCAGTGGAAGCCATTGGAAAACAACAACAACAACATATTTGAAAACAATATTTCGAGAGATTGGTAAGTCGTACAAAAATGATTGAAGACTTTTTTGTAATGGTCTTGATCTCAAATTTGAGGGACAACTACACACTTTTCTTAAATAAGCCCTTAGGAACGGATATAAAGGGCAAATCTTCTTTAAGAAATAAATGGTAATGATCAGTTGTGTGCAATATAAGTATTTTAAATAACAACTGTTTTATATTTTGTTTATAGCATTTGTTATTTTGTGTAAAGTTTTTGTAAATTTATATATTTTCTGGGGTTATAGTTGGCAAATGTTTTCTTCTTGTAGGTTTTTTCTCCTTTTTAAGTGTTCAAATTTTAAAGGAACTTGTAATTATAAGAAGATCCAGGATTATGAGTTTATAAATAAAATCAATAGTTATAAACTTAATTTCTATTATTATTAACAAGTCGCCTCGGTGGCCTAGTTGATAGCATACTGGGCTTTCATCCCGAGAACCCGGGTTCGATTCCCGGCCAGGGCTTGGCATTTCATACGCTATAAATCATCCCATCGTCTGCATTAGCCTAAGCGTGCACAATAATCGGATGTTAAAAAAAAAAAAAAAAAAAAAAAAAAAAAAAAAAAAAAATTATTAACGATCATATAAGGGCTACAATCCTTACAATCTGCTAGTTTATAATAATTAAAGAGAATTTTTCAACAGGTGCAATGTACCCTAATATTATCTTAACCAATAGACTACAGCCATCAGCGATGGTAGACGAAGCAACTTGTGCAGCTTGTGATTTTAATCGTCCAGGAGCTACCTGTCAGCGTAGTATGACGTGGATGTGGCGTGGAGAATATAGTAAGTAAAGAAAACTTTATTTGCAGTATTTACTGTAGTACTCTAAAAAATCTGAAATTTGGGATAATCCATAATAAAAAAAAATGATAGTAATAAACACAACCAGGATAAATATTGTATTACTATTTAAAAACAAACATCAAGGTTATTTGTTAATCAAGTACTAACGAATCTGTTCTCCTATAATAAAAGCTATTAAGTACTTAAAAAAAAAGAAAAAAGTAATAAAAAGAAACGTATTAATAAAAATGATGCAAATATAAAACATCCGTACAATATTGTAAACAGTGGAATTGAAATGATACTGACACGTCTAAGTAATAATTCTTTTGTCTGATTTTTAGACATTAGTTGAAACCCTCATACAGAGCTTACAATGCATTAAAGTGATAATTTATTGCATATTTAGATTTTTTTATAATCTCAACAGACAGGCTTTCTATCCCCCTCTCAATTTCCTACTGCATTAAAAATCAAATATATTGCCTAGAGAGACATACGAGGGTTGATCAAATATAAACGAGACTGACTTTCTAAAAACTTTTCCGTTGGACATTGAACTCTAAAAGGTGGGGTTTCAGGTAGCCTGGGAGGTTTGGGACGGGCGTAGACGGGCAACATTTCCGTTCGGACCCTTCAGTATAAAACTATACAATGAGTGAGAGTGAAGTGCACGTTTCCGTGGAGCAGAGAATTATTATTAAATTTTTGGCCAAGGAGGGGGTCAATCCGACTGAAATCTTTCATAGATTGACGGCTCAATACGGGGACAGGACTCTGTCAAGAGCTCGCGTTTTTGCTTGGCACAAGGAATTCGCCGAAGGACGGGAAGCAGTAGAAAACCTCAGCCATGATCGTCGCCCGACCACTTCCGTCACGGACGAAAACATTGATGCTGCTCGGAAACTCCCGGACGAAGACAGACGTACGCACAATAAATGCACAATATTATTGCGATGTTTTAGAGGCCGCAAAACAGTCTTTTCAGAGTAAAAGGAAATCTAAACCGGCGAGAAACGTCATTCTTCTTCACGATAATGCCCGACCACATTCGCTTAACGCTACAAGGCTTAAACTCGATCAAATTGGCTGGGAACCAATCGAACATCCCCATACAGTCCAGACTTATCACCCCGCGACTATCACCTGTTTGGGCCACTCAAAGAGGCGCTTGGAGGCCAGCGTTTCAAGACGATTCTGCGGTGGAGACCTTCGTGCTCCAATGGCTCAATGAACGCCGAGAACTTTTTACGAAGATGGAATTAAAAACTTCCAATCCGGTGGGAAAATGTGTTACCCGTGCGGGAGACTATTTAGAAAAATAAGTTGTATCAAGAATAATTTGTAAGTAAGCAATAAATTTTTTAAAAAATCAGTCTCGTTTATATTTGATCAACCCTCGTACATGAATGTCTTCATGGAAATCCTAAAGAATACAAAAGCTTAAATGTATATCTCACACTTTACAAATGTGTATGTATAAAAGTGTTCATTATTGGTGAAATTTTATAGATTTTATTGTTATTTTAATCCTATAACAAACTAATAAGCGAATGTTTTGGTAGTGCCTGCAAGTCGAAACGAGTTCCAGCGAATTCAGCAACAGTTGGAGACAGAAAAGTTTCCCCCACTGTTTCCTGGAGGTCCTGCAAGAGCTTTTCATCAGTTACCTCGGGAAGAACAAGCTGCAATTGAAAAGAAACGTTTGTCTGAATATTGTCGCAAAGCATACAAGAAAACCCATGTTACGAGACTGGAAGAAAGGACAACTACAATTTGCCAGAAAGAGAACTCTTTTTACGTAGATACAGTCAGAGCTTTTCGCGATCGTAGATACGAGTACAAAGCACTAAATAAGGTTATCTCTTTTCTTCGCTGTTATTTTTTCTTAATGTTTACCAGAATTTAAAATCAAAATGTAGGTCCAAACTAGAAACAATGTACAAAACTGTATTTAGAATTAAGAACTGAGTAATCTGACTGAAATCAATACTAACCCAAGCAAAAATGATGAGTTTTGAAGAGATAAATATATTTTAAGAAAATTTTGTAGGTTAAAACTTCATATTCAAACCGCATTAGTGTTAGAGCTGTTACAAATACTGTTTTCATTATTCTAACTGCTGATAGTTATCTTCTCTAAACAGATATTACTTCATTTGTTTACTTCAAGTTTTGTTTGTTTTTGTTTGGATCTGCATGTTTTACATGTACGAGGGTGGTCTGATAAGTTTCCGTCCTTAACATGAAGATAGCAGCACTCGAATTTTGTTGTTCATCTGTTGACAGTTACTCACCAAACTTTCAGCCATTCTGGACGTGCAGTTGTTATGTAACAGTCGTTTGAGTGAGTTGATGTATTTTTATGAAAATGGACAAAATCGAGTATCAAGCTGTCATTAAATATTTGTTTTTGAAAGGCAATATGCCAACACAAATCAAAGATGAGTTGGATTCTGTGTGTGGGGACTCTGCACCATCATTTACCACAGTGAAATTTTGGGCAACTGAATTTAAACGTAGCTGTAAGAGCTTGGGAGACGATGAACGTTCGGGACGTCCAAAAACTGCAACTACAGATGAAAACATCGCCAAAGTTCACCAAATAGTGCTAGATGATCGCCGAATTAAAGTGAGAGAGATAACAGACTTTATGAACATGTCAAAAAAATGTGTTTGTCACATATTAAATCAACATTTAGACATGAGAAAGCTGTCCGAGAGTTGGGTGCCGCGTTTGCTCACGTTAGACCAAAAACGTATTCAAATGAACATTTCCAATGCTCTGTTGGCGCAGTTTAGGCGCAATAAATCCCAGTTTTGGTGCCGATTAATTACTGTAGATGAAACTTTGATACACCATTATACACCCGAAACAAAAATACAATCCAAACAGTGGACTGCAAAGGGGGAACCGGCTCCAAAAAAAGCAAAAACTGTTTTTTCGGCTGGGAAAGTGATTGCGACTGTTTTTTGGATAGTCATGGAGTTATTTTTAACCGTCCATCTTCAAAAAGGAAAAACCATTACAGGAGCATACTACGCATCATTACTTGACAAGCTGAAATCAGAACTTGCGGAAAAACGGCCACATTTGCAGAAAAGATAATCCTGTTTCACCAAGACAACGCACTGTCTCACACCTCAGCGGTTGCCATGGCGAAAATCCACGAATTGTGGTATGAACTGCTTGACCATCCGCCTTACTCACCAAATCTAGCCCCAAGCGACTTCTTTTTGTTCCCTCATCTAAAAATTGCACTCGGAAGACAGAGATTTTCGTCAAATGAAGAGGCAATCACCTTCGTGAACAATTATTTTGCAGAGAAATTGCCGAGTACTATTTGGACGGGTTACAGAGATGGGAGCATCGCTGGGAGAAGTGTGTAGAGGTACAAGGAGACTATGTTGAAAAATAAAAAAAAAATTATGAAAAAATGTCTTGTATCTTTGTTAAGTTGGAAACTTTTCATACCACCCTCTAATATGTGCGCTTGATATTTTAATTGTTATTAGTAACAAACATTTTACTAAATGACCTTATACAAAACCATTGCATTAAAAAATTAGACAGTTCATAAAATAAAATTTTAGTAATGATGTTAAATCACTTATTGTGATGAAGTTTTGCCTAACTGTGCATTATTTGCCCAACAGGTGGCCAAGAAGCAAGTTAGTGAAGCAGTAGCAAAGGGTGATGCTGGGGAAATTAAATCTGCCAAGAACAGAGAAGTTCTGTATGACTCACTGCAGTTAGCTCACAAGTGCATCTTGAATTCCTTTTACGGTTATGTCATGAGGAAGGGGTATGTCTGTGATGTTATTTTGTATCTTAAAGGTTGAAAATGTAAGAGTGGTAATGTATATATAGTTATTTCATTGCCCGCATGAAGATCACATAAACTTCAACAATATCTCAGTATAAATATAAAAATGATTTATATTTTATTATTATAAAAATGATTTATATTTATCATGGAAATGATTTAATTCCGTGAGCCAGAAGATTATTTATTAACAATAATTTATAGCACCAGTCTGTAAATTAATATTAATTTTATTTTAATATTTAAAATGTAACTGTGGAATTTGATTTAAAATATCAGTGTTACGTAATATCTAACATAACATTTTCATAATTCTTTAAATTAAATAAGTAATTTAAATTCTTTTAGTCAATTTTGTTTGATTTTTCCTAATAAGCTCTATTATTATTTTTTTTCTACCATTAGAGTCTTGTGCAAGTTCCTTGTTTAAGACTAAACATTTTTTATAATAAATTTGGGTTTCTAATGTAGAAAATCAAATTGAGTAGTATGTTTAATATTATCTGTATTCATTTGAAAAAAATTTAGTGTGAATTAATAGTGCGGCTTATTTTCTTTATAAATGAAAAAAATATTAAATTTTGTTGTAGGGCACGTTGGCATAGTATGGAAATGGCAGGCATTGTATGTTGTACAGGGGCAGCCATTATCATGAGAGCTAGAGAGATTATTGAACAAGTCGGCAGACCATTGGAACTAGATACTGATGGGATCTGGTGTGTTTTGCCCGCATCTTTCCCAGAGAATTATGTTGTTCATTCTACACATCCAGGCAAAGCTAAAGTTACCATTTCGTACCCAAATGCTGTGCTCAATTCTATGGTCAAGGTGATTATTATTATGGGAGAAATTTTGGGGGTGTGTAATAGCTTAGAGATTTATTAACTTAGAGAATCGTTTTCCTTCGACGGTACCGTGTTATAAGTTAGAGATCGACCTGTGTAATAAGATAGAGGTTCCGTACTGTGTATTAACTTAAGAGACTACAGTTCCGTCAAGTGTGTTGCACAGTGTGTATATCTTGCCGACTCCGCTGCTTGCAGGCGCTTCAGTATCTTTACAGTTTACAGTTGAATATATTGTCAATACTATGGTCAACAACATATCTACATGTTTATTTTTGACAATTATCTGTATAGAAAAATAGAAATATTGGTGTTTTATCGAAAAAAAAATAACGTAAATTTATATGAATTCATTAATTCATAATTAATTCATTAATTTAGGGCTGTTTTCTTAATTCAATTCGGATATGGTTTGAATAAAGCAGCCTTCAAACAATATTATTATATTACTATTACTATTACTACTACATACGTAAATTAATACATTTACAGCTTTGCACATAAGCTTTTAAGAACAAAACCTATCCAAATGAACTTTATATTTTAATGATATATCTTTCTTTAACTAAGCGAATTCTACTTGTTAGATAAAAGATACTGAAGCGCCTGCAAGCAGCGGTGTCGGCAACATATACGTACGGTGCAACACACTTGACGGAACTGTAGTCTCTAAGTTAATACACAGTATGTAATCTCTCATCTTATTACACAGGTCGATCTCTAATTTATAACAGAGTACTGTCGAAGGAAAAACGAGTCTCTAAGTTAATATATCTCTAAGCTATTACACCTTCCCGGAATTTTTCATTTCATTTTTATTTTTGTTTCGTATGATTTTCATGATAATCTATACATGCAGAGAAATTTCAAGTAAATCTTCACAGATGGTATTATTAAAAGTTAAATTTATTAGTATATTAGCGATTTTAAACTATTGCCATAAAATATTTCTTTTTACGTTTCAATATTGGTCATAAATTCTATGTAATCGAATGTAATACTTTTCCTGCCAAAGTGTTTATTTTTGACTTTGTTTTACAGGACCACTTCACAAACCATGCTTACCACGAGCTTGTAGACCCTGAGAATTTAACTTATATTCAACGAAGTGAGAATTCAATTTTCTTTGAAGTTGATGGCCCTTACCTAGCTATGGTTTTACCAGCATCTAAAGAAGAAGGAAAGCGACTGAAGAAGAGATATGCTGTGTTTAATTTTGATGGCTCTTTAGCGGAACTAAAAGGGTTTGTGCGGTCATGTTGTTAAATTTAAAAAAATAAAAGCAAAAACTATTAATTATTTTTAATTTAATGTTTGCTGAGTTCAACATATTTTATGTACCTATTTCGCCACTTTTCATTGGTACCTAAATTATACGTCGTAACTGAAGCAATGTAGTCATTTCTGTAGTTTACAAAATATCTCCAGCATGGCATACTTAATTAAAAACCCTATATTTCCATAACTTGTAATAATCATATTTCCATGAAATGTTCATTGTAATTTCAATTCAGCTAATTAATAATACCTTATATGTTTTAAATAGATTGGTTAAAAATGCAATTTGGTTTGAAATTTTTTTATTAAACTTATGTTTGTTTGGGAAAGTGTAATAGCTTAGAGATATATTAACTTAGAGATTCGTTTTTCCTTTGACAGTACCGTGTTATAAGTTAGAGATCGACCTGTTTAATAAGATAGAGGTTCCGTACTGTGTATTAACTGAGAGACTACAGTTCCGTCAAGTGTGTTGCACCGTGTGTATATGTTGCCGACACAGCTGCTTGCAGGCGCTTCAGTATCTTTTATTTAACAAGTAGAACTCGCTTAGTTGTTATATTATTAAAGAAAGATATATTATTAAAATATAAAGTTCTTTGGATAGTTTTTGTTCTTAAAGGCTTATGAGCAAAGCTGTAAATGTATACTAATTTACATATGTAGTAGTAATAGTAATAGAAATAATAATATAAAAATATTGTTTGAAGGCTGCTTTATTCAAACCATATCCGAATTGAATTAAGAAAACAGCCCTAAATTAATGAATTCATATAAACTTACGTTTTTTTTTTCGATAAAACACCAATATTTCTATTTTTCTATTCAGATAATTGTCAAAAATAAACATTTAGATATGTTGTTGACCATAGTATTGACAATATATTCAACTGTAAACTGTAAAGATACTGAAGCGCCTGCAAGCAGCTGTGTCGGCAACATATACACACGGTGCAACACACTTGACGGAACTGTAGTCTCTAAGTTCATACACAATACGGAACCTCTATCTTATTACAAAGGTTGATCTATAACTTATAACACGATACTGTCGAAGAAAAACGATTCTCTAAGTTAATAAATCTCTAAGCTATTACACATCCCCGTTTGTTTCAGCTAGAAGGAAGACTTCACATATTAAATTTATAATTTCATCAACAAACAATAATTTTATAACGAACAACCAAAAGCAATAATTCTATTTTATTTTTATTTCAGGTTTGAAGTAAAGCGACGAGGAGAGTTGCAACTAGTGAAAATATTTCAGTCGTCTGTGTTCGAAGCATTTTTGAAAGGAGACTCTTTAGAGAAATGTTATGAATCTGTGGCTAAAATTGCAGATTACTGGTTAGATGTCCTGTACAGTAAGGTGAATAAATTATTTTTAAGTTTAACAGGGCATCTAGTAGTTCTCGATGTCCCGTAAAAGTTACGGGTAATACCGGAATTTAGAATTAAAATCCCCTTTTTCCCTAGAAAATAACAATTTCCTTCCCTTCTCAGTGATTTTGTAAATTGTGATACAAAATGCTGATAAATAAGCTTTGATAAGGAAAAAATAGTAGAATCTACCTCTATTAGCCAAAAATTCAAGTAGGCTTCCAAAAAACTTAATTTTAAGGTTATTATATACCATCTAGTGTATTTAATCGTGGAACTAATATTATGTACGATGCTGCTAATGTAAAGCCGCCTCGGTGGCCTAGTTGATAGCGTACTGGGCTTTCACCCCGAAGACCCGGGTTCGATTCCCAGCCAGGGCTTGGCATTTTCATACGCTATAAATCATCCCATCGTCTGCATTAGCCCAAGCGTGCACAATAGTCGGACGTTTAAAAAAAAAAAAATTGCTGCTAATGTCGAAGAAATTCATGGTCCCATGTTTTTGTAATATATGTCCCCAAAAAGTCCCTGATTTTTGCTTTAAGGGGACTTAAAGCACCCTGTAGACACCCTGTTTAAGGATTGAATTGCAACTTTTGATAGTTCCAGTAGGACTGTCTGGAACAGTTTAATGTTAGTGCCTAAAGTTTAACTTTCTGAAATGATTTAACATTTATGAACACTAGAAATTAGAGTTAAACACATTGATCTGGTGTCAGGTGGTTAGTTTATAAATTTTTTTCCATTCCAGCTTCACAGCAAAGTGCACTTATCACTGAGCACTCATCCTGTCAAATCCAATATTCTTTGATTACCTTTTTCCCATTAGACTCGTCTCTTCTCTACATCTCTCCTAACTTCATCCGTCCTCTTTTATTTAGGTTTCTTGTAATCATACAATTTCAGGTAATGAACCTTAAATTATTTACTCACATAAAATTTCTATATAGTTATTAGTCTACCAAATTGTAATCATTGATTTTTCATTAAAAAAAAAGGATAATTGCATTTGATTTTATTTAAAATTATTCAATATTAACTGCATTGACTAGTAATATTGAAGTTTTTGTAAATGTCCTATTTGCAAGAAACAAAAATGGCTTACAGTTTAAATGTACCCAACAGCTGGCATTAGACGTCACTTGTTTTCATGTTAACATAAAGATTATGTTTATTTGTATCATTTTCTATATAATTGCAGCTATAAATTCAGGAAGCTTATTATGTATCATTAATAATACATAAAAATTCTTTGGATATGTATATTTCTACAGTGGTACCTCGATATACAAGTGCCCTAATATATGAGTGTTTTGAGATACGAGTCGCTGAGCGAGCGATATTTTGCTTTGAGATACGAGTAATCGCACACTACACCGCTGCACACGACCCAAACATGCGGGGCACATGTTGGTGTCATGTGCAGCGTCTTACAGTTTCTCCCACCTCAGTCTGTGTGCGCATGTTGGTGTCGTGTGCAGCGTCTAACAGTTTCTTCCACCTCAGTCTGTGTGCTTGTTTCCCTCGTTTTCGAAGCATCTTTGATAAATTGGGTTCGCGTTTTTTGTACATTTACAAAACATTATCACATTTATTTTTATAACCATGGATCCGAAGAAGAAGATTTCTATTGAATTAAAGCGTGAAATCATAGAAAAACATGAGCAAGGTGTGCGAGTAATTGACTTGGTGAGGATGTACGTGCATAGCACATCAATGAAATGTACTGGCTTAAACAGAAGGAGTTGATAAAGGGTATAACGCCAGCTAAGGGCGTTACAATAATTTTTAAGCTCCGGACCTCTCTCCATGAAAAGAAGGAGAAACTATTGATAGTGTGGGTGACAGAGAAGCAGCTTCAAGGAGGAACCTTAACACAAAACATCATATGTGAGAAGGCATGAGCGATTAACGGTAATTTTCTGAAGCAGATCACACACAATTCCACAAATGAGGAATCGGAAGACTCATTTAAAGCCAGTCGGGTCTGGTTTGACAACTTCAGGAAAATGACCGGCATTTACTCTGTCGTCAGGCATGGTGAGGCAGCAAGTTCAGATGAGGTTTACATCAAAACGTTTTCCGAACTGATAGAAGCCAAAGAATACATCCCCCAGCAAGACTTCAACTGTGACGAGACGGGGCTTTTCTGGAAAAGGATGCCGTATAGGACTTACATAACAGCAGAGGAGAAGATGATGCCAGGTCACAAACCCATGAAGGATAGATTAACTGTAGCACTTTGCGCAGTTACAGTGTGAGTGGCGACTGCAAAATTAAGCCTCTGCTAGTATACCATTCGGAAAATCCCAGAGCTTTTAAGTCACATAAGATTTTAAAAGAAAAACTGCAAGTTATGTGGAGGGCAAATCTGAAGGCGTGTGGTTAATTTTTAAAATGAAAGTTAACTATTTCTTTCATAGAATAGTGTGTAAATATTAATTTATTTTAAACTTTTGTTTTAAATCGCAGTGTTAACACAGCTGTTTTAATTTTACTGAAATCTTTATCTGTGCAGGCATGCAATATGCCCGATTCTGAACTTTTTGAGTTGATCTCTGAAAATCGTTCCATGTCTCGAAAGTTGGAAGACTATGGGTCACAGAAATCAACGTCTATTAGTACTGCTAAGAGGTTAGCAGAGTTTCTAGGTGATCAGATGGTAAAGGATGCTGGACTTGCTTGTAAATTTATTATCTCTCGGAAACCTGATGGTGCTCCAGTTACAGAAAGGTAATTGCTTGTTAAATAAAAACACAGTATTAATCCACGGGGATGTGTAATAGCTTAGAGATTTATTAACTTAGAGAGTCATTTTTCCTTCGACAGAACCGTGTTATAAGTTAGAGATCAACCTGTGTAATAAGATAGAGGTTCTGTACTGTGTATTAACTTAGAGACTACAGTTCCGTCAAGTGTGTTGCACCGTGTGTATATGTTGCCGACACTGCTGCTTGCAGGCACTTCAGTATCTTTTATCTAACAAGTAGAACTCATAAAAAAAACAGTTCTTTTATTATTATTTGAAAGTTGTAACTGCGGTATGTGCAGCTTTTAATGCTGATTACGATGGCAGAATAAGAATGTCAAAAAGGGTGAGATAAAGAAAAATTGTTTTGGAAATTTGCTCTATCACGTCAGCAAAACGTTCTGTGAATTTTTTAAACGTTGCTATGTGTCTGCGTTAGAAAATAAAACAAACAGTTCAGAAATATAACACAAAATTTCTTGCTTTTAATTATATTTTTCAACAAATCCGATTTAGATCTTTAAAAAAAACTCTAGAATTTCTTAATTTCATATCTTTTTCATTTGCCCTAATATTTTTCTATAATAAAATACTTCAGTAATTATGTTTTAAAATTTTATTATTACTTTATTTTGCCATTCTGAAGGAGAGTGTGATTTTTTTTTGTAAAAGGACTTAACAAGAAAATCCTTAAAATAATAATCATTTGTATGGATTAAACATTACTAAAACAAATTCATGGTAATTAGTAAAGAAATAGTTGGACTTAATGGACAACAACATATCTAAATGTTTATTTTTGACAATTATCTGTATAGAAAAATAGAAATATTGGTGTTTTATCGGGAAAAAAAACAACGTAAGTTTATATGAATTCATTAATTTAGGATTGGTTCCTTAATTCAATTCGGACATGGTTTGAATAAAGCAGCCTTCAAACAATATTTTTATATTATTACTTCTATTACTATTACTACTACATATGTAAATTAGTATACATTTACAGTTTGCTCATAAGTCTTTAAGAACAAAACCTATCCAAAGAACTTTATATTTTAATAATATATCTTTCTTTAACTAAGCGAGTTCTACTTGTTAAATAAAAGATATTGAAGCGCCTGCAAGCAGCGGTGTCGGCAACATATACACACGGTGCAAAACACTTTATGGAACTGTAGTCTCTAAGTTAACCCATTGGAAATTGGATTTTACTAACATGCTATTGGCCTTCAGTACTGAATGTTTTCAACAGTTTACACTAAGATTATGTGCAATAATAAAAGCAATTAACCTACCAATTTTAACCTCCATAATGTTGTTGTAATTGTTAACACATATTTAGCCAACACTTTTAACACTATATTAACATTTTTTTATGTTTATATATTTACACTATGTACATTTTGTTTCCTTTTCAAAAATTTGTCCGACTATGATAAATTTCAAAACAATTTTCCAAATGCAAAGGAACACTACATTTTTTACACTGGTAAATTGTTTCAGACCTTTTTCCTTTTGCAGTACATACTCTACACTTTCTAGATGGCCTTGCTTTGCTTGTTGGGGGGATTTTCCCTATAAAATGTCACCAGAATTCTAGTTATATTTGGATTAGAAGTCCACTGCCAATCATTTACTTAGGTTATGTGTAGTATTTGTCTGTAAGTTAGGCCTATTTTCACAGATCTCATCATCACTGTTATCACTATCACTACTGTCATTTTCAACAATACCTTCTTGCTCTTCTTTATCACTAATCTCACAACTACTTTCATTTAAAATATCCCCAACAAACTCACTAAATGCACTCGAAGAAGAAATAAACAATTTCTCACGAGAAGCCATGTTTCTACAACTGTCAAATTCGTACACAACTTCACAAAGAAATTGGCAGAAATTAACGAGTAACAACGGAAATAAACAAAGAAAAATATCTCATAGATTGAAAATAGATTTATATTTCTATATTCGACTTTTAGGCTAGAAACATACGGCAAAGAGATCAGGGAAGTAGAGGACGGACATTTCCCGTCTTTAGTACTTAAGCCATTGAGAGAGAAGGACGGGCAATATACGTCTTTCGTTACCAATGGGTTAATACACAGTACGGAACCTCTATCTTATTACACAGATCGATCTCTAGCTTATATCATGGTATTGTTGAAGGAAAAACGAATCTCTAAGTTAATATATCTCTAAGCTATTACACCTTCCCAGAATACCATACAGAAATGTTTATCTAAATCCGTAACTAAACAAAAATATTGAAATTTGACATGTATGTCTGGTTTGTTCATAACTGTAGACCAATTTGTTATACCTTCCCTAATCCTCTATAAAGTTTATGCCCACTGATAAGTGTCTATAACTCTCACTGTATGAATGAGGCGATGTTAGATTTCTTGTTCTAAAATATCTTTATTTATTATAAGAACCTAAGAGATTATTAACTTCTTAACAGACATTAAACAGATTAGTTTTGTTCTTATTTATGTATACAGAAAAGCTTTAAACATAGATTGTGACATCTGCTTAATAAGTAATTAAAATTATTAATTCATTATTTTTTAATTTACTACTCAATAAATATTGCTCCTTGAATGATCATTACTTGAAATAAAAATTTAACTGTTGGAAAATGAAAGAGACAATGTAAAACACATTTAAAATTGTTTAAACATATATGATTGTGTGTGTGTGTGTGTGTGTGTGTGTGTGTGTGTGTGTGTGTGTGTGCCTTTTCAGTATGATATAATTGAAGGTAATTTTTCTTTGTTAATCAGGGCTATACCGTTAGCTATATTCCAAGCAGAACCCAGTGTGAAACGTCATTACCTGCGTAAATGGCTGAAGGACAACACTCTCAACAACATTGACATTAGGCAGGTTCTGGACTGGGATTATTATATAGAGCGATTAGGAGGAACTATTCAGAAAATTATCACAATTCCTGCAGCTATGCAAGGGGTATGCAGAATTTGTAATGTTCTACGAGGAAAAACATTTATTTGTGTTTTTTTAAGTTGAATTATTTTCTTAATAATTAATTTCTATGCATTAACTTTTAATTTGTATTGCTTATTATATGTATCTTACTGAATTTGAAGCAGTATTTTTTTAAAATATTTTGGGTTCGTTCCCTCTACCACCGCCACCAATATTGAAAAAAATATCAAAGTGTACTAAGAATTAGAAATTATTTTTCATTTAATAACCAAAATAAAACAATGAGATAAGTTGAAGTTATGAGTAATGTTTAAAAATAAGAATACGAAATTTTAAAAACTGCAGTTAATTCTTTAGAAAATTATTGATTTAACTTATTAATATTTTAACTTTCAGAACAGGGCTCAAAACATGTTGCTACAACATAGAGTTGTTACTGGAAAAGTTGGTTTATAGAAACTTAAAGTATAAATTTTAAATAGTTAATGAAAAAAATATTTCTTATTTGACTCGGCAGTCAAAATCTTTTATTGACTTTTTTACGTAGCCCACACTTTTTTGAACAACTAAAAATACTCGCGTGAGCTTCTAATTGACAATTGGGTGATGACCGCAATAGGTTAAACATTTTTGGAAAAAGTCCTTACCTTGTAAAAAAAATGTTAATGTCAGTAATCTGCTAACTATTTGTGTTAAGATGTATAAAATAGTTCGGGCATGCAAAACATTTTCTTTAAATTTTTGTTTAGCTTGCTAATCCTGTACCACGTGTGAGACATCCTGATTGGCTTCATAAGAAAATGTTAGAAAAGAATGATACTTTAAAACAAAGGCGAATTAAGGAATGGTTTACAGTCAAAACACAGCCCGAACCGGAAGCAGAAGCATCAAACGAAAACCAAAATGTAAGTTTAAAAGGATTTTATTTTATACATTTACTACATATCTGTCATATTTACAAGTATGTAATCAACAAATAAATTTAAAAGGTATTTGCTAAGGTCTGTGAGGTGATAGCTCTGCATTTATTTTAATATCTAGAATTCCTTTTATTTAGTTTAATACTTCACATGTAATTAAAAAAGCAGTATATTTAAAAAATATTTTTTAGTAAATTTGTTATTGTATTTAAATCATGTTATACAGTGTTTACAAAAAAATAGTGCAAAAAAATTTTGAGTAGTATCTCTATTTGTTTCACCCAACTTTGGGGTACACTAGATCAATAACTTTTTAATGTTCTGTGCCTTCCTCGTAGCCCAGTAATGCTTCATTCGTTGTGATCTTGCTTTTCTTTCTTCGTCAGAGATTTGGATTGTTCGCTTGGATTTGACTTTGCCTTGGAACCGTTGCTTCTTGTCCTTGGTTATTGTTTTGGCTGTTCTGTCCATGAGCATAGTGCCAGTGATCTGCAGTTCTGTTATGTCTCTCCGTTTCTCTAAACCAAAGTGGTTTGTCTCTTCTATTGCGGAAGTAGTAGTCAAATATTTTTTTGGTTAGTCTATTTTTGTCCATTCGGAGGATGTGTCCATAAAAATCAATGCTCCTTTTTCTTATTGTGTCTGACAGTGTTTCAGTTTTTTGGTAAAGAGTTTCATTCCTGATGTGGATTAATTGGTTGTTACGGAATTTGGGGCCTAAGATTTTTCATAGTATCTTTCTTTCTTTGATCTCCAGCCTTTCAAGTGGGCCCTGGGTTGTGAGAGATAAGTGGGCCCTGGGTTTGAGTAGTATATATATATATATATATATATATATATATATATATATATATATTTTAACATTCGACTATTGTGCACTTGGGCTAATGCAGACGATGGGATGATTTATAGCGTATGAAAATGCCAAGCCCTCACCGGGAATTGAAATCGGGTCCTCGGGGTGAAAGCCTAGTAGGCCACCAAGCCGGTTTTGAGTAGTATAAAAATAGTCTTCGAATATAGGCCAAACTACTAGATGTCTAATTTCCAAAAAAAAAAAAAATTGAAACATTCTCCAAAGAAACTCTTGAGTTAGTATCTTGTTGTGAGAGGTGTACATTCAGTTTTGGATGTCGAGATACAGCATGAATGTCCATGCAGTTATGGTTTGTTTGAAATGTATATTAATTAAACATTAAACTTGTATTGCATTCCCACTGTTTTTTAGTTTTCCTGTACTTAGGAAATAATACTAATGTTCACACTAATAACAGACATGAACATGTAATTCTACACAAATCTTTCTCTTAACTCCATCATTAAATATTTTCTTTTATAGCTGTTATTACAGGAATGTTACTGACCACATCTGAAAAATATATTGCTTCTTGTAGCTAGTCTGCACTCCAGTTGATCAACTCTCTGATATTGCAATACAGCTTAGCAATGAAGCTATTTATATATATATACATTATGTATGTATATAAAACCTTTCAAATTAATCTTCACATTGATGTAATCTTTATGTGTAAGTTTTATGATTGTGACTTAAATTCTCTGGTACTAGGAATTCTTTTTTAATAAGCCTATGTTATTAAATATTATAAACTACCATTACTAATGTGTTAAGAACACATTTTGTTCATTGCAGAACACAAGGGACATTGCAGACATTGAGGATTTTGGTGGAAAAGCACAAAAAGTAGCACCAAGACCTGTAGTTCACAGTAACAAAAGACATAGATCCCCATCACCTGCTGATAGCCAGATAATGGCAAGTTCTTGGAGAGAAGCATTAGGACCGCCCCCTCCTTTTGGCAATACTAAGGTAATCATTTTATGTCATATTTATTGCATATTTCATACAAATTGAACAAACATTTTCACAATTTAGCCAATTGAATAAGAATACAATGATAATCTATTTTTTTTTCAAATTAGAAGTACGCACGCTTTTTCCTGACACAAATATTGAATACCCTTCTCGTAGTTATTAAAATGAATTCAAAAATTAGCTTCCAATAAAGTGATATACCGATTTAAAATAATGGAAATTTTTGTAGAGTGACAGACTTATAAAATAATGCACCAGTTTACATTACTACTTGATTAGTAATGTGTTCTTTAAAATAAAACGTTACTTATTACTTGTGCGCTTCATAATAGGATGAAAGAAACGAATGGCTTGCTTACCAAAAGAAGAAATGGGCATGGCAAGCCAAAAAGCGAGCTTTAGAAAATAGTCAACTTGGAACAGGGGATAAAAGGCCCAGACGAGAGAGGGAACAAAATGGTGTACATGGAGCTGCACCTTCTCCTGCAGCTGGAACTTTAGGAAGCTTTTTGCGTAAAGCTCAACGAACCCTTCTCAATACACCTTGGCAAATCATTCAGGTAAGGTTTTTTTACAATTTATGGTGATTTTATTATCATTAAAATATTTATTGGCTACTTTTCCTCACCTTGTTAAAGAACCAGCATTTCTAAACCAAAAAAATTCGATTTACATTTGTTATACATTATTATAGGTGACGGAAACGAATAAGCCAGGTGTGTTGAAAGTTTGGGCGATGGTGGGAGCTGAGTTACATCAGATTCGATTGATAGTACCACGAACATTTTATGTTAACCAACGAGTGCCAAAAGAAGAAGTAGCAGACGCGCTTTGGAGAAAATGCAATCGTATTCTGCCTCGCTCACATCCTGTGTACAATTTGTACGAGTTTTCGGTACCGGAAGAACTTTATCGTGAACACAGCCAGTGAGTTGTCTATTTACTTGTTTCTTTTTTTTAGTGTAAGCTTCTTCCTAGAAGTAATATGAAGAGACAATTTGAAACAAATATGGGTCATATTAAATTAATTATTTCTCTTTCAGTTTTAAAATGTTCAACAAACAGGGATACATTTCTTTCCGTTACACTCAGAGCCGAACTATTGTTATCATAAAACAATAATAAACATAACCTCAACTAAAAACAAAAGAATGGTTGATATCCAAATTCTGCTGTTTGATGAATGTAGACATATTGTCAAAACAAATCATTTTTTGTATATATGTGCACAAAATTTGGTTAAGATTGGTAAAAGGACCGATGATTATAGTGAACAGATTAAATAAAAGGCGATAGGCAAATATAAACTTTTATGTAAATGTGATCAAGATCGGTGAAAGATTGTTTGACACAATCTTTCGCCGATTGTAACCTCAAAAATCCGTATCATTTGTGACCAGACTTCATTCAAAATTAAACTTTTTCCAAATTTTTGAAACAAAATAACCCGTCTAAATGATAAATTATGAAAATAGTATATTTAACCTGATTAAACAAATTTACATTGTTTAAAGTTTATACGAACAAAGTAATAAATTAAGAACATTAGAATTAAACAGCCTGAATTGAAATTAACTTTGAAAGACAGCTTAAAACGTCTGTCTAATTTAGTTAATATTGTCTCGTTTTAATACTAAATGAAGTGTAGCAAAATTAAATTTCATGAGATGAGTTTATTGTTTATACTTAACCCTACTTCTAAGCTAGGCAGAGTGACAGACAGAATTGCTTTATTTTTAGTCTGTAAATTTTTTTATTAGGGTGAGTGTTAAATTGATTTATCTACTGAATACTAGGATAAAATTGCATTAATGCTTAATTATTAACGCTGATATATTTTTATTTCCGTAATAACAAATCTGGTTTATGGACTTTCTAATGTCCAAATTTTTGGTACTCCACTGTATTAAAAAATGTCTCTTACAAAGATAAGGCATTATCATACGGTAATTAAACCAGAAGCCTTATATGCAGCTGAAACATTATCTCTCACAACCCAGGGCCCACTTGAAAGGCTGGAGATCAAAGAAAGAAAGATATTACGAAGGATCTTAGTCCCCAAATTCCGTAACAACCACATCAGTAATGAAACTCTTTACCAAAAAACTGAAACACTATCAGACACAATAAGAAAAAGGAGAATTGATTTTTATGGGCACATCCTCCGAATGGACAAAAATAGACTAACCAAAAAAATATTTGACTACTTTCACAATAAAAGAGCCAAACCACTTTGGTTTAGAGAAACAGAGAAAGACATAACAGAACTGCAGATCACTGACACTATGCTCATGGACAGAACAGCCAAAACAATAACCAAGGACAAGAAGCAACAGTTCCAAGGCAAAGTCAAATCCAAGCGATCCAAATCTTGCCTTGGTTATTGAACTTAAAAGTAAAAAATCCACTAGTAGAATGCCATGTCTGTCTACATAATTTTTCTAGTGGTCAAGCGTTTGCATTGCTTTGGCTTTGGTCTATGCTGGTAACAAAATGCGCCTCCATTCCATCTGGTTTCATATGTGAATAAAGTCTTATCTCCACTCATTATTGGCTCAGTAGTCACCATCTTTTGTAATGTGTTTGTTTTGTTTTGTTTTTTTTTTGTGCTCTAAGCATTTTCGAACAGGCACATGAGCACAAAGTTTTTGTAAACATACTTTTACAGAAAGAATTTTTTCATGCAAAATAGATATTGAAATTTGTGAATATTATTCAGAAATAGCAGAAATTGTAAACCAGTTTGTCAGTAACTATAGATGGACGCCTACTTCATTCGTCATCATTGATGCACGTGATCACAACTGATTTATTGTCATTATTGTAACATAGCCACCGGACCACATATTCAAATGATTAGGATTATGACCTATTCTTTCCATCAGTGGTCTATCAACTCACCTCATAAAGGCTACCGCAGTTTTTAAACTCTATAGTTTCATCTTCAATCCGGAATGTAATGACGTACGAGTCGCGCGTGTATTTAACATTTTTGTATGGCCTGAAGATGAAACTATAGAGTTTCGAAACCGCGGTAGCCTTTATGAGGTGAGTTGATAGACCACTGACGGAAGAATAGGTCATAATCCTAATCATTTGATTTAGTGTTCTTCACATTCATAAAATGAATTACAGATCTAGTCTCCTAAGTGGCAGACTTTTCAATCAACATTGCCATTCTAAAACAAGCACTACAAAGTATAAACAACAAACAGCAATGTTAAAATAGTGTCATCTCCTTCACTGCGAACTCCTATCACACATGCTTTGAACTGCCGTCAGAATGCTACCACGAAATTTAGACTATCTGGACATGCATGATAATTTGATTATGAGCTTTCAGCTCAGGTGATTTAGTTTGAAGCCATCCAGACTAGTCAGTATAACCTGTTATGGTTATTTCTGTAACTTCAGTGCTTATCGACAAAATTGCTTTACACTATTAACATGTCCACCCTGTTCTTTGATACACACTGTACAAATAAAAGTCAGATGTTTTTTTATTTTTTTTTTTTTTTTTTTGTGTTTAACGTCCGACTATTGTGTGCACTTGGGCTAATGCAGACGATGGGATGGTTTATAGCGTATCAAAATGCCAAGCCCTCACCGGAATCAAACCCGGGTCCTCAGGGTGAAAGCCTAGTACGCTATCAACTAGGCCACCGAGGTGGCTATGAGTCAGATGAAATCAGGACAAGTAGATACCTCATTATTTTAATATGAAATAATATTAATCATTCATATCTGTGAAGTAAGTAGAGTATTTTCATAAATAGGTTTATTAAATGGAATTATTTTTATTAATATTCAATAACAAATTGTACAAATTATACAAATTAATTGTACAAATTATACAACTCATACCAATTTCAACCGTTGGCCTGTTGATAATTTTATAAATTTTTAGGTGCTTACTTATTACGGGTGTTTTTTTTACAGAGAATTGATGGCAGACCTATCCACTCCTGATATTGAAGGTATTTACGAAACACAAGTTTCATTGGAATTCCGTACATTGTTGCAGCTTGGTTGTGTTTGTTGTGTTGAAAGAACTGAAGCAAGAAGATTAGCAGCAGCGTCTTCAAGGGAGAACAACACATTCACACTGAATCAGCTGAAGATGCTTAACCTGGCGCAACAGCCTTACCTCAAGGAGGTGGTTATTATATTTTTAACTCTTCTACATATCTCATACGTTGATGTACACTTTTATTTTTAACTCTTCTACATATCTCATACGTTGATGTACACTTTTATTTTTAACTCTTCTACATATCTCATACGTTGATGTACACTTTTATTTTTAACTCTTCTACATATCTCATACGTTGATGTACACTTTTATTTTTAACTCTTCTACATATCTCATACGTTGATGTACACTTTTATTTTTAACTCTTCTACATATCTCATACGTTGATGTACACTTTTATTTTTAACTCTTCTACATATCTCATACGTTGATGTACACTTTTATTTTTAACTCTTCTACATATCTCATACGTTGATGTACACTTTTATTTTTAACTCTTCTACATAACTCATACGTTGATGTACACTTTTATTTTTAACTCTTCTACATAACTCATACGTTGATGTACACTTTTATTTTTAACTCTTCTACATAACTCATACGTTGATGTACACTTTTATTTTTACTTTTTAACTCTTACATACGTTTTACTCTTACGTTGATGTACTTTTATTTTTAACTCTTCTACATATCTCATACGTTGATGTACACTTTTATTTTTAACTCTTCTACATATCTCATAATGCGTTGATGTACACTTTTATTTTTAACTCTTCTACATATCTCATACGTTGATGTACACTTTTATTTTTAACTCTTCTACATATCTCATACGTTGATGTACACTTTTATTTTTAACTCTTCTACATATCTCATCGTTGATGTACACTTTTATTTTTAACTCTTCTACATATCTCATACGTTGATGTACACTTTTATTTTTAACTCTTCTACATATCTCATACGTTGATGTACACTTTTATTTTTAACTCTTCTACATATCTCATACGTTGATGTACACTTTTATTTTTAACTCTTCTACATATCTCATACGTTGATGTACACTTTTATTTTTAACTCTTCTACATATCTCATACGTTGATGTACACTTTTATTTTTAACTCTTCTACATATCTCATCGTTGATGTACACTTTTATTTTTAACTCTTCTACATATCTCATACGTTGATGTACACTTTTATTTTTAACTCTTCTACATATCTCATACGTTGATGTACACTTTTATATTTAACTCTTCTACATATCTCATACGTTGATGTACACTTTTATTTTTAACTCTTCTACATAACTCATACGTTGATGTACACGTTTATTTTTAACTCTTCTACATAACTCATACGTTGATGTACACTTTTATTTTTAACTCTTCTACATAACTCATACGTTGATGTACACTTTTATTTTTAACTCTTCTACATAACTCATACGTTGATGTACACGTTTATTTTTAACTCTTCTACATATCTCATACGTTGATGTACACTTTTATTTTGTTATTGCCAATATTATGTTTTGTTTTATCAGTTACCAAATTGCAATATTATGTTTGTTTTGTGATATTTTATTTTTTGTTCATATCAACATTATACAAGGTACGTCCAGAAAGTAAGTTTCGTTTCAATTTCTCTACGCTGCAGCACTGCGATCGTAGTTCCGCACATGCGCGGTAGACGCTCTGTATCAAGGAGAAGAAACGTGCGCCATTTTCAGATCGCTGTCAGTCACGTACACTTTGTTGTGCTTGTTTACAATGTCGGTGTTGATTGAAAATCCCGCCGCTTGTGAAATCATATCTGTGGTTCGTTTTCTGAATGCTAGGAAAGTGAAACCAATTGAAATTTATCAGCAGATTTGCGAAGTTTACGGACAAAATGCAATGAGTGATTCAGTGGTGAGAAGGGGTCCGACAGTTCAATGAAGGACGTAGTGAAGTGCACGATGAAGAACAAAGTGGGCGTCCATCTTTGGTTACAGAAGAACTGGTTCACGCGATTGATGACAAGATCCAGGAAAACCGCAAGTTTACAATTAGTGCTCTCGCTATGGAATTTCCCCAAATCTCACGATCACTAATTCATTAAATTGTTACCGAAAAACTGAAATTTCATAAACTGTGCTCACGTTGGGTACCAAAGATTCTTACTGAGCAACACAAAACAAACTGGATGGGTTTGTTTTTTTTATGATGTTTTTTGTTTTTTTTAACAGGCTGCACTTCAGTTTTTGACCTGTTATGATGAAGGCGGCGAAGAATTTCTGACACTGATAATTACAAGAGATAAAACTTGGGTTTCTTACGACACCCCTGAAAGTAAGTGACAATCAATAGAATGGAGGCACACTTCATCCCCAGCAAAGGTTAAGCCGAAACAAATCTTGACACCTCGAAAAATGATGTGCACAGTGTTCTGGGACTGGAAAGGCATCTTACTCATTGATTTCTTACCGCGTGGTCAAACAATCAAAGCAGATGTTTATTGCGAGACACTTAGGAAATTGTGCCGCGCAATACAGAATAAGCGCTGAGGATTGCTGTCAAAAGGTGTTGTTTTCTTCACGACAACGCATGACCACACACTGCAAATGTGACGAAAAACCTCCTACAGGGATTTGGCTGGGACGTGTTTGACCATCCTCCGTACAGCCCTGACCTCGCTCCTAGCGACTTTCATCTGTTCTTACATCTCAAGTCAACACTTCAACAATGACGAAGAGCTGAAAGAAAATGTTTCCAACTGGTTGAAGACACAGGCGGCAAACTTCTATGAAGAAGGTATACAAAAACTTGTGCCACGCTATGACAAATGCCTGCAAAATTTCGGCAGTTATGTGGAAAAGTAGTATAAGAGTTGTAGAATTTTGTGCAATAAATAATTTTTCTGTATCTGTACACAATTTAATTTTATTACCAAACGGAACTTACTTTCTGGACATACCTCATAATAGAAGTCATTTAGTTTAGAATAATATTTTGTTTAACATTCAAACTTTGTGCCAGTTAGACTGATGAAAATGAGGATCAGCATTAACGGTAAGAGTAAAGGAATGGCAGTAACTGGCTAGAACTAACAACCTTGATGTGCACAGTTCAGAGATGCAGCAGACTGATCACTGCCTTAACCATATCGACAACCAAGCTTTGGTTTACTTTAGAATAATAATAATATATTATTAAACTAAAATTTTAATTCTGTTTTAAAAACATGACAACATATGACATATTTCTATTATGTGGTTTCTTAAGCATGGAATTACCAAATGTTGTTAAGTACTATTTAATTTAATTATAATACAGACATAAAAAAACATTTTGTTTCTCTAGGATGAAGATTCTATACGACACATATACTTCTACTACCACAAAGCAATGTCAGGACCTAGAGCAATGTTTGGAGTGTTCATGCCTACAATCAAAAAGGCTTTGGTACTAGTACTTGATAGTGTAAGAACCAACCAGATGCCAAACCTTTCAAATATTATTGCTGCTGAAAGAAATGCGAAGTAAGTTTTATTCTCATTGTGCATTAAAAGTTTTCCTTTTTTATTATTATCCAGTGTGTGATTTGAAAGTTTTAAGACAGGTGCAAACACTGCTAGGAGGTGCTAGGTTTGGTCATCACTCTAGAAGCTTGTTTTGTACTTCAAACATCCTGAATAAATTGTTGTGATGTCAGGAGGTTGCAGACTAGCTGCACCTATTGAGAGAATTCAGACATCCCTCGCGGTACCCGAGGCTAACACACACTTTACACTTACACTTACATTTAGGGAGGCGATAATAGCCTCAATGTGCTTTTCGCCTTAAAATAACAACAACAACAACAAAAAGAAATGTTGTGATATATTTGTTCAGTAGAGTGTGGCATTCTGATGAGTGAAGATGCATTTTCAATTCCCAGAAAATTATTAAATTTGCAGAAAGAATGATTAAAAATAATGACTTTAAAAATAAAAAAACACATCTGCTAAAACACAAGATACAAAAAAAAATCATATATTTCATAATTAAACGAAATAAAAAATTTGAAATTAATTGATTTAAAAAGATGAAAACAAGGTATTAGAATAAACTATTGGGAAACTTTTCTAGTTTAAAATTTTTTAAAAATCAAAAATGTTTTTTGTTGTTTTCTATAAGAAATATGTCAGGAACATTTTTTTTATAATTTAATTTTAAATTTGAATTCAAGATGAAAATTATTATTAGTGAAGTATTAAAACTTGTTTTTTATACTTCCACAATTTTTGTCAAATCTTGCCAACCAAGGTTGCACTTGTTACAGCGTCATCAAGGCATCTTAACAGACTAAAGTAAAAAGTAGCTAACACAAGAACATTACACTTGATAGGAAACCGCATTTCAAAGGCTTAAGAACTGGAAGGAGGTGAAGTAACACAATGGCTTTACCAATGAAACCTTGCTTGGCAAAATTCAATAAAAATTGTGGGATTATTACAAATGTATTATTATTCATTAATTAATGAATATTAATTAAATAATCTTTAAATTAATAATTATAAAATTAATTAATTATAATGAATTACCAAAAGACACAAATGTCCAAGTACCAAAAGACATAAATACTGTAGTTTGAAAATAATCTGTAAAAATAATAATAGTTTTATGAATGTTATACAGGGAGACATGTATTTTTATATATGTTGGAAATATCTTTGAAATATGTTTTAAAAAAATGTATGCACGAGGTATCGGAGAATATCGTTGGTTTTGTCCTGAATTAAAACCATCACCATGTCCAATTGATGTAATGTCGAATTAGAATCATGTTTGTTTAATTTAAAACATGGTTTTCTTGAAATGTTTCTTCCATCAGTATGCACAATTAAAAAAAAAATACTTAATCATATGTTTTAATTTTTTTATATTTTGTATAAACATATCATGATATAACCTATGATCATATCGATCAGTTAAAATCATTTTTAGTTTTAGCTGATTTTTTGTTTTTAAAAAATTTACCGTTTTGTTAATTCTTGATCCAAGTGATTCCCTCTAGTTTATCGTGAAGCTATTTCATTATATTAATATCCTCTTTTTCAATGATCCTGTCAGCTGGAATCATGCACATCATTAGTTAACTTTTTTTTAACTGTATTAGTCAAAAAGCTGTCATCCTTGCTACATCGATCAAAATGATGAATTTAAGCTTATGAGAGAAATTATTTATTTTTATAATTTTAGGTTAAGTCGTGGAAAGGAAGAAAAAAGTTTACCATCAGGAGATCTGAGTTTTGAAGTAAGAGTGGAAACTGATTTTCGACAGGCTTGCAGACAAATTCAGAATATACTACAGAGCTATCGTGATGAAAAGAAAGGACCAACTCTTATCGCAATACAATCAGTACTGGGTAAAAATATATTGTACAGTAGTTGTTTTTTGTAAGAAGCCCACAATTATTTAAATGTCAAATTGGATACCATTAGATAATTGGATTTGTGTATTAAAAGGTATCAAATGAGCTATTGCAGGGTTTATGTGATTAAGTTTCACGGCAATGAAAACTACTTATATTGCTACTTGCGTATAATAAAAGCTTATGAAAATAAAAAGCTACTTTCAGCAGCTGCACGTAATTTTCGAAATAAGAAAAAAGGTTTTGGTTAGCAAAGAAATAAATCTATAAAAACAAATGTGTGTATCAGGAAAAAATGTGACTGATAAATTAATCTAGTAATTTTTCACTAATATTTCACAATATTTTAATTTCAAAATTACTACATTATACGCTGAAATATTTGGACTTTATGCAACCCGGCCCTATTCATACAATGATACAAACATGATTTTTTTTTTTACAAACATGATTTTTTTTACAAACATGATTTTTTTTTACAAACATGATTTTTTTTTTTACGTCCGACTATTGTGCACACTTGGGCTAATACAGACGGTGGGATGATTTATAGCGTATGAAAATGCCAAGCCCTGGCCAGGAATCGAACCCGGGTCCTCGGGGTGAAAGCCCAGTACGCTATCAACTAGGCTACCGGGGCGGCTAATACAAACATGAAATACAACTTATAGCCTACTTATTTGACTCTGAGTCTTGTCTATGTAATAAAACTGTACAGCAACACAATTTATGTATAGTAGTTAACTTAATTACATTTTGTATAATGAAAATTGATAATTCTTGTATCACATAGGAAAAATTGTTTAGTATAAAATATAATAAAATTCACACAAAACTAACTAATCAGTACTCAGAATCGTCATACATTCCCCCCAATTTTAAAAATTCGCTGTAGTGGATCACTTTCCATTGAAACTTGACAGCAAACAATAATAGAAAGGAAAGAAGGTTATGTGGTTAGGCCCCAGTCAAACATCTCCTTTCTGAGAATTTCTGTTATAGATTCTTTTGTTGAAAACTTACCTGGTAGAATCACACCACGACTCTCGTTTTTATATGGCTACATTTACCACTTTTAGCTTTAAAGTAAGCAAAACTTAAATTTAGTGTAAAATCACTCATGAATCTATACCAACCATATGTCCAAACAACCTAGGTCCATATAATTGCGATTGTATTTCAGTTGCAACTTGAATACTATAAAGGCAATTAAGCTGGTAATATTAAGTAAAACTGATATATCAAATAGTTTTTATCGATTTGTTTATGAAAATATTATTATTATTAGTTATTTATTACAATTAAATATTGATTTATTTATCAAAACTCTTTCAGTTCCTATTATTTTAAATACATCAATTTTCATGTTACAGACGTAACAACTTTTAAACAATCAATTCAAAGACTTTTTAACAGTGATAAATATAGTATTTGAGGTGTGTTCAGAAAGTAACGAGTATTTTAATTTTTTGAACAAAATATTTATTCTTCTACATTGATGTTGTCGCCTTCAAAATAGTCACCATTAGAGATTATGCACTTGTGCCAGCGCTTCTTCCAATCCTAAAAACATTTCTCAAACTCGATCTTTTTGCCTTTAGTTCTTTCTGCGATGCGCTTTTAATGTCATCTACGGCTGTAAAACGACGGCCCTTTAATGTTCTCTTTATTTTTGGAAATAGGAAAAAGTCACACGGAAACATGTCTGGCAAATATGGAGGCTGGGGCATTGTTACAGTACTGTTTTTGGCCAAAAATTCACAAACAAGCAATGAAGTGTGAGCTGGTGCATTATCGTGGTGCAAAAGCCATGCATTGTTTTTATACAGATCCGGGCGTTTTTTACGGATTGCTTCACGCAAACGGCGTTGAACTTGTAGGTAGTACTCCTTATTGACCGTTTCACCTGGTGGCAGGAATTCATGATGCACTATGCCATTAATATCGAAGAACACAGTGAGCATAACATTCACGTTCGACCGCACTTGTCGAGCCTTTTTCGGTCTTGGCGAGTCAGAATGCCTCCACTGGGATGGTTGAGCCTTAGTTTCGACGTCATATCCGTAAAACCATGTTTCGACACCTGTTATAATACGTTTCAGTAATTCTGCATCGTCGTTGACTTCATTTAGTGACTCCTGAGCAACTTCCATTCGCCGCTGTTTTTGTTAAAAATTCAACAATTTTGGAACAAATTTTGCTGCCACGCGTTTCATACACAAAACATTGGACACAATGTCATGACATGATCCAATCGATATGCCAACATCATCAGCGAACTCTCTAATTGTGATTCGGCGATTGTTCATAACCATTTCTTTCACTTTTTCCACGTTTTCATCAGTTGTTGATGTGCTGGGACGTCCAGGGTGTTCGTCATCTTCAACGTCTTCACGGCCTTCTTGGAAACACTTATACCACTCGTAAACTCTTGCTTTACTCATAGCAGACTCACCATAGGCCTTTGTTAACATTTCACACACTTTGTTACACTTTATTCCATTTTTTACGCAAAATTTGATACAAATTCTTTGCGTTTCTTTTAACAAACGGAAATCGCCGAACTCATAAAAACACGTCTAACCTTAGTGGCTGTTACAGACAAAGTCAACAGTGAAAACAGCTGAAAGTTTTATCATACTTCAAGGGCATGTATACCAACATAATAAAAAAAATGTTTGACAATCGGACTCTCCAAGTCCGCGAAATTTAAAAATTTTCGTTACTTTCTGAACACACCTCGTATTACTGTGATTTTAAGTAATTAGTAATGTTATTTATGTTTATAATTGTCAAATATTTCAGATATTCCAGGCCTGGTTTCACTAATGCCTGGGCTTAATGACTTTCCTCTAGTACCTATTCATATTCAGGTATGTTATTTTGTATTTTTTTGTTTTATAGTGGGGAAAATGGCTTTTCTTTTTTTCAATTTTTATTCTCAAGTGTTTGTAAAAACATGAATTTTTCAAGTTAATAGCTCTATTTTGAACTGTATGAACATATTTTGTTTGATAAAAAGTTATTTAAGGTTTTACTAAAATTATTTTTTGTGTTTAGTATTTTTTCACCTTTAAAAATGTTTATATATCTTATTAATGTAATTAGAATTTCTAATTGCACTTACATAATGTTAGCAAGACGTGTGTGCAGGCATTTTATAGATTTTGTTTTAATAATTTCACTAGAAATTCTTAGTATTTTAAATGAAAATCAACATTTAGAAGTTTTTGTTTTATTTCAGGATGTTGAAACACTCTATTCCAGTTTGGAGTGGCAGAGGGTCGGTGCTAAAGCAATGATCCGACATTATCTAAACAGTGAAATCAGTTTGCAGTTATCGACTGAACAATGCCGTTACTTCCACATACCTCTCGGTAACCTCCCTGCCGACCCAACATTGTTCGGTGCAGATCTGTTTTATGCCAGGCATTTACAAAAGCACAACTTTGTACTGTGGTGCTCACCAACAGAAAAACCTGATTTGGGTGGCAGAGAAGCTGATGACAATAGGTACATGCCATAAATAAAAGAAATAATATATAGTTCAATCCAAGAAGTGCATGGTTTTTTTATTTTGATCTTTAAATTTAATCAGTATTTGTTTAGTTTCAAGCCACCTGGGTGGCCTAGTTGATATCGTACTGGGCTTTCACCCGAGGACCCGGGTTCGATTCCCGGCCAATTCATACGCTATAAATCATCCCATCGTCTGCATTAGCCCAAGTGTGCACACCAAAAAAAAGCGTTAAACACCAAAAAAAAAAAAAAATGTTTTGTTTCATTTAATTTTTGTATATATGTTTAACAACTTAATTGTGTGCGATATCATGACAAAGCATTCTCGCACGGTACTCCGACATCTTGGAGTTCAGTGAATTCTGAAAGTAAACAGTTGCAATGTGCAGTAATTTGTTCATTAACATTTCGTCTGTAGTTTCTTGGTTTTAATAATTTTTAAATATGTATATTAGACAATAATATTTGAATGCAGAAAGTAAGATTGTTACTTTTAGTTGTGTCATTTGAAGGCAGGGAATTGTATCAAAATTCACCTACAATTTAACCATTAAATAAACTAAGCCTAAAGACAAGGCAATGAGGGCTTACGAGCGAAATTTTCAGTGTTGTAAAGTCTCATACTTGGCCGTTGGTAAAACAAAACAGTTTGTCGACCAGCTTCTTCAAGATTAACTCTGCCCATTTGGCTTACATGATATTGGGTTCTATCCTACAGTGCTTTGTAAGAGTCATATTGCTGTGTTTTCAAAATATAAAAGCGCTTTGAATTTTTGCGTTCTTGCACATCCTCCTCGGTAAAAATATAAAACAGTTGGTAAAACTGTGTTGTTTTTATTCAGTATTCAGCAATGTAAGAGTCACTAATTGTTGCTGTTTCGGGTAATACGTCGTATAAAAATAACTAGGAAAGATCAAATAAAAACTGCAGCTTAACTTGTTTAAAAAATCATACAATATTGAGATAGAAAAACGTATGGTTGGAAAACGTATGTGTGTGTGTGTGTGTGTGTGTGTGTGTGTGTGTGTGTATATGTGTGTTATTTCTAATTGTCCAATTTGATTCAAAATCCACATAAAAAATGATTTTTGTAATAACTTAAACAAATAACTTAAACTTCTTAGTTACATCCGTTTAAAATGTTGACCATTCAGAATATAAAAAAATGTTTAATTTGGTTATCTTTTTCTTATTCAATACTGTAATCAGCATTAAAATCTGCATAAATTAGCTTTTTAAATTTCACGAATCAGATTTTAACACACTGAAATTCTGAACTCAAATTTTCAAAAAACTATAAACTAAAAAAGGTATGAATTTTTAAATATTTGGAAGCAATGCTGGACCAATAAAGCTGCTGCTCTTTTAAGCTGCTTTAATAAATTTGTGTACGAGGTGTGTTTAAAAAGTAATGAGAATTTTTAAATTTCACGAGCTTGGAGAGTCCGATTGTCAAACTTTTTTTTTATTATGTTGGTATACATGCCCTTGAAGTATGATAAAACTTTCAGCTGTTTTCATTGTTGACTTTGTGTATGACAGCCACTAAGGTTAGACGTGTTTTTATGAGCTCAGCGATTTTCGTTTGTCAAAATTGTATCAAATTTTGTGTAAAAAATATAATAAAGTGTAACAAAGTGTATGAAATGTTAACAAATGGCTGTGGTGAGTCTGTTGTGAGTAAAGCAAGAGTTTACGAGTGGTATAAGCGTTTCCAAGAAGGCCGTGAAGACGTTGAAGATGTCTAACGCCCTGGACGCCCCAGCACATCAACAACTGATGGAAAAAGTGAAAGAAATGGTTATGAACAATCACCGAATCACAATTAGAGAGGTCGCTGATGATGTTCGCATATCGATTGGATCATGTCATGACATTGTTTCCAATGTTTTGTGTATTAAATGCGTGGCAGCAAAATTCGTTCCAAAATTGTTGAATTTTGAACAAAAACAGCGGCGAATGGAAGTTGCTCAGGAGTCACTAAATGAAGTCAACGACGATGCAGAATTACTGAAACGTATTATAACAGGTGACGAAACGTCATATAGTTTGCGGATATGACATCAAAACTAAGGCTCAATCCTCCCAGTGGAGGCATTCTGGCTCGACAAGGCTGTACAAGGCACAACTAGTGCGATCAAACGTGAAGGTTATGCTCCCTGTGTTCTTCGATATTAATGGCATAGTGCATCATGAATTCCTGCAACCAGGTGAAACGGTCAATAAGGAGTACTACCTACAAGTTCAACGCCGTTTGCGTAAAGCAATCCGAAAAAACCCCTGGATCTGTGGAAAAACCATTCATGGCTTTTGCACCACGATAACGCACGAGCTCACACTTCATCACTTGTTCATAAATTTTGGGTCAAAAACAGCACTGTAATGATGCCCCAGCCTCCATTTTCACCAGACATGGCTCCGTGTTACTTTTTCCTATTTCCAGAAATAAAGAGAACCTTAAAGTCGTTTTATAGCCGTAGTTAACATTAAAAGCGCATTGCTGAAAGAACTAAAAGCTATCTCAAAGATCAAGTTTGAGAAGTTTTTTGAGGATTGGAAGAAGCGCTGGCACAAGTGCATAATCTCCAATGGGGACTATTTTGAAGGCGACAACATCGATGTAGAAGAATAAATAAATATTTTGTTCAAAAAATTAAAATTCTCATTACTTTCTGAACACACCGCGTATGTTTGATTTTCTCATCGAAGTGTTCAGTTATATAATGTTATTTGTTTCGATTATGACAGTGGGACAGCTATGTGCAGCTGTTTTTAATTAATCTTTGTATTCACTTAACTGATTAAACTGTGTAGAGTGACTGTACTTCACCTAAAGCTGGACATACTAGGTTTCTCAAGTTAAGTAGATACAGATGCAATATCTATTGTGTGAACCATAGATAATGCAATTTTTTGCATAATTTAAAAAAATCAGACATTTATCGTTTGTTGAACATTTTTCAGATTGCTTACAGAATTAGAAGAAAGTAAAAGTGTAGTGACTAACAACAGCGGCTGTTTCTCTTCAGTGTGTGTGGAGCTTGACATTGATAGTTTGGCTGTGAATACATTACTGCAGTCCCATCATGTCAATGACATCGAAGGCAAGTCACCACTACAATTAGTTCCATTTTTTTAAGTATGTACTGGACTGTTACTAAGTCACACGATAGGGATGGACTGGATAATTATTTTTCATTCACTGGTTCCAAACTGTGTTTTTAAAAAGTAATTTTCTTAAACACTATTTTATTTGAGTTCCAATATGGTTGTACAATCCTGTTGCCTATAACAGTGGTAATGCAATATCATGTCGTTACAGTACTCAACTCATTGTTGTGTTTTCCCATGTTGCAAAAATAACAAGGTAACTGGCATAACATAATTATATGTCTCTGAAAAACTGTTATTTAGATCGTGTTTAGCATGTGATAAAATGTTTAAAAAGTTAAAAGAGAAAGCAATGAAAGTTCATTTTCAGTAAAAAAAATTAATTGTAAATTACTTTCAAAAAACATGAAATTAGAATACCAGGGATGTGTAATAGCGTTGAGATTTATTAACTTAGAGAATTGTTTTTCCTTCGAGGGTACCGTGTTATAAGTTAGAGATCAACCTGTGTAATAAGATAGAGGTTCTGTATTGTGTGTTAACTTAGAGACTACAGTACCGTCAAGTGTGTTGCACCGTGTGTATATGTTGCCGACACCGCTGCTTGCAGGCGCTTCAGTATCTTTACAGTTTACAGTTCAATATATTGTCAATACTATGGTCAACAACATATCTAAATGTTTATTTTTGACAATTATCTGTATAGAAAAATAGAAATATTGGTGTTTTACAAAAAAAAAACAACGTAAATTTATATGAATTCATTAATTTATACTTAATTTATTAATTTAATGCTGTTTTCTTAATTCAATTTGGATATGGTTTGAATAAAGTTGCCTTCAAACAATATTTTTATATTATTATTACTATTACTACTACATATGTAAATTAGTATACATTTACAGCATTGCACATAAGCCTTTAAGAACTAAACCTATCCAAATGAACTTTATATTTTAATAATATATCTTTCTTTAACTAAGCGAATTCTTCCTGTTAGATAAAAGATACTGAAGCGCCTGCAAGCAGCGGCGTCGGCAACATATACACACAGTGCAACATACTTGACGGAACTGTAGTCTCTAAATTAATACACAGTAGGAACCTCTATCTTATTACACAGGTCGATCTCTAACTTATAACACGGTACTGTCGAAGGAAAAATGAATCTCTAAGTTAATATATCTCTAAGCTATTACACCTTCCCAGAATACCATACAGAAATGTTTATCTAAATCCGTAACTAAACAAAAATATTGAAATTTGACATGTATGTCTGGTTTGTTCATAACTGTAGACCAATTTGTTTTCACACTATAGTCAGAAATTAGAAAACTGGATTTTTTTCAAAATTTACTCTAAAATTCTAATGCTGCCACTGTTCAAATGTAGTTCTCAAGTATCCAGAGAAAATGTATATGTTATATTCCCCAAAAAATCTAGCTTGTCATTGAAAAAATTGAAAATTAGCCTAATTTTTGTTTATTTTTTACTGAAATAATTGGGTTTTTTCACTATTTTATTTTAACACAACTATAAACAACATTGCATCTCCTCTCATATTTATTTTTATTTGTAAAGTTTCTTTGCTCTTTTACTTCATTAAGTGAAGAGTTTTTACTTTTACGTTAAAAGTAAAAAAAAACACAAAAATTTAGCGTTATATTTTTCGTGTAACTATATTTCATGACCTTTTTTCCTTCTAGGTACTAGTTCTTGTGTAGCATTTGATACGCTACCTCAGTCATCATTAGACGATATGGTCGGTGGACAAACAGCTGTTTTACCAAGCTACGATGAAACTGCGCTCTGCAGTGGGGCTTTTAAAGTTCTACGGTCTATGGTCAATGCTTGGATACGAGATGTTTCGTTGCACAGAAATGTTTTCGCTGACTTTCAAATTGTGCATTTTTACAGGTGAATCATTATTTTATAATAATAGGACATCATGCTAAACAATTATTTCAATAATTTAATGTGTAATTATAACGTTATGTATAAATATATAATTTTTCTAGATGGTTGCGTTCCCCAAATGCACTATTGTACGATCCAGCGCTGAGACGCACTCTTCATAATTTAATGAAGAAACTGTTCATGCAGGTATGTTTTTCAACAGTTTACTTGTACCAAGCAATGCAGATTTCTTCTGGTATTTTGAAATCCAGCAAACCTTTTGTTGCTTTGTACAAAAAAAAAAAAATATTTGATCCTTTATTTGTTTCACCCAACTTTGGGGTACACTAAATCAATCACTTTTTAATGTTCTGTGCCTTCCTCATAGCCCAGTATTGCTTCATTCGTTGTAACATAGCCTTTTCGTTGTAACATTGCTTTTCTTTCTTCGTCAGAGATTTGGATCGTTCGCTTGGATTTGACGTTGCTTGGAACCGTTGATTCTTGTCCTTGGTTATTGTTTTGGCTGTTCTGTCCATGAGCATAGTGTCAGTGATTTGTAGTTCTGTTATGTCTTTCTCCATTTCTCTAAACCAAAGTGGTTTGGCTCTTCTATTGCAAAATTAGTCAAATATTTTTTTGGTTAGTCTATTTTTGTCCATTCGGAGGATGTGCCCATAAAAATCAATTCTCCTTTTTCTTATTGTGTCTGATAGTGTTTCAGTTTTTTGGTAAAGAGTTTCATTCCTGATGTGGAGTAATTGGTTGTTACGGAATTTGGGGCCTAAGATTTTCGTAATATCTTTCTTTCTTTGATCTCCAGCCTTTCAAGTGGGCCCTGGGTTGTGTGAGATAATGTTTCAGCTGCATATAAGGCTTCTGGTTTAATTACCGTATGATAATGCCTTATCTTTTATTCAAGGAGAGGGACTTCTTGTTGTACGTGTCCTTGGTAAGTTGGAAGGCTAATTCAACTTTATTTCTCCTAGATTCCATAGCTTTTTTCTCTAGAGCATTCCAGATGATCCATTCCCCAAGATATTTGAATTCTTTTACTATCTCAATGCATTGTTCTCCCACTTGAAACTTTTTTGGTGGTTTTTGTATGTTTGTCAATATTTTAGTCTTTTCAAATGAAACTTTGAGACCCATTTTTAACGCTTGCTTCTGGAGTTCAAGAGTCTGTTCCTTAGCTTCTTCCAATGTCTCAGCTAGTAAGGCCATGTCATCCACAAAAGCCAAACAATTTACCTTATTGCCTTTGTTCTTAGTTCCTAGTTTGATTCCACTATGCGTATTCACGTTCCACTCTCTAACTACTTTTTCTAGAGCACAATTAAATAACAATGGAGAGAGTCCATCTCCTTGTCTGATTCCTGTTTTAATCTCAAAAGGGGTGGAAAGTTCTCCCATGAATTGAACTTTAGAGAATGTATTAGTTAATGTTTCCCTGGTAAGATTTGTGGTTTTGTTATCAAGGTCTAGTTCCTTCAGAACCGAGAATAAGGATTCCCTATCTATAGAGTTGTATGCTTTTTGAAAGTCAATAAAAGTGATAACATACGATTTAGCCCTTGACTTTTGGTAGTTCATGATGTATTTGAGGTTAAGGATTTGTTCTGGACAGGATCTCCTTTTCCGGAAACCCGCCTGGTATTCTCCAAGTTGATGGTCTAATTGAAGTTCTGCCCTATGTAGTAGGACTGTTGAGAATATTTAGCATGTTACATCAAGGAGAGATATATCCCTCTGTAGTTGTTAGGGTCAGATTTGGATCCTTATGAAGTGAATGTATGAGGGCTGTCTTCCAATCATAGGGGATTCTTTCACTTATCCAAAACTCCTTTTTTATTTTTACATTTTTTTTTAAATTAAAATTTGTATTAATATTACACAATGAGTTTGATCAAAACAATTTAATTCATTTCTATTGAGCCTGTATTTTCTTTGATTACCCTTAATCTCTGGTTTCTGGTTAAATAACTCACATATATTTATATTCACATTTGTTACTCGAATTCATATACTCAAAATTCCCTTGACTTTATGTTCACATTTTTCTTATCTAATACAATAAAATTTAAGTTTATTAAATTTTATTGTATTTCAAGTTTTGAAAAGTTGAACCATATTCCGTGAAGATGTATGTTTTTTTATCAGGAACGATTTTTTTATTTTTGTTTTTGTGTTTGGCAATAAGCCTATCAACAATTGAGCTTTTATATCCATTAGAAACAGCTATGTACTTAATGATGTTTTTATTTTCCACGTATATGTAAGAACATTATGTAGAATCTAAGACCAAAAATTATTTGGTTTCTTTAATATATTTATTAAGAGTTTTTGTTAATCCACGTTGTGTTTTTACAGTTGATTGCTGAATTTAAACGTTTAGGATCCATCATCGTATACGCAAACTTTAACAAAATCATATTGTGTACAAAGAAAAGAACTGTCGAAGACGCCATTGGCTACGTAGAGTTTGTTGTAACCAGTATCAGGAATAAAGAATTGTTTCACAGTATACAAATGTCATATCATCAATGCTGGGAGTACCTCATGTGGCTAGATTTGGTTAGTCATTAATCTGCTCTTTGTTTTATATTTAGTGTTATTCAGTTTGCTTTACAGAACTTATAAGAAGCCTTTTTTAAGTTAGGTCAGTCGAAAATAACATTAACTTGACAATTTCACTTTAAATAATTAATTAATCTAATATTTTTAAAATTTCTGTTTTTAAGAGCATACTGCAGATATCACAGGTTAGAGTACCTGTGCTTTATTCATTCATATTCATTTAAATAAAGCTCCCATGACTATAACAGTCTGTTATAGGATTTGGTAGTAGATGTGGCTGAGACACTGATCAGTCTGCTGCGTTTTCGAACTGTACATCTCAAAGTCGTGAGTTCGGCACTTGCAGTTATTGCTGTAGAATATACCCTTACCATTAACCCATTGGTAACGAAAGACATATATTGCCCGTCCTTCTCTCTCAATGGCTTAAGTACTATAGACAGGCAATGTCCGTCCTCTACTTCCCTGATCTCTTTGCCGTATGTTTCTAGCCTAAAAGTCGAATATAGAAATATAAATCTATTTTCAATCTATGAGATATTTTTCCTTCGTTTATTTCCGTTGTTACTCGTTAATTTCCGCCAGTTTCTTTGTGAAGTTGTGTACGAATTTGACAGTTGTAGAAACATGGCTTCTCGTGAGGAATTGTTTATTTCTTCGAGTGCATTTAGTGAGTTTGTTGGGGATATTTTAAATGAAAGTAGTTGTGAGATTAGTGATAATGAAGAGCAAGAAGGTATTGTTGAAAATGACAGTAGTGATAGTGATAACAGTGATGATGAGATCTGTGAAAATAGGCCTAATTGCAGACAATACTACACATAACCTACAAGTAAATGATTGGCAGTGGACTTCTAATCCAAATATAACTAAAATTCTGGTGACATTTTATAGGGAAAATCCCCCTACAAGCAAAGCAAGGCCATCTAGAAAGTGTAGAGTATGTACTGCAAAAGGAAAAAGGTCTGAAACAATTTACCAGTGCAAAAAATGTAGTGTTTCTTTGCATTTGGAAAATTGTTTTGAAATTTATCATAGTCGGACAAATTTTTAAAAAAGGAAACAAAATGTGCATAGTGTAAATATATAAACATAAAAAAATGTTAATATAGTGTTAAAAGTGTTGGCTAAATATGTGTTAACAATTACAACAACATTATGTAGGATAAAATTGGTAGGTTAGTTGCTTTTATTATTGCACATAATCTTAGTGTAAACTACTGAAAAAATTCAGTACTGAAGGCCAATAGCATGTTAGTAAAATCCAGTTTCCAATGGGTTAATGTAAAACCCTTATTCTCATTAGTCTAACTCGCATAAATATTAGTTCAGTATAACCATGAAAATCAAAATATTGGTATTTTTAATGTCCAATAATATGAAAGGCATAAAATTAGCTACATTAGTTATCTTCTTCTTCTTCTTTTTCCAATGGATCCTTTTGGTTCACACCATTTTGGATCTTGCCTCCCAATACAATCCAGGAAAGTTCCTTCGTCCCTGCTTCTCTCTATCCAGGCCCTCGCAGATCAGTAAGTGATCCTTGTCCATAACATACACATCTTTTGAACAAATCTTGCACTTGTCAGAGGTTATTAGTCTCATCCTATGGAGAAGCTTGGCAAGACAATTGTGACCAGTTTCCAGGCAGAAATTTGCTACAGCTATTTTGCGTGGAAGCATCTTATTGTCCTTAAAAAGATTAAACGGATCATAACCTTTGTCCTGTAGGTTTTTCTTCATTTCACTAACAATGTTGATCGCGTCCGCAGCATATTTTAAGCTGTTTGTGTCCCCTAAATGATCAACAGCGCTGGCAAACGTCTCCCAAGAAGCAAATATTTTTAACGTTCAATAATATGAAAGCAATAAGCATAAAATTAGCTATATTAGTTATTATTTATGCCTAATTTATTAGAGTATTTAAGCAAACTTTTACTTATCATGTGCTAACTTTTTTGTCACATCAGGCGTATCAACATTCCAGAATATCTGAATATGCACTGTTTGAATAAGAAACCATAAACAGTCAAAAGTAGTAACAAGGAAAAGATTTGAAAATGTTCTGAAATTAATAAGTTTTGTATTTATTATCTACAGAAATAATGTAATAGGTAAAGAAAAAATTAAAAACTAAACTTTCTCAGACATATTATAAAACTGTTTTGAATGATATTTTTCGAAACATGGTCATACACTAGGAACTTGATTATCCAAACTTGGTGGAATTCAAAGATGATTTCAACAATTTTTTTTTTAACTGTACACTTGGTGGGGCACTTTTTACCACTTGAATTTTATTTAGATTGGGATCATTTTTTAGAGTATTGCTTGATCACTAAAGTGATCAATCTTTGATCATGATAAATTTAATTATCTAATATTGCGGAATAAAAAAAAAATGTATGTGCAAAGAGATTATTTCAGTACTTGATTATAATAGCCCAAGGCTGGTAGAGCTAAATGTTTTAGAAGTGTAGAGAATTTAAAAAGATGTTTTTTAATTGCAAAAGATATTTTTTAATGACATTATATTTATAGTCATGATGTGGGTTTATAACTATAACCTAGTTATAACAGCCTTTATAGATCTTTTTGGCCACCATTTATGTGTATAGTTTCATCATTTGCTATAACCCAACCAGTGCCCATTTTCACCCAGCATAAAGTAGTATAATTCTAGCGTAGTGAAAGATTGCAGAAGTAGGCTTGTACATCCTTACCTGTTTGGCAGTTTATTGCAATGGTATAATTGTAAACATACTTCTTTTTAGGATTTTTTTACACAAACTGCAACCTTGAAGAATGACATGAGTAATAGGTTACGTAGTTTAGGCTGTAGGCACATCAATCTTTAAAATTCAATTTTCGCCTTTTTTTATTGTGGTTATTTTGAAATTTTACAATTGTAAACATACTTATTTTTGAATGCTTAAGGTACATCCTGCAACCAGGATGATCAAAACAAATCAATGTGTATCAAAATCGATTCATTAGTTTAGACTGTAGACACGTCATTGTTGAAAAAGAAGAAGAAAACAAAATTGTTCAATTTCCCCTGCTTTGACTGTACCAACTTCCAATTTTTTTTGTCATTTAATAAATATTACTACCAATTATATAATGGGAATTTTCATTTTTAAGTTAAGGATAACTGAAAACTGGTACTCATCACATTCTGTATATATACACTGTGGCTGCTCCAGAAGATGACTTGATATATACCTTCTTCTTTGTTCCAAAATTAAAGTCTGTCAATTTGATACAGACAGCCAAATCAAATTACCTGTAGTGCAATCAGTGAGAGGCTGTCGTATTATTAGTATTTATTTTTAGTAAAATTAATACTTTTTATTGATAGTCAAATCATGGAGGAATAAAAGGAAAACTGCCAGAAGGACTTGGAGGGGCTGGAGAAGGGGAAATACAAAAAGAAGATACTTCTGAAGAGAATAAAGAACATGATGAAGAGGAAGATGAAGAAAGTGGTGATGTGCAGCTGGACAAAGATGAAGATGAGGATGATGGAGTAAGTGACTTAATATGTAGCAAGCGTAAATAATTGTATAATTTATATATAAATAGGCAGCATAAAGCATGTGCATACTTCTAAATCTCTGAAGTTTCAAGAAAAAATTTACTATTCAAGACCAATATGCAATTTTGAAATTACAATGATTTAACCTATCATTCTGTAATTTTGATTTATAGAATAGAATATAAAATAAAGTTATATAATATAAAACTTAAAACTTTAAAGTTTTTTTAATTTTTTTACTCCTGAGAATGTATGCAATGTTAGTGGGACTCTTGTGAACTAAAATTTCACTTCTGCAGCACTTCATTTGAATAATTTTGCTTTTTGTTTATTCTTTCTGTAAATAAATTTTAACAGTACAGTCAGCTTCTGATTATCTATGGTTCAAAATAACCATAACAAATAAAAATATAAAATATATAGTAAATATCATTTTTCTTTATGCAGTAGTACACCAGGAAACAACAAACAAAACCCATATTTTTCTCTTTAAAAACAATCTAGTTTTCGAATAAGATAATGTTAAATCAAATTTTGTTAAACAATTCGCACAAGTAAAGAATTAAACAGTAATTCTGTATTCCTTGACGTGTTATAGTATACAGGACTAAGTTTGCTGTTAATGATAAATAATCAGCATTAAATTTCAGATTTATTTCACTAACTTGGATGGAAGCAGAGAGAGATCAATGACAGCTGATATAATAAATATATAACAGTATGCTGGGTTTTTTGTTTGTCTCTTAACTTGCTAAGTAAATGAGTCATGTGTTTCAGTACTAAAATCATTCTTTCTCATATAAACAGTTTATGAGGGTGGTCTCAAAAGTTTCCGACCTCAACATGAAGATAGCAGCACTCGAATTTCGTTGTTTATCTGTTGACAGTTACTCATCAAAGTTTCAGCCATTTTGGACGCACAGTTGTTATGTAACAGTCGTTTGAGTGAGTTGATGTATTTTTATGAAAATGGACAAAATCGAGTATCGAGCTGTCATTAAATATTTGTTTTTGAAAGGCAATACGCCTAAGCAAATCAAATATGAGTTGGATTCTGTGTATGGGGACTCTGTACCATCATTTACCACAGTGAAATTTTGGGCAGCTGAATTTAAACGTGGCCGTAAGAGCTTGGGAGACGATGAACGTTCGGGACATCCAAAAACTGCAACTACCAACGAAAACATCACCAAAGTTCACCAATAGTGCTAGATGACCGCCGAATTAAAGTGAGAGAGATAGCAGACATTATGAACATGTTAAAAGAACGTGTTTGTCACATATTAAATCAACATTTAGACATGAGAAAGCTGTCCACGCATTGGGTGCTGCGTTTGCTCACATTAGACCAAAAACAATTTCGAATGAACATTTCCAATGCTCTGTTGGCGCAGTTTAGGCGCCAATTAATTACAACAAATCCCAGTTTTGGCGCCGATTAATTACTGTAGATGAAACTTGGATACACCATTATACGCCCGAAACAAAAATACAGTCCAAACAGTGGACTGCAAAAGGGGAACCGGCTCCAAAAAAACCAAAAACTGTTTTTTCGGCTGGGAAAGTAATAGCGACTGTTTTTTGGGATAGTCATGGAGTTATTTTAATCGACTATCTTCAGAAAGGAAAAACCATTACAGGAGCATACTACGCATCATTACTTGACAAGCTGAAGTCAGCATTTGCTGAAAAACAGCCACATTTGCAGTAAAAGAAAATCCTGTTTCACCAAGACAACGCACCGTCTCACACCTCAGCGGTTGTCATGGCGAAAAACCACGAATTAGGGTTTGAACTGCTTGACCATCCGTCTTACTCGCCAGATCTAGCTCCAAGTGACTTTTTTTGTTCCCTCATCTAAAAATTGCGCTCGGAGGACAGAGATTTTCGTCAAATGAAGAGGCAATCACCTTCGTGAACAATTATTTTGCAGAGAAAAATGCCGAGTACTATTTGGACGGGTTACAGAGATGGGAGCATCGCTGAGAGAAGTGTGTAGAGGAACAAGGAGAATATGTTGAAAAATAAAAACACAAAATTCTGAAAAAATGTCTTGTATCTTTGTTAGGTCGGAAACTTTTCAGACCACCCTCATATTATTTATTTTTCTATAATTAATTTATAAACGATCTAGCTTAAAAATGCCAGTATTAGTTATGATGAATGTATTCTTTACTGGTTCTAATTTTTTCCTAAATGTGGATTAGCTAAGAGTTTTGGTTATTGCCACTATCATGCCACCCAATCTCATGGATAACCAGGAGTTGTTGACTTTATATGAATTTTATGACTGCATACTGTTTGTTCTATTCTAATAAAAACAGTTAATTGTTTTTATTCACCTACTGATTCCAACATTTGTGGTACGATATTATGTGGTCAAATTACCACTCCCAGCTTGTTATTTTCATGTGTTCTGTTTTTTAACCACTTCTCTTACGATTCAGTGGATATTCAAATTCTTTAAAACAATTGGTCATAATTAAGGCATGGTTGAAAACTGTTTTAATTCCCCAGCTGGGATTTGTTGAAATCACCTGATGTGTCCATTTTTCATATTTGTTTTTGTCACATTTTGTCTTTTCTGTCTGTCTTAAGTAGAACGTCTCCTTACAACATCTCTACTGAAGCTTTATTTGTTTACATAAGTGACAAATATAGGTTATTTTTTATATTTTGCTTGCTTGTTATGGAAAAAATGAGCATAACAAATTTTGATTTATTTCCCTGTTGTCGATGTGTTATTATTTTCTTTTTAAATCAAAATCCTTCCTCAGCCCGCCCTTAGTTCTTTTTAAGTAATTATAAAATATTTGAGAGATTTGAAGCATCATAAACTGGTTATATATTGATATATCTATAAATATTTATTGCAGCCTGAGGTGATAATGAACTGGAGCATAATGGAGTACTTACCCGAAAGTGCAGGAGTACAGATGCACTTCTCGGCTGTGATTGCTGGATACATAAGTGCTGTGTACGAGTTCCTCGTCACTAATGAGTCTATAACAAGAACACCTCGCCGTAACAGAAGTGCACTCATCGGTAGCCAAGCATTAACTCAAAGCTTACCTTTAGGTGTTGGTGCTCATAAGAATACTATGGAATTTGCTAAGAAGTTAATCGAAGAGGAAATGGCACAAAAACTGTTCTTGTAAGTTTTTGTTTTTTATATTTCTTATTACTGTATTGTGTGTGTGTGTGTGTGTGTGTGTGTGTGTGTGTGTGTGTGTGTGTGTATATATATATATATATATATATATATATATATATATATATATATATATATATATATATATGAGGTGTGTTCAGAAAGTAATGAGAATTTTTAAATTTTGCGGGCTTGGAGAGTCCGATTGTCAAACATTTTTTTTTTATCATGTTGGTATACATGCCCTTGAAATATGATAAAACTTTCAGCTGTTTTCATTGTTGACTTTGTCTGTGACATCCACTAAGGTTAGACATGTTTTTATGAGCATGGCGATTTTCGTTTGTTAAAAGAAATGGATCAAAGCATTTATATCAAATTTTGCGAAAAAAATGGAATAAAGTGTAACAAAAATGTGTAAAATGTTAAGAAAGGCCTATGGTGAGTGCTATGAGTAAAGCGAGAGTTTAAGAGTGGTTGAAGATGACGAACGTCCTGGATGCCCCAGCACATCAACAACCGATGAAAACGTGGAAAAAGTGAAAGAAATGGTTATGAACAATCGCCGAATCACAATTAGAGAGGTCACTGATGATGTTGACATATCAATTTAATCATATCATGACATTTTTTCCAATGTTTTGTGTATGAAACGCGTGGCAGCAAAATTCGTTCCAAAATTGTTGAATTTTGAACAAAAACAGAGGCGAATGGAAGTTGCTCAGGAGTTATTAAATGAAGTCAACGACGATGCAGAATTACTGAAATGTATTATAACAGGTGACGAAACATGGGTTTACGGATATGACGTCGAAACTAAGGTTCAATCATCCCAGTGGAGGCATTCTGGTTTGCCAAGACCGAAAAAGGCTCTACAAGTGCGGTCGAACGTGAAGGTTATGCTCACTGTGTTCTTCGATATTAATGGCATAGTGCATCATGAATTCCTGCCACCAGGTGAAACGGTCAATAAGGAGTACTACCTACAAGTTCAACGCCATTTGCTTGAAGCAATCCGAAAAAACGCCCGGATCCATGGAAAAACCATTCATGGCTTTTGCACCATGATAATGCATCAGCTCACACTTCATTGCTTGTTCGTGAATTTTTGGCCAAAAACAGTACTGTAACGATACCCCCGCCTCCATATTCGCCAGACATGACTCCGTGTGACTTTTTCCTGTTTCCAAAAATAAAGAGAACCTTAAAGGGCTGTCGTTTTACAGCCGTAGATGACATTAAAGGCGCATCACTGAAAGAACTAAAGGCTATCTCAAAGATCTAGTTTGAGAAGTGTTTTGAGAAGTGAAGTGCTGGCACAAGTACATAATCCTCAATGGGGACTATTTTGAAGGCGACAACATCAACGTAGAAGAATAAATAAATATTTTGTTCAAAAAATTAAAATTCTCGTTACTTTCTGGACACACCTTGTATGTGTGTGTGTGTGTATATATATATATATAAGAATGAAATCCCAAAAGGGAGCAGTGGTAAAATGGACGGAGGAGCGGAAGAGGATCCATGGGGACAGGATGAGGGCGGTGTGGAGGATTAGAAGGAACAAGACATGAGTCGGAGTGCTTTGCGTGATCCAACAGGGTCTATGCGCAAATAATAATATATATATATATATATATATATAAGTATACTTTGACACTATACTGAGTTACTGATAAAGTAAACAAGAGAGGAAATTTTCCGTAGTTCTGGCTTATCAAAAGCGAGTTGATAACGTCTGTAACTTACAGTAACACATACTGATTTGTTACTCGTCAAAACATTTTCATTATCTTAGGTTTTTTGATGAAAGTTTGTTCTAGTTAAAAACAGAATCAGTAAACAGTGGCCTAATCTTTGAAGTGTACACTGTGGCAGTCATTTCAAGTGTCATTTTATATTTTAGAGTGAAAGGAAGGAGGACCAATACAAATAGCACTAACATTAGAATTTAATTAAGAGCGTAAAACAGTGGGAGCATGGTACTACGGCTATAAATTCAAGTAATTAATGTTTGCAACTTAGGAAAATGACGTATAAATAAACTTAGACATATAGAAGTTTGTCATTACAAGAGTTATTGAGCTTTCATTAGAACTCTTAAAAAATTCGACTTCTCAAAGTTATAATTTTGAAAACTTCGACTTGTAGAGGTGTTTTTACCACTGAGTGTTAAGAATATTCCAAGGGGATTTAAAAAAGTACTTATCAAGGAATCCATGTTATCTAGGAGCTAAGGTATTTATAGGCCCTATATGTAAAAATTTTAACAACCTTTTTAAAAGTGCCGTAGAGGTCAAAATCAACTCTCATTTCCAGTTCCTCAGGTCTGGATCTTACCATGATGGACATTCCAATAACTCATTTTCCAATGGAAATGTGTATCTGTTGCTATTACATTTTGATGGTAACATGTTTTTAAATGTTCATTCAGAATTACACAGAGGATTCACAAGAAACTTCCCAGCCACTCTGTAGACAGCGACAGTTTCCCGTTACATACAGGAGTTCAAGTTATCAATCCAGCTCTAGAGTTTGTAAAGGCAGTGTGTAAGGTAATTTGTTTCTTAATTTATTGGCTAATTAACCTTTTACATTAATTTCAGTTAATTGTAAAAATAAAAGTTTTTTTTTATATATTAATTACAACTGAGGCGTAATTAACTTCCAGTAAAGTAACTTCCAGAGAAAGCCTTGAGGAGACTGCTGTCCATTATCAATGCAGCATTTAGGTTACAGTATGTTCCGAATCAATGGAAAGTAGCAGAAGTAATTACCTAAGCCGGGTAAACCACTACATGAGGTAACCTCATACCGACCAATTTCATTATTGCCAATACTATCTAAGCTCTTTGAGAAACTCCTTTTAAAAAGACTGAAGGTTATTATAGAAGATAGGGAGCTCATACCTGCACATCAGTTCGGTTTTCGGGCAAAACATTCTACAATTGAACAAGTTCATAGAGTGGTGGATATAATAGAGGAAGCTATGGAGAGGAAGCAAATCTGCTCAGGTATATTTCTTGACGTGGCGCAGGCGTTTGATGGAGTGTGGGCTGGAACATAAACTACAACGGGACTTACCAGAGCAATTCTTCAGAATTTTAAAGTCATACCTTTGTGAGAGACTTTTTCGGGTTAGATATGAACTCGAATACTCACAAATTAAAACAATTAATGCAGGAGTACCTCAGGGAAGTGTTCTTGGCCCTGTACTGTACCTTCTGTACACTAGAGTACACCAGTTACTGGGAACTCCACAGTAGCAACTTTTGCAGATGACACAGCAATTTTAACAGTTGGGGACAATATTTTAGAAGTCACCGAGAAATTACAGAATGCCACCAACGCAGTAAGTCAATGGACAAAAAAATGGAGAGTAAAGCTTAATGAAGCAAAAACTGTACACATTAATTTTACGAATAGAAAATATGAACCATTACCAATAATATTAAACGAAAGGAGTATAACATATGCAAATAGTGCTAAATATCTAGGAATGACATTCAATGCAAAGCTCCGATGGAAGGTGCATATAAAAAAGAAAAAAGAGGAGCTACAGCTCAAATTCAATAAAATGTTTTGGCTTATTGGAAGAAATTCAGAACTTGCGATAGACAACAAGATACTGCTATACAAGCAAGTTCTAAGACCAATATGGACCTATGGTGCACCACTCTGGGGATGTACAAGAAAAAGCAATAGTAAAATTATTCAAGTTTTTCAAAATAAAGTAAAAATAAAAGTGATTTCAAAATAATTTATTGTGAATTTTATTTGTGATTCTATTAAATATCATTTAGATGTGAACAATTCGTAAGTAAATGGTGTACAAACTTTGTCATATCAGGTAACTGAACTTTTAATGTCTTTCCCAGTATGACATACATGGTTCTTCTGTGTGTAAGTTAAATTGTCCTGTAGCATAAAGTATGGGTCATCATAGCATGTCAGGTTTATTATAAACATTACTAGATTTACATATTTTTATGTTTCAAGCTGAAGGTTGTATATTGTAGTTGAAGTTTAGCAGATAGCCTAAGTCTTAAGTAGAATCATTTTGTACTTACATTTTCATTATGATTACTGTTTTTGTTTACTCTAATATATTCTTGTAGTTCGTTCAAATATTTGGACAAAAACGAGATGGTTCTGTCTCACATAACAAAACTTATACACTATAAGCCAGACGACTTTAACCATCATTGCGAAAAATTGTACAAGCAGAGCGAGAGACTTTTAAAAACATTGAAAGTCATATTGAAATAACACAATTTTATATAAATAAATTACTAGATAACTTCTGTAAAATACAAAATATATTTTTCAAAAATGGTTACAATTTTTTTTTAAATTTGACTTGAATATACTGAAGCATACATGCATTCACAAAATGTATAGATTACAATCAGCTGATTAAATCTTACAGAGCCGCCTCGGTGGCCTAGTTGATAGCGTACTGGGCTTTCACCCCGAAGATCCGGGTTTAATTCCCGGCCAGGGCTAGGCATTTTCATATGCTATAAATCATCCCATCGTCTGCATTAGCCCAAGTGTGCACAATAGTCGGACTTTCAAAAAAAAAAATAATAAAATAAAATAAAACTTACAAAATCAATAGAGGCAAAGTTTTAAAAGCCTGATTTCTAAATTGGCTCAACAGATTTTGTTAAAATGTTGATTAAAATTAAACTTAGCCAGAATACCAAATTTGAAATAACAAAAAATTCAGAGGTTAAATTGAAAAAAAACAAACCCAGTAGTGATCAAAGTTTGTTTTATTTTTTACAATTTACTGTGAACTGTAAATAGTATTTATATTGTAAACTTTTGTGTTGTCAGTTTTTAATATATGAACAAAATTGTAGCAACAAAGGTTTTTTTATTAATAGCTTAAACAACAATTTTTTGGGCAAGAACAATTTAAACCATTTTGACTGAATGTTTCAGAAGAACATTTAATGATATGAGAAGATAAATATTTTGACAGAAAAGTGCAATGACTTAGCCAAAATATACCCACATTCCCATTTTTTGGAGTAAAATCAGACCAGCTGTCTAATAAAACATTTTCACCTTGTAGGTGATTATAGAGACGGGAATTCTAAAAACCACATTTTATAAATATTATTATTATTATTGTAACATTGCCACCAGACCACATATTCTTCCCATGAGTGGTCTATCCACTCACCTCATAAAGGCTACTGCGGTTTTGAAACTCTATCGTTTCGTCTTCAGGCCGTTATACAAAATGTTAAATCTCTCTGTCGAGGTCGTCACAAAGTCAAACAAAACATTAAAACATACATCACAAACACTGAGCACAATTACATGTTTAAAATATTCATGAAATTTGGCTTGGGCAAGCTACACACACGACTCGTACATTGTTACATTCCGAACTGCCAATATTGTTAATATTGCTGGACAAATATTGTTAATTTAAAGTAATTATTTTGTTTAAATATAGTTCATCTTCATATTTTTGACCTACCACGTAAATTTCTTTATTTGATATTCTGAATAACGAAAAAATAAACAAAAATGATGTATTGTTTATAGGAAATTAAATGTTAATAACAATATTAGCTAGTTTTATTGACTTTACAGGTACTTTCTTTAGATTCCAGTGTTAAAGATGAAATAACAAAATTGCGTCGCAATATGTTGCGCCTAATTGGAATTGGTGAGTTTAGCGAGGCCGCAGAATGGCGAGACCCTTGTGTTTCCTTCATGTTGCCTGAAGTGATCTGCCGTGCTTGTAACCATTGCCGAGATATTGACCTGTGCAAGGATAACTACAAAGTTGTTGTTAATGGAAGGTAAGATAAAACAGTAAAGCCGATAAGTACTGTTGTATACAGTATGTTGTAATGTTGTGCCAATAATGTAGTTGTGTACTGACCTGTTAGATTGTTGTTTGACAAGAGATGCAACCAGGATTGATAGCTAAAAATGGTTGCTTCTCTGTAAACCTCAGAACCCGGTTCAGCGATGGAACCTTTCTTATGTTGACTTGACAATTAATTATTTTTGAAGCATCATTAATTCTTCTTCTTCATCCAGATCACCCACTTTGGGGTACGCCAAATCAATTACTTTGATGTGCGTTAGCTGCCTTCCGCTGTATCCAATACTGCTTCATTCTATCCGAGGCTGCCTTCCATCTTTCATCCGAGACTGCCCCGCCCCTTTTAGATGTTGGCTTTTCTTGGAACCTTAGGTTTTCATTATGTAAAAGTTTTCGCAGTTTAAGTACATCGTCAATCATCTCATCTGATATCGCCAGCTCAGTTAAGTCCTCCTGGACCCGCCTGAACCAATTACTCTTCGTTTTCCGATCTCTGAAGAAAGTAAAGATCCGCCTAGCAAGTCTACTGCTGTTCATCCTACTAATATGGCCATAAAAACTAAGTCATCTTTTCCTCATGCTATCTGAGAGTCTCTCAATTTTGAGATACAGGTTTTTATTAGAAATCAACTTTACTTCATTATTTCTAAAGTTTTAGCCAAATATCTTCCTTATTAACTTTCTTTCCTTCTTCTCCAGGTTGTCCAGTAATCCCTTATTATTGAGTGTAAGAGTTTCAGATGCATATAAAGCCTCTGGTTTGATCACAGTTTTATAATGCTTAAGTTTGGAATTCCAGGATAGCGATTTCTTGTTATACACCTCTTTGGTTAATTGAAACGCCAATTCCATTTTACACATCCTGGATTCCAATGCTCTCTTTTCTAAGGCGTTCCAGCTGATCCATTCACCCAGATATTTGAAGTGGGTGAACTTAATTCTTATTATAACTCAAGAAATTTTTCTTCTTCTTATTATTATTATTCTCTCTTTATTTGTTCCACCCAACTTTGGGGTACACTAAATCAATCACTTTTTAATGTTCTGTACCTTCCTCATAGCCCAGTATTGCTTCATTCGTTGTAACATAGCCTTTTCGTTGTAACGTTGCTTTTCTTTCTTCATCAGAGATTTGGATCGTTCGCTTGGATTTGACTTTGTCTTGGAACCGTTGCTTCTTCTCCTTGGTTATTGTTTTGGCTGTTCTGTCCATGATCATAGTGTCAATGATTTGTAGTTCTGTTATGTCTTTCTCCGTTTCTCTAAACCAGGGGTCTCCAAACTACAGCCCGAGGGCCACATCTTTGGCCCTGTACGCCGGGGGCAGACAGATTTTGTCTGGCCCGCGGAGAGCTAGCATACTTGAAAACTCCTTTTAGAAAACATATTTTTTATAGCAAATTAAATTTAGTTTACTGAAGTATTCTAATTTTATGTTGAATAATTATTAATATGACATCTACATTGATATGGTCATGGGCTAACTACTCATAACATTGTTGTAGGCTTATTGTTATTGTTTTTGTGATAAGTTGGATAAAGAAACACAGAATTGTAATGAGTAAAGACATGTATAATATGCAGAAAATTTAACTTCAGTATATAATAACTAACAAATTATTGAAATGAATCCAACATTTTATACATTTTAAATAAAAACATAACTTACAACAAGCATAATGACATATGAAATACTAATGAGATTTATGTAATTGAGATTTTCCACTGACAATAGTTTGTAGTTGTGGACTAATTTTACTGGTACCAATTATTAAAAGAGATTTAAAAGATGCTCATCAGTTAATTTAGATCTGTAAACATTTTTTGTATACTTCATTTTGGAGAAGGTCTTCTCACACAAATAAGTAGTACCAAAAACAGAAAACAGCCCACGAGCAAATTTATGCAAATTATCAAATTGTGTCATGTGATTTGGATGACATTGACAAATTGTTTCATAAGAGTGGAAGACTCTTATAAAATTCCAACAAAGATGAGTTTTGATATTTGTTCTTAATTATATCACTGCACTGTAGATCAATCATTTCCATTTGAAGTTCCAGGGCTAGGGTTTCAATGTCAGTATCAAAAGGATTCTGAAAAATTTTAATTTGATTCGCAATGGCATCAAAGTCCGAGAAACGAGTATCCTAAATAGAAAGCATGTTTGTTTTGCAGATTGCTAAGTAAATTTGAATCTTAGCTACAGTCCACAATGTTGTAAAAATAACATTCAACAAGGGCAAAATAATTTTGAAAAACCAGATGTGTGTTTTTAGGCTAAGACTCGTTAAAAATGTCAGAAAATCTTTCCTTTATTGTTCTTTTAAGAAAATGCTTATGTATTTCATATACCATATACAAATACCTATCAGAAATGCTGTACAGACCCTATTTAATTAACTTTTATTTGTATTTTCATATAACAGGCCTGCTTGGCAATGCCCTTTGTGCAACACTAGTTACGACAATGTTGAGATTGAACATCTTCTTTTGGACGTAGTGAACAGAAAGACTATGGCATATATGTTGCAAGACCTCCAGTGTAAAAAATGTTTGCAGGTAAGCCAATTATTATTTTTTTAAATACTGTAAACTTCCTCATCAGTGGCTAAAGGATGGGTCAAGTAAGTAAAAAAATCCTGAAATTTTTTTTTTTTTTGTCTGCTGCCTATTAACAATATGCTCGAACACACAACTTTGCTCATTTTGATGGCCATTTTATATTGCTGTGTAATAACAACGGTCACGATTTTGACCTGCTAAATTCTGCTCTCTAATTCTTCAACTAAATATTGTATTTTATTTTATTGTGTTTTAATTTACTGTTTCAAATTGCATGGCATTTTCTTTGTAAACTTGGAAAATCTGCAACTGAAACCTTTTTAATGTTACAACAAGTGTACAGTGATAATTGTTTATTGTGAACAATGTTTGAATGGTTTAAAAAGCCGTGAAAACATCAGTGATTTGACAGGATCACTGTTTGACTGTAAACACATTATCTCAGTTTATGAGAATCAATTAACAAAGCGTTAGACAAGTGTGTTGAAAATTGGTTCTTAAAAATCGTACTCCTGAACAGAATGAATGTTAAAGAAAAACATTTGTTAAGACATCCTTAACCCTAGAAAGCTAAACTATCGTAAAAATTACGAGGGCGTTTTTTTTTTTGTTTAATTAACCCCCTTTTACCTAAGACAATGGACTTGCCCAACCAGTTCCCTGCTTTACTTGGGTCGCCTTATCATTTAGTGTTTGTCGTGCTCCTGTGCAAGTTGTCAATTTAGCTCTGCTGTCAATCGATCGTAAATTTTACGATAGTTTAGCTATAACATTTGGATTTCTTACATATTCATTTCTTTTATATTAGTTTATTATTGAATGAAAAATGATAATATTTTGTTCTTACGAGTAATTTTAGTAATAAATATGTCGGTTTAGTAATAAATAAGTAGTTTTAGTAATAAATAAGTTTTAGTAATAAATAATAAATAGTAAAAATGAGTCGGAAGTGTACTGACATGAGATTTTAGAATACCTGCAGCAGAGTGAAAGTGATTGTAAATCTGACGATTCCGGATCAGACGATGAAGTAGACCATGTGGTATATGATCAAATTTGCTATGCAAATACACCACAATCTTATTGAGCCATGGCTTCAACAGCGGTTCCAGTACCAAAATTTGACCTGCAAACTCCGGCAATCTCTTGCCGATTTGTTAAAAGTTCCGGTGCCAGGCAGAGCCCATGACCTCCCTCAAAACCTACCACGAACAATTTGTGGGATTTGCCCATCCGTCAAGAGGAAGATGACAACAGTCTACTGCTGCAGCTGCAACAAGGCAATCTGTGCTGAGCATCGCGGAAAGTGCTATATCAACTGCGTTAAGGACTTTTAAATTTTCAAATTTTACACAAAATGTATATAGTGATGTATTTTAAATAATTGTATTAATTTAAGTTTAAATTTATATTCAGAAGTATTTTTTATGTAACTAAATTAAACTATCGTAAATTTTAATGTATCTTTCTAGGGTTAACATCAAAAAGTGATTCCAGCTTCTTATAAACCATTACTGCTTGTGATGAATCATGGTTTTTTATTTACAATCCAAGGAACAAAACTCCAATTGATCGATTATAAATCTACTAATTTGCGATGGAAAAAAATACAGTTGACAAAATCAAAAATCAGACAGTAAATGAATATTAATAAATGAAGAGCAACATAACAAATGATAAATGAACACGATTACTCTGCTTAAGCGAGTACTGAGAAAATGACCTAATTGGTGAAAAAAACAATTTATGGCTCCTTCGTCAGGATCTAGCTCACAATGTTTTGTGTCAAGATGTTTTTGGCAAAGCACAAAATCCCAGTCTTAAACCACCCGGCTTGGCTTGGCTCCCTGTGACTTTTGTTTCCTAGAGTCAAGGCAGCTCTGAATAGAATGAGATTTCAGTCTGTTGAAGCAGTAAAAGGAAACGCGACTGAGCTCAAGAAGATGCTTATTGGATATAATCTGCAGTACTGCTGTGCATTATGAGAGAGGATAATGTAAAAATTGTAAATAATAATAAATAGGATTTTTCAGTCATACTTAGTTTTTTTGTAACCACATCTCGTATAAATATGTAATGATGTTTTGCTTCTGTTTTAGATAAAAATGGAAAACTTATCAGAATATTGCACGTGTGCTGGAGATTTCCAAACTCTGCTGTCATGTGATGATCTCATGGTACATCTGAAGACATTCCACAGTATAGCTCAACATTTTCAGATGCCGTTCTTGGCCGAAACAATAGACTGGATGCTTCGGATGAATGCCAGTCGTTAACATTGTCTAAGAATGTAACTTAAAAAGTATTTTATTTTGTATATATGTAGCTTTTATGAATACTAACTATCCTTTTTGAAGATAGTCGATTATTCATGACTATTCCAAAAAAACAATCGCCATCACTTTCCCAGCCGAAAAAAAACGGTTTTTGCTTTTTTGGAGCCGGTTCCCCCTTTGCAGTTTGGACTGTATTTTTGTTTCGGGCGTATAATGGTGTATCCAAGTTTCATCTACAGTAATTAATCGGCGCCAAAACTGGGATTTATTTCGCCAACAGAGCATTGGAAACGTTTTTGGTCTAACATGAGCAAACGCGGCACCCAACGCGCAGACAGCTTTCTCATGTCGAAATGTTAATTTAATATGCGACAAATACGTTCTTTTGACATGTTCATAACGTCTGCAATCTCTCTCACTTTAATTTGGCGGTCATCTAGCACTATTTGATGCACTTTGGCGATGTTTTTGTCGGTAGTTGCAGTTTTTGGACTTCCTGAACGTTCGTTTCCCAAGCTCTTATGTGCCAACAGAGCATTGGAAATTTTCATTTGAACATGTTTTTGGTTTAACATGAGCAAACGCGGCACCCAACGCGCAGACAGCTTTCTCATGTCTAAATGTTGATTTAATATGTGACAAACACGTTATGTTGACATGTTCATAACATGTGCTATATCTTTGACTTTAATTCGGTGGTCATCTAGTACTATTTGGTGAACTTTGGCAATGTTTTCATCGGTAGTTGCAGTTTTTGGACGTCCCGAACGTTCATCGTCTCCCAAGCTCTTACGGCCACGTTTAAATTCAGCTGCCCAAAATTTCACTGTGGTAAATGATGGTGCAGAGTCCTCATACACAGAATCCAACTCATCTTTTGATTTGCGTAGGCATATTGCCTTTCAAAAACAAATATTTAATGACAGCTCGATACTCCATTTTATCCATTTTCATAAAAATACTCACATCAACTCTCTCAAACGACTGTTACATAACAATTGCGCGTCCAAAATGGCTGAAACTTTGGTGAGTAATTGTCAACAGATGAACAACGAAATTTGAATGCTGCCACCGACGAGTGCTGCTATGTTCATGTTGAGGTCACAAACTTATCAGAACACCCTCGTAATATTACCATAAAAGTAATGTTAATTTACAAATGGAATTCATCATTTGTGATATGATCAGTATAAGCATCTGATCGGATTAACCAGTGAATCCAATAATTGACGACTATAGTAATTGGTATAGAGTATGTTAAATGACTTCCATTTTGTAACATTCATATATCGGTATATCAGACATTACAAACCAACTTATTATAAACATTCTACAAAATTTTGTATCGAGACATTAAACAAATCTGGGGTATACTGATTTGAGAAAAGATAAAATGGCTGCTAGACAGAAAAGATCAACTTGAATTTTATGTACATGAGGTAAACTGGACCAAAAAACTGAATCACACAGCAGATATGGTTTCAGCACATTGACACAATTTTTAATCAAAGTCGAAACAAATACAAATTATTAAATTTGATACTTTAATATTTTATTTTTGGATACAGTACAAGATAAACATTGTTAATCGTATGTTCCATTTATAGAATACTCTCTAATTTTATAATTATGTGAGGAAGTAACAAAACTACTTGATTGGGTCCAATGGAGGATCTGCAACAAAACAAACTAAAAATTAGTTGTTATTCAAATATTTTATAAAAATTTCAATGAACTATACAAGGTATGTCTTCAATGTAAGTTCAGTATAGTAATAAAAACTAAATTAGTTCAGATGTAGAAAAACTATTTTCTACAAAAACCTACAAATTTTTAACTTTTTTTCTGTATACGTCCCACCATTTTGTAGCCACCATCATCACGTAGCACAAGTATCTATATGCCTTCTTCATAAAACGTTGCCACCTATGTTGTGAACCAAATTGTAACATGTTTTTTTAGCTTGTCATCATTTTTTCTGAAGTTTTGACCACCAAGGAATAATTTCAAGTGGAAGTTTCTAAGGGCAGTCAGAACTGCGTGGAGGGTGGTTCCAATCAAAGTCCTGTAAGAGTTGTCTTGTCACATCGCAGGTGAGGTCGGGTATTATCATGAATCAAATCAATACAGTTTTGTGAGCATTCTTTGGCGCTTATTCTGTAATGTGTGATGCAGTTCCATAAGCATCCAGCAGTATACATTTGCGTTGATTATTTCACCTTGCAGTAAAAAATCCATCAGTAGAATGCCATTTCTGATTCAAAAAACACTGTATATAAACAATTTATCAAGTTTTGCTAGTGACGAAGTGTGCCTCCATTCCATCCATTGTCATTTTGATTCAAGTGTTTCATAAGCAACTTAGTCTCATCTCCCTAGTAACTGTAACTGACTGAAAAAGTCAAGTGCACTACCCCAACACTTGTGTGATGTTTTGTAAGAGTTTTTGGCACTTAACAAGCACAAAGTTTTTGAAAACACAGTTTTACATAACAATTTTATGAAAAAGTTACCTTAAAATTTGCTGAAATTCCATAGAAAGAGCAGAAATTGTAAACTTAATTGTCCTTAATCTTTTCTTTTACTGCAAGAACGAATTCATCACTAGCCAAACATGGACATGCCCATTTTGTTTTTCAGCATGCACTTAAAACACGTTTTTCATTAAACGATGGTTTAAGTCAGTTATTTACAATTTGCACGAGGCCTTGCTGCTAGATGCAACGGTAGCACATGATTTACCCTCAGTAATTTTAAAACGTTTGAATCCTTTTTGTGGTTTTGGAAAAAGATATGCATACACACATAAATTTTTATTTGCATACACACACAAGTAAAATTATCAACAACAGTACTATTATCTAAAATCATGGTTTAAATGATAAAACTATTATTTAAATAAACTATTAAATAAAACTATTATTTATAATAAAAACTATTATTTAAAACCTTATGTTATAAATGTTTTGTAATATTTTTTACCCATATTTACTGATTAAATATCTCTGAGCATGACTTGGTCTTCAGTACTATAGTTTATAAGACATGAATCTTTTATCAGAGATTTGAGAAAGTTTTTTTTTTTTCCAGCGAAAAACCATTACGTTATCATCGCCGGGTCTGAGAAAGTAAATGATACAAATTGATAAAGCACATTATTATTTTTATTAAAACATCAAGTAATGAAACAAACCTGTGAATTTAAAGTCCGGAAACTTGGTCATATCTACGCCTGAGCCACCACCAAATTGTTTTGAAACCCTTTCCAATTCAGATTGTAATTCTCTTTGAATTTCAGGAGTAGGATCCACTAACTTCCCACCACTGCAACAAAAATTTGCATTAGTACAATATACAAAATATGTCAAACAACATTTTTTTTCAATGGAATAATATAATAGTATTTGAAATACAAACCCTTTTGGCCAAAAGTAAATTACTTTTATAAGCAGTTTTCAAAAAAAAAAAAAAAAAAAAAAAAAAAGGAAAGTTATTGCTGAAATGAGCTGCAGTAATTTTTCAAAAATTAAAATGCAATCCTGGACTCCATGAATAAGGTTTGAATAAAAAATACTAATCTAACCTAATGAATGTAGTACGTACATATAAGTTATCATCTGACTGTTAAAATATTCTCCAAAAGAATAACTTGAAAATTTTGAAAGTCAATGGGACGAAGCCCTAAAGGGAACATAGTAATCTGAATGCTCGATGATATATTATCTGAGCATAAATATTTTATCAAAAACAAAAATCTCAAATTTTTCTGATAGGATGACTAAACTTTTACCTGTATTAGGTTTCATTAATTTTTTTTTTAATATCTGTGTCGCATATTTCATTTTATTTGTTTGTTTAACATTAAAACCATATTCTATTACTATCACACAATCATATTACAGCGTATCCTTCTGTCAGCCTTCCTTCTTGTTAGATTTTATCTTTAAAAAATGATTTAAAAGTAGTAATTAAATTTAATACGATTCACCTTTTCAATAACATAAAAACCACTTTATTGTACTGACTCAACCGTTTTATATATATATATATTTTGCACACTTGGGCTAATGCAAACGATGAGATGGTTTATAGTGTATGAAAATGCCAAGCCCTGGCCGGGAATCGAACCCGGGTCCTCGGGGTGATAGCCTAGTACGCTATCCACTAGGCCACCGAGGCGGCTATATATATATATATATAAAAAAAATCTTATTTGGCCTTAATAAGATTAAATGAGATTGGAACTGTAGTTATTGTTACGTTATATTGGAAAGCCAGAACACTAATGGACTAGTTGCTATAAAAAAAAAAAAACTACAATGGTCATATTCAAAAGGTGAGTGACAATCACTTAATTAGTTTTCAACATATAGGGAAGATCGTGATAACGAATTTAGTCTCACCTGCTCTTTTGTTTATATTCTCTTATTTTATCAAGGAAGAGTTGTTGAATGGGATCACTTGCTTTCTGCAGCGCAGGAGCAGAAATTCCAATGTTACGCTTTACCAAAGCTGGAACAGCCACTCTGGCACGAGCAAGCAGTTGTGTAGCTTGCATTTCGGCTAAAATAAAATAATGATACAAAGAAATATGATAAATTTTAATAATATAAATAGTAAAATTAAGTGCAGTGCTTTTAGACAATACTCAAATCAGATACTCATAAAGGGAGAGAGAGAAATAATTGAAATTATGTCAAAATTAATTGGTCAATTTTAGTCACTTTTACACATTCATAACCCCTATAAGCCATATTTTTTTTTTTTTTTATATAGATGTCCAAATAATAACATATTAATCACCTGCCCAAAAATTCTAGTTTAGAAACTACCTATATTGATAAAAAATAAAATATACAATGGAAAAAAGTAATATACCCAATTATATCAGCTCAACTGATGTTGATAATATATTACATCTATAAGAATCATAATTCACCAATTTATAAAATTTGGAAAAATAGAAAGTTTTTCATTACACAAAAACCAGAACAAATCATGATTGCTAAGGTATTGTTTTATTTTTTGTGGACTGAAACTTCCTTTTACTGCAAATTTTGAATAATAGTCCATACCTGATACACTGGTCTTGTCAATAGCATCAGAACTAAAAATGTTTATGTCAATGACCAATAGGCTTACATATGTAAGCTAAACTTAAAACTATGTTTTAGTATGTTTTTGATAATAGTTATGGATTAAAGTTAGGGCAGTTTATCATATCATCCAACCCAAAAAATGAAAAAATATTTTCTTTTAATATCAAATAATTATAAAATTTGTTTGATGCTAAAATAAAATGATTGGTGGCAAGGATATTGTTGATAATAACAAAACAAACTACATTTTCAGTTTTTTGTTAACTAGGCCATGCCCCTACTTGATTTGTAAAATAAAAAGTTTTCAAGAAATTTGATGTTAAAAGAGTAAAGAAAACTGGACATTTTTTCTCAGGTTGGTTCTTCATAACACTAGACTCCATGGGATATATAATTCCACTTTATAAAATCATTCATACAAAATATTAGCTACATTAGGGTGAACAAATGTTTTTTAAAACAAAACCTTGTGTATTAAAAACTCCTTCAGTGTACTCAAATGTCCTGTTTTTATTCATGGAAAAAAAAAATTACTAAATATGTGTTAGGTTATATAATTGGTCGCCAGGTTTGTTAAGACCTCATAAACCTGTTAATCTTTTAATTTCACAAATATAAATTAAATTATATTCTAGTCTTATATGACCGAATTCAGTTTTCTTAAACTCTTTCATTATGACTATTAGGTATACTATTCATATTAGGTATGTATTTATTCATTTTCAATACCTAACCTAAGCAACTATTTTTGATAAAAGGACCTAGTCCAACAAATCAACAGTAATCTTTAATGAAAGTAAATTGTTTATCTAATTTTATTTATTAGAAGTATGAGACTATTTTGTAAATTGTAAGGTTTTATTGTAATTAAAATTTTAATACTATAATGCCGAGATGAATGATAGCCTACCTACTAGGCCTATTTCTACCTTACATTAGATCTACAAAACTGCTTCTTTTTACTGTATTTTATTACAAGTTATTTATTCTTTATATTCTAGACTAATAAACAAACATGTTCAGCGAACTGTAATAGTTTACAAAATGGTTTAAATAAGAAATTATAAATAGTTAAAATGTAGAATCCTAGTCAAGGGCAAATAAGAGGTTATTTTTATGATCTACCTTTCTTATAAAATTTATAATAATTAATTTCATATGTAAGAAGCAGTATAAAGACACTTCAACATTAGCCTAAAATTATTAATATTTAAAAATATTAGTATATTACTTATAAAATCAAGATTTTCTTTACCTACACTAAATTTATCAGCTGCTGTAGTCTGCTATGGGAGAAAGAAAAATCAAGTACAATACTAAAAGAACAGCAAAATAATGTGAGGACTACTGAAGTCAACAAGAATGTCAAGTAATTCTAGATAATAAAAGTAATAAATTTCAAAAATAATATCTTTGATGTTTAAATATTGTATACATTATTTTTACAATATTAAATTATTATATACGCTAATGACTCTTTATTACAGTGTAATAAATTGTATACAAGAACAAACTTACATCCGTAATATTGACCAATGAAAACGAAGAAGTCTTTTTAAACTGACGAATCACAGTTTGAAAAAGTTGGAAGAAATTTCATTCACTGAAGTGGTGTAGTCGGCCATAATCTCTGATTTCTGATTCGTGTTGTGTTATTGTGCAGTTGGGTGAAGTAAGTCAGTTTGGTTCAGTTTCAACTTTGTTTACATATTACAATAATATTTTTTTTATTTTTAATATTTAATAACAAGTACTTTCTGTTGTCTCCAATGCACCGGTAAGTCGAATAAAACGTTATACTATAACTTTTGTTGATGAAACGCGAAAATATATGTTTATATCCCTTAGTTAAAATCCTAACCTCAATGTTTTTTTGAAAACGCATACCAACTTTGGATGTTAATTGCAGACAAATATTTTAAATGTTTATTTAATAGTATAATATGCTTATGATTATATATATTTAACTTCTGAATTCTTTACTGTACATATTTTTTATTTGTGTTTGTTTTGTAATTTAAAAAAGTTTAATTACCAGTAGCCCAACTTTATCATCCTTTTGAAAATTAAATATTGTAATATCATCATGAATTTTATTTTAGTTATTAGGTACCACCAACTGTCTCAGGCAATAGTCTTCTAGAGTAGCAATAACTTATGGACACATTTGGTTATTTTTGTATTTATTTTATTTTAAGATTATTACTAATTAAGAATTAGTATTAAAAAATAATTAGAGAAATACTAAAAAAATATTAGGCTATCCAAAATTGTTAGTCTTTTATAATAATGCATACTTGTGTTTTAAGTAATAGTAAATTATAATTATTTTTATTAAATATTTTTAAATTACTTTAATGTTATATCAATTATTAATCCAGTTTTATTATTCAAATTAGGATTGTCAGAAAGTAAGGCATTTTATTTACCAAAAATATTCAGTTGTTTATAAATTAATTTTGATAAAATTAATGCTGTAACTTAATGTCAAATCACTACCACATTGTAGCAAAATTTTAAATATTTTTTAATTGTTTTTAAAGTATTTTGAATTACCATTTACTGTAATTAATTAAAACAGTTAAGTACAATATGTCAAAGTTATAAAATTGAGGAAAAGCAGTTGTGTTTAAGCACACAATCCATTAGGTCTTAAATAAACTCAAAAATATGTAGAATAACTTATTAAAATTGGCCCACATGTTAATTAACTTAGTGTAATATTTACTTGAATATTTAAGTACTTCTGTATCAGTAATTTCTCAACTTTTATGGGCGTTATAAAAGGGCCTGTTTTCTTTTTGGCAAAATTGCATCATAAGTTTGTTTTATCAACCAATGAACATATCAGGCCAATGTTATCTGTAATAACTAATACTGTTTTAAACCTTTTACTGGGAATTTCTTATCATATTGTCTAAGTTAATTAGTGTGAAAAGTTTACAAAGTTATGGTTAGGCATACAGTTAGTTTAGTATCAGTTTTTAAGTGTAATTAACTGTAAATTATCCAGTTTGATTTTGTGCATATTTCAATAGGTCTCTTTTAAATTTTGTCAACTTTTTAAACAACAATAATGTGTTAGTATTATTGTTTTGATTTAAATTGTGTCTTTAATCAGGATAAATACAGGTATGGATAAATAAGGATTGATACCCTCATATATTTTTGAAAATTGACTTGCATTTTCAAAGTAGATTAGATTATAGCTAGGAGAAAAATACTGTACTAACTTATATTTCACTATAAAAAATACTGATTTAATTTTTAAATATAGATTACTAAAGTAATGATAGACAGATATCATTTAAAAGTATTTTTACATTAAATTTAATACATTGCTTAGACATTATTTCCGCGTAATTCTTACTATAGATATTTTGTTGAACATTTAAACAGGTTAATATAATGACAATAATAATATAATACTTATTACATAATTTAGCCTTGGCACATATGTTAAGTTTTTTCTTTGTGTTATATAGGCCCTAATATGTTAGAAATTGTATCAATATTAGCCTTATTATTATACTTAACAATACTTTTAACAAAAAAGCAAATTATTCCTCTTTTCCTTGTCAGATAACCCATTGGGCCTATGAAAATATTTCAATGACCATAAAAGTATGCAAGTTGGGTGTAGTAGAGCTCAGAACTGTGTACTAATATACTTTGTCTCAAAATTTTGACATAAGAGGTTTAAAATAGAGTGGTTTTAAATTTTATTGTTTAAGTAAGAAGTACTTTAATTTTTTGGACCCAAATTTTTGATTATTGAGTCCAAAATAAAGATAGAGTATATTTTGAAAAATTCTTTGTGAGTATTTGCCAGGGACTATAAGAGCTAGGAAGTGTGAAATGTGGATGCAGGTAGATTTTAGCCAATGATGCACAATTTTTTTTATGCATTTCGAATGGAGGACCTGAAATGGGCTATTTTGAAAAACATAGATAAAATTACACGGTTACTATAAGAAACAAGAACCTGAAATTTGGCTTGCTAGCAAAACGAAAACAGTGTGAAGTTAATCCATTTGTAAAGTCAAACAGGATTTTTAATTATACAAAACATTTCCACAAATTTAAATGTTGGTTGTTTTAAACAAATTTAAGAAATATATTAAAAAGTATTTTAAAATAATAGAAACACCTACAGTCTCCTGACCTTAGAATTTAAGAATAAGTGACTTAAATATGAGTCATGATACATGAATTCCTTACGTTTTTGTTACCCCCCCCAAAAAAAAAAGATTACACAATAATAATGGAGGAACTATATTTGTAGCGATATAACAGGAATTAGGGAACAGGCCGCTACATGTAAACAAAATTTTTTAATATTAAATTATTTAATATTATTAATTATTAAATATTTTTGTGTAAAATTTTTTTTATAATGAAATTGCTATTTGAGTGTTTAGGAACAGTGACTTTATAATGCTAAAGTACAGTTTATGTATTATTTGTACTATACAGTAATAAAATCTGATATCTGATATAAATCTAATATTTCTCTAATGTTTCATGCAAAGAAAGAAATTTTTGAAATCATCTTATTCTGTAGAACTAGCAATTTTCTAATTGCTACAGCGACAGGTTTTGAGTCCCCCGCAAAAATGTTTCACTATAGTCATACTAACATATATTTTAAAAAAAGGGATAACTGTGGTTACACTGTTCTCTACAATTACCTAGATTATACGAGATGTGGCTATTAAATAACGAGACTGACGTAAAAATTTTATTTTCATTTTATACATAATTACTTATCATTACCTTCAATATACACCCCTTTTCTATCACTACAACGCTCCATGCGAATTTTCCATTGTTGGAAACAGTGCTGGAAGTCATCTTCTGTCAACTCCTTCAGGACTCTTGACGCTTTCACTTTTACAGCTTCCACGGACTCAAATCTCGTCCCTTTTAATGCAGATTTCACCTTAAAGAACATATAGAAGTCACATGGTGCAAGGTCTGGTGAGTAAGGTGGACGTTCTAACACTGGGATGCTGTACTTGGCCAGGAACCTCTTGGCAGATAACGCGGAATGAGCTGGCGCATTGTCTTGGTGGAAAACCCATGATTTGTCCTTCCACATTTCGGGTCGTTTTTCCTCACTCTTTCTTCACGTAGTTTACCAAGTACCTCAAGGTAGTAATATTGATTAATTGTTTGACCTTTAGGAACCCAGTGAAGGCACACAATCCCATGCATATCGAAAAAACAATCATAATTGCTTTAAATTTTGACTTGCTGATTCTTGCTTTTTTGGCTCTCGGTGAAGTTGGGATCTTCCAATGCATGGATTGGCGCTTTGTTTCCGGATCATACGTAAAAAACCACGATTCGTCACATGTTATTATACTTTCCAATAAATTTGGATCATTTTCAATGGCATCCAAAGTGTCAGTACAAACATTTTTGCGAGCTGCTTGTTGTTCAAACGTGAGAATTTTTGGCACACACTTTTCGCATGTTCAAATTGTCACGTAAAATTTGCCGTTTACATTCTTTATTAATGCCTACAGTTTCACCAATTGCACGAATACTTAATCGAATGTCAGGCCGAATCAAATTAGCAACTTTTTCGACATTGTCATCCGTTTTTGACGTTGAAGGGCGACCTGACCGCGAATCATCTTCAATGTCTTGTTGGCTATCTTGAAAACGCTTAAACCATTCAAAAACATTCACTTCTTTAAGTAAATTATAAGTTTCAGTAGAGGTTTTTCCAAGTTTGAAGTGAAATTTAACAACAATTCATTGCTTTATTATTACACTAACCATTTTTTCCGGCAAAACAAAATAACCACTAACGGAAATTAAGGTTATGACTAAACGGTGTTGGTTACACAAACGAGACTAACTGCATTCTGAAGAGAAAGCTTCACACTAAACAGCTGTCGGTCAGTGGCGGTTGGCGCATGCGCAGTTGTTCCGCCGCAGCGTCAGTCTCGTTATTTAATAGCCACACCTCGTATATGTATTTTCTGATCGAAAAACTTGCCCAAGATGATGCCTGGAAAACTAATATTATTAGGTTATACAATTGTTTTTGTTGGCAAAGTTAGCAGTCTCTAGACAGGAATAGTTATAGGTCCTAGTTATTACAAAAAAGTTAAATAGGGCTTGTCTGTGGAAGAAAATGTGGATAATGTTGGGTAGAACAGATTTCTGATATTAACATGTACTTTAATTATCAAGCAGGGCTCTAATGAAATTAACTTGGGTTCCGTAAACAATGTAAATTGTTTTTATAATATTTATCCGCACGACCTTAGAAGGAAAATGGCGATAACCATTCATAATTGCGCCGTTACTTGTATTTGACAGATTAATCCAATTTTAGCCAATGTTGTGATGAAAGCCATTGATTTGGACAAACCTTTTTCTTCGAAGTTACAACGTCAGTGTTTTTATCTTGAAAGACAATAAAATGCTTTTATCTTGCTTCGCGTTACACAAGTGTAAGTAATGGTTCCGTGTGTAAATTATTACAATTGTGAGGACTATTCTGGTCGTGGTCGTTGCAGATACGAGGGTGGTCTGATAAGTTTCCGACCTCAACATGAAGATGGCAGCACTCGAATTTCGTTGTTCATCTGTTGACTGTTACTCACCAAAGTTTCAGCCATTTTGGACGCGCAGTTGTTATGTAACAGTCGTTTGAGTGAGTTGATGCGAGTATTTTTATGAAAATGGACAAAATCGAGTATCGAGCTGTCATTAAATATTTGTTTTTGAAAGGCAGTACGCCTTCGCAAATCAAAGATGAGTTGGATTCTGTGTATGGGGACTCTGCACCATCATTTACCACAGTGAAATTTTGGGCAGCTGAATTTGAACGTGGCCGTAAGAGCTTGGGAGACGATGAACGTTCGGGACGTCCAAAAACTGCAACTACCGACGAAAACATCGCCAAAGTTCACCAAATAGTGCTAGATGACCGCCGAATTAAAGTGAGAGAGATAGCAGACGTTATGAACATGTCAAAAGAACGTGTTTGTCACATATTAAATCAACATTTAGACATGAGAAAGCTGTCCGCGCGTTGGGTGCCGAGTTTGCTCACGTTAGACCAAAAACGTGTTCGAATGAACATTTCCAATGCTCTGTTGGCGCAGTTTAGGCGCAATAAATCCCAGTTTTGGCGCCGATTAATTAGTGTAGATGAAACTTGGATACACCATTATACGCCCGAAACAAAAATACAGTCCAAACTGCAAAGGGGGAACCGGCTCCAAAAAAAGCAAAAACTGTTTTTTCGGCTGGGAAAGTGATTGCGATTGTTTTTTGGGATAGTCATGGAGTTATTTTAATCGACTGTCTTCAAAAAGGAAAAACCATTACAGGAGCATACTACGCATCATTACTTGACAAGCTGAAGACAGAACTTGCGGAAAAAAGGCCACATTTGCAGAAAAAGAAAAACCTGTTTCACCAAGACAACACACCGTCTCACACTCAGCGGTTGCCGTGGCGAAAATCCACGAATTACGGTTTGAACTGCTTGACCATCCACCTTACTCAGCAGATCTAGCCCCAAGCGACTTCTTTTTGTTCCCTCATCTAAAAATTGCGCTCGGAGGACAGAGATTTTCGTCAAATGAAGAGGCAATCACCTTCGTGAACAATTATTTTGCAGAGAAAAACGCCGAGTACTATTTGGACGGGTTACAGAGATGGGAGCATCGTTGAGAAAAGTGTGTAAAGGTACAAGGAGACTTTGTTGAAAAATAAAAAAAAATTCTGAAAAAATGTTTTGTATCTTTGTTAGGTCGGAAACTTTTCAGACTACCCTCGTACTGTTTAACTGTGACGAATACTTTTACCGTCTGTAATTCGTTATTCACTTTTTAAAACAGGCAGTTAATGTAAGTTTGCTTTTTAATGTTTATAGGAAGAGGGTTTACCTAAACATTTGAAAATAAATGAAATACCGTACAATTTCTTAGTTTTGTTTTTTTTTTTGTGGGCTAAGCAATAAAATTAGACAACGTTTCAACTCGACAAAAAACAAGTGCAAGGCAGTTATTTCCGAATTTGTTTTTTTCAAACGATATAGGTCTAAGTATAAGCGAGTTATAGGTTTTAGAAAGATGAACAATTCCGTCTTTAAAAACGGTGAACGGTGAAACAGGAAATGGAGGTGTTTCGAATGTCGGACACGAAGCATTGGTAGGCCGTGCATATGAATGCCGGATTTATAAGACAAGATAATAATGGCATTGACTTTTACGAGATGTCACGCAAGTCCAATAAGTATAGAGTCTGTTCTACTCTCAAACAGCATTTAGTTTTAATTACAGATAAAATACATAAATTTAGAATCATGTGTTGCTCGATAAATATAACTGAGTGTAGAAATAATTATGCATATTTACAGCATTTTTTTTTTTTTTTAATGAAATTAATTTAAGTTACTAGACCTGTCAACAGGATCTTAGAGTCAGTAAAGTTGTAGTTTTTTAAACCAACAATGTTAAATAGTGTGCTGCCGGTTATTGAGCAAATCGTACGATATTAAATTTCGTAATGCTCTGTATTATGTTACATGCATAGTGTAGCCTATCTATGTGATCGTATTAAGTTTCTTGTTTCTTTTTCCTTAAAACAGAACGATGAGCCGCCTCGGTGGCCTAGTTGATAGCGTACTAGGCTTTCACCCCGAAGACCCGGGTTCGATTCCCGGCCAGGGCTTGGCATTTTCATACGCTATAAATCATCCCATCGTCTGCATTAGCCCAAGTGTGCACAATAGTTGGACGTTAAACAAAAAAAAAAAAAACCAGAACGACTGACAGTTGGGGGGTAATCTCCTCAGACACTCAGTCCGTAGCAGTAGGCTACTAGATCAAGGAAAATCGAATGTAGTATTATAGATGAATAACATAATCATTGAAGTATTGTACTATGATGTTTCGGATTCTATTTGTAAATGAATAGTGGAGGAAATAATTTTAACATTCCATATTTGTTTGTTATTATTATATGTAGCTTACTAGGCTTTCATCCCGAAGACCCGGGTTCGATTCCCGGCCAGGGCTTGGCATTTTCATACGCTATAAATCATCCCATCGTCTGCATTAGCCCAAGTGTGCACAATAGTTGGACGTTAAACAAAAAAAAAAAAAAACCAGAACGACTGACAGTTGGGGGGGTAATCTCCTCAGACACTCAGTCCGTAGTAGTAGGCTACTAGATCAAGGAAAATCGAATGTAGTATTATAGATGTATAACATAATCATTGAAGTATTGTACTATGCTTTTCGGATTCTATTTGTAAATGAATAGTGGAGGAAATAATTTTAACATTCCATATTTGTTTATGTTATTATTATATGTAGCTTACTAGGCTTTCACCCCGAAGACCCGGGTTCGATTCCCGGCCAGGGCTTGGGCATTTTCATACGCTATAAATAATCCCATCGTCTGCATTAGCCGAAGTGTGCACAACAGTCGGACGTTAAACGCCAAAAAAAAAGAATTAACATATTATACGGAAGGTTCTAAAATTATCACAATATTTCGTCTTCCTCCAGTTTTATATCGCATAAGGGTTGAACGCCCTGTGCTTTTGCATCCATCCTGTCCCACGGATCTCCGTGCACTCTGCACTGCACAATATGGCAACACCGCATACTCCAGTTACACCAGCTGGGCAACTGCTCCCCTGTAAGAAAGAGCAAGTGTAACTCTATACCCCCTCTCCTCATATTATACCTGTTGCGTTGTGGGTTCTCCTTTGTCCAACCCTTCTTTTAAAGATTTTTACCCCACCCCACCCCGTTTCTCTTTGTGCTTTATGAGGTATACTCGTAAAGTGTGCTGATAGGCTAGGCTGAGCTGTTGTAGTCAGTAGTTGTGAAAGTTTCGCTAATTTACACAACTTAGACCGTGACAGTGTTTGTTGAGGGAAAAAAGCTGCTTTTTAAAACAGTTGGAAAAAAACAGGTTAAGAAAACTGAAACTCAAAGTTGTATTAGCAACTAAAACGTAAAGCACATAAGTTCAGTTTTCTAAGACTACTTTTTCATTCCCATTACCACCATGTCCTTAAACTGTTAGAACATTTAGAAAGGATAAAAATAATCCTTACAAGTGTAGTAATAATTAAATTACATTATCAAAACGTAGTAATTATGTATGCCATTTTATGTACAAAATGCAAAGAATTTCTAATAGAAGCATTTTTTTTACTTAAAAATTAAATAGTCCTTTGCATATTTACCAAAATGCAAACGATTTAGAATATTTTTAGTCGATTAAAAAATTTTGATGATTGATAATAAATATAAAAAATATGTTTAAATAAAATTAGGCTCTGTATCTACAAAATGCGAGAGGTGACATTAAAATAATTTTGGTGATCCTAAAGGAAATCGTAAGAGTTTGACAGACTCTCAGGTTTTCAAACAAAAGTGTTTTTCTTTTACACATCATTAAAAAGGTTTTAATTAAGGTTTTAATTAATTTTTGCTTAAAAGTATTCTATAACCATGAGCCGCTATGGCACAGAAATCCAGCTCGAGCCACTGGGAAAAATCAAAAAATCAACCAAATTTTGTTCTAATCAGAATACGCTGAAATTTGAGCCTTATTTGGAAATACATAACTTAAGTGAATGCAGCAAATTTTAAATAAAAATAGTCACGGTTCGGAAGTAAGTTGCCGGCGGAGGCAGCTGAAGTGAGCAGCCGATGGGCTTAGCGACCCCACCATACCTCTAGCTCATTCTACTCTCATTCATTTACTCCACATACACACACAACACACACTCACTCACTCATAAACACACTCACACATACATACACTCATACAAACACACACACAATCACTTACTCATACACACACTCACACATACACACACTCACACACACACACACATACTCACTCACTCATACACACACACTCACTCATACACACACACACACGCACTCACTCATGCACACACACACACACACACTCACTCATATACACACACACACACTCGTTCTCTCATACACACACACACTCATACACACACACACGCATACACACACACTCACTCATACACACACTCACACATACACACTCACTCATACACACACACACATACTCACTCACTCATACACACACACACTCATTCACTCACTCACATACACACACTCACTCACTCATACACACACACACGCATGCACTCATACACACACAAACACTCACTCACTCACTCATATACACACACACGCACGCACACACACTCGTTCTCTCATACACACACACGCACACGCGCGCGCACACACGCACACACACGCACACACGCGCGCACACACGCACGCACACACACGCGCGCGCGCGCACACGCACACATACACACGCACGCACACACCCTCGTTCACTCATACACTCACACGCACACACACGCGCGCACACACACACACACACACACGCGCGCGCGCGCGCACGTGGTGTGTTTAGAACGTAACGAGAATTTTTATTTTTTTTCTCTGAATACATAGTAGACCAATATTCAAAACCTCTACGAGTGAGCGATGATAACTGAACGCATTTTATAGTATCGGAATATGGGTGACACACAGTTACTGGCGATAATGGCGTCGCGCAAAATATTCTTTCATAGATGTCGGAAGAGTATTGTAGACGTTACGATAATATAAATAGTCGTACTTCATGTAATGGACATGCAATAAATAAAGTATATTTGTCTGACCGTTGTGATCCCTTCCACAAATAGTGCAGAGTATAATGTGCGAGGCGGCATCTACATACAGGCAGTAAGTAGTTACATAGTGGCCCACATATATAAAGCTGAACAGAAACAGCGTATGTTTGCAATCCCTCGTCTGCTTTAGGTTAGGGTGGATGACCCTTGTGCCTTGTGAAGCACCTGCTGCCACTGATTTGGCCTTGAACCCTGCCGCCACTGTAGCAGGCCTGGCTGGAACCGCAATGATAATTTTATTGTTAATTGACAAGTAAGTGCGATTATTTCACGGTTTCGGAGCCGCGAAGGCTGTATTGAAGCCTGACATTATTTTTGCAACATAAAGCGAGAATTTGTTAATCGCCCGTAGTAAAGAAATGAAACGTCAACCACATTGTAGGAACATTTTTACTCTTCTTATATATTATTTATTCTTGAGTTAAATCTTGTAGCCTTTAAGAATCTATGTTGGTTTCTTTCATTGGAGCTGAAAAATGGCAATGGAGACTCGACAACTCTCCCCTTAAAGCGTGCCTCATATTCAAAAGCATTATAGTAACAGAAACAGCCGCCTATGTGGCCTAGTTGATAGCGTACTGGGCTTCTACCGCGAGGACCCGGGTTCGGTTCCCGGCCAGGGCTTGGCATTTTCATACGCTATAAATCATCCCATCGTCTGCATTAGCAGACGTATGCACAATAGTCGGATGTTAAACACAAAAAAAAAATGAAAAATGGCAACACTGTAAATTTTCTGCCACTGTAAACGAAAAAAAACATTTGTATTCTTCAGTCATCCCTTATAAATTGATATATTTTAAGCTTCCTCAATAAAATCTAATTAATATATTGTTATAAACTTAAGTTATTAATAAAACTCATTGAAAGCTTTTATATTATATAAATAAAAAGTTATGGCATTTTATAAAAGCTATTTACAGCAATAAAGTATGTATATGTGTGTGTGTGTGTGTGTGTGTAAGCTTGAAATTTTAGTTGGTCTATCTGTTTCGAGAAGATCGGCCGTCGTATCTTCAAAGAACTGTCGGTTTGGGACAAAAATCGAAATTTTGGTAAAATCGTATTATTTTCAACGATTGATTTACGACGGGTTTGGTTTTCGTGGTCATTTGATTGCCTCAACTCAGTTCGTCGAGACTTGGAGAATTCACTTTGGTTTTCTACAAAAAAGCTAGTTCGTTGAGTAAT
>CM040188.1:46749123-46759123 GCA_022606455.1 Callitettix versicolor
GCTACATCTATATATTAGGCTCTATGTCTGTACATATTTTTAGGCAGGTCCCTTCTTCTGTCATCCAGTTGACACGACCTTGACAATACTTTCCGGGTGACAAACGTTTTAGTAAGAGAAAGAAAGGAATCGCTGAACTCGTATCTGCGCATGTCTGAGAGTGTGATACTGCTTGGTTACCTTTGGCTTTGCCAAGTATGTGGATCCTGGTCTGTAGCAGTGCGAGTTCTTGAACAGGTCATCTTGATTATGCTTGGCAAGCAGTGGGACTGTGAAGATCCAACCCTGTCGGTAGTGGTTCTTGTGAGTAAGGAACTGTAACTCACTAGAGTATCCCGAGTATCTTATAGAGTACGTTCCTGCCAGTTGTTAAAAGTTCAAATAACTAAGTTAAAAAATCCAAAGAAAAATTTACTTGAAAAGCGCCTCTAAGAATTCTGAGAAAGTTTTCTCGATCTATACAGAGTCCGACATCAATCTTGTCTGAGACAAGACATTATGCATGTCTGAGAGTGTGATACTTGGTTACCTTTGGCATTGCCAAGTACGTGGATCCTGGTCTGTAGCCAGCTCTGCCGATGACCTCTAGCAGTGCGAATTCTTGAACAGGTCATCTTGATTATAATTGGCAAGCAGTGGGACTGTGAAGATCAAACCCTGTCGGTAGTGGTTCTTGTGAGTAAGGAACTGTAACTCACTAGAGTATCCCGAGTATCTTCTAGAGTACGTTCCTGCCAGTTGTTAAAAGTTCAAACTAAGTTAACTAATCCAAAGAAATATTTACTTGAAAAGCGCCTCTAAGAATTCTGAGAAATTCTTCTCTCGATCTATACAGAGTCCGACATCAATCACAGTAGTGGTTCTATGACAGTAGACCGTTACATCTAAGTTACAAAATGGAGAAACCGAATTGAATCCGCTGCTGTACTTATCTAATTCAATGTTTGCATTTTCTAACAAATTAATGTGATACTTTTTTTTACAACTTGCGGGTAGGTTGGCAGAACTGGGTGTTGCAAGTAGGCCTATGTTTCAGTGAGCACACAATTTTTTTTTTTTTTTTTTTTTTTATGTTTAACGTCCGACTATTGTGCACACTTGGGCTAATGCAGACGATGGGATGATTTATAGCGTATGAAAATGCCAAGCCCTGGCCGGGAATCGAACCCGGGTCCTCGGGGTGAAAGGCCAGTACGCTATCAACTAGACCACCGAGGCGGCTAAAAGTACATTTTAATAAAACTATATTCGACTATATTATATAAAGGTAGTCGCCATATTGTATCTTCATTTTGCTCTGTGTTTCAGTGCCTGTCGGACGCCATAATGGAATTGGATTTTTGTGATTACGATTTGGAGTATGAAGAAGAAGATTTCTACGAGACACCCAACAAGCGCTACTACCCAAAGGTAAGCTGTTAAGCCACTTTCAGTTAAGGCCGGTGAATTGTAAAGTAAATTAACTAAACACTTAACCGTGTTCGTTGATTGTTGTTACGTTACGAGCTGTGTTCAGAAAGTAACGAGGATTGTTTAATTTCGCGGGCTTGAAGAGTCCGATTGTCAAACATTTTTTTTATTATGTTGGTATACATGTCCATGAAGTATGATAAAACTTTCAGCTGTTTTCATTGTTGACTTTGTCTGTGACAGCCACTAAGGTTAGACGTGTTTTTATGAGCTCGGCGATTTTCGTTTGTTAAAAGAAATGGATCAAAGAATTTGTATCAAATTTTGCGTAAAAAACGGAATAAAGTGTAACAAAGTGTGTGAAATGTTAACAAGGGCCTATGGTGAGTCTGCTATGAGTAAAGTAAGAGTTTACGAGTGGTAAAAGCGTTTGCAAGAAGGCCGTGAAGACGTTGAAGATGACTTATCATGTTGGCGTATCGATTAGATCATGTCATGACATTTTTTCCAATGTTTTGTGTATGAAACGCATGGCAACAAAATTCGTTCCAAAATTATTGAATTTTGAACAAAAACAGCGGCGAATGGAAGTCGCTCAGGAGTCACTAAATGAAATCAACGACGATGCAGAATTACTGAAACGTATTATAACAGGTGACGAAACATGGGTTTACTGATATGACGTCGAAACTAAGGCTCAATCATCCCAGTGGAGGCATTTTGGCTCGCCAAGACCGAAAAAGGCTCGACAAGTGCGGTCGAACGTGAAGGTTATGCTCACTGTGTTCTTCGGTATTAATGGGATAGTTCATCATGAATTCGTACCACCAGGTGAAACTATCAATAAAGAGTACTACCTACAAGTTCAACGCCGTTTGCGTGAAGCAATCCGAAAAAACGCCCGGATCTGTGGAAAAACAATTCATGGCTTTTGCACAACCATAATGCACCAGCTCACACTTCATTGCTTGTTTGTGAATTTTTGGCCAAAAACAGTACTGTAACGATGCCCCAGCCTCCATATTCGCCAGACATGGCTCCGTGTGACTTTTTCCTATTTCCAAAAATAAAGAGAACCTTAAAGGGCCGTTGTTTTACAGCCGTAGATGACATTAAAAGCGCATCGCTGAAAGAACTAAAGGCTATCTCAAAGATCGAGTTCGAGAAGTGTTTCGAGGATCGGAAGAAGCGCTGGCACAAGTGCATAATCTCCAATGGGGACTATTTTGAAGGCGACAACATCAATGTGGAAGAATAAATAAATATTTTGTTAAAAAAATTAAAATTCTCGTTACTTTCTGAACACACCTCGTACATTTAATGACCGAAAATGGTTGCGTAATTGTAGAATAATGGGTGACTTCTAGCTATGGAACCATTAGGGATAGCCAGTTTTAATGTGAATATAGAACACAGTAGGCACTGTCAGGTGTTAGTGTGTTTGATACACTAAGTTGGTTGACAGCAGGATGGTTTGCAAGATGCGTCAGCCATATTAGACTTCTGACGCTTTTTTATCTTAATTAATTAGATATTGAGATCCATTTCTAGTTCTCAGATCAACCGTTGTCCCACGACGTCCGTCAGTCGCAGCCCCCCCCCCAATGACAATACAAAACAGTTAAAAGATGTTTTGTAAATTTAACTTCGAATTTCCCAAATACAATTCGCACTATTTTGAACGCGTTGCTTAGTGAATTTAGGGACTGCAGAAAACTGCATCATGATCGGTTGCCTGTTCTCATTCACAATAATGTGTGGTCGCTATAATTCAAATAACGGATATTTTTAGATAACAAGGTTTCAGTTTTCATTACACGAAGTATTATCTAATTACGGAGTCGATTAATAGCTAACTACACGAAGTAAACAGAAAACGTATCTTTTTGAATATAAATATTTTCAAATTCGGTGAGTCTAAAAAGATGTTTCTTGTTCGTGTGTGTGTGTGTGTGTGTGTGTGTGTGTGTGTGTGTGTGTGTGTGTGTGTGCGCGCGCGTGCGTGTGCGTGTGCGTGCGCGTGTGCCTGTGTAGTGTGTGTATCTGTGCGTGCGTGCGCGCGTGTGTGTGTGTGCGTGCGCGCGCGCGTGAGTGTCTGTGTGTGCGTGTGTGTCTGTATAGTGTGTGTGTCTGTGTAGTGTGTGTGTGTCTATGCGTGCGTGTGTGTGTGTGTGTGTGTGTGCGTCTGTGTCTGTGTGTATATTTGTGTGTGTGGTGTGTGTTTGTGTGTGTGTGTGTGTGTGTGTGTGTGTGTGTGTGTGTGTGTGTGTGTGTGTGTGTGTGTGTGTGTGTGTGTGTGTGTGTGTGTGCGTGTGTGTGTGTGTGTGTGTGTGTGTGTGTGTGAGAGAGAGAGAGAGAGATATTAAATTAAAACATGTTTTAAGACCTTTTTGGTTTAAAAACCTTAAAATTAACAAAAAAATCCTCAAAATAAACTTTCATAATTTTTGACCAAATTTTACTGAAAAATAAAATTCAGTGCCCAAATAGGTCGCAATCTCTTCAAAAATATAATATCGGTGGCCTAGTTGATAGCGTACTGGGCTTTCACCCCGAGGACCCGGATTCGAATCCCGGCCAGGGCTTGGCATTTTCGTATGCTATAAATCATCCCATCGTCTGCATTAAAAAAAATCTTCAAAAATATGAAGTGGCAATAAACATAACCTCAATTCGAATAACAGTATTATCGAAGAAACAGCTGTGGAATAAAATCAGCTGTTTATTTGAACTCCTGAATGACCACAGAGTAAACATTTTGCATTTTAGATAACATTTTGATTATATAGTAGACATGCAAATTCTTGTACTGCTGTACGGGGAATTAATTATTTTAGTTATGAATTAAGTTTTACGCTGAAATCATGCCGTACGATCATTTTGCCAATAATAGTGTAGGCCTATGTAGGCCACCGCTTACTGGATTTTTGTTTTTGTTTGTTTAACGTCCGACTGTTGTGCACACTTGGGCTAATGCAGACGATGGGATGAATGCCAAGCCCTGGCCGGGAATCGAACCCGGTCCTCGGGGTGAAAGGCCACCGAGGCGGCTCACCGCGTACTGGAATGTAGTCTATTACAGATGCCATTGTTACGTTTTGTATACTATATTTGTACTCCCCACCTCTTCGGTATAATCTACAGTTACTGTTTCAAATTAAAATAAACGTGACATTTTTTTGGAACCAAAGTACATCCGGACACAACTTGACATTGCTCAAAGTCGTCCCATAAAACAGATTGCTGGATAGGATTGTACGGGGTGGTTCAAGAGCAGTGCCAGACAGAAGTATTCTAGAAGTAGACTGACTAGATTATGTTTGACACTGACTTCCGGTAGCGGTGGGCTTGGAACAATGTAACGCAGGATATTAGTTATTTTCTGTAGTAGGCGGTGGTAACGGATTTGTGAATCTCTTCTCTCAAGCGCGACTGTGGAACAGGTGCTAGTTCCGGTCCTTAAAGTTTATATGTAGGCCCTACTTCCGGCGGTCGCCTTTATTGTCAATTGTGTATTTTTTATTGTAATTTACAGCATATAAAATTGAACTGTACATTTTTTCAGTTAGTTTGGCTTTTAATAATTTTTTTACGTAGCCTACTCGGTGTCATAAGCAGCCTATCTTTTCTAAAGGTGCAGCCGCCTCGGTGGCCTAGTGGATAGCGTACTGTACTGTAGCGTAGTGTACTGGGCTGTATAAGTTAACAGTTATACGTTATTACCAACTGTTATTTTTAACAGAACCATCCTTAAGTTAACAGTTATACTTTATTACTGGCTAGTTGATAGCGTACTGGGCTTTCACCCCGAGGACCCGGGTTCGATTCCCGTTCAGGGTTTGGCATTTTCATATGCTATAAATCATCCCATCGTCTGCATTAGCCCAAGTGTGCACAATAGTTGGACGTTAAAAAAAAATATTACTAACTGTTATTTTTAACAGAACTATCCTTAAATTAACAGTTATACGTTATTACTAACTGTTATTTTTAACAGAACTATCCTTAAGTTAACAGTTATACGTTATTACCAACTGTTATTTTTAACAGAACCACCCTTAAGTTAACAGTTATACGTTATTACTGGCTTAGTTGATAGCGTACTGGGCTTTCACCCCGAGGACCCGGGTTCGATTCCCGGTCAGGGCTTGGCATTTTCATACGCTATAAATCATCCCATCGTCTGCATTAGCCCAAGTGTGCAGAATAGTAGGACGTTAAACACGAAAAAAATTTCTAAAGGATAAGCGGTTGGGAGATTTTGGTGAGTAGCCTACAGACCCTAAGTAACCGTAAATTAACAAAAAATAATTTTCTCAAAATAACCTTTCACAATTTCGATCAAATTTTACTGTAAAATAGCCATCGACATTGCCCAACATGGTAGTTATCTCTTCAAAAAATCTAGTGGCAATAATAGTCCTTATTTGAAATAGTATCGTATTATCGAATAAACAGCTGTCGTGTGAAATCAGCTGTTTAGTTGAATTCCTACATTATCGTAGCGTATAAATGTATCCTTTTAAAATGTTTCCAATGACAGAATTCTTTTTTGTAATTTTAAGTCATTGTGAAGTTAACGGTTCAAGTGTAAATAAAAACCCACAAAAAATAACGTCTTGTCGACGTCTGAATTGTTTTTTTGTATAATTGTATTTATATAGCCTAAGTACAGTTTTATACCGGATGCATTAAAATTTTTAGTTAACACAAAATGCACGAAAGTAATTATCTTTTGGAATCTGTTTAAATTATTATTCTAGTTTCACATTTCATTCAAGTGATTTTTTTCACCGTTATCGAAAGTCATTTCATAGTCTCGGTTCTGACCGTAGTGAATGCTTTAGTAGAAATTCGTGGGCATATCGGTATCGGCGAATTGAAATTCAGTAAATGGAATATAACTGGTGTAATAGTTTAGAGATATATTAACTTAGAGATTCGTTTTTCCTTCGACAGTATCGTGTTATAAGTTAGAGATCGACCTGTGTAATAAGATAGAGGTTCCGTACTGTGTATTAACTTAGAGGCTACAGTTCTGTCAAATGTGTTGCACCGTGTGTATATGTTGCCTACACTGCTGCTTGCAGGCGCTTCAGTATCTTTTATCTAACAAGTAGAATTTGCTTAGTTAAAGAAAGATATATTATTAAAATATAAAGTTCATTTGGATAGGTTTTGTTCTTAAAGGCTTATGTGCAATTCTTTAAATGTATACTAATTTACATATGTAGTAGTAATAGTAATAGTAATAATAATATAAAAATTTTGTTTGAAGGCTGCTTTATTCAAAATATCCAAATTGAATTAAGAAAACAGCCCTAAATTAATGAATTAAGTATAAATTAATGAATTCATATAAATTTACGTTATTTTTTTTGATAAAACACCAATATTTCTATTTTTCTATACAGATAATTGTCAAAAATAAACATTTATATATGTTGTTGACCATAGTATTGACAATATATTGAACTGTAAACTGTAAAGAAGCGCCTGCAAGCAGCGGTGTCGGCAACATATACACACGGTGCAACACACTTGACGGAACTGTAGTCTCTAAGTTAATACACAGTACGGGATCTCTATCTTATTACACAGGTTGATCTCTAACTTATAACACGGTACCGTCAAAGGAAAAATGATTCTCTAAGTTAATAAATCTCTAAGCTATTACACATCCTCCTCTAAACATCGTACAGTATCATAAAACATCCACTAACAATGAAGTCAGTAATAGAAGTGAGAAGTCCTTCCTCAGTTTGAAGTACGTACAGTCTCTGAAAATATGCCAAAACACCTTTTCGATCGACGGATTTATTCTATTAGATAATTCGACCGACACGTGTTTTCGGTTATACTATTAGTCCATTCAGACAGATGGTGCGTCGGCTTCTCGGACATGGATTATCCGTGAAGTGAGAGCTTTGGTCACGCTCTACGGGAGGTCTCAGCACTAGCCTACACTACACTTCAGTATAGTATTGTACTCTATACGTTGTTTTTACGAATCTGATATATCTATACGTTTCTCCGTATTTGTCCTTCCATCGGCAGCAGTATATCTAGATTTTTTTTTTTTTAACGTCCGACTGTTATGCACACTTGGGCTAATGCAGACGATGGGATGATTTATAGCGTATGAAAATGTCAAGCCCTGGCCGGGAATCAAACCCGGGTCCTCGGGGTGAGAGCCCAGTACGCTATCAACTAGGCCACCGAGGCGGCTCTGAAACCATTCATATCAGGGGGTTGATCCGGCAAATACTGATTCCCTCAAGGCCGTTGTCTAAAGGCCAGAGAAAACCATGCAGATTGCAAAGCTGAAATAAATAGCATATTAGTCGGTGAATACCACGTTAGATGGTACTTTTGCAGACATCTGAATGAGTCTTATCAGACGTGAGCCAGAAGAATTTCCAGGAGCGTTGATGTTACCGCTGTGATTTCAAAGGAAAGAAGTGGTGCAGAACAACAAAACGTGAACAATGAACAGTTTGCAAGATGGAGTTTGTGGTCTCATAAGCTGCTGTGGATTAACAGACGCAATTAGTTCACAATTTTGATCAGATTTTATTCAAACTTGGCGCAAAACATTTGGCAATAGGTCGTATTCGTTCATTCAGCAGAATTGATCCGTTTCAAAATGGCAGTAACATTTTAAACAATGTTTGTAATATTTATGTGTTTTGAAACGCTTAGTGCTATGTTATTTATAGAAATCAGTGCGATTGTTACACATCGAAATGCCCGTGTATGTGGGGTTCTTCAGTGATGCTAGTTTCTTGAATGTCGTGTTTACCGCTTCAGAAAGGTAGCTTCAAGTCGCGATTATTAACATCACTAAATTTTTTGTAATGTTTCGAACATTTTCAAACTTTTCATTTACCCGCTTCTAATTAGAGTTTTTATAGTTATTGATTTTTGTTTTTCCACTAAAATACGTATTCCCAGTCATCAATTCTACATTTTTTAAACCCAACTACGTTTTTCCATTTTCAAAATAAAAGGCGAAATCGCGTTATTTGTTGTTAGGTCAGGGCTAGGACACGTGATCGTTTTGTTTCGTGTTACTACAGTGCTTTTGAGTATCGGGCATGCTTTAAGGGGAGACTTGTCGAGTCCAGTGGGTGGGTTAATTGAACTGGATTTAATGAGAGGATGTACGGTACGCTTGGTTCTGTCCCCTGGAGTAGCTGACAACCTACCAGCTCCCGTACTCCTCTAACACTACCTCTGGCCTATAATACGAGGCGTGTTCAGAAAGTAACGAGAATTTAATTTTTTGAACAAAATATTTATTTATTCTTCTACATTGATGTCGCCTTCAAAATAGTTCCCATTGGAGATTATGCACTTGTGCCAGCGCTTCTTCCAATCCTCGAAACACTTCAAACTCGATCTTTGAGATAGCCTTTAGTTCTTTCAGCGATGCGCTTTTAATGCCATCTACGGCTGTAAAACGACGGCCCTTTAAGGTTCTCTTTATTTTTGGAAATAGGAAAAAGTCACACGAAGCCATGTCTGGTGAATATGGAGGTTGGGGCATCGTTACAGTACTGTTTTTGGCCAAAAATTCACGAACAAGCAATGAAGTGTGAGCTGGTGCATTATCGTGGTGCAAAAGCCATGAATTGTTTTTCCACAGATCCGGGCGTTTTTTTCGGATTGCTTCACGCAAACGGCGTTGAACTTGTAGGTAGTACTCCTTATTGACCGTTTCACCTGGTGGCAGGAATTCATGATGCACTATGCCATTAATATCGAAGAATACAGCGAGCATAACCTACACGTTCGACCGCACTTGTCGAGCCTTTTTCGGTCTTTGCGAGCCAGAATCTCTCCACTGGGATGATTGAGCCTTAGTTTCGACGTCATATCCGTAAATCCATGTTTCGTCACCTATTATAATACGTTTCAGTAATTTTGCATAGTCGTTGACTTCATTTAGTGACTCCTGAGCAACTTGCATTCGCCGCTGTTTTTGTTCAAAATTCAACAATTTTGGAACGAATTTTGCTGCCACGCGTTTCATACACAAAACATTGGAAACAATGTCATGACATGATCCAATCGATATGCCAACATCATCAGCGACCTCTCTAATTGTGATTCGGCGATTGTTCATAACCATTTCTTTTACTTTTTCCACGTTTTGATCGGTTGTTGATGTGCTGGGGCGTTCGTCATCTTCAATCTCTTCACGGCCTTCTTGGAAACGCTTATACCACTCGTAAACTCTTGCTTTACTCATAGCAGACTCACCATAGGCCTTTGTTAACATTTCACACACTTTGTTACACTTTATTACCATTTTTACGCAAAATTTGATACAAATTCTTTGATCCATTTCTTTTAACAAACGAAAATCGCCGAGCTCATAAAAACACGTCTAACCTTAGTGTCTGTCACAGACAAAGTCAACAATGAAAACAGCTGAAAGTTTTGTCATACTTCAAGGGCAAGTATACCAACATAATAGAAAAAAAAATGTTCGACAATCGGACTCTTCAAGTCCGCGAAATTTAAAAATTCTCGTTACTTTCTGAACACACCTCGTATAGGTAACCGTCGTGTTTTGTCACCAGAC
>CM040188.1:46764123-46804123 GCA_022606455.1 Callitettix versicolor
TGAGACGTTGTCTTGGTGAAACAAGATTTTCTTTTTCTGCAAATGTGGCCGTTTTTCCGCAAGTTCTGGCTTCAGCTTGTCAAGTAATGATGCGTAGTATGCTCCTGTAATGGTTTTTCATTTTTGAAGATAGTCGATTAAAATAACTCCATGAATATCCCAAAAAACAGTCGCAATCACTTTCCCAGCCGAAAAAACAGTTTTTTTGCTTTTTTTGAGCCGGTTCCCCCTTTGCAGTCCACTGTTTGGACTGTATTTTTGTTTCGGGCGTATAATGGTGTATCCAAGTTTCATCTACAGTAATTAATCGGCGCCAAAACTGGGATTTATTGCGCCTAAACTGCGCCAACAGAGCATTGGAAATGTTCATTCGAACACGTTTTTGGTCTAACGTGAGCAAACGCGACACCCAACGCGCGGACAGCTTTCTCATGTCTAAATGTTGATTTAATATGTGACAAACACGTTCTTTTGACATGTTCATAAAGTCTGCTGTCTCTCTCACTTTAATTCGGCGGTCATATAGTGAACTTTGGCGATGTTTTCGTCGGTAGTTGCAATTTGTGGACGTCCCGAACGTTCATCGTCTCCCAAGCTCTTACGGCCACGTTTAAATTCAGCTGCCCAAAATTTCGCTGTGATAAATGATGGTGAAGAGTCCCCATACACAGAATCCAACTCATCTTTGATTTGCGTAGGCGTATTGCCTTTCAAAAACAAATATTTAATGACAGCTCGATACTCGATTTTGTCCATTTTCATAAAAATACTCACATCAACTCACTCAAACGACTGTTACATAACAACTGCGCGTCCAAAATGGCTGAAACTTCGGTGAGTAACTGTCAACAGATGAACAACGAAATTCGAGTGCTGCTATCTTCATGTTGAGGTCGGAAACTTATCAGACCACCCTCGTATTCACCCAAGAAATGTATAACATTAGTTGCAAATAAATAGTCAAGAATATTTTCAAAAATTTCGTTCATTACAGGTAAACTAAGGGAAAGTTTACGGATATAAAAATATATCAATAAAATTTACTTTATTCATTGTATTAATATGAAGACACAACAATGGATGGTTAGGTGTTATGTATTCTTTAATATGCTGTGTATTTATAGATTATTTAACGAATCTAAACATGACGTCTAGCGTCTAGCGTACTGAATTAGCGAGATATGGACAATGGGGGGCATGGGGACGTAGTGTCTGGCTAAATACAGGTTATATAGAACTGGTTTTTTTGTAATTCCAGCAGGCTCGCTGCGTGATAGACTGTGCCATATAATTATTGTGAACCAGTTTAGCGTACAAAATAAGATTACATCCAAGCGAGACAGATTAGATACCATGAAATGGAAGCAGCGTTCCGTCCGTCCAAGTTGTGGGTTGTGGGTATATCGTATTACTCTGTCACACGCTAACTTTACCGCGTTACTCAAAACAAATTCAAATTTTAATTTAGTTAGAAATTTAATTAGTTACTTAAAAATAAATTAATTAGTTAGACATTTTACTATGTTCAGTATAATAGAGAACTTTTTTTTTTTTTTTTGGTGTTTAACGTCCGACTATTGTGCACACTTGGGCTAATGCAGACGATGGGATGATGTATAGCGTATGAAAATGCCAAGCCCTCGCCGGGAATCGAACCCGGGTCCTCGGGGTGAAAGCCTAGTACGCTATCCACTAGACCACCGAGGCACCGCTGTCTAAAAAAAAAAAAAAGACCACCGAGGCAGCTTCCATCTTCAAAAACTATATCTATAGATATAGGATATAGGAGTATATAGGATATATATATATATATATATATATATATATATATATATATATATATATGTAGGATATAGGTAGATATAGGAGTATAGATATAGTTTTTGAAGATGCAGGTTCTCCGAAACGCGTCAACGAAAGTAGAATTGACGAAGCTAAGGCAGGCAGATCATTATACTGAACATAGTGACAGTAATCCTAGCAGAAAAGAAGAAGAATAGAAAAAGAATTAGAAATTTTTAAATAGATCGTAACCTGATTAGTTCGTGTAATTAAGGACTAAGTTTGGTTAAAAAAATTTGAGCCGATTTTGTGACGCTGTACGAGCGAATTTTACAGTAACGTTATTCAGTAATGTTTTTTGTAGATTAAATTAATTAAGAATCACGAATCGTAAATAATTTTCTGAAAACCAAACGCTTGAAGTAATTTGTTTTTCAAAGTAGAACACTTTCCCGCACAATGTTCTCACGAATTTGTTACATCAGCGATAATATTTCGTCACTGTTGTTGCAAACTGTAACTGTATTTGTGAACAGAACAGAAGAGGGAAGGGTACCTAATGAGGAAGCGTTCTATCAAAACATGCAACATCCGTCCCTCCGTTTGCTACAGCACATCGCGTCACGAGACGAGCAAAGTGATCGTCGAAAATTAAGCACGCTTTAATTAGTTTTCAAGGCCATGTGAATCATTGTTCATTAACATCGGAGATCTTTTTTGGGCGAACAGAATAGTTCCGCAGTCATCGGCTTATACGAGGTGTGTTCAGACAGTAACGAGAATTTTTAAATTTCGCGGGTTTGGGGCGTCCGATTGTCAAACATTTTTTTTATTATGTTAGTATACATGCCCTTGAAGTATGATAAAACTTTCAGCTGTTTTCATTGTTGACTTTGTCTGTAACAGCCGCTAAGGTTAGACGTGTTTTTATGAGCTCGGCGATTTTCGTTTGTTAAAAGAAATGGATCAAAGAATTTGTATAAAATTTTGCGTAAAAATGGAATAAAGTGTAACAAAGTGTGTGAAATGTTAACAAAGGCCTATGGTTAGTCTGCTATGAGTAAAGTAAGAGTTTACGAGTGTTATAAGAGTTTCCAAGAAGGCCGTGAAGACGTTGAAGATGACGTTGAAGGACGCCCCAGCACATCAACAAACGATGAAAACGTGGAAAAAGTGAACGAAATGGTTATGAACTATCGCCGAATCACAATTAGAGAGGTCGCTGATGATGTTGGCATATCGATTGGATCATGTCATGACATTGTTTCCAATGTTTTGTGTATGAAACGCGTGGCAGCAAAATCGTTCCAAAATTGTTGAATTTTGAACAAAAACAGCGGCGAACGGAAGTTGCTCAGGAGTCACTAAATGAAGTCAACGACGATGCAGAATTACTGAAACGTATTATAACAGGTGACGAAACATGGGTTTACGGATATGACGTCGAAATTAAGGCTCAATCATCCCAGTGGAGGCATTCTGGCTCGCCAAGACCGAAAAAGGCTCGAAAAGTGCGGTCGAACGTGTTCTTCGATATTAATGGCATAGTGCATCATGAATTCCTGCCACCAGGGGAAACGGTCAATAAGGAGTACTACGCCTACAAGTTCAACGCCGTTTGCTTGAAGTAATCCGAAAAAAACTCCCGGATCTGTGGAAAAACAATTCATGGCTTTTGCACCACGATAATGCACCAGCTCACACTTCATTGCTTGTTCGTGAATTTTTGGCCAAAAACAGTACTGTAACGATGCCCCAGCCTCCATATTCGCCAGACGTGGCTCCGTGTGATTTTTTGCTATTTCCAAAAATAAAGAGAACCTTAAAGGGCCGTCGTTTTACAGCCGTAGATGACATTAAAAACGCATCGCTGAATGAACTAAAGGTTATCTCAAAGATCGAGTTTGAGAAGTGTTTCGAGGATTGGAAGAAGCGCTGGCACAAGTGCATAATCTCCAATAGGGACTATTTTGAAGTCAACATCAATGTAAAAGAATAAATAAATATTTTGTTGAAAAAATTAAAATTCTCGTTACTTTCTGAACACACCTCGTATGCGTTCAACGTTTATCTGTAACTGATAACTCCTTTCAATCACTTCATTGTCCACTCCAGTACCCACCCGGCGTGGACCATTTCGTCCATTCATTCTAGAATTTCTTCTTCGTCTTACAATGAGGCATTAATATCTTCGTCCCAAACACACTTTAAAATTTATCGTTACTAACTACGTTACTTGTAGCGTACGAGGCCTGCGTGCGTCTCTCCTTCCAGTATAACTCTTATTTAATTGAGGATATTCTACCTGCGATGTCCTTTCCAAATGTCGCATATAATTCGATTTTCTTTAATGCAGTGCTTCTTAAATTCATTCTGTAAATATTCATTTTTTCTGATATGGTCTCATTCTCTATTTCACCGAATCTAGAGTATCCAGCCGCCTCGGTGACCTAGTTGATAGCGTACTAGGCTTTCACCCCGAGGACCAGGGTTCGGTTCCCGGCCAGGGCTTGGCATTTTCATACGCTATAAATCATCCCATCGTCTGCATTAGCCCAAGTGTGCACAATAGTTGGACGTTAAATACAAAAAAAAAAAATTCTAGAACATCCTTTTCTTTTCTAGAAACAGCATTTCTGCTGCCTTTCCTTTCCTTTCCTTTTCTGCTGCCTGGATTTCACTTTCAGAAGCTTCCTAAATACAGAATTTCTTTTAACATTATATCTTTCTCGCGTTCAAATAAACTGTTTAAAAAGTTTAAAGGAATTACTTAAGCGACTAAATGAAACTTTTGTTTTGCTGTAAATCCAAAAAATTCTGCTCGGAAAATCGATTTGTCAGCAGTTGATGAACCGAATTGCCCTGTACATAACGACCCTTATATTTAGTTTTTGATATTCAGCGACTGTAATTTGATTAAATTTGATCAAAATTGTTGCAGCTTTTTACATTCAATTTTTGTAAGTTTTCAAGTGTTTTTTTTATTAAAAAAAGAGCTTTAAAATGCGCTGTAGACAGACTGTATCTGCTTTCAAATTTGAATTAATTTAATCTCCGGCTATGTGCACACGACACACACACACTCACTCTCTCACACGCACACACGCACGCACGTACACGCGTACACACGCACGCACGTACACGCGTACACACGCACGCGCACACACGAACTCTCTCTCTCTCTCTCTCTCTCACACACACACACACACACACACACACACACACACACACACACACACACACATTCACACTCACACACAAACGTGAGCGCGCTCACACACACACACACACACTCACTATCTCTCACTCTCACACACACACTCACTCTCTCTTTCACTCTCACAGACGCGCACACACACACGCACGCACGCGCGCGCACGCACACACACTCTCTCACACACACACACACACACGCGCGCGAGCTAACACACACATACACACGGGCACACGCGCACACTCTCTCTCACACGCACACTCTCTCACACGCACTCTCTCTCTCTCTTCACTCACACACGCGCAACACACGCGCACACACACGCGCGCGCGCACACACACACACACACGCGCGCGAGCTAACACACATACACACACACACACGGGCGCACGCGCACACTCTCTCACACACACACTCTCTCTCACACGCACTCTCTCTTTCACTCTCACACACGCGCACACATTCACACACACGCACGCGCGCGAGCTAACACACAAACACACACACACACACACACACACACACACACACACACACACACACACGCACGCACTCGAGCACACACACACACACATACACACGGGCACACGGGCGCTCTCTCTCACACGCACGCTCACACACACACACTCTCTCTCACACGCACGCACACACGCGCTCGCGCGCTCGACGGACACTCACGTAACAATCAATATTCTTTGATATTAATTCAAACGATCACTATACTGCACTGTGTTTGACCTTAAAGCCATAGGTAGCGCTACAACGTTCTGTCAGAACTGCTTCTCGCACACAACCGTGTTAGTTTCTTAACTTTTTCTTTTTTTTAAAAAAAAAGTTTCTGTTACTTTAATAACATGCATTTAATTAATCGTTTTCGCGACGAAAAACGCGTTTCTTGCTTTCGCGCGGTAGTGATTTTCAGTTAGTATTAATTTGGGTAAATGTAACATTAAACCGGTTTTGTCAATATTCGCCAAAACGCTTTACGTTTTACATGCCAAAAGAAATAATACAAAATATAAAAGCGCGTAAACTACGTGAAATACGAAAATACGCGAAATAAATTTACCGGCATAACCTCAAAATCACTGCTGCGCCAAAGTAGGGTTTTCATGGCTGCTTGTTAAATAACGAAAAAAATAGGACTTTTTTTTTTTTTTTTTTAACGTCCGACTATTGTGCACACTTGGGTTAATGCAGACGATAATGATTAATAGCGTATGAAAATGCCAAGCCCTCGCCGGGAATCGAACCCGGATCCTCGGGGTGAAAGCTAGTACGCTATCCACTAGACCACCGAGGCGGCTCCTTTTTAAATAAAAACTTAAGGATCTAATACGGTTATTTGTGAGTACCAATTTGTACACAGCGACAATAAGTACCCCTGTACGCAGACTGCGTGGCGAACATGGCATCTATTCCTCAGCTTTGAATGGAAGGTTGTAGGTCATACTTGAATTCGTACTTGCGATAAGATAAGAGTGAACAAGATAAATCGGCCTTGGACCTGAGATTAGGCGAACAAACGACTTGTTTATAGTGCGATATCGAGTGTGGTGTGGCCAATAAGCTGTTTATTTACAGTTTACAGCCTCTGTGCCAAAGAAAGCATTCCGGTTTACATTCCGGTACATTCCACTGATTGAATTGAAATCCTTCAGTTTCCAGATGACCGCCATTTTGATTTTTACAAAATACTAGGCCTATATGTCTCCAGAAAGGTTAAATGTATTGATTTGAAGCATACTAAGGTACTTGATGAGTTAAATAGGCTACATAATTTTAAGGAAAATGTCCAGTTTAATCCAATGACTAGTTTAAAATAATGGTTTCTATTTAAACTCAAGAATGATACCGTCAAGGGAAACTTGTGCATTTTTCTATCACTCATTTATCGGTGTAGCTGCTGGAAAAATCGGGTGCATAAGTAAATGTTTAAAAGTCCCGATATGTTTTTACATTAAACGTAAGTTCTGTACAGTCCGCTCATCCGGTATTTTTCAAGTAATTTCTCGGATAAAAAATTATTGCGTTTCCTAGATTACATTACCTTAGCCGCACACTGATAGCTCTCACTTAATTATTCACTCATACACTCTCCCACTCTCTATAAATTCAGAGGCATGGTTCATAGATAAAATTTGGCATTGTTTCGTATAAGGTAAATTGAATAAATAAATTGAATAACGAAGAATGGTGCCAAGAGGTCAAACCTCGAATTCGTGGGAGAACCAGATAGAATAAAGTCGAAAAAACGAAGAAATTGGGAAGAAGGTTGCGGAGATGGAAGAAGTCTGCAGTGCCAGAATGCAGTTGAAGCTACAAGTCAAACAGTTTGAGTTCACCCTATTGACTAACAGCATAAGGGTACGAGGTGGAGATAGAAAATTATAAATAGGACGGGCCATAATATTGGTGACCAGTATAGATATAGTTCTTGAAGATGGAGGTTCTCCGAAACGCGTCAACGAAAGTAGAATTGACGAAGCTAGGGAAGGCAGATCATTATACTGAACGCAGTGATACAAATTTGTGTTTCTTAAATATTTTTCCAAGTAAAATGCAAAGTTTATAGGTATGAGCCAACTACATTTTAGTCTTCCATCTATTTAATTATAACTGGTTCATTATACGTTCCGTGTAGTTATACCGTTTCAGTTCTTTAAACGTAGTCTCCTATGTCTTTACGTGAGATGTAATATTGTGTTTGAAATGGATAATTGTTGTGCGAATGGCAATAGTGCTAGATAGAAGAAAGAATCTGTTTAGTACAGAGTTCGGCACTAAAATAAAAAGAAAGTGCTGGCTAGATGTATTAAATCTTAAGCTTATAGTCACCATTAAATCTTAAACTTATATTTTTTTTTTTTTTTTTTTTTTTTTTTAACGTCCGACTATTGTGCACACTTGGGCTAATGCAGACGGTGGGATGATTAATAGCGTATGAAAATGCCAAGCCCTGGCCGGGAATCGAACCCGGATCCTCGGGGTGAAAGCCTAGTACGCTATCCACTAGACCACCGAGGCGGCCTTAAACTTATAATCACCATTAAGTCATAAAGAGAGTTCTCGATATCAAAGGCTAAAGGCCAAGTAACCGGTCTATTTGCCGCTAGAACGCTGCAACGGCAGGGGCAATACGTTTGAGCAAATAAACAGTAGTATTGTATATTTAACTGTAGTTCAACACTTTGCCGCAAGAGGCCACCAGCAGCGGATGCTCACATATCTCTCATAAGGGTTATCATTCTAGTACGTTGGTATTCAGTGCTTCAGGTGAGCGACTTGTGAACCCTCAAAATAAGAAATTTGAGAAGAAAATCAGCATGTAAAAAAAGTGATGTTATGCTGTCAAGAAGGTCGCTATGTTCGTCTCGGGTTGTTTTACTTAATAAGTGTTCAATGTGTGATGACTTAGTTAAACAGACAAGCATACATACGTACATTTGGAAAGTATATTTCAGATTAAAAAGTCAAAATATGAAATTTGTATTTTACTATTGGCCGGAAATAATACGATTGTGGCAGCTACTTCAAAGAGCATATCGTATTTTTATTGTAGCTTATTTGACTCTGCGTGTCACACTGTCACTACCTTAGGCTATGTAAAAATGACAGGCACATAAGAAATAAGATAGTTATTAACCCATGTGGTTGTCAGTAGGCTCTGATGCTCTCATAATAACCCCTTTAAGAAACAACATATTTCAAATGTTTTAAGTTTGTGGCAGTTCTGCATCATTAAACTGTGACTTAAGTATTCGGCTTCCGAGATGATCAATGAAAGGTTTAACAATTAACGACATCATCAAACAAGAACTAAAAATCCAACCCGGAGTAACTTTTTAAAAGTAGTTTTTTTTTTTTTTGTTCAGCGTCCGACTATTGTGCACACTTGAGCTAATGCAGACGATGGAATGATTTATAGCGTATGAAAATGCCAAGCCTTGGCCGGGAATCGAGCCCGGGTCCTCGGTGAAAGCCTAGTACGCTATCAACTAGGCTTTTAAAAATAGTTGTGAAGAGATCATGTAAGACGAGCGTATTCCCACAGCCTGCTGAAAAGACTTCAGGAGATAGTAGTGACGATATAAACTAGTTATATTCGGTGGGTGAAAGAAATTATTGGGTACATCCTATTCAACCAGAACGCCATTGCTTTGGTGAGTACTCAGTAACGGACAAAGCGATGTACTCAGTAACGCCATTGCTTTGGTGAGTACTCAGAAACGGACAAAGCGACGTACTCAGTAACGCCATTGCTTTGGTGAGTACTCAGAAACGGACAAAGCGACGTAGTCAGTAACGCCATTGCTTTGGTGAGTACTCAGAAACGGACAAAGCGACGTAGTCAGTAACGCCATTGCTTTGGTGAGTACTCAGAAACGGACAAAGCGACGTACTCAGTAACGCCTTGCTTGGTGAGTACTCAGAAACGGACAAAGCTACGTTTAGAAGATAACTTAAACGACCAATTGGAAGAGATAATGAAATTCATGATCATCACGACATGAGCACGTACTTCTATCAGCTGTTCCGTATTGAATAAACACTGCAAGTGGAAGACAGTCCAATAGTCTTGTTTACAGATGACAAGTACGAGCACGTGGTCAGTGGTGCTCACTGCTCATGCGCGGAAGCAATGTAGCATACTTCCAAAATATCCAGATGGTTTTTATGTATGGCAAGTGTCGCAGATGTTTGTGATATGTAGTGTAAAATAACACATTTTCTAAGCTTGTACAAGTGGCCGTAACTTCAACTGAAAATGTGCATAATCCTTGAAAGGCGGACGGCTGTATGACCTCTGTACAGTGAAGTGTCCAGTATAGGACGTAAAGCTGCGTCCACACCAAGCAAACATCCGTCAAACATGTTGGCCAAACACGGTCGCGCAGATAAATAACCACGAACATTTCCAGTTTGTGGGCAAACATAGCTGGACAAACGTTTTGTTCGGCATTTGAACAGTCTCCTTCAGCACTTCCACGTGAGATATATTTTTGAAAGTTAAGTAATGGATAGAGAAGTGCGGTTACGACTACGTGTATTGCAGCTGCTAACGTTGTGATGAACAAAACACGTCGACGTTGGTGGTTTTATGTTTCCCTGGATGTATTTTTGTCAGCCAAAAAACCTAAATATTTCGAATCCCACCAAGGTTTTTTCACTTCACTAGTACCCATTCCTGATTTTGTTATAATAATATTTTTCTCTCTGCGGTATTGGGAAAGTAGAGATTCAATGTTTTCTTCACTTCTTCAACATTATTAATGTCTAACTCTTTAGAAATTTCTGAATATGCATGTCTTCGTTTATATTTGTCTTTATAAAGTTTGTCACTTGTATTCCATAGTAACGGACGTAGTTCGTATGCCTAAATCAACTGCACAAGTCGTTCTTGGGTCCAAAATTTTTTGCTCATCTTTACTGTACATCAAAAACACAACTGTCACTTAAAATAATCTCACAATACACTTTATAAACATACAACACTTAAAAAATAACAGGCAATACGGACTTCTCTCATCGACAGATTTCTCAAAGCTAAGCCGCCTCGGTGGCCTAGTGGATAGCGTACTAGACTTGCACCCCGAGGACCCGGGTTCGATTCCCGGCCAAGGCTTGGCATTTTCATACGCTATAAATCATCCCATCGTCTGCATTAGCCCAAGTGTGCACAATAGTCGGACGTTAAACAAAAAAAAAAACTACTGCAATTATTGTTTGTGCTTTGTTCGCTGTAAGAGCGAACAAATCCCTCGAACAAAGATGGCGGAGCTTTCACCTCCCCAAACGAAACCGGATCACATGGTTTTGTTCGGAGACGCGTCCACACCAAAACGAACATCAAATGTTTGTATTCAAACATATTATTGTTTGAAATACACTGTTCGCCCGGTGTGGACGAGGCTTTAAGCTTACCATCTCATCGCACAGGCGACTTCCATCTTCCTTTCATCTGGTCTTCTGCCTTTAGGTTTTTCCATTCACACTGTCCTTACCATCTTTTCATACCAACTTCTTCTAGAATCAGGTAGAATCTAGTAAAACCAACTAGTAGTTACACTGCAACATTTGGGTTATATAAGTAAAGAGTTTGGTACTCCAAATCGTGGACAATTCGGATATCTGTAGGCCTACACTTGTAATAAATACTACTCAATTTAAAAAAAAACACACACAAACAAAAAACCGACAGATTAGGTAAACATTTAAAGTATCGATAACGCTTAATCTTTTGTTATGTCATGTGCTTCGAATAAAACATTAGTTTTAAAAAAATTGGCGTTTTTCTTACATCAAAGACTTACATACAAGCACCCTTCTGCGCACGCCCCGTAACTAGCGAATGTACAATCTTCGCTAAGATAAACCTACCAAATATCCTCTTCACTTTTTGTTAAGTGTTTAACAAAGTACGGTACAGCTCAGCTATAACAGGTGATCATGTGATCGCTGAACTCGTGTTATCGTATTTATAAAAACAGCTGACAGTGAAATTACTTATACGTTATGTTATCTAGGTACCAGATCTTTCACCGAGAAAAACTCTTCTCTCTTTATTTGTTTCACCCAACTTTGGGGTACAATAAATCAATCACTTTTTAATGTTCTGTGTCTTCCTCGTAGCCCAGCATTGCTTCATTCGTTGTGATCTTGCTTTTCTTTCTTCGTCAGAGATTTGGATCGTTCGCTTGGATTTGACTTTGCCTTGGAACCGTTGTTTCTTGTCCTTGGTTATTGTTTTGGCTGTTCTGTCCATGAGCATAGGTCAGTGAATTGTAGTTCTGTTATGTCCTTCTCTGTTTCTCTAAACCAAAGTGGTTTGGTTCTTCTGTTGCGAAAGTAGTCAAAAATTTTTTGGTTAGTCTATTTTTGTCCATTCGGAGGATATGCCCATAAAAATCAATTCTCCTTTTTCTTATTGTGTCTGATAGTGTTTCAGTTTTTTTGGTAAAGAGTTTCATTCCTGATGTGGAGTAATTGGTTGTTACGGAATTTGGGGGCCTAAGACTTTTCGTAATATCTTTCTTTCTTTGATCTCCAGCCTTTCAAGTGGGCCCTGGGTTGTGAGAGATAATGTTTCAGCTGCATATAAGGCTTCTGGTTTAATTACCGTATGATAATGCCACATTATCTTTGTATTCCAGGAGGGACTTCTTGTTGTATGTGTCCTTGGTAAGTTGGAAGGCTAATTCAACTTTATTTCTCCTAGATTCCATAGCTTTTTTCTCTAGGGCGTTCCAGCTGATCCATTCCCCAAGATATTTGAATTCTGTGACTATCTCAATGTATTGTTCTCCCACTTGAAGCTTTTTTGGTGGTTTTTGTATGTTTGTCAATATTTTAGTCTTTTCAAATGGAACTTTGAGACCCACTTTTAACGCTTGCTTCTGGAGTTCAAGAGTCTGTTCCTTAGCTTCTTCCAATGTCTCAGCTAGTAAGGCCATGTCATCAGCAAAAGCAAAACAATTTACCTTAATGCCTTTGTTCTTAGTTCCTAGTCTGATTCTACTATGCGTATTCACGTTCCACTCTTTAGTTACTTTTTCTATAGCACAATTAAATAACAATGGAGAGAGTCCATCTCCTTGTCGGACTCCTGTTTTAATCTCAAAAGGGATGGAAAGTTCTCCCATCTATTGAATTTTGGAGAATGTATTAGTTAATCCCTGTATTAAAATCCCTATGTATTAAAATCCCTGATAAGATTTGGAAAAACTCTTTATTCTGTCCAAATATAATTAATTGCGATTAATTCGACGAAGTTCTATTTGGTGAAGTTTCAAAATGGTGATACAGTAACATAACAGGTCAACTTTGAATATCAGAACAAGTTATTTATCCACGATGAAGTACTTCCACACAATTTCAACCAATTGAAAGATTATTTACTTTGATAGGAAGGCAGTGTCCTCGTGTCCTGAATCGCGCGATATCTTGAGGACTCTAGACCTAAACCCCGACGGATTTTATGTTAAGGATGAGTAGCCAGCCGTACGAAACCAGCATCTTTTGAAACAGAACTTACCTTAAGTTCTGTCAACAGGTTAATAAATACTGTTGATAACTGTTTATCTAGGGAGAGAATGGCGACCATTTCGAACACTTGTGATAAGAGCCTTTACAAGTAGGTATTTTCAACAGATGCCATAAACGCTTTATCTGGTCCTTAAAAGATCTGGTATTTCTGTAATTTTTTTTTTTTTTTTTTTTTAACGTCCGACTATTGTGCACACTTGGGCTAATGCAGACGATGAGATGATTTATAGCGTATGAAAATGCCAAGCCCTGGCCGGGTATCTAACCCGGGTCCTCGGGGTGAAAACCCAGTACGCTATCAACTAGGCCACCGAGGCGGCTCCTTCTGTAAGTAAAAACACTACCGAAAATAAATATATACATTACCCACACTCTGTGTAAATTTAAAGCTTAGAAGCTAGAGGAATTGTTATATTTGGACATTAGCTTATTTCATGGAAAATTTTAAGTTAAAATTGCGAAAATCCTCATTTAGAAACAATTAACCAAATGACCTGTTTACGAAAACACTCTTAACTAATGTATCACCTGATAACATTATCAACGAACGATCTTTTTTCAAACTGTCGTTTCTACATCAAGTTATATTGTGGTAACATTATGTAAAGTCTTTTATTGTTGTTATTATTTAAATATTGTTTAATTCTAACATTGTTAAATTTGTAGCTAGGAACGTAACGGTTGCGGTTGTCTCTATAATTGCTTATTTAATTTTCTGTAAAGCATGGACTGTGTTATTACTTCTCTAATGTAATGCTACTGAATTGCTTATAAATAATCTGAGTAAATACGAGGTGTGTTCAGAAAGTAACGAGAATTTTTATTTTTTGAACAAAATATTTATTTATTCTTCTACATTAATGTTGACTTCAAAATAGTCCCCATTGGAGATTATGCACTTGTGCCAACGCTTCTTCCAATCCTCGAAACACTTCTCAAACTCGATTTTTGAGATAGCCTTTAGTTCTTTCAGCTATGCGCTTTTAATGTCATCTACGGCTGTAAAACGACGGCCCTTTAAGGTTCTCTTTATTTTTGGAAATAGGAAAAAGTCACACGGAGCCATGTCCGGTGAATATGGAGACTGGGGCATCGTTACAGTACTGTCTTTGGCCAAAAATTCACGAACAAGCAATGAAGTGTGAGCTGGTGCATTATCGTGGTGCAAAAGCCATGAATTGTTTTTCCACAGATCCGGGTGTTTTTTCGGATTGCTTCACGCAAACGGCGTTGAACTTGTAGGTAGTACTCCTTATTGACCGTTTCACCTGGTGGCAGGAATTCATGATTCACTGTGCCATTAATATCGAAGAACACAGTGAGCATAACCTTCACGTTCGACCGCACTTGTCGAGCCTTTTTCGGTCTTGGCGAGCCAGAATGCCTCCACTGGGATGATTGAGCTTTAGTTTCGACGTCATATCCGTAAACCCATGTTTCGTCACCTGTTATAATACGTTTCAGTAATTCTGCATCGTCGTTGACTTCATTTAGTGACTCCTGAGCAACTTCCATTCGCCGCTGTTTTTGTTCAAAATTCAACAATTTTGGAACGAATTTTGCTGCCACGCGTTTCATACACAAAACATTGGAAACAATGTCATGACATGATCCAATCGATATGCCAACATCATCAGCGACCTCTCTAATTGTGATTCGGCGATTGTTCATAACCATTTCTTTTCACTTTTTCCACGTTTTCATCGGTTGTTGATGTGCTGGGGCGTCCAGGCGTTCGTCATCTTCAACGTCTTCACGGCCTTCTTGAAAACGCTTATACCATCCGTAAACTCTTGCTTTACTCATAGCAGACTCACCATAGGCCTTTGTTAACATTTCACACACTTTGTTACACTTTATTACGCAAAATTTGATACAAATTCTTTGATCCATTTTTTTTAACAAACGAAAATCGCCGAGCTCATAAAAACACGTCTAACGTTAGTGGCTGTCAGAGACAAAGTCAAGAATTAAAACAGCTGAAAGTTTTATCATACTTCAACGGCATGTATACCAACATAAAAAAAATGTTTGACAATCGGACTCTCCAAGTCCGCGAAGTTTAAAAATTCGCGTTACTTTCTGAACACACTTTGGTCGTCTAATAACTACCGATATGAATATTTGTATGACTGAATAATTCTTTCTGCGTAATTTTGATTTGAGAGTAGCCTCTAGCAAGCCACTAATTATATTGTGCTTTGTACAGTTAACAGGTACATGTTTTTTGTTATGGCGAATTTTTTTTTTACGGGAAAACCCTGCAGGGGGTGCAGACTAGCTTGAAAGGATTTAGACGTCCCTCGCGGTACCCGAGTCTAACACACACTTACATTTAGGGAGGCGATTCAATGTGCTTTTCGTTTTAAAATAATAAAAAAAATCTATGGGAAAATGAGGTACAGTTACCTGCGGCCATTGTGGTACCACAAGATTGCAATTAGTGCTGATCTCTAATACGTACGCCTTTTTAGGAATCGTTACACATTTTTATATCAGCATGTGAATGAAATGTATGTTAAAAAATTATTATTTGAAATTCGCTTCCATCACGTCAGCCAGACAGCTGTATGGCCGATTATTTCACTCTACTGGTAACACAACACAATGTGAATGAAGGAGAGCGTTATTCCCTTTCGATACTGCGAAATGCCAATCCAGTCGCTATATTTAGATTTATTATTGCTCAAACCTCGTTATACTGCATTTTACAGCTTTATCGAACGTGAAATTTTGAACTCCACGGGACTCAACCCAAAATCTTTGTTACACAACCAGAATTTTCAACAATTAAAATTGATCCTTAAAAAAAATTTGGACCAGATTGCATTGCGAATATGTACTAGGCGTGTAATCAAATGATATTTGACCCAGTGCACAGATTTTTTAAATAGATCAGACACGGCTTTCTCACGGTCGGGCAACAGGCTGGATGAGGCCCCGGGCAAACCGGTACGACTAGCTTTATAGCCTACAATTTGAAAAATTGCATTTCTAATGATCTGCCTATTAATAGGGAGCAACAAACCATCACCTCGCTTCGCTCGCATGTTTGTAGTGGCTTTGGGGCTGTTATATTATGAGAGAAAGTTTTGTGATAGGTCAAAAACACAGTGGTTCCGTGCCGTATTCATGTTATTTATAGGGAGCAAGACACTATCACCTCGCTTCGCTCGCATGTTTGCAGTGGCTTTGGGGGTGTTATATTACAAGAGAAAGTTTTGTGATAGGTCAAAAAAAAACAGTGGTTCCGTGCCGTATTCATGTTATTAATAGGGAGCGAGACACCATCACCTCGCTTCGCTCGCATGTTTGTAGTGGCTTTGGGGCTGTTATATTATGAAAGAAAGTTTTGTGATAGGTCAAAAACACAGTGGTTCCGTGCCGTATTCATGTTATTAATAGGGGAGCAAGACACCATCACCTCGCTCGTTCGCTCGCATGTTTGCAGTGGCTTTGGGGCTGTTATATTATGAGAGAAAGTTTTGTGATAGGTCAAAACACACAGTGGTTCCGTACCGTATTCATGTTATTAATAGGGAGCAAGACGCCATCATCTCGCTCGTTCGCTCGCATGTTTGCAGTGGCTTTGGGGCTGTTATATTATGAGAGAAAGTTTTGTGATAGGTCAAAACACACAGTGGTTCCTTACCGTATTCATGTTATTAATAGGGAGCAAGACACCATCACCTCGCTCGTTCGCTCGCATGTTTGTAGTGGCTTTGGGGCTGTTATATTATGAGAGAAAGTTTTGTGATAGGTCAAAAAAAAACAGTGGTTCCGTGCCGTATTCATGTTATTAATAGGGAGCAACAAACCATCGCCTCGCTTCGCTCGCATGTTTGTAGTGGCTTTGGGGTTGTTATATTATGAGAGAAAATTTTGTGATCGATCAAAAAAAAACAGTGGTTCCGTGCCGTATTCATGTTATTAATAGGGAGCAACAAACCATCACCTCGCTTCGCTCGCATGTTTGTAGTGGCTTTGGGGCTGTTATGTTATGAGAGAAAGTTTTGTGATAGGTCAAAAAAAACAGTGGTTCCGTGCCGTATTCATGTTATTAATAGGGAGCAACAAACCATCACCTCGCTTCGCTCGCATGTTTGTAGTGGCTTTGGGGCTGTTATATTATGAGAGAAAGTTTTTGATAGGTCAAAAACACACAGTGGTTCCGTGCCGTATTCATGTTATTAATAGGGAGCAAGACACCATCACCTCGCTTCGCTCGCATGTTTGTAGTGGCTTTGGGGCTGTTATATTATGAGAGAAAGTTTTGTGATAGGTCAAAAACACACAGTGGTTCCGTGCCGTATTCATGTTATTAATAGGGAGCAAGACACCATCACCTCGCTCGTTCGCTCGCATGTTTGCAGTGGCTTTGGGGCTGTTATATTATGAGAGAAAGTTTTGTGATAGGTCAAAAACACACAGTGGTTCCGTGCCGTATTCATGTTATTAATAGGGAGCAAGACACCATCACCTCGCTCGTTCGCTCGCATGTTTGCAGTGGCTTTGGGGCTGTTATATTATGAGAGAAAGTTTTGTGATAGGTCAAAACACACAGTGGTTCCGTGCCGTGTTCATGTTATTAATAGGGAGCAAGACACCATCACCTCGCTCGTTCGCTCGCATGTTTGTAGTGGCTTTGGGGCTGTTATATTATGAGAGAAAGTTTTGTGATAGGTCAAAAACACTAAGTGGTTCCGTGCCGTATTCATGTTATTAATAGGGAGCAACAAACCATCACCTCGCTTCGCTCGCATGTTTGTAGTGGCTTTGGGGCTGTTATATTATGAGAGAAAGTTTTGTGATAGGTCAAAAACACACTGTGGTTCCGTGCCGTATTCATGTTATTAACAGGGAGCAAGACACTATCACCTCGCTTCGCTCGCATGTTTGTAGTGGCTTTGGGGCTGTTATATTATGAGAGAAAGTTTTGTGATAGGTCAAAAACACACAGTGGTTCCGTGCCGTATTCATGTTATTAATAGGGAGCAAGACACCATCACCTCGCTTCGCTCGCATGTTTGTAGTGGCTTTGGGGCTGTTATATTATGAGAGAAAGTTTTGTGATAGGTCAAAAACACACAGTGGTTCCGTGCCGTATTCATGTTATTAATAGGGAGCAGGACACCATCACCTCGCTCGTTCGCTCGCATGTTTGCAGTGGCTTTGGGGGTGTTATATTACAAGAGAAAGTTTTGTGATAGGTCAAAAACACCCTGTGGTTCCGTGCCGTATTCATGTTATTAATAGGGAGCAAGACACCATCACCTCGCTCGTTCGCTCGCATGTTTGCAGTGGCTTTGGGGCTGTTATATTATGAGAGAAAGTTTTGTGATAGGTCAAAACACACAGTGGTTCCTTACCGTATTCATGTTATTAATAGGGAGCAAGACACCATCACCTCGCTCGTTCGCTCGCATGTTTGTAGTGGCTTTGGGGCTGTTATATTATGAGAGAAAGTTTTGTGATAGGTCAAAAAAAAACAGTGGTTCCGTGCCGTATTCATGTTATTAATAGGGAGCAACAAACCATCACCTCGCTTCGCTCGCATGTTTGTAGTGGCTTTGGGGTTGTTATATTATGAGAGAAAATTTTGTGATAGGTCAAAAACACCCTGTGGTTCCGTGCCGTATTCATGTTATTAATAGGGAGCAAGACACCATCACCTCGCTTCGCTCGCATGTTTGTAGTGGCTTTGGGGCTGTTATATTATGAGAGAAAGTTTTGTGATAGGTCAAAAACACACAGTGGTTCCGTGCCGTATTCATGTTATTAATAGGGAGCAAGACACTATCACCTCGCTTCGCTCGCATGTTTGTAGTGGCTTTGGGCCTGTTATATTATGAGAGAAAGTTTTGTGATAGGTCAAAACACACAGTGGTTCCGTGCCGTATTCATGTTATTAATAGGAGCAAGACACCATCACCTCGCTCGTTCGCTCGCATGTTTGCAGTGGCTTTGGGGCTGTTATATTATGAGAGAAAGTTTTGTGATAGGTCAAAACACACTGTGGTTCCGTGCCGTATTCATGTTATTAATAGGGAGCAAGACACCATCACCTCGCTCGTTCGCTCGCATGTTTGCAGTGGCTTTGGGGCTGTTATATTATGAGAGAAAGTTTTGTGATAGGTCAAAAACACACAGTGGTTCCGTGCCGTATTCATGTTATTAATAGGGAGCAAGACACCATCACCTCGCTCGTTCGCTCGCATGTTTGTAGTGGCTTTGGGGCTGTTATATTATGAGAGAAAGTTTTGTGATAGGTCAAAAACACACAGTGGTTCCGTGCCGTATTCATGTTATTAATAGGGAGCAAGACACCATCACCTCGCTCGTTCGCTCGCATGTTTGTAGTGGCTTTGGGGCTGTTATATTATGAGAGAAAGTTTTGTGATAGGTCAAAAACACACTGTGGTTCCGTGCCGTATTCATGTTATTAATAGGGAGCAACAAACCATCACCTCGCTTCGCTCGCATGTTTGTAGTGGCTTTGGGGCTGTTATATTATGAGAGAAAGTTTTGTGATAGGTCAAAACAGTGGTGGTTCCGTGCCGTATTCATGTTATTAATAGGAGCAAACACCATCACCTCGCTTCGCTCGCATGTTTGCAGTGGCTTTGGGGCTGTTATATTATGAGAGAAAGTTTTGTGATAGGTCAAAAACACACAGTGGTTCCGTGCCGTATTCATGTTATTAATAGGGAGCAAGACACCATCACCTCGCTCGTTCGCTCGCATGTTTGCAGTGGCTTTGGGGCTGTTATATTATGAGAGAAAGTTTTGTGATAGGTCAAAACACACAGTGGTTCCGTGCCGTATTCATGTTATTAATAGGAGCAAGACACCATCACCTCGCTCGTTCGCTCGCATGTTTGCAGTGGCTTTGGGGCTATTATATTATGAGAGAAAGTTTTGTGATAGGTCAAAAGCACACAGTGGTTCCGTGCCGTGTTCATGTTATTAATAGGGAGCAACAAACCATCACCTCGCTTCGCTCGCATGTTTGTAGTGGCTTTGGGGCTGTTATATTATGAGAGAAAGTTTTGTGATAGGTCAAAAACACATAGTGGTTCCGTGTCGTATTCATGCTATTAATAGGGATCAACATTTTAGTATTTAATTAGTAATTAATGTTCAGTATAATGAACTGCCTTCCCTAGCTTCGTCAATTCTACTTTCGTTGACGCGTTTCGGAGAACTTCCATCTTCAATAACTATATCTATATTCTGTATTGTAGAGTATAAATACAGTTTTTGAAGATGGAGGTTCTCCGAAACGCGTCAACGAAAGTAGAATTCACCATGTTCAGTATAATGATCTGCCTTCCTTAGCTTCGTCAATTCTACTTTCTTTGACGCGTTTCGGAGAACCTCCATCTTCAAAAATTATATCTATACTCTGTATAGTAGAGTATAGATATAGTTTTTGAAGATGGAGGTTCTCCGAAACGCGTCAACGAAAATATAATTCACTATGTTCAGTATAATGATCTGCCTTCCCTAGCTACTGAACACAGTGACAATAATCCTAGCAGAAAAGAAGAATATAAAAAGAATTCCAAATAAAGTTATTAAGCGTTGAGGCTTCATGGATTCTTTATTTATTTAAATCCAGTTTTTTATGAATATTGTTATAATTTTAAATTATATCTGCAGGGCCTATATAAACTGTGGTTAAATTTTAAGCAAAACCTGATAGCTGATTTTGAGAAATTATTGCTTGTGGCTATACTATAATACAAGACTATAGTAGCGTCGCGTTAGACTATCCGTTAGGGTAGTTGCCAGGCCTAACTAGTTTCGGTGATACAGTTTAGTAGTCTAAACTGATACAGTTTAGTAGTAATATCGACTTAGCCGTATTACAGATCTCCTGCCAGTGTCAGTACGGCAGTCATGTGATTGTTTGTGTCATTATATTTGTTGTTTTATTTAGTCAACCAAGGAATGAAGACTCAATCGTGAAGTTTTTTGAAGAAAAGGAGTGATTATGTAATAAGAATGCGCGTGAAACGGTATTTGCCGAAATCGTCTTCTAATTAAATATCGAGGAGTTGCGTATTCGAAATTTAAAATTAAGCCATTTGCAAGTAGCCAGTCTTTATCTTGACGACAAAAAACACTTGCGGAGCCGGTAGTTCAGCGGATGTTTACGTGCCAAAAATCGTGCCTGGCCAGTCCTACGTGAAGTGGTTTGTTACGTGTGAACGCAGTTTAAAGGATCTGTTGGGTACAAAATACACTTCTATTCGTGTAAGTTAACAAAGACGTTTTGAAGCCAAAATCTCAACCAATCACCTCGGTGAGCTATTCGTTCTTGCTTTAGGATTTAGTTAGGCGAGTTGTATTCAAACGGAAACGACCTTTGACTTATAATTAAGTGATAAATCCATCGGCTTGTCAAACAGTCTTGACTTTCAGTTCTGATTGATCAATGTTGTTCTTTTCAATATATATATATGAGGACTAATGACCTCTTTTCCTTATCTTGAATATTGACACCTGAAGTTTTAAACTTGCACGCGTGTACTGTAAACATTAAACATGTAAATACAATATGCCCATTACTACTGAGGAAATGTTTATTTGTTAGGCCAGTTTTATTGACACTGTCAGCCTTAAATTGATGTCTTCGCTATGAAAAGACCGTATTCCTCCTCAATACAGTGTCTTATAGGTGGGTTTTCGCTTGTAAATAGTTTTTACAGTAATAAAACAATGCTTCTTCTGTATTTGTTTCACCCAACTTTGGGGTACACCAAATCAATCACTTTTTAATGTTCTGTGCCTTCCTCGCAGCCCAGTATTGCTTCATTCGTTGTGATCTTGATTTTCTTTCTTCGTCAGAGATTTGGATCGTTCGCTTGGATTTGACTTTGCCTTGGAACCGTTGCTTCTTGTCCTTGGTTATTGTTTTGGCTGTTCTGTCCATGAGCATAGTGTCAGTGATTTTGTCCAGTGTGTCAGTGCTCTAATTAAGGATTTTAAAAAAATATGATTTTAACGCCATTAAACTACTTACCCAGTCCAAATTTAATAAAGAACGTACATCCAATTCTATTATAGCTAGAGACTTGAAATTTTCAAGGTACATTCTTACAACAATGTCAAGGTGCACTAATAAAGGATTTTGCAAAAATATGATTTTGACACCATTAAACTACTAACCCAGTCCAAATTTAATAATCAACGTACAGCCAATACTATTATAGCTAGAGACTTGAAATTTTCAGGGTACCTTCTTACAACATTGTCGAGATGCATCCCCTAAAAGAATAAAAATGGAAAAAGATTTATCATGGGAGAAAAAAGAGTGTTTGCATTGGAGAAAAATATGTTTTATACAATTTTCTTAAAAGTAAACAAAATATTTTAAAACACAAATTATGATACACGCAATTCAGTATTTTCCCCCGAATTCATCCCCTAAAAGGACAAAAATATAGAATATGTATAAACGTTTGTATTGGACAAAAATATTCTTGATCAGATTTTCTTAAATTCGAACGGAACACGTTTGAAGACAATAAAACAACATATTCAGGTTATAATATTTTTCCATATTCACTGTAAAATAATCACGAGTTTAGATGATCACGCTTTTATTAATATATTTTTTTATGTTTCTAAATTATTACATTACTGAAACAGTTTAAGTTTCGTGGGCGAAGCCGCGACGGGTAATGCTAGTTTATTTACAAAGTAATAAATATGCTTCAAAAGTTACTATTGTTTATTTGCTTGCACGTAAATAATATTATAAAAGTGTTTTTCCAGTTTAAAACAATATTTTACGTAAGTTGCTGTTTTGTTGTTTCCGCACTTTTAGGCGAATAAAATATTTCCTAAAACAAATTGCAACAATGCAATGTATGTTAATGTTAACATACCTGCTCGTTTCGTAATACACTTTTATCTATACAGCCATCGAAATGAAAAATATTTTTTTGGACTCCGACTATCTATCAAAATCTCATGACCACTTTCTTCCTATCCTGTTCTTGAAGTAATAAATTAAAAGATATCAGTTGTTATTTTTTTAGTTATATTTACTTATTATATATTCCAGAATCGATTTATTAAAATATCGATATTAAAATCGATTTATTTATATTCATCTTAAAAACTTGTAATGCTAGTGATCATATAAAAACCTATTGGAGAAATTTTACCAACAAAAGAATTATTTGTGAATAGGTTGTCTAAACTGGAAAGTATAGTGGTGCTTAAGAAACCATTAAGCACTACTGAATAATAATTAAATCGCTGACCTTGGCAACTGCAGCCAGGAATGCTAATGTGTTCTCAAAACTTAAAAATGTATTAAATGGAATTACTGAAAAGCCTTCAGTTTATGTCTGTCTTGCTTCCCTCATTTCACTGAAGAACCTTTTCAAAAATGGTGTTTAGTTCACTTGGTTAATCCTGGCAATAGGTCTATACGAGGAACTGCTGTCATTGTAAAACAAACGTGAATCATCTAGTTGAAGTTATTTGTACGATCTAAAAGAGAAACATTTTTTTTTGTGTTTAACGTCCGACTAATGCACACTTGGGCTAATGCAGACGATGGGATGATTTATAGTGTATGAAAATGCCAAGCCCTGGCCGGGAATCGAACCCGGATCCTCGGGATGAAAGCCCAGTACGATATCAACTAGGCCACCGAGGAGGCCAATCCGTTGAAAACGTGTTCTAAAAATAATGAGTCTTGGTTTGGGTCTTATCTCGGTGATTTCTGCTGCAATAACTCATTTTTCTGACATTCTATTAAAAAATACTATCAATTAATCAGGAATAAATAATTACCGAGCAGTCCAAATACAATATAACGAAAACATTTTCGATTGTCTTTCACAAGATTGGACGAGGAAAACAGCGCCTGTTTTTGATAACCAGTTTTATCGATAATAACTTTGTCTTTGCAAACATTAATTTTGTTCTTGTTATCGACGTCGGTCAATCTTTTCTGTCGTGAAATTGTTTTCCTTCGAAATCGAAGATAGAGCTTCTGAATACGGTGCATTTAGACGTAATAAATATTAACGGACTACTGTTGTGCACACTTGGGCTAATGCAGACGATGGGATGATGTATAGCGTATGAAAATGCCAAGCCGTGGCCGGGAATCGAACCCGGGTCCTCGGGGTGAAAGCCTAGTACGCTAGCAACTAGGCCACCGAGGCGGTTGAAAAAAGAGAGATACAAACAACTTCTGTCAGGATAAAAACTGAAAGTATTGAGATTAGTCCTACTTTTGCAGCTGGGCACTATCCACCGAGATAGGCCTATACACAAGCTTTGTCACATTCACATTCAGTTATTTCCACAAACGATCTGGTGTTACAGACAAAACTGGATAATCGGTTCATGTAAATGAAGAATCATAACTTGAGTAAATTCTTCGAGTTTAACCGCCGGCGAATTTGTTTTTCCCGGCTGACTTTTGTACCGTAATAATTTTGTTTTATTTAAAATTTGGCGTAGGTCTACCGATTTCAGTTATGATGTGACCAAAATTTGACTCTCGATGTGACAGACAAATTTTGAGAAATTAGTCCTTCTGCCATGTTTTTTGTCGGCAACTCCGATCCGGATATTGTAGAAGAACAATTGAAAGTTCGTGTAATGTTCGCAAAGGTCATTTTTTAAACTTAATTTAACTTGTACGAATGATACTGTCGTTTAATGAATCATCTGTCATCTGACCTTGCACCAATAGGCTAGTGAAAACATTACTAAACCGGTTACACAGATATGTACAAAACCGATGAGTAGGCACTGTGCAGGCAACAGTGCATTCAGTTACAACTCATATACTTTAGTAACATATACGAGGTGTGTTCAGAAAGTAACGAGAATTACAATTTTTTGAGCAAAATATTTATTTATTCTTCTACATTGATGTTGTCGCCTTCAAAATAGTCCCCATTGGAGATTATGCACTTGTGCCAGCGCTTCTTCCAATACTCGAAACACTTCTCAAACTCGATCTTTGAGACAGCCTTTAGTTCTTTCAGCGATGCGCTTTTAATGTCATCTACGGCTGTAAAACGACGGCCCTTTAAGGTTCTCTTTATTTTTGGAAATAGGAAAAAGTCATACGGAGCCATATCTGGCGAATATGGAGACTGGGGCATCGTTACAATACTGTTTTTGGCCAAACATTCACGAACAAACAGTGAAGTGTGAGCTGGTGCATTATCGTGGTGCAAAAGCTATGAATTGTTTTTCTACAGATCCGGGCGTTAAACTTGTAGGTAGTACTCCTTATTGACCGTTTCACCTAATGGCAGGAATTCATGATGCACTATGCCATTAATATCGAAGAACACAGAGAGCATAACCTTCACGTTCGACCTCACTTGTCGAGCCTTTTTCGGTCTTGGCGAGCCAGAATGTCTCTGCTAGGTTGATTGAGTCTTAGTTTCGACGTCATATCCGTAAACCCATGTTTCGTCACCTGTTATAATACTTTTCAGTAATTCTGCATCGTCGTTGACTTCATTTAGTAACTCCTGAGCAACTTCCATTCGCCGCTGTTTTTGTTAAAAATTAAATAATTTTTTAAACGAATTTTGCTGCCATGCGTTTCATACACAAAACATTGGAAACAATGTCATGACATGATCCAATCGATATGCCAACATCATCAGCGACCTCTCTAATTGTGATTCGGCGATTGTTCATAACCAATGCTTTCATTTTTTCCACGTTTTCATCGATTGTTGATGTGCTGGGGCTTCGTCGTGTTCAACGTCTTCACGGCCTTCGTGGAAACGCTTATACCATACGTAAACTCTTGCTTTACTCATAGCAGACTCACCATAGGCCTTTGTTAATATTTCACAAACTTTGTTACACTTTTTTACGCAAAATTTGATACAAATTCTGTGATCCATTTCTTTTAACAAACGAAGATCGCCGAGCTTATAAAAACACGCCTAACCTTAGTGACTGTCACAGACAAAGTGAACAATGAAAACAGCTGAAAGTTTTATCATACTTCAAGGGCATGTATACCAACATAATACAAAAAATGTTTGACAATCAGACTCTCCAAGCCGCGAAATTTAACAATTTTCGTTACTTTCTGAACACAACTCGTGTAGTAGGCTGCGTATATAATCTACTAGACAATAGGTTAGTTAGTTATTTTTGTTGAATAACGAACACAAGTTGAATTTTTGTGTCTTTTGATTTTCGTCTGTCGAAGTGTTCTTTTGCGTAATATTCTATATATTGTTTCCTTGTGGAAATTCATTGTAAATGTCATTATTTACATTTACAGTGAATTTATTATTTAAAACTTAAGTGTTTTGAAGTTTCGCAATTTCGTTTACGCCTAATAAAATGATAAGTCGTCTTCTTCGCAAAACAAGTGTTTCATAGAACGACATTGGCAAGGCTGTTCACGGATTTAATAAACAATAAAAAAACGTTAGGCCAAAATGTGACACTTGGTTGCATATCTTATCTTCGGAAACAAAATGGCGGCCCGGCACTAAAGATAGAACAACAGTTGTGGGGGGGAGGGCCTGTTAACTTTTAAGACGAGAGCCGTATTCAGATAACTGGTAGGCTACAAGATTAAAAGGCTTCTTTAGAAAAGTAAAAACACTTGAACTTGGATTGTTAACTTGCGTGAACCGGTTTTCAAATAAAAATAAGAGAGATTACAAGTTGTCAAATAAGTTTTTTTTTGTTCTTAAGGATTATAAGTGAGATAAATTATATGAAAATTGTTACAGACGATTTTCGTTAATTTTTTAGGGTATTTTGCTGAAAATATGTGTTATTTTTATTTAAGTAAATAGGATTATGACCTATTCTTCCCGTCAGTGGTCTATCTACTCACCTCGTAAAGGCTACCGCAGTTTCAGACATTTTGTATCACGGCCTGAAGATGAAACGATAGATTTTCGAAACCGCGGTAGCCTTTACGAGGAGTAAATATACCACTGACGGGAAGAATTATCCTAATTACTTAAATATGTGGTCCGGTGGCTATGTCGCCATATTGAAATTTTTGTTTGTTCAGTGAGCCTGAAAGCAAGGGAAAATCACATTTAAATGCAGATTCCTTAAACTCGTTCAGTTCGCTTAGTTTCCTGGAATGTGCTAAATCAGCGTAATTTCTCTAAAGTGGTTAATTTCCTCAAATTTTAGCCATATATGTGCTCGTAGCAGCGCACAGGGATTTTCGAAATAAAATCAATTAACGGAACGATAGTAAATCGAAACTAATTAACTTTTCTATTCGGTGGCCTTGAAAAATGCCGTGTAAATTATATAAATCAAAATTGATTTTTTCGCTGTCAGTAAAGAAAAAAATATACTATTAATAATAAAGCCTACTTATTTTTTTAAAATGGTGTCTCGAAATGTAAAGACGTTACAAAACTATGTTGAGTATAATGATCTGCCTTCCCTAACTTCGTCAATTCTACTTTTGTTGACGCGTTTCGGAGAACCTCCATCTTGAAAAACTATATCTATACTCCTTATAGGTATGGTTTTTGATATATACTCCTTATAGATATAGTTTTTGAAGATGGAGGTTCTCCGAAACGCGTCAACAAAAGTAGAATTGACGAAGCTAGGGAAGGCAGATCATTATACTGAACATAGCGACAATAATCCTAGCAGAAAAGAAGACTATAAAAAGAATTTCAACGTTACAAAACATCGTTCAGTGAAACTAAAGTGGGTCACGTATTTAAGTTCCATCTCTCTTTATTAGGTATTCAGAAAACATGTATGGTGCATCCAGAGTCCCCTTTTCTTGGAGGGGATGTGTAATAGCTTAGAGATTTATTAACTTAGAGAATCGTTTTTCCTTCGACAGTATCGTGTTATAAGTTAGAGATCGACCTGTGTAATAAGATAGAGGTTCCGTACTGTGTATTAACTTAGAGACTACAGTTCCGTCAAGTGTGTTGCACCAGTTGTATATGTTGCCGAAGCTTCAGTATCTTTACAGTTTACAGTTGAATATATTGTTAGTACTATGGTCAACAACACATATAAATGTTTATTTTTGACAATTATCTGTATAGAAAAATAGAAATATTGGCGTTTTATCAAAAAAAAAAACAACGTAAGTTTATATGAATTCATAATTCATTCGTTAATTTAGGGCTGTTTTCTTAATTCAATTCGGATATGGTTTGAATAAAGCAGCCTTCAAACAATATTTTTATATTATTATTTCTATTACTACTACATGTGTAAATTAGTATACATATACAGCTTTGCACATAAGCCATTAAGAACAAAACTTATCCAAATGAACTTTATATTTTAATAATATATCTTTCTTTAACTAAGCGAATTCTACTTGTTAGATAAAAGATACTGAAGCGCCTGCAAGCAGCGGCGTCGGCAACATATACACACGGTGCAACACACTTTACGGAACTGTAGTCTCTAAGTTAATACACAGTACGGAACCTCTATCTTATTACACAGGTCGATCTCTAACTTATAACACAGTACCGTCGAAGGTAAAACGAATCTCTAAGTTAATATATCTCTAAGCTATTACACCTTCCCTTCTTGGATAGTGATACTGTATAGCCTAATAAATTGGATATAAGATATTTGAATGCTATGCTAAAAGGAAACATAATGCAGAAGTCAAGTTTTCAAAATTTAATATTATTGGTGTTTATTGAATTTATGCTCTAAAACATGTAAAACGTTATCGAGACATATCGATAACTTCACTGCCCGATCGGTGGCTACTGCAGTGCGGTTTATCAGTGTTCACTCTTACTGCTGCTTTTAAGAGCTGTCAACACTAATATAAAAACTGTTGTGCTTCAGTTGAAATCTATCAAATAACACTTGAATGTTAAAAGTTTAACATTTCACCAATACACTGCTGAAGTTGTACGAGGTGTGTTCAGAAAGTAACGAGAATTTTTAAATTTCGCGGGCTTGGAGAGTCCGATTGTCAAACATTTTTTTTATTATGTTGGTATACATGCCCTTGAAGTATGATAAAACTTTCAGCTGTTTTCATTGTTGACTTTGTCTGTGACAGCCACTAATGTTAGACGTGTTTTTATGAGCTAGGCGATTTTCGTTTGTCAAAAGAAATGGATCAAAGAATTTGTAACAAACTTTGCGTAAAAAGTGGAATAAAGTGTGTGAAATGTTAACAAAGGCCTATGGTGAGTCTGCTATGAGTAAAGCAAGAGTTTACGAGTGGTATAAACGTTTCCGAGATGGCCGTGAAGACGTTGAAGATGACGAACGCCCTGGACGCCCCAGCACATCAACAACCGATGAAAACTTGGAAAAAGTGAAAGCATTGGTTATGAACAATCGCCGAATCTCAATTAGAGAGGTCGCTGATGATGTTGGCATATCGATTGGATCATGCCATGACATTGTTTCCAGTGTTTTGTGTATGAAAAGCGTGGCAGCAAAATTCGTTCCAAAATTGTTGAATTTTGAACAAAAACAACGGCGAATGGAAGTTGCTTAGGAGTCACTAAATGAAGTCAACGACGATGCTCAATTACTGAAACGTATTATAACAGGTGACGAAACATGGGTTTACGGATATAACGTCGAAACTAAGGCTCAATTATCCCAGTGGAGGCATTCTGGCTCGCCAAGACCGAAAAGGCTCGTCAAGTGCGGTCGAACTTCACGTTCTTCGATGTGCGGTTATGCTCACTGTGTTCTTCGATATTAAGGGCATAGTGCATCATGAATTCCTGCCACCAGGTGAAACGGTCAATAAGGAGTACTACCTACAAGTTCAACACCGTTTGCTTGAAGCAATCCGAAAAAAACGCCCGGATCTGTGGAAAAACAATTCATTGCTTTTGCACCTCGATAATGCACCAGCTCACACTTCATCGTTTGTTCGTGAACTTTTGGCAAAAAACAGTACTGTAACGATACCCCAGCCTCCATATTCGCCAGACATGGCCTCGTGTGACTTTTTCCTGTTTCCAAAAATAATGAGAACCTTAAAGGGCCGTCGTTTTACAGCCGTAGATGACATTAAAAGCGCATCGCTGAAAGAACTAAAGGCTATCTCAAAGATCGAGTTTGAGAAGTGTTTCGAGGATTGGAAGAAGCGCTGGCACAGGTGCATATTCTCCAATGGGGACTATTTTGAAGGCGACAACATCAATGTAGAAGAATAAATAAATATTTTGTTAAAAAAATTAAAATTCTCGTTACTTTCTAAACACACTTCGTACGAAGTATAAAGAAAGTGTTTGGTGGTCGTGAAAAAATCGATCAAGAAATGTTGCTGGATTGGTCCGTTTTGTGGTCGGCTGATTTAAGAAAGTACACGTGTTTAACTCGGGGAGTTACCGACAGAAGCGAAGCTTTTGTTAATATATCTTTGCTGAATATATAATTAGTTCTGAAAATGTTTACAAATATCTTGTTTTATTTAAATAAATAAATTATTTACTGTAGTTATAGTAAAGGATCAGTTGTTTTATATTAATTCGTAACGATCAGCTGATTTCATTGAACATCTGATAGGCTTTTTTTTGGTGTTTAACGTCCGACTATTGTGCACACTTGGGCTAATGCAGACGATGGGATGATTTACAGCGTATGAAAATGCCAAGCACTGGCCGGGAATCGAACCCGGGTCCTCGGGGTGAAAGCCCAGTACGCTATCAACTAGTCCACCGAGAAGGCTATAATAAGTTTTAGGTTATTGTTAAAAACTAGCAATATTAACCACGGTATATAGATACATCTTGCTGTATCTATATCTATACGTCGATCAATGTCTGTATCTATATACGTCGATACATCTATATACCGTGATTTTAACCGATCAATATCTGTATCTATATACGTCGATACATCTATATACCGTGATTTTAACCGATCAATATCTGTATCTATATACGTCGATACATCTATATACCGTGATTTTAACCGATCAATATCTGTATCTATATACGTCGATACATCTATATACCGTGATTTTAAACGATCAATATCTGTATCTATATACGTCGATACATCTATATACCGTGATTTTCGATCAATATCTGTATCTATATACGTCGATACATCTATATACCGTGATTTTAAACGATCAATATCTGTATCTATATACGTCGATACATCTATATACCGTGATTTTAAACGATCAATATCTGTATCTATATACGTCGATACATCTATATACCGTGATTTTAAACGATCAATATCTGTATCTATATACGTCGATACATCTATATACCGTGATTTTAACCGATCAATATCTGTATCTATATACGTCGATACATCTATATACCGTGATTTTAACCGATCAATATCTGTATCTATATACGTCGATACATCTATATACCGTGATTTTAAACGATCAATATCTGTATCTATATACGTCGATACATCTATATACCGTGATTTTAACCGATCAATATCTGTATCTATATACGTCGATACATCTATATACCGTGATTTTAAACGATCAATATCTGTATCTATATACGTCGATACATCTATATACCGTGATTTTAACCGATCAATATCTGTATCTATATACGTCGATACATCTATATACCGTGATTTTAACCGATCAATATCTGTATCTATATACGTCGATACATCTATATACCGTGATTTTAACCGATCAATATCTGTATCTATATACGTCGATACATCTATATACCGTGATTTTAACCGATCAATATCTGTATCTATATACGTCGATACATCTATATACCGTGATTTTAAACGATCAATATCTGTATCTATATACGTCGATACATCTATATACCGTGATTTTAAACGATCAATATCTGTATCTATATACGTCGATACATCTATATACCGTGATTTTAAACGATCAATATCTGTATCTATATACGTCGATACATCTATATACCGTGATTTTAAACGATCAATATCTGTATCTATATACGTCGATACATCTATATACCGTGATTTTAACCGATCAATATCTGTATCTATATACGTCGATACATCTATATACCGTGATTTTAAACGATCAATATCTGTATCTATATACGTCGATACATCTATATACCGTGATTTTAACCGATCAATATCTGTATCTATATACGTCGATACATCTATATACCGTGATTTTAACCGATCAATATCTGTATCTATATACGTCGATACATCTATATACCGTGATTTTAACCGATCAATATCTGTATCTATATACGTCGATACATCTATATACCGTGATTTTAAACGATCAATATCTGTATCTATATACGTCGATACATCTATATACCGTGATTTTAACCGATCAATATCTGTATCTATATACGTCGATACATCTATATACCGTGATTTTAAACGATCAATATCTGTATCTATATACGTCGATACATCTATATACCGTGATTTTAACCGATCAATATCTGTATCTATATACGTCGATACATCTATATACCGTGATTTTAACCGATCAATATCTGTATCTATATACGTCGATACATCTATATACCGTGATTTTAACCGATCAATATCTGTATCTATATACGTCGATACATCTATATACCTTGATTTTAACCGATCAATATCTGTATCTATATACGTCGATACATCTATATACCGTGATTTTAAACGATCAATATCTGTATCTATATACGTCGATACATCTATATACCGTGATTTTAAACGATCAATATCTGTATCTATATACGTCGATACATCTATATACCGTGGTTTTAAACGATCAATATCTGTATCTATATACGTCGATACATCTATATACCGTGATTTTAAACGATCAATATCTGTATCTATATACGTCGATACATCTATATACCGTGATTTTAACCGATCAATATCTGTATCTATATACGTCGATACATCTATATACCGTGATTTTAACCGATCAATATCTGTAACTATATACGTCGATACATCTATATACCGTGATTTTAACCGATCACTATCTGTATCTATATACGTCGATACATCTATATACAGTGATTTTAACAACATGTATTGTAAAAGTTTACATTAATTTCGAGTGTATTGTTAACAATTACAACGTGCACGTGTTCTTAAACTAAGAAAAAGTACGGAAACCAAAGTAACACAACGTTTCCATATAATGTGCGTGTACTGTTATTGAAGAGGAGGAAATAAAGAGACACACATTTCCTTTCGGAGACACATGTGTCCGTTCGGCAGATTTCTTTCTGTTCACTGCGCTCGCCGAAGCTGACATTAAAAGCTTCAAAAATGTAGTTTTTATTTGGTTGTGTTTGTGGGCGTAATTAAAAATCGTTATAGGTTTATGAAGCTAATCAGCAACCACCTATGCTATAGCAAAGCAGCAGACGCATCACGCGTCGTGTTAACATATTTCCATCGTTTACCGTCGTCTCCAAGACGGCAAGTCGTCGTATTTTCCTCGTGAGTTGAATGCTCAACACAGCGTAATGAATGTAACCTGACTGAACAAATAGCAACCTGTCTAATGTCTGCCTCTTAGATTAATCGATTATTCGATACTGTATACCGATCGTGAGCCCCTGCAGGCATTGTTGTGTGGAGTACTCGGTGCTGGCAGGTAGGCCGAGGTGAGGTTATGTAGGCAGACCGAGTGTCTGGCTGGCGGCCCCTACTCCCTGCCCTGCCCTGCCCTGCGTGGTACAAGAACATTACAAAACGTAAAAACGGCCTCGTTTCTCAAAATCGGTTAATTTAGTCTCCCGAGATGTATTCTGACAGAAATGTAATATAGTTGATAGCGCACTAGGCTTTCAACAAGAGGACCCGGGTTCGATTCCCGGCCAGGGCTTGGCATTTTTTTACGCTGTAAATCATTCCATCGTCTGCATTAGCCCAAGTGTGCAGAATAGTTGGCCTAGTTGATAGCGTATTAGGCTTTCACCCCGAGGATCCGGGTTCGATTCCCGGCCAGTGCTTGGCATTTTCATACGCTGTAAATCATCCCATCGTCTGCATTAGCCCAAGTGTGCACATTAGTTGGCCTAGTTGATACCGTACTAGGCTTTCACCCCGAGGATCCGGGTTCGATTCCCGGCCAGTGCTTTGCATTTTCATACGCTGTAAATCATCCCATCGTCTGCATTAGCCCAAGTGTGCAGAATAGTTGACCTAGTTGATACCGTACTAGGCTTTCACCCCGAGGATCCGGGTTCAATTCCCGGCCAGTGCTTGGCATTTTCATACGCTGTAAATCATCCCATCGTCTGCATTAGCCCAAGTGTGGTTTTTGTACCACTGTGGTGAAATTGGACACAGTCCGATGAAGCCTTTGAATGTATTTTTTGAGCAAAGTAACCATGAACTTATAATCTTTCTGTTAGTTAATCTGTGAACAGTAATCGTTGTTTTTTTTTTTTTTTTTTTTTTTTTTTGTTTTTGTTTTTTTTTTTTTTTTGGTTTTTAACGTCCGACTATTCTGCACACTTGGGCTAATGCAGACGATGGGATGATTTAAAGCGTATGAAAATGCCAAGCACTGGCCGGGAATCGAACCCGGATCCTCGGGGTGAAAGCCTAGTACTATCAACTAGGCCACCGAGACGGCTTAATCGTTGAAAAAACATGGGAGATATAACCTAGTCTGTTTAAATATTTCCTTATTCTTTACTTCACTATAGAATTATGACATTCCATCGGATCAGTACACCGCGGAAAGGTTGTTTGCTTTGCTCTGATTATTTGCAAACGTGTCGATACTGTAGGCTGGATGACCTTGCAAGGCGAGGTGTCAAGTCGAATGAATGAACGTTATCTTGCAAGACAGACCGGTGCTGCGCCCTGGTGTTGTGCGGCCTGTATGTTATTTTAGTGAATGAATTCTCTGGCGCACGGCCACCCTCCCCACCTCGCAGCCTCCTACTGGTACAATCCGTTGCAAAATTAAAAACAGTTCTGTTTCCGAGACGTTCTTAATCTTTGTTTATCGAATAAGTAGGAACTGGATTTTTTAGCCTCGGCAGTATCCGAGCGCCATTGGATTCGTGCCTTATAAACAATAATGTTAAAATTCTTTTTATATTATTCTTCTTTTCTGCTAGGATTATTGTCACTCTGTTCAGTATAATGATCTGCGTTCCCTAGCTTCGTCAATTCTCCTTTCGTTGACGCGTTTCGGAGAACTTCACCTTCAAAAACTATGTCTATACTCTGAGTAGAATTGACGAAGCTAGGGAAGACAGTGATAATGTTAAACGTGAAACCATTTTCTTCTCAAAATTTTGTCTTTGAATTTTGTGATTTTAAACCGCAGCTTAGTACACATCCGAATGAATTTTGTTTTGTTATATAAAACAACTTACTGCACAGGCAAACTTTACAAATTTCGTTTTTAAAACGTTTAGACATAGACGTATGTGTAGGGCTATTGGTCACAGAGGGCCGCCTCGGTGGCCTAGTTGCTAGCGTACTGGGGCTTTCACCCCGAGGACCCGGGTTCGATTCCCGGCCAGGGCTTGGCATTTTCATACGCTATAAATCATCCCATCGTCTGCATTAGCCCAAGTGTGCACAACAGTAGTCCGTTAATATTTATTACGTCTAAATGCACCGTATTCAGAAGCTCTATCTTCGATTTCGAAGGAAAACAATTTCACGACAGAAAAGATTGACCGACGTCGATAACGAGAACAAAATTAATGTTTGCAAAGACAAAGTTATCATCGATAAAACTGGTTATCAGAAGCAGTCGCTGTTTTCCTCGTCCAATATTGTGAAAGACAATCGAAAATGTTTTCGTTATATTGTATTTGGACTGCTCGGTAATTATTTACTCCTGATTAATTGATAGTATTTTTTAATAGAATGTCAGAAAAATGAGTTATTGCAGCAGAAATCACCGAGATAAGACCCAAACCAAGACTCATTAATTTTAGAACACGTTTTCAACCGATTGGCCTCCTCGTTGGCCTAGGTGATAGCGTACTGGGCTTTCATCCCGAGGACCCGGGTTCGATTCCCGGCTAGGGCTTGGCATTTTCATACGCTATAGCCCAAGTGTGCACAATAGTCGGACCTTAAACAAAACAAAAACAAAAAATTGGTCACAGCTTTAAAATGCAGTCAGTCGTAAATGTACTACAAAATACAGAGGACAAATGATTTTAGATATAAAACATTAATCTTATGTATACAATGTTATATTCTAGTAACCGTCAGATAGGCTACAGCCGAGCTTAAAGCGTTTTTTTCTGATTCTATTTACATTATAACAGTGAAGTCATTAAAACTGCAAAACGATTAATAATTAATCAATAGGCCACTAATAAAATAATCACTACATGCAGCTATCTCGCTCGCGTGTTAGTGGTTTTGTAACAATTTTTTTCTACATTTTTTTGAAAAAACGATTTCTCCTTAATAGCGTATAAAACGTCACTGTTACACAGTTAACACTTGTCATAAAACTAAATACTAAATAAAGTTGGACTGGGTAAGTACTATAATGGCGTTTAAAATAATTTAAATATTTTTTATTCACACCTACCAATATATAATAAACGTATAAAACGTTACTGTTACACAGTTAACACTTTACACAAAACTAAATAATTAAGTTGGACTGGGTAAGTAATATAATGGCGCGAACATACAAGTTTTCATTTCAAAAATACATTTTAAAACAAAAATATATGTAAGAGCGTGATGCGTGACGGCAAACTGAATTTTTTCTCGTGCAAAACATACATCCATACACCGCCATAAGAAGTAGTATAGCCTATAAGTATATGCTATATATATATATATATATATATATATATATATATATATATATATATATATATATATATATATATATAAGAGCGTGATGCGTGACGGCAAACTGAATTTTTTCCTGTGAAAAACATACATCCATACACCGCCATAAGAAGTAGTATATAAGTATGTGCTATATATATAAGAGCGTGATGCGTGACGGCATACTGAATTTTTTCCCATGCAAAACATACATCCATACAACGCCATAAGTAGTAGTATATATATATATATATATATATATGAGCGTGATGCGTGACGGCAAACTGATTTTTTCCCGTGCAAAACACATCCATACCCCGCCATATTTTGAACATACCTGATGTTTCCACTTCAACTGTGTAGACCTACATTGCCTGCGCGCAGGATTGATAGTGAAACCACATTTTGAAAACAAGGACCAAAACGTAAAGATCCAGTACAGTCTTAAAGTCATTAAATTTGAATGTGTCGTGTAGTAGTTGCAACAGCTGATTGTTAGGCCTACCTCGGTTACCAACGCTGTGGTGCAGGTAGGCTTTGACTTATTATGTAGACCGGACTTGAAGCCGATGACCTAGTAGGCCTATACTGCAGAGGCAGAGGCAGGCATAACTAGCCGCGACGGTGTGCTGCTAGCATTATACGAGGTGTGTTCAGAAAGTAATGAGAATTTTTTAATTTCGCGGGCTTGGAGAGTCGGATTGTCAAACATTTTTTTTATAATGTTGGTATACATGCCCTTGAAGTATGATAAAACTTTCAGCTGTTTTCATTGTTGACTTTGTCTGTGACAGCCGCTAAGGTTAGACGTGTTTTTATGAGCTCGGCGATTTTCGTTTGTTAAAAGAAATGGATCGAAGAATTTGTATCAAATTTTGTGTAACAAAATGTGTGAAATGTTAACAAAGGCCTATGGTGAGTGTACTATGAGTAAAGCAAGAGTTTACGAGTGGTATAAGCGTTTTTTAGAAGGCCGTGAAGTCGTTGAAGATGACGAACGTCTTCTTGAATGCCACGCACATCAACAACCGATGAAAACGTGGAAACAGTGAAAGAAATGGTTATGAACAATCGCCGAATCACAATTAGAAAGGTCGCTGATGATGTTGGCATATCGATTGGATCATGTCATGACATTGTTTCGAATGTTTTGTGTATGAAACGCGTGGCAGCATCGTTCCAAAATTGCACACGCTTCATTGCTTATTCGTGAATTTTTGGCCAAAAACAGTACTGAACGATGCCTCAGCCTCCATATTCGACAGACATGGCTCCGCGTGACTTTTTCCTATTTCCAAAAATAAAGAGAACCTTAAAGGGCCGTCGTTTTACAGCCGTAGATGACATTAAAAGCGCATCGCTGAATGAGCTAAAGGCTATCTCAAAGATCGAGTTTGAGAAATGTTCGAGGATTGGAAGAAGCGCCGGTACAAGTGCATAATCTCCAATGGGGACTATTTTGAAGGCGACAACATCAGTGTAGAAAAATAAATAAATATTTTGCTCATAAAAATTAAATTTCTCGTTACTTTCTGAACACACTCGTATGTAGTGCTATGACATTAGATAAATTACTGTTTTAAATAAATCATTGCCGTCGGGGACTGTGGTACGAGATTGGAGCAGAGAATACAGTATCGAGGTACTGTTTTTGTTCTACATAGGATTACATAGTTACCACATCATTAAACATTTTTCTCGTAAAACCTGAGAAAGTAACACTGACGGGCGCACAGGTCAGTAGCTGAGTGTAACGTCTAACCGGTAGGCAAGGCACATCCAACTGTCAACTGAAGCACGTAGGCACTCGAGCACGTAATGGTTTTGTTTAACGATAAAACAGACAATAAAAGTGAGCGAGTGAATCAACAAGATGGGGTGTTGTAGGCTGTAGATAACGGAGGTAACCTAACCTACCTCGACACGGCTACCGCCCCGCCGTGATGTCTCCTTTACTGGTCTCCTTTATTGGTTACTGCGTGCACCAAGTTGTGCGGGAAAAGACAACGCAGTCCGGTTTATTGGGGAAACTCTAACAGGCTTAGATTCTCGAAATTGGTTCTATAGCGGTATGGCCAAATACAAAAGCAGAAACACAAATACTTTTTCTTCTAATAAAGACTAAATTTTTTGGACATATGTACAGGATGAACGATTTAAGTCTAGCGAAAAGGATACTCAAGTACCTATGGGATAAAAAGTCAACAACTAGTTGAATTCAAGAGGTAAGGAAAGATTTAGAAAGAAATAATATTAAAGAAGAAGAAACGCTGAACAGATAGATTTTTAGAAAGAGGATATTGAGTATGGAGGGATTCCAAGGAAGATTGCAGAGTGCGAAGTGGTCTGATGACAGAAAGAAGCTGCATAGTGAAAGGATGAGGGAATATTGGAGGGAACGGAAGAGAAAACAGCTAAGTGTGAAGAACTGAAATTGTCACGGGGTCCCTAGCAGGCCTCATCGAAAGGAGAAGAAGAAAGACTAAATTGCTGTACTGGATCGAAATTAAATTAGGGAAAACTCAAAATTTTGAGTAAAAGTTTCGCAAAGCAGATTTAAAGAAATTAAAAATCCGTGATTTTGTTGTTTGTTTTGCAGCAGGTTACAACTAGAATTGTTTTACATTTTTTAGCCTACGTGTTGTTTTGGACATTCGCGTAAACCGTTTGAGCCGAATTTGAGTGCAATGATAGAAGTTTTTTTTGTGTTTTAAGGCGAAAAGCACATTGATGCTATTATCGCCTCCTTAAATGTAAGTGTGAGTGTAAAGTGTTAAAGTCGTAAGTGTAAGTGCGTGTTAGACTCGGGTACCGCGAGGGACGTCTAAATCCTCAATAAGTGCAGCTAGTCTGCACCCCCCTGTGGGGCAATGATAAAAGTGGAATGGACACACACACACACACACACACACACAAATGCTCAATTCTAGAAATAGATGTACCGGAACTGTGACCTTCCGCGGTTGTGGGAGATATTCCAAATTATTTGCCTGAAAAAAATCTTTGGTTATACAAAAAACTTGAACATTTTATTTATTTACAAATTTTATTTTACAAAATAAATACAAAAATGTAAACTAATAAAACAGAAAAAAGACAGTTTCATGATTAAGTCGTTTGCTCGACATATTTCTTGTCTTGACGGATAATGCTGAATGGTGTCCAAGAGTGAATACTTGGCTGGTTAAAGGGCCGAAGAGGAGGTCCATCTTGACAACA